>JAGWCC010000374.1:0-726403 GCA_022651775.1 Drusus annulatus | reverse complement strand
CAATTTAATAAGAAGTGGACGTTACTTACTAGGTATTAAAAATGTTACTGCGACATACTAGGTTTCAAAGTTGTTATCAAGGAATGGATTTTTCCTTGCTAGGGTTTCAGACTTAAATTCACATACAAACTGATTTCACACATAATTTGAACAGCAATGTATGCAATTTTGTCCCTTACTAGGTTTTGAATTAAGAACAGGCGAATTGAAATGCTTTTTCTTTTTTTTTTTTATATGAATACCGCACAAGAGTCTCAACTGTTCACAACCGTCTAGAGCCAGTGAGACTATGGCATCCCCAAATAGGGTATGTTGTGAGGCTGAGGGTAGTGGGGAGGGGAAGGAGATTGGGAAGAGGAAGGTGTAAGTTTCAGTTGAAATGATTATTTTAAGAATTTGTAGTTTGTGAAGCTTCACAAAACTTTTTCCCATAGCTAGTACGAATTGAGCGATTGAACTGTTTATCAGAAAAACTTGTAATTCGTGAAGCATACACAAAACTTTGAAGTTTTTCCCATCACTAGTAGAATAAATGAATACTGTTTTGATTAAAATGTGCAATATGATACCCAATGTATAATAATAAAACAGACTAATCCAATGGGGAAAGGTTTTCCATCATGATCAAATAAAAAAAAAAAAACAATTATTTGTGTCCACCAATTTATTTCAGCATAAAAACACTAAAATTAAGCAGGGGCAGTAGTGGCGGTGGTGGTAGCGGCAGCAGCTGTGGCGGCAGATTCCTCCTTCAGCCTGTCCTTCTTGAAGGTTCCCATGAAGGAAGCCTTGTCGATCGGGGTTTGGAAACGTCCATGACCGAACTTGGATGATGTATCAATGAACTTAAGGTTGATCTTTTCCAAGGCAGCTTTCTTTGTATGTACCCGCAAGGACTGAAACAAGAAAACAAAATGTTTAAAGTTAGATAAATTCAGGCAAAAAATATTATGAGGCTGCAGAGAATATAAGCTATTTCACTTTACTTCGAGATAAGCTTTAAAAAAAAATCCGTGCACTCGAAGAGTTCGTGCAAAACCATTAATAAATAATCATGTGCTAGTTCATTCTTCGCAGTTTAAAAAGTATATTAGTTTTTTCTTGAAAACAAAATTTTATTTATTTTCTGTAAATTCAGGTGTATTTTTAAGTAGGAAAAACAGATTGCGGTAATATAGTAGGTCTAATCCTCCACTTAAGAATAAACTATGACAGGTATTTTGAATGCAGTCTTTGAACACAAATAAGTAACATTCACATTGTTAATGTACCTTTCTCAGTGTGATAACCCTCTTCTTGGGTCCCATGCAGCATCCCTTGATCATGATGAAGTCATTGTTGACTTCTCCATAATGGGGGAATCCTCCCATTGGGGTGATGGACTTCTCAGACAGATCGTACTCGGTGGAGGCATTGTTCTTAATAACCTTTCCATCCTTGGTGTGAATTCCTATGGAAAGAACAATCATTAATATACAGTATAACCTCGTTTTTACGTGCCCGCAATTCACGTTTTCCCGCAAATTGCGTGTAATTTTTTCAGTCCCGATGTATTTCAGTACATTTAATACCCGCATTTACGTTTTTCTTTCCCGCGATTTACGTTGGAAATATTCAAAATATACGAGTTACGGGCGCTTGAACAATGTTTGGGTCGTGACATTCGAACGGCGAATGGTGATTGGTGGGCGAGCGACCCTGTGATTGGCTGGGTTCGGCGCATAATGATTGGTCCATTATTGGTAGCCATCTTTTCTTTTAGCATTGTATTCATTTGTCATTATTCTGTCATCAGTTTTGCAAGTTTATGGATTTCATATTACTTTCGGTTCGGTTCGATTATTATACATTTTTACGTCCCCATTCTTTCAAGTCCATAATGTCTAACCAAAGGAAAGCTTTGTCAGTGCAAGAGAAAAGGAACATTATCGAAAAAGTGAATAAACACGTTGGCTCACGCATTTCACTAGCCCGAAATTTGGGGATACCCATTACTACTTTGGCCACAATCATCAAAACCGTGAAACTATTGAAAAAGCGCTATTCAATGTGGACCCGAGGCGAAAAAACGTATGTACATCAGAGCGTCGGGGGGCACGATAAAATGGAGGAGATTTTAAAGGAATGGTTCCCGTCAGTGCGCCGGGCCAGTAATATTCCCGTCGGCCGGTACAATAATTCGTGAAAAGGCGCTGCGTATTGCGAATCAACTAAATATTGAAGGATTTACAGCATCAAATGGATGGATAGATCGTTTTAAGAAGAGGCACAATGTGGTCTACAGATCAATATGTGGAGAATCGCGAAGAAGTGTTGATTTGGACATTGCTGAAGATTGGAAGCAGACAGATGTGCCTAAATTAATTGCAGACTACGCTCCCAGAGATATTTTCAATGCCGATGAGACTGGACTGTTCTTCAACGTTCTACCTTGTAAGACTTTCAGCTTCAAGGGTGAAGCCCTGCTATGGAGGAAAATTAAGCAAGATTCGGCTCACTGTTCTCTTGATTGCTAATTCTGATGGCAGTGAGAAGCTTCCACCGTTAGTGATTGGGAAGTCTGCAAAACCACGCTGCTTCAAAAATGTCAGGACATTGCCGACAAAATATGCAGCCAATAAAAAAGCCTGGATGACGTCAATCTTATTTGAAAAGCAGCTTACTGCATTAGATGCTTTGATGGGAGCAAAGCATCGAAAAATATTACTATTCCTCGATAGGTGCCCAGCTCACCCCACAAACTTGACTTTGAGGAACATTCAGTTGGCATTTTTTCCTCCTAACTGTACAAGTGAACTGCAACCCCTGGATTTAGGGATAATTCGGGCATTCAAGCACTACTATAGAAGAAACTTGGTACAGAAGTTATTGTGTCAGTTAGAACGAGGTGAGGACCCCAACAAATTTAGGATGTCTATTTTGGATGCAATGCATTATACCGTTAAGGCATGGGGGTGAAATAAACGATTCTACCATCAAGAATTGTTTCCCGGAAAGCTGGGATATACAAGGAGCATGGGCAGGATGAAGACGTACCCAGTACTGGAGAAAATATCCAGTGTGATGTCATAGAAGGCTGGGAAAAGATTTCAGACCAACCCCTGGAGGATTATGTAAACCTTGACTCCGAAGTTATGACATCAGACTTGTTGGAAGTTGATGACATTATTGACAGTCATTTAACACCAGCAGACTTGTCTACCGAAGAACTGTCTGCTGAAGAAGAGGTTGATATTCCAACAAAAGAAGAAGCAATGAGGTTCATCGAGGGTTTAAAAACCTACTTTACAAGCTTTTCTGATATTCGAGATGACACTTTTAAATGTTTATATAGTCTTGAAAGAGAATTACATAACAAAAAAACAAAGATGCAACAAACTAATATATGTGATTTTTTTAATAAAAAATAATAATTTCTTCATTAAAGATTAAATTGAATGTTGTTTTTTAATAAAACGTTTTTTTTTTTTAAACATAAAATTTAAATGTTCTTTTTATAATACCCCCTTTTTACATTTTCCCTCCAATAAGGTTTTTTTTTTTTGGTCCCTTAAAAAACGTAAAATAGGGGTTTTACTGTATTTGTTTTTAAACATATTTTGACAGGACTGCCTGCGGATGTCCCTTCTTATAGTGCTTATTAACACATTCATTGCTGACATCGCACGTTAACAGACGTGTGACCAGTAAGCGCACAATGCGTGTTGTGCCGCCTCTTTGCTTTGAACTGATCTAAAACAGACGCAGCAATGTGGTTTTGAGATGTTCCACAGAGCACAGGGAAACCCGTCACTGTTCGTTAGTTTAAATTGATCCCCCATTCATATGGCATTAAAATGTACGAATTTTAGTTAGCAATGAACATGTTAACCCTTTTAGTGTTAAATAAAACTTTTTTTCTTTCACTATTACACTGAAATGTGAAGCGTTATTGGCACTTTCCACCACTAAGACAGGTCATCCATCTTGAATAAGCAATAAAATTTACTAGAGATTTGTTACCTGCTCCAATGCGATAAATCTTCTTGTTCATTTCGGTACGGTGGTGGTATCCTTTCTGACCAGCCCTGGCTACGGTGAAGGACACCCTGGAAGGATGCCACGCTCCGATACAAGCCACCTTCCTCAGACCCTTGTGGGTCTTCCTGGGTAGCTTCTTTGTGTGCCAACGGGATGTCACACCTGAACAGTAACACATTATTATCAGCTTGTAAAATAAGAGTTCTTTTAAACTGCAGAACAATATAATGCATATTTAGACTGTTTATCAACAAAGATGACAATTTTAAGGAAATATTACTAGTAAATGAGTGATAACCTGATGTGGTAAATAAGTTTACCTTTGTAACCCTTTCCCTTAGTGATGCCAATGCAGTCGATCATCTCATCAGCAGCAAAGACATTGTTGATGTTGATAGGCTTCTCGAAATGTTCCTTGGCCCACTTGACCTTGTCCTCGATGGATCCACCGTTGAGCTGGATCTCCATGACATGCGCCTTCTTCTGACGTTGCTTCAACAGCTTCATCTGGGTATGGGCAATCACACGGACAACCGTGCAGTAACGGACAATTTTCTTGAAGTCCTTTTCGATGGATTTGCGGCCGAGGTCATCCTGCCATTTCTTGCAAGACTTGGTAAAAGCCTTCTTCTTTGACTTGTACCTAATTCAGGGGAAACATTTTCCAGATGAACTAAATGTCAGATTATCCGTTCACCTCCGTATCAGTAGAGCTGTAAAAACAAGCAGGGGAAGCATCTTCTACGAGCGGAAGCTAACACCCTTACTGGCTTTACAGAAGCCAGTGCAATACTCTCATGCTGCCATAGGAGAGCTGATTTGTTTTTCAATTAGTACAAATAATACATAAATACCTAAGAAAATATGAATAAATGAAGAATTTACAACTCGAGTTATTTTATCAATTGGGCTACAAAATTACTTAAGAATTTAATACAACTTCGGGAATTTAAAAAATAAATAAATATAGAACATTGAATGAAGGATCATCCTAACAATTAAAAAAAAAAATGTTATCTCACCAGTTCTTGTAGAAGCGTCTGCGGCAGTCCTCAGACATATGTTCAGCCCACACGGTACACAGGGACCTGAGTCCATGGGGTGTCTCTATGTATCCTGTTACTCCGACTACAACCATGGGAGGGGTCTCCAGAATGGTAACCGCTTCAACAATCTCCTTCTTGTTGATCTCTGGAAAGTTGGTAATCAATATTAGTTAAGCTCATACATTTGTTCAAAATTGCAGAAAGCTGTTTATTTGTTTTGTTAAATATTTTTAAGATAAATTTTAGTTTAGTACTAAGATAAAATAATGTTTTTGAAGTGTCATCAAAAAAAACTATGTGTTCTAAAAAGTTTAACCGCACCAGATATAGTACCATAAATTTGCGAGACAAGACATATTGGCCTAACGATCACCCCCCAGCGTGGCGAACCAGTTTCACTACGGTCGTTGTTAACTGGAAGGGTGGTGGCAGCCAATTTCGGATGTCACAATACTAGGAAATAGAAATGTGCAGGGCATGGCCGTTCCACCTATTCATCGTCCAATGGACTACAGGAGGAAAATGGAATATGACAGGCTTACGCCTGCCCAAAAGGGCGGCGAATTTAATATACGACACCGAGCGCTTATCACTGCATTGATGGCAGCTTTGCACACATTGAGAACGAGCATCTGGGTTGCCCCTAACACTCGCAATCGCATGTCGATAACATATTGACAGTTCGTTTAAGTTGTACTTACTGGATCCAGGTCTGTCAGCTTCTCTGACCACATGGGTCATGCCAGCTTTGTAGCCAATGAAGGCGGTAAGATGCACAGGTTTGGAGGGGTCATCTTTGGGGAATGCCTTCACCTTACCACGATGACGACGGGACCGCTTCTTGGGGTAGAATCCCATCGAACCATGTCGAGGCGCCGAAAACTTACGATGAGACTAAAATGAATAATAAAAACATTTATAGTAACTATTTACCATTCATTTTGCACAATGAAACAACATTTTGCAACTATGATTGAAGAGATGAAACGAAATTCTTTCGGAGAACTGCTTACCATGTCGGCGGAAGCGGAGAAATGACCGAGGAACGTGTGGCGAAGTTTGACTTTTCAGTGCTGCCGACACAAAAATGTTGCCAGTAACAAAATAATTTTAAGTAAATTTCGTTTTATATTTTATGTGCAGTAAGCAATCGAGCAATAAAATTAAATTCGTGACAACCGTATGAAGGCAATAAATATTTTAAAAATATAAATATATACAACGTAGAAGGACGTTACATTAAAATTACGGGCTATAGTGGAAATGTTGAGGGAAATATTACACTTTTACTGATTTATTTCAAAACAATGTGATTGGTTTTTATATCCCTTTGTAAAAAAAAATACAATCCGTCTCAAACAGTATTTGACCGGTTAGTATCTGAGCATCTCGGATTTCCACTCAGACGTCGTGAGTTCAATTCCTCTACTAGCTAAGTTCTCCACCATTGCACAAGCAACATTTCCCGCTTATTATGATGGTAGTAGGCATTTAAAAAAAAAGTTATTCGCAACCCGGGAATGATTGTCTTTCTTTTATTTATTTTTTTTAACATGTCTAATTTTGCCTTTAGTGGGTGAAAGCAAAAAAAAATTTAAATTACAAAATTGACAGAAATCTGAATTTTATCAGCGTTAGCGGGATATTTACTTTTATTAAAGGAAGCAAATTCTGCAAATACTTGGTCGCATGTCACTATTAAATTGATAAAAACACGCACCACTTTATAATAAAGTGGTGTATAACTAAAGCCCTCCGCATACGGAGATACTCAAAATAAACTGATCACGGACGCAAATTACTAACCAGTCCATGATAAGTTCAAACCTTTATAATTAAATGAGACACCATACATGTCGCTACCATCGCCAAACAATCACTAAGGCTCTTCGCATACGTGGCAACTAAAAAAACAGTTATCAACTCAAGTTTCTCTCCTGTGTATTTCGATATCGATATTAATAATAACAATCTGGATACAACGCAGCCTACCAGTTTTAGTTAGGTTTCGGTTACCTCGTGGGCAAAGGGCCTAACGTTTTAGTAACCAGTTAGTAGGAAACTCGACCTGTTTACTCGTTTTCCACTTGTACGAGTATCTTGAGTCACCTTTCTTGTCAGATTGAATACATCAACATTTCTTGTCACATCATTTTATTTTATAATATTATTGAATATATTTAGTTCATGTTTATATTTAACAACTTTTTTATTATTTCATTGTATTTGTTTCATTTTGTAATAATTTCATATTTATTTACGAAAATGAACGATCAACAAGTGAATACAAAATTAGTGGGAGAAGTAGAAAAACATCCCGTTTTATATAACTTCACCAATTTCCACACCACACAGAAAACTATCGATTTCGATCATTTCTGATTTTGAGTAGGCGGGTATGTGGAGCTGCGTCACTAGAGAGTTAAAACAGTAATTACAATCACAAACCAGTTTAATTTCTTTTGGGTATCTTCGTTTGAATACGGCCTTCGACAACTTTTATTTATGGTATATTATTATTATTAGTCAAATGAATGGTGATGTGTACGCAATTTTCTTGTTTATGAAAAGTAGAACTCTTAGAATAAAATTTTAACATTTGACTTTTAAGGTAGCCTGAATTAATCGAAAAGTTTTTTTAAACGTTTAAATAAATGAAATTCAATACTTTTTAAAATTTTCAAAAAAATATCTTTATTTGCGCATGGGCACCAGTTTAGTTTGTTGACTATAGACATTATAGAAAATAAAAAATAGAGACATTGTCGATTGTCTGTTTTCACTGTTTTGACATAATTTTTTCGCACTTTTAAAATAACAAAAACTTATAACTAATTTAGTTGACTTGTGAAGTATTAGTCATTTACGGTATAGTATAATGAAATAGTGTTGTATATATATACAATCCTGATAAACATTTGACATTATATTTTATGTGTTAGGTATATATTATGGAAAAAGGCTTTACTTTTTAGTCATTTGATGCTCTTTGTAGATAAAGCAAAAAATACTTTGAACACAACATATTAAAAAAGCCTGTCATAAAAATGACGGCTCCAATGGAACGCCTCCAATCCTTGGAATCAATTGAAAAAGACATAATGACATGCCTTCAAAGTGCAGGTTAGAAACACCAGCAATGTTTATTATCTACACAACATAGTTAACGTTTTTTTATGATTGTATTAATTAAATTATTCATTAATTCCTTCCAGGTCAAGCCCTACTCGAACTTAGTAAGGAAAAATCCAGCCAAAAACAGGCAGAGGGACATACACATCAATTCCTGAAGACTCTCAGCGCAGTTGAGTCCAAACTAAATGAACAAATAAACTACTTGACTCAAGTATCGACTGGTCAGCCCCACGAGGGATCAGGATACGCTTCACAGAAAGTTCTGCAGATGGCATGGCATCGGTTGGAGCACGTGCGAGACTGGGTCAATGACCTGGATAGATTGAAGTCTGCTCACCTTGCCCTCGCCAATAGAGTTACCATCGACACCAAAGTTAATGGTACTGCAGCTCTGACAATGTCCACGTCTTCAAGTCTCGGACCTGGATGACAATATCTGATATAATAGGTATAAGGTTACAATCCTGTCTTAAATATTTTCAATTGTAAAACTAAAAACAATATTTATTTCCTATTGTGATTTTTTTCAATTTCTGATTACATTGTGGTGTGTTAAATAAGTGTACAATTGTACAAAACCCACTAGGAATTGATTTTAAAAAGTTACAACGAAAGTGAACTGTAGTGTTTCGTTGTTTGAATTATTTCTGTGTTTCAATTAAGTCTGTTGTAATGATAGTAATGTTTGCAATCGCGATAATACAATTAAAATATTTTGGATAGATTGTTTTAGTTGGAACTTGTACATCTACTTCTATCTATGCATATAACTTGACAACCATGGACCTACGTTAAATCCTGATGTATTTTTATTTTTTATTACATGCAAAACAAGGGTTGTTACAATATTTTGGAGCATTTTTTCATCCACCGTGCTAGAGATGTCACTGTGTTATGGGGGATATTATTATTATTCCTAAATTTATTTGCTTTTAACTCTAAACTTCCCTCGGTAAACATTTTGGAAAATAACAGTGATTTTGTCAAACAATAATACTGAAAATCTCAGACCTCTAGTAATAATAAGTGGTATATTAATTTGCCTGGTTCTTAAATAGTACTGTTTGAAATTAATATATTAGAATGTTGCATAGGATTTCTGGAATATGTATTAATGGTTGGCTCACATTATTGATAATAAATAGAGATTGGATTATATGCGCTATAAAATGCCTACAATGTACAATAACAACAGAAAAATGCATGTTCAATTAAAAAAGCTAAAAATGGATACAATTTTTGATTCCCGTGTTTATCACATTTCAGTGGATATTTTTTTATTGCTTGTGAGGGAAGGGGGGCGGGGGATTGCATCGGGCGATCCCATAATAATCCTTGGAATAAAATATGCATTTTGCATAAGCAAATGCATATAATACAATGTCTAGTAATAAATGTTGTCTAACTGATGTATATATACATAATGAAGCTTTTTTAAATATTAAAATCATGTTGTGCAGATGACCCTTTGGATTTATTATTGGAAGTATGAAAGTATTAATTTTGCCTCCAGCAAATCAGCATACAAAAGGCAATTTGATTTTTGAACGATTTATTATTATGACTAAAGTTGCTTTGTTATTTATCCATATTTGTGTGCATGCAATTAATTATGCACATATATTTAATAACCGGTGATTTGAAGACAGACTAATTTTATATTGCTCTACTTTGGCGCTTGAATAAATATGAAGGGTACAGGGAGAGAAGTCCATCATTTTGTCAAAATAAACTAAAAATGCTATTTTGTTCAGAATCCCGTGTTTTATTTCACTCATTTTCGATAGAGGCTAATATAAAGGGGATTTTGCTGGTTAAAAGATGATTTGAAGAAAACTAAAGGCTTGACAGGGGGATTATCCACGTGCTACTGGCAGGGGATTGTCCAATTCGAAAGTAATCAGAATTGAGATAATGTAAAATTTATTGTGTGGTGGATGCCAGCTAGTGTCACATTGTTATTTTATTATTTATGACATTTTGTGATAAATACTGTGTATATGCGATAGTTTAATATTATGGAAGAAAGTGTTGATTGCAGAAAATAAATTCTTAAGAAAGAATGACCGATGTGAAAAAGAAGTTAAAAATTCTTAAGAAAGAATAACCAATGTGAAAAAGAATTTAAAAATTCAAAGGCACGAATTGGGAGAAGATTGTAAATGCTCTCGTTTAAAATGTTTATAAAGAGTTCCAGAAGATACAAAAAAAATACAAGGATTTGCAAACCCCGAAAATTTTTTGCAGCCCTGCTTCTGCTAGATATTTCACAAATTTACAGTACAAACATTAATCATAATTTAGTTTTTTTTAATCTTTACTTAGGATGTAACAGTTTATTTTTCTTATTCTTGTACATATGTTATATTAGATTGTCCAGGACAATCACCCTGGTATTTATGACTCTTTTCACATTTGAAATTATTAAGTTGAATATGTTTGTTTAGTTTTATTGTTAGATATTGTTTGTAATAATATTACAAATAACAATGACTATGTAATATATAGTTTTATTTCCTAGTTGTACACTTTCAGAGTTTAAAAATGCTCTACTGAACACTTTACAAATTGTGACTATCCCGCTTCTCTCTCTGGTACAATTATATTTTAAATTGAATTGCCCTTATTCAAAAATAAAAACAACCCTTGAATATTCCAAATGGTGGCAGGGAAAGCAGATTACATTGTGGCAAAGTTTAAAATGTATAATTTTTTTTATTGTAAAAATGAATGTTTTAAAAGAGTAGAATATTTTTTTCTAGTAAAATTCAATTGCTCCATTCTCCAGCTTCAAAGTCCTGCAAATAATACTTGAATCCAATTGATATTAATTGCATAAGATTTAATACTGATACAGATCGACATACTTACCTATGCAGTATAGGGGTTCCCATTAGATTTAATGGATATAAAAAAATCCATGGATTTAAAAAAAAAGTTTGTTATTTCAATAGTTCCTCTTTTTTGATTCACTATCTTTAATTTATATTGTAGAAAAGTGTGTTTAATTAGTAGCAGACTTTTATTTACTAAACAAATATTGGAAACATAAAATAATTGAATTGAAGAAAAGTATTTCATTTGATGTATTTTTCCATGAATTTTCTGTGGAATTCAGAACGAAGCGAATCGTTGATGAAGGTGTTAGCTTTCTTCTCTGGTTCTGAGCGGGCGCAGTTCTTGAAGACAACATCGTCGTCCCAACGTCTTTTAACCTGCAACATTACATTATATTCATTAGCTCACAATTTTTACCATATGTAATATGTTAGTGGAGTAAAATCATTGGAGTTATGCATTTCGAAGTACAGTCAAGTTTGTTTTTCAAGTTATCGATGGTGTCAGTAAATTCAGTTACATGGAGTGTCTTACAATTCGGGGCACAATAGAAAAATGTGATCATCTGCACCACATGGATAAACTGAAGTTTTTTCGATTTGAGCATTTTAACACATTGTTTGCGGAAGCCGAGTAAACACATTCTTTTGCATACTATTGCTAGAGCGCAAGAGATGACAAAACACATCTTTTGCACAAATTAGCGGTGGGTTGCGGGAAACATGTAAACTCGGATATTCTGTGAAGTAAAAATTACGCGCCACCTATTGTTAGACGTAGTACTGTGTAGGTACCCGACGATTCGTGGAATTAGGGTAGGAAGGCAAACTTGGCAGTAAATTTAGCAGTAATAGCTAAGATAAACATTTTGGTTTTATCTTTCCTTACATTTTGTGGTATTGTTGTTTTCGTCAAAACATTCTCTATTTTCATTTCTGGATATATTCCGCTATTACATATTATTTTGATAAAAAAAATATTTACCAATTTTGTACCTAACTATCATTGTATATTTGTAATCGATCACTGTTGTCTTTGAACTGTTACTGAAAAGTTATTTGTTACGAAATTGTTTTACGCGAGTGATTTTTTTTCTCCTAATAAATACCCAATAAAAATAAACTACAATAGTGATGAGAGTGATGGATAATTGGACTTAGTTATGCAGAAAGCATCCAACCCCAAAAAGATGAAACAGAAAAACAATAAAAAAGCATTAATATGCGTAATCCGTATTTGTAAAGTGAATATCAGTGTTTTTTTCTTTGTGAGCATTATTATAAATAAGTAATTTGTAATGGGCATGTAGAGCGAACAAACGAAGAAAGGATTGTGAAAAGAATTTATGATTCGAAAGTGAATTGAAGAAGTCGAGGGCGCCCGAGAAAGACATGTCACAATCAATTTAATCAAATACTTGAATCGGGTCATGTGAAGAGTCAGAATAACAGAAGAGCATGTATGAGACGATGTTTGAATGTGAATGAAGCAACGAGTGTGTGCCAAGACAGAGTTATATGGTGGTCCGTCCTCTCTGCCTACCCCTGCGGAGAAACGGCATGATGGTTAGTTAGTTAATTTGTAATCTATGTGTTTATTAAAAAAAATGTATTTCTTATGTTATGTTACATTTTAAAATTTCAATATAAGTCAAATATCTACAATGTGCGTTAGTAAAAAAATGAATTACCAAAAATCTATTGCATTTGGAGTTTAAATGTTTTCAGCAGATATAAATCTCGTATTTATCTATAGGAAAACATGTAAAACTAGATTTTGGCAAATTGTAGGTTGGACGCTTTCTGCATAACTACGTCCAATAAGGAATTTGAGTCCATTTAAAAAAAAAATCAATATCCATACACCTTCAAACTTAAATACCAGTATATTTTTGAAAGTTCGTTTTCATAGTTAAATTAATTCTCAAAGTTAGAATTTTTTAAACACCGCCGAAACGGCAGTATCTCAGAGGTAAGGAGCCGGGGGGTGCATGACGTCATCCATACCGTTAGAAGGGCAATTTGTTTACATTTTTTTTCGAAATTTATAAATAATAATCAGACATTATTTACATACCTTTAGATCTGCCTTGGGAGCACTTGCAGTGTAGTTTAAAAGCGGATTTCCAGACAAAATGTTCTCCATTCTGATCCTCTCATCTTCTTGACGTTTTTCTACTTCCTGTTAAATTAAATTTGCAAAATTAGTTGAGCTAAGCATAATATAAAAAATGGTTTCACCAATAGACATTAAAATGTAGTGCACCGGCATCATGCCCCTACTGTTACCAAACGCTTGGTTGAAATCATATTTTCGAAGATTATTAAAATAAAGTACTAATGATCAGCGATGTGAAATTCAAGAACGAAATTGCAGGAAATTTGTCATTCATACTCAGTTTTTGGTTTTTCATCTACATCTTAATATTTGCATTGATCACCTAAACTGAGGTGTACATGCCTTTTTCTGTTGTTCAAGAGCCCTTTCCCTTTTGATACGATTGAGTTCAGCAAGAAGGGCAGCGGTGTCGTCGTCTGAATCATCCGAATCTGATGAATCACCTTCGATGGGGTCATCTGCATCAAGGCTGGCTGCTGGAACTTGGTCAATTTTAGGCCTCTTTATCAAACTCTCCACTTTCCGTCCAGTTGTGATTGGTTTTCCATCCTTCAAGCTCTCTCTCTCTTCAAGTTCCTTACGAAAATCGCGAGTACGAAGTTCATCTGTTGTTCCTTGTCCTTGTTCTCTGAAATATACAGAATAGTAAGATTAATATTATGCACACAATGTTATCAAGGGAAAAAAATAACAATATTAATGTGATTGTCATGGTCAAATACCTGAATTTGAGTTTGGTGTGTCCGGGTAGATCTCTGCTAGAATATTGTCTGGAGATAGCACTTAGATCTTTCTCTCCACGGCCAGATCCACCTCTGGCAGGATCAAATGTTGGACGTGCGGCTGTGGTCATTTTTTGTTAGAGTTCTGTTATAATCTATTACCAAATGCAATAATTTTATGACGTAGGACTGTAAGGTTTCGTTTGTCTATAAAACTAGTCTGATAATTTTTTAAGCTTTTTTACCACAAATTACAAATTATTTATCAGCAAACTAAACACCAAAACACAAAATAACAAATGTCACAAAATGAAAATACGCAACATGGACGAGATGTACAGAAAAGCATAGACTAGAAGATTTTTTTTCCATAGACTAGAGCATTCGCTTTGTTTTCTATAATAACTATTATACATTTTTTTTATCCTAAATTAATTAACACAATACACAGCTCTTTTAGCTTTTTCTCACTTCAAGTAACTTAGTGAGAGTATTAAGTTACCTGAGTTAACTTTTTTTTTCAGAATCCAACCTGGTACTGAAGTCTTTTGAATTTTATTGTAAAACAATAAAAAACTTTAAAGTGCTCGAGTGTAAACTTCCCAAAATAGCGCTTCAGCCTTTTTCCTTTTTGGCGATGATATGCTGGTCACTGCAAAGTGAATCGTCTGTAGGGGGCTATTATTTGACATTAATAAATTATGAACAATTGAACAGGTCTCTTTAGTCTATTAACTAAACTATTGTCTCTGCTCACGTTTGCTGTCATTTCGGGATGTGGGAGTAGTAGTTGATTGTTTTCCATTTGTTTCTGCCTTTTCTAACGTTTATACGAGTGTTATTAGTGTTTGTAACTCACGCTTTTAGAGCAGTAAGTAAGAAAACTGAATATCCAGTTTTTTTTTTTTAATTATAGATGCCTACTAATTAGTTCTTAGTCGTATTGGTTAAACGGATCTAATATTATAAATTAATTTTTATATATTTATTCATTACCTTTTGCTTAAAATAAATATTAAAACAGGCAATTACATTATTTAAACTCTTTCAATAATAAATAATAGATTGTGCTATTATTACCTTTAAAGAATAAATGTTAATTTTAGTCATACTTTATAAAACATTTGTCCTCATTTATTCTCTATTTGGTAACTCCTAGTTGAAATTAATAAACACCTTATCGTATTATATGACATGTTTGAATTCAACACTATCTTCGTATCCTGCTTTGAGGTCAATTCTAAACCACACATTTGTATTATCAATACTGAATGAAATTGACAAAACCCAACTAGTTATGTGATTCATTTCATAGGAAGTATATATGCAGTGCATTATTTTTAAACAGAAAACATTTTAACAACGTCTTCCATGTTGTCTTACTTTTTTTGCGGGATAATAATATTATGGTTCCTAGAATAGCAAATGGACTGATCGTTTGTTTATACAAATGAGTAAACATGTATTCAGTGTGAAGTATTTACTTTTAGGTTGCTCAATTTCCTTGGTATACTTGGTTTAAATGATTATTTAGATACTGTTTTTTTTTTACAGCCGAGGTGGGGTGGGGTGGCTAGACAAATAAATTATAATGAACCCGATGGACTTTGAAGGTTTTGTAGCCAAAAATAAAACCATTTTACATAACGATTCCCTAAGAGAAATATTGGTCTACCCCACCGATGATGTATCAGTAAGTCTTTTTAATAATATAAATTTGTTTATTGTTTTTTCGCCATAATATTTTAACAATTTGTTGTTAATATTACATTGTCAATTACCTGTATATTTGATTCGGTGTCAAAACCTAAGAAACATCTTAACTTTAAGGCAGAAAATCTGCTTGTATGTCTCACTAAAAACTTGTGTTATGTTCTCATGAAATTTCCACATTTTTTTTGTTTGAAATTTCCAGATCAACACAAATATTTTCAGTTCACCATGTCATTTCCATCATGAGCTGTGGAGCATAAAAAATGTTTAATTAAAATTAATAAATGTGATTGAAGCCTGGTAGTAACATACTACTAGTAAAATACATGGTGTCCGAAAACTTGTGGTACAACGTAAAAGTGTGAACATCTGCAGCACATAGAGAACTAAAAACAGAAGTTTTTTCGATTTGATCATTTTTACTTAAAAAAAAAAACTTTTTTCAATTTTCGTTGGCGCTTTGACGCATTTAAAAAAACAATAAACAACTGATAGTAACCCTTGAGCAATTGAATATTTAGAATTTGACCAGTAAAAATTCCAACTTCGAACTCGATTTACTCAAAATTGAAAGCTAAAATTAAAAAAGTTGTACCACAAAATCAACTCCAAATGTGATGTAGATTCACCAGGTTCCTGCTTGTACCACGTGTTTCCTGACACAGTGTGTAAACAGGACAGTATTATAAGAAAATGTAAAAGTTGCATTCTGATTTCGCATCATTCTTACAGATTGACCCTTATATATTCAAATAGTCAATCTGTAAATCCTTGTATTTCAATTCCAGTGTGTCGTGTTGCCAAGAAGATGGCGCACCGTCAATACTACGGTCCCGGACGCGCGTGTGGCGGCCACGTGTCCGCTGCTCACGCGCCAGGCTCTGCTCAGTTATGCATCCAGCTGGAACCTCGTCCACTTTAAATACAATGCCTACTCTAGTTCCTATCTCGACTTGCCAAGGTTACAATTTTATTTAATAACAAAAAAAAACTGTATTCTCTAAGATTTATAGTGCAGATCTGTTTCACTTATCATAACTCATTCAGAAAAGGGTGTAAGTCAGTACCCGCTGTGAGTTTTAACTCGAACCGCTTGATTGCTAGTCGAGCACCCCACCCACCGGGATATCAACCATCACAGTATTGAATATACATACTCGTATACACTTCAAATGAGAAAAAAAATTCTGTGCTTCCTCTTTTTTATCAGATATATGTACAAGTTTATTTACATACTTCAGCCAAACAGAATTTAAAATTGTTAATGTGAATACCGCACAAAATTCTAACAGCTCCCAGCTGTCCGGAGGACTATGGCATTCCCAATCGGGGTATGTTGTGAGGCTGAAGAGGGCGGGGAAGGGGAGGAGATGGGGAAGTGGAAGATTCAGAAGTACCTGGCTATTCAGATCTGGTCACCAAACACGGCTAAAGCCATTTCAAACAATTGCATCAAGCACTTGCTCCAGACTGTTTGGAGCAGTTGGGACTCTTGTGTGGTATTCTTAAATAAAAAAAGCAATGAGGAATTATCAATTTTATTTTTGGATGTATCACACATTTTATGAACTACTCAATGCTGCAGTTCTTTGATAAGAGTTTATTTATTTGACTTAAAAAAAAAAATTATAAATTCATATGACTTCGCAAAGATAATAATCTAGAATGAATAAATATAACTAATAGAAAAAATTCTAATATGCAGAATTTGAATATCCATAATTTTTTAAATTGTAATTTATAAATTCAAATGAAATTGTTAATTTGTTACAGATTACCAAATATCCTTTCGTTGAAAGAAGATATTTATGAAAGTGATATAGATGTCCAAATCCTTGAAAAGGACTCCAATAATACCAAGACTGCCTGCATTAAGAAACAGGGTTACCTGCTCAAAGGCCCCGAGATCGGGTCCGATCGGATGTTTATTAATTTAGCTTCAAAATCATTTAAAAAGCGCTATTGCTATTTAAGGCAGCATGTAGATGGCTCATATATATTAGATATTCATAAGGATGATAAGAGAGAAGATGCCAAGCAGTCCATTATTTTAGACCTTTGTACGGAGATTGTAAAAGTAAGTTTGACTTCATACTTGTTTTATTTTTATTTGACAATTACAATATACCTTACGACAAACCTAAAGCCACTTGTATAAAGATCTATATGTATTCTATGCAGGAAATATTTCATTTTATATTTATTATTCATAAAAAAGTTTGTATTTAGTATGCTAAATTTACCTGATAGTTCTTATTTGTAACTCAGATTTGGGTTCAAAAGTACCCAGCTCGAAAATGATGCTCAACTACTTTTATATTCGTATCTGAATGGGTTTTTATGTATATTCGTAAGTATCAGCACAATTCCTTCAATATATATGTATATACCAATAACTTAATATAACGAGTCCCTTATGTTGTCGGGCTATAACTTTATATCGTTATGATTTTCAGAATCCTAAACGCACACGCAACTGTTTTGAAATTCGCGTCGACACCAGCACAAAAGGATACACATTTGCCACCGAAACTGAATCCGAATTGGAAAGTTGGATGACTACTTTGAACTCCATTCTTCAACAAAATAAAATGGAAGAAGTTGTGAATAAAGAAGATTTGGATCACGGTTAGTATAATAATTATTTCTCTTTAGTTATTTAATCCTCAGCCTGCGTTCAAATGTATCTGTAATGTCACCTCCATGCGGACCATTCTTTAATTTTATTTCGCCAAACAATAAATACTTTTTAAAACTGTTGTTAAATATATTTCTCAAGATGTTTCTTTGTGTACCACTTTGCTCACATTCATATATTGACTATTCATAAATAACAACAAATAATTATTTTGGGGCATGTCAACACATAAACAAGACGAAGTTTTGCGGAGCATATAAAACATTACTGAATATCAACACGGACCGAATGGTAACAGAAAAAGTAGAACATGCAATTATTAGAGTTAGGGCCAACAACACATACTTACAGGATTGTGTGTATTGGTATATATGTATTCACTTCTGACAGCAGTGTCCTTGAGAAAAGTCACTGAGAAACAGCTGTTTTTCTTGCTTACGCCTACTTATTGTCATTAGCAATAAAAGGACAAGTGTATGCATTTTTGGAAAATTTTTTACAATGTTGCATGAATACATATAAAGATAACATAATAAAAATACTAATGGATGTCATCAACATGACCGCCAAAGCGGGAGCTTTTAAAATATTTGCAGTTTTACTGCTTATATTTATCCTAGCGAAAGCTAAATATTAAAAAAACTTTTCAATTGAAATTAGTAAATTTAATGACACCAAAAAAGCATTACCTAAAAAGCCTAAAACGTAAAGCGGTACACGTTTCTACTGAGATTTCATCAACTGTCTAATGCAACTGCACTCCGTACAAGGCTTTTTGTACTGACGCAGGAGATTTGAATAAGCTGAAGGGGATAAACTGTATCGGTTACTTTAAATTCTTACCCAGATGACCAAATAATTTTACTAAATATGTTAAACACTAAAGATACAAATAGGCAATTTTTACAAATAAACTTTGGCTCTGCAGCTTCTTTGTACATAATACAGCATGGACTCAAACCTAGAAATCATTTTTGTTGGATCACTCCTGCGAATGATGTCAGACCATTATATTAACTTTAGTCTCTTCCCGCAGGCTGAAAGTCAATTTGATTCAACTATTAAGTTAACCCCACACAATATATCCTTATTTAGGTAATAAGCGCCCTTGATGTGATTTTTTTCAAGAAAATGGTGTTATAAAAATCAGCCAATTATTATTATATGTGCCCGTGACTATTCAAAAAATATTTTTGGTTTTCTCTTCCAGTGATGTCCTTAATTTGACTCTTTTATACTCAGCTCTAAGTTCCCTATATTTCTTTGCTCCGAAAATCTCAATATTTTGCTGCCAAACCCTTTGTTTGCATTTATTTATGCATTCGTTTTTCAGATATTCCTCCAGCATCAATTTTCGGAACTCTTAAGGGCTTGGAGCACAGTATGAATCCACAGTTGATTAGTTATGCTAAAGAAACCAGCGCTACGATCGCTTCAGCCCGCACCTATTCTCGCAGAAATCTCTTCATGCTCGCAAATAACTCTTGCTCGACCCCAGAACCTCAAGTGGAACCATTCAAGTTGGTATTTTTTAATAATGGTTGGTAATACTCCCCAACTGTTCCCCTTTCTATCCTTTTCCTTCTTTAAACCATCCCATGTGAGACCATAATCAAGTCTACAAAGTTCATTAATTTACAACGTGAAAATATGAATACATAATCACAAATAGAATGTGTCATCACAACCTTCTCTAAATAAGTTTTTTTTCTATCTGACCTTTAGATTTGTAGTTTGTGAAACTACTCGAAATGCCTGCTCTATGTTCTCGGCGAGACTATCCGAGGATATCCAAGCACGAGAGTGTAGTAGATGCGCTCTCCTTTCTTTGCCGTTTAAGTCCTTTGTCAGTTAATGCTCTAATCAAAAAACGTATGAGGCAATCGATCATTGTAGAGGGGATAATTGTGTGAATGGTGCTGGTAATGGGTGAACACAGTCAGTACACAACCAATAAAAAAAATGTAATACAAGAGTTAAGAGAGTAGCTCTCAAACTCCCTCACAAATATTAGGGATAAATCCTAGGTCGAAAATTTATCTTAAGAGTTAAATAAATGTGGGTGTTAATTTTTTACAAAATTTTTAGGGAACAATTTGGTCAGCGCATCCTGCTGAAATGTGAAAGCTTAAAATTCCGACTGCAAGCCCCCATTGACGGTGATAAGGAGCTACTCTGTCAAGTGGAGCCATACTATACCTACCTATCCTTATTCGATGCCAGAAATGGGAAGAAATTGTCAGAAAACTTTTATTTCAATTTAAACCATTCAGCCGTGAAGGATTTGATGGTTGAAGAAGCTAATTTCGGATTAGGCCATGAACATTCTGAGATAGATCCAAGATTAGATCTGAAATCGTTGCCCGATGATTGGTTTAAAAGCAAAAAGCAGGTAAGAAAATATGTGTTAATAATTCATACCTCTACTCTCTTTATAAATGTTGCTATCTACTAGCGTTGTGACCGCTTTGAAAGAACTGCTTCAAAGAACTACTTCTTTTGGCAACAGTTCGTACTTCATTCATTGTTCATTGAACAAATACTTCAATTGAAGTCGGTAGTTCATTATAGCGTTCATTCATTTTAATAACTTCATTTCATTGAACAAATATTTCAATTGAAGGTGGTAGTTCATTTTAGGCTTCATTCAATTCATTAACTTCATTTCACTGAACCAACACTTCAATTGAAGTTGGTAGTTCATTTTAGCCTTCATTCATTTGATTAACTTCATTCCATTGAAAGAAGTACTTGAACCGGTTCCAATTCTTTTCAGTTTTTAAACTCTACTGACTAGTACGTGATTTTGTTGGCGAGGAACCAGTTCCAGTGCTTTTCGTTTTCAAATCGCTACCGACTAGTACTATGTAATTTGGCAAGGAACCGGTTCGAGTTATTTTTACTTTCTAAACCCTACCGACTAGGACGTGCTTTTTCGGCGAGGAACCGGTTCCAAAAAGAACTGAACAAACAAGCGGATAAATCCAAATCTCTTTTTTCGCGAGTTCGACTTCAATTGAAGGGTTCACTTAGAAGGGTTCATTTTAAAGAACTAACAATTCGTGAAGCATTCACAAAACATTGAAGTTTTTCCCAACGCTACTATCTACAACATGGTTTCATGATAAAACAGAACATGATATAAACTAACCTAATTTATCATGTTCTGTTAGATCCGGTTACCCTACAACATTAATTTTATACTGTCGGCATTTAAATATAATCTTATGTTTCAGGCAATTCTTTCAATTAACAATCCTCACCCTGATATTTTTATTGTGGTGAGAATTGATAAAATCCTTCAAGGAACCATTAATCAAGTGACAGAGCCATATGTCAAAGCTGCCAAAGATCCGAGACTCGGTCTCAAAGTCCATAAAACTGTTCAATCTTATGCCAACAGACTTGCTTCCTATAAAATGCCATTTGCATGGGCTGCAAAACCATTATTCAGGTATAATTATTGATTATTATTTAAAGAAGCTACTGTTTGGTTTATAAATGAATATTGTTTTGAGATAATATGTGTATTTTGAATTATTTTTACAGATTATACAGTAATGAGTTGGACACAGGGCCAGATTTTCCAGCTATCTATCGCCAAGAACCTGGCCGGATGTCAGATGAAGATTTGCTTAAAGTATTATCTGACTATCGGAAGCCTGAAAAGTTATCAAAGCTGACGCTTATTCCCGGTTGGATTAAAATCAACATTCAGTCTTGCTTAGAACAACCCCCTAGTAAGTTTCCTAGAAGGATAAAAAAAAAACATTATTTAGATTTGTATAGTCATTCATGTGCCTAATCTTTTTTTTTCAGATAGTTTAACATGCGGATGGGCCCCTGTGAAGTCGTTTCCAATACCCCCAACAGCTCCTTGTTCTCTAGAAGTATCCACAATTAACACGGCCCTAGAACATCCTTTTACCTCTTACATCAATCATCTGTATATTTATCCCATGATGTTGAATTTTGACTCTCAAAAATCGTTTGCCAGAGCCCGAAATATAGCATGTTCTGTAGAATTGAAAGACAGTGATTCAAGAGAAGCCACGCCATTAAATGTAAGTAAAGGTGTAGCTTTAATAGTATATTCGAAACATTGTATTTTTTACGATCTTAAAGACCAACGCTAGAAAATTAATCATGAACTCGAAAATGTAATTGAGCATGAGATCAATGTAAGGTTCTGTTGGTTCCAAAGACTGCGATGAGCAGACATGTTGAAAGAATGCCAGATGACAGAATGCCCAAGCAGGTGCCCTAGCGAAGGTGCGGAAGCGACCCAGAGAAGAGGTGGGTAGACCGAAGAAGAGGTGGATAGACTAGAAGAGGACTGGAGGCGAAGGAGGAATAGCGAGGAACTGCAACCAGTAGGGAGCAATGATCTATTGCTCATTTTTAATCTGTTTTATGAAAACTATTTAATTTGTATAATTATTGTGATTTTTATAGGCAATTTACGGGAGCAATGGATTAATGAATAAGAAGATGTGTTCTGTCGTCCATCACAATACATGTCCTAATTGGTTCGAGGAAATTAAAATAAGACTACCCGTCATGCTGACCACCACCCACCACATCCTATTTACCTTTTATCATGTTTCTTGTAACATATCCAAGAAGCAGGATTGCGGAATAGAGACTTGTGTCGGGTAATAACTTGTGCATATATTTATGTTGAAGTCAGTATTACATAATAATATAACAAATGGATGGATCATTCATTTATATTTTTCACATTTATTTTACTATTTTCGGTTTCCAATATTACTCCAGTGAATTGTACTACTTTTTAAACATTTACAGCTATTCTTGGGTACCTCTTCTCAACAAGTCTGGAAAATTGGTTGAAGAGATAGTAAACCTCCCTGTTGCAACTCACCTGGCTTCAGGATATCTTTCTATTCAGCCTTTGGGTTTGGGGAAAGGGGTAAGTGTTACATTAAAATAATTCTCACTTTTTATTATTTGTTCTTGTGCAATAAATAATACGGTAATTTTTAAAGTGTTTTACCTATTAGTAACAACTTATGCTCTTTTTCTTACCCTCAGAATTCAGGGCCGGAAACAGTGTGGATCGATGGAGAAAAGCCACTATTTAAATGTTCCTTAATTTTGGACTCAACAATTTTATCCCGCGATCAACATCTCCACAATTTGTTTTGCCACGCTGAGAAATTAGTGAAATCACCAACGGGAGCTGTTCCCTCAGAAGTGGAGACTTGTAAAATACTTAAAGCCGCCCATGCGATGCATTCATCAACCTTGATTCAATTCTTGCCAACCATATTGAACCAATTGTTTGAGCTCTTGGTAAGTGTACTCAAAAAATATTATTTTAGGTTAGCATCCTTGTTGTGTTTTTCGTTACATAATATAAGGCTAATTGAATAATGTATTAGAAATGCTGAGTGAATTTAAAAAATATTGTTTCTAAAATTACGTTTTCATGTTTTTTTACAGGCAACAGTCAAAGGAACATCAGAAATAGGAGTTCATGTTGTCCGTTTAATGGTTCATTTGGTGCATATGATATACGATGTTGGGAGAAAAGATCTTCTGGAGAGCTACATCAAGGTAAATGATTTAACCCTATCTACACCGCTGTATCATATATGAGATATTGACAGTATGCACCATGTTATATTTATGATCTATGAAGTTTTACCTTTAAACTTTTACTTTTTTTTGTTAGACCTTTAATACTTGTATTTCATATCAGCGCTCACCAGTTTTCCGACCTGCTAGAAACATAATTGCTTTGATTAGATGACGGCATAAGTAATAGCTCCGTATGATATTTTTATTTCAGTATGTGTTTGTATGTGTTGGAAATGGAGTTCATGAACACCTCATGGCCCCACTCTTCTCCTTTGTGGAGCCTTCCCAGCAGGATTTCCTCCTTGGCCACAAATTCATGCAACACTCTGAATTCTTCTTTCACATTATGACCAAAAGTATGGCGCAGTACTTATTCAACACGGGAAGAATTAAGGTACTTTTTTTTTATTTATCGATCAATATTTCTGTGTACATTAATATTATAGGCATAATGCTGATAGTTCTATTGCAACCTCCCTCTTTCTCATGTAACACGAAGAAAGGTTACAACGAAGCTTTCAGCAGCAGCATATTAAAACTAATGTGTTAAATCATTACAATGTGCTTTTGATTTTTAGATGTGTCGTAGTGAGAGATTCCCTGATATCTTCAATACACACATAGAGAAGCTAGTCATTGCTCTGGAGCCATCCTACATTCTTCAACAGCCAGTTCAAACTCACAGTGTTAACAAGAATATTGCCATATTCTTAAAAGTATGTAACTTTTAATACGTTATCATAATTTTTATTGGTTATTACACAGTATTTTCAATTGCATTAATTAACACAAACCGTTTAATTATTTACAGAGATGTTTAACATTCATGGATCGAGGATTTGTTTTCAAATTGATAAAGATATACATTGACAAGTTTAAACCCGGTGATCCGAAAGCACTTTTTGAATTTAAATTTGCCTTTTTACAAATTATCTGCCAGCATGAACATTACATCGCCTTCAACCCTCCCCTGCAACATGATCGACTTGCGGCATCAGATTGGTGCATCGGTAAGTGAAATATTTTTGTAGAATACTAGTTTGACATAATAATAAATACATATGTATATTGTAATTTTTGTGAAAAAGCACCTCAAGGGCGCTGTGAGATGAAACTGTAGCTTTGTTTTCAACCATTAATTTATTAAAAATAAACTATATGTATTAAAAATAAAATTTGTGGTTAAAAACGAAATATTGAAAGTAGGTACCTTCACTACAGTGCTTACCAGAATGATACTAATTGAATTATTTTTAAACGATGAAACTCATTTCATTTTCAAATGTGCTTAAAAAAAAATTAACGGGTCTTAAAAATTAATTAATGTCAAATTAAAAATTGGGGACGGGAAAATGTACATCAAATGACATTATATACGTTTTATAATAAATCAAAAATAATGGTATGGGATAGGAAGCATTTTTCTCATTCATTAGTTACTAAGAAGATACAATTTTTTTCACGTTTTTGTCGATAAACGAGATTTATTTTGGGGTGAAGTTCCTCGCATTGTCCATGGCTTTAATAATAATGGGTAAAGAATGTTTATTAGAGGAATATTATTTTTATAAACTGTCTATTTTAAATAAGCATTTTTGAGTATCCATCCATTGACAGTTGTTAGTTCCACAAAAGGACGAAACTCCATAAATGATCACGGACACTTAAATTGGGGTAGCCCAACCAAAAGTCGCCTGCAGTGCTTAGTTGCAAAAAACCTGCGGCAGTGAGTTTTTATCTGCTAGTATGCCAAAACTATTATAATGATGCAAATTATGTTGTTTCTTTTGTAGATACCGAAAACATGGCTCCGAGTGAAGCGTTTATCCAGAGGCATTTCTTAGCGGGAACTCTGCTAAAGCAAGTTCATTTGTCTCTGAATGAAGCTCCTCAGAAGCGAAAGTCAGCTTTATCCATCCTTAAAGAACTGTTGATTAAACACGAAATAGATGACCGGTATAAATGGAAAACTGCCAGAGCGAGGATTGCGTCACTTTACGCGCCATGGTTACCTATAGTTTGTGGTCAGTATATATTTTTTTATATTTTGAGTACATCATAAAATAAATTAATCATGTCAACGTTGTTTATTATATATATTTTTTTTTTTAGATTTTAAATCTCACGCTTCTGTTATTCTGAACCATATCTTTAAAAAAAATCTTTGTTCTAAACGGACTGAAAGAAAACGAAAGCATTTAAAAATTTGGCATACTGCTATTTAATTTTTTTTAAATTATTAACTTTTTGTATCTTACATAATTTTTTAACATTACCTACTTTACTAAGTCATTAGAACCTGTTCTCAGGTAGGTGGCAATAACTGGCATAACTGGCAATAACTCACATACTAATATTATCGAACTAAATAATTCTTTATCTTTACAGATAATATCCACCGATTGATTTTGAGAGACCCGTCCGTGGAATACAATGGTAGTTTGAAAAAATCAAACGGTGACATAAATATAGTGGTTTCCGGTGCACCTAACTCTTACCAGCATAAAGATTCTACCATTAATAGTAATATTTGTACACCAAAGAGAAATAGACTAACTTTGCATTTTGACGAACCTAGTCCTATTAGAAATTCAACTCTTATCAAAGAATCAACGTTTTTTATTCCACTGACCGGAAATCATGGCAATGGTAAGTCTGCAGTAAATTCAAAATATATATTATTAACCACTGAACAGAAAATCCCTAGAAGTGCGATCTATACTGATTCGAAAGAATACTGATATCGCAAATCATAAGACCATTCGACTGCTAGACCCTAGGCAGGCCAGTGGAATTGATTATCTGCTCAAGAAATAGATTCGATATTTGTACATTTTTGACCAATTTCACCTGAACTAAGATGTAATTAACCTTATTTTGGGCACACGGAAGCCCACAACACACTTCTATCAGTTTATCTCTTGTTATTTACGCAATATTAATTTTATATCTTCTACTTCCGATCGGTTTCTATAGATATTGCGATTTCAATGTTTCATATTTTTCAGCCCTTCACAACGGAGCATCAAATGTTTCTCTTGAATCAGACGTTTCCACATTGTCAAATGATGGTTACACCGCTAATCACACTTCTGATACCACACATAGAATATTGGACAAAGAATCGGATTCTGTTAACCGGTATGCATCCTAAATACTTACTTATTTTCATATCAAATTTGGAATTATGTTTTTCAATGTAAATCTCAATGGATTCTGTTAACCGGTATGCATCCTAAATACTTACTTATTTTCATATCAAATTTGGAATTATGTTTTTCAATGTAAATCTCAGACATGCATTTTGTGTACACTTTGTTTTATTTCATAAAAATACATATTTACAAAAATGTAGTATTTAAAAAATATTAATTTGTGTCTTTTGCCGTCCAGGTTTGGAGTATTGTCAAAGGGTGAGATTCAAGATGTGTTGTTCTGCTTTCTGTTTGTATTGAAATATATGGATGATGAACAATTACTAGAGTGGTGGAAGCAGTGTTCCCAAAATCAACTTCACTCCTTCTTCAGTGTACTTGAGTAAGTAAAAATATTTTTATTCCTAAATCTCCCACTTGTTTACCTACCTTCTCGTTATGTACTAATGTACTATGTACTAATTTTCATACCAATTGACAGAATGTTCATAATATCTTCTGTAAAGGTTTATATTAGTATTTTATTTTATTAAACGTATGCTGTCAGTGCCCTAAGATAGATAGCACCACTCAGATGAAGTACCTTGGCCTCACCATTGATCCGTACCTCAAATGGAACCTTCACACGCAAAGCATTGCACATAAAATCAGAAAAACCATTTTCTTTTTTAGAACCATAAGAAACTTTCTTGACTTGACTTGAATGATTTACTTTGCGATATGTCAATCTTTTATTGAGTATGGTATCATAGCTTGGGGAGGTGGAACTTTATCTGCTATAGACCCTGTCATAAAAGCACAAAAAACAATTATAAAAATTATCCTCAAACTACCCCTAGTTGCAAATTCTAACTCAATTTATCACATAATGAAAGCATTTGACGTTCGACAATTACATATGTAAAATCAATTCTAACTCATCTTTTTACAAACAAACATAAATATTACGAAAAAAGACCACACACTCGATTTACTCGTAATACTAACAAAGATTTACTCCAATATCCTGTTATCTCTACCACATTTGGTCAACGGAGTTTTAGGTACATTGCGACAAGAATCTTCAATATTCTTCCAGAAAATTTAAAACAAAGTCAAACATTAAATAATTTCAAACATAAAATAAAAATTTGGATTAATAGCAAAGACAGAGCATTTACCGATGCACTCACCCAAATTCGAAGTCATTGAATAAACCAATCACAGAACAAATAATTACTTATTTATGTATGTACGATTTTATGTTACTATTTCTATATTAATATTAAATTCACACTTTCAAATAACATTAACCATAGATTAATTTAATTTGAAGTAACCAAAACAATCGGCAAAAATTACTGCCTCAACACAGGCTTGCCTAGTGAGGCAGATTACGAGAAAACAAAAGTAATAACTGTATACAAATATACAAAAACTAAGTTATATGTATTAAGCAAATACGGATAATGGTCTATATTTCTATTTAATTAATGTTTCTGTAATAATAATATAAATACTGTTTACAATGTATAGATCTCTTGTTAAAATATATAAATGTACCTACTACACCTTTATACACCCTATGTATTTTATACGATTATTCTGCTTTTATTTTTATTATTTTGCTGTTATTACTGTTAACTGTATTTAAATACAGATTTATCATTATTATTATTATTATTATTGATTTTTTTCATGGTTATTTATTGTTTCAGAATATGCATTGAAAACTTCAGGTATGTTGGAAAGAAGATGATAGTGGCGGATGTGAGGAATGGAACCCCGGAGAATGTTGCTAAAAGTAAACCGTTAAAAGCGAGAACATTACCGGCCCGAATGAGTCCACCTGATTTCTCAAAAGAACCTCCGTCACTTCCCGAAAAAAACAATACTGTTAACAGAGAAAAGCTTCTGTCTGTTAACAAAGGTAAATTTTACTTCTCTCACATTTGGCTTTGTTATAATAAAGTCTATTAGAATTTGATACACCATAATACTGATTACATCTCTGATTCTTGTGTGTCAGTAAAGCCCGCATATCATAAGAAAGTTTCATGCTTTTTGCAATTTTGTTTTTTCTGTTCTTTGAAACTTGAAATAAAAAAAGGCTAATTTTGAACTCACGATATAAACTTCTCTCAAGTACAGCTTAACGCATTTAACTTTGCAGGCAAAGGAGAAACTAACGAACAAACAATTTTTTAAAACAACAGATTTTTTGTATTCGTGAAATCTATACTAGCGATGCCATTGACTGCAAATTCAAGTGTGTCTTAATTTAACATGTAAAAGGTGTTAGTTTCCAAAAAAAACCTTATCTATACTTTAAAAGAGTTTCTCTCTAATTGTGTTGTCTCTTTTGTTTTCTTTTCTTGGCTTGTTTTATTAATTATCTTTGATTAGGGCCAACTAGCCAATCTTATTTTTGATTAACCTCCAAGTATTGTGGTTTTCCACAGTTCAGACTAAATGCTAAACGTTATTATGTATAAGAGTTTACCCCCTTGTGTTAGCTAATAATTCCTATTTTGTCTTATTCTACTGTCTTAATTCACATGCTTACAATTTTTTATAGATAAAGATAGTAGTGCTGAATCAGTGGTCAACATAGCCGGCTGGCTGGCTACAGAGGTGGGTGTGCTGGTACTGGACCGCGTGTGTCTGTACACGGAGCAGCGGGGACCCCTGGGGGGCGTGGTGTTGCGTCCTTATCTGCGCCTGCTCACCGTGCCCCAGAGCGAACTGCTCTACCGGCATCTGTTTGCAGCCATGCGGGCATACATCAATCAGTTCTCTGATACTTTGTTTACTGGTAAATCTAATAATTACCTTTTCAAAATGTTAGATGAGTTATTTATTATTAGTATATCAATATTTTCACATTGCATTAACAAGTCATAATCTTCAGAAAATTAGTACTGAAAAATATTGAAATACCTTATCTTCAAAAGTTCCTAATTCCACTGAGACTAATCTCTCGGTGGCGCTACAATAGTTACTACCTGGCTTCGTTCGAGCTTTAATGCCCATTTGATGGTTAAATGGATATTTCAAATCTCCATAGATCATGATGGAAATTATATTACCAGTTGAAAATAGTTGAGTTGACCTATAAAGTGCGTGTGTAAGATTGCAGCAAAATTGATAATATAATTTTTTATATTTGTGTATTAATAATAATAATGGTTTTATTCCGGGCTACATGCGCAGGGGTTGTGCAATGCAATATAATTCATATACGAGTAGGCATTGTAATAAAGTTGTTTTTGTTATTCTAACAGGTAATGGCTTCCTTTGCGGAAATCTAGTCAGCGTATTACTTAAAGGATGCGATAGTCATTTAGCAAGCCTCCGACAAGAGGCTACGGCCTTGCTCTACCTTTTAATGAGGGGCAATTTTGAATATACCCATAGGAAAGGGCTCACAAGAATTCATTTACAGGTACAGTATTTCTATACAAAAAATCTGTTTAAAACAAATGGGATATTGTTTTATAAATTAATTTTGCTTGTTTCAGGTTATAATCGGAGTATCAGAAATGCTCGGGAGTGTAGTAAGCCTGAACAACACACGGTTTCAAGAATCTTTGTCCCTTATAAACAGCTATGCAGCAAGCGATAAAGTGATGAAAGGATCAGGTAAATAATTATAATATTCATGAATATGCAGATTTTTAACATGAACATGGCCCAGGGGTCGGCAGTTTGTCAAGTGAGAAGAGCCAAATTGTCATGGAAACAGGATAACAAAGGTACCAGAGAGCCACATATATGAAATAAACATACATATGTATTGGATATGGATTTTTAGGAGAAAAAAGTTCGAGATGTTTTATTTAAAAATTTAATTAGAACGGTGTCCATTCATCGCTTTTGATAGCTTTACTATATCTGGCAAATAGCTACTTATTTTTAATTGAAAGCAAGATTGTAAATTTTCTTCGGTTATTCTGCTTCTAAGTTTATATTTTATTTGGTTCATAGTTAAGAATATTTGTTTGCATATATATGTAGAGCAAAAGATTGTGAGAATACCAAAAGCTAGTTTTTTTAACGCGTCATATGTGTCAGGCAAACTATTCCATTTATCAAATATAATTGTTTCTATTTTAGGCAGTTGTTTTACAACTGTCCACTTGTGATGAAAAATCAAATAAGTTTTCTCTCTTTCGAGTTCTTCCAAGCGGCTGATCAGATCTGTGAATTTGTTGCTCCACAGTCCCTTGCTTTTAAAATCTATTAACTGCATCTCGAGTGAACTAGCATCTGTGTCGAAAGGTGTTAAGTTAAGTTCATTGACATTTATTTTGGGAGGACGTACGATGAAAGCTAGTGTAGCCTTATTTGCTCTAAATTGTTGAAAACGTTCACCAAAACTGTTCTTCATTTTTCCTAATACGCTGCTGAAATAAATCGCATAAAAAAAAACTGTTTTTTTCTTCACGATACTGTCTTAAATTTTTTAAATGAAGTAATTAACCTCTCTCTATATCTTCGGTGAGAACTTGCAATTTATTTTCAAAGCACTCTACTTTTTCGAATAATGTGTATGCAATGTTTCCTTTCCCTTGCATTAATATATTCAAACCATTAAGATGTGAAGTAATGTCGACCATGAAATGTAATTTTTGTAGCCATCTGTCTTCTTCCAATTCTGAAATTGGAGTATGTCTGAAGAGCCGCAAACGTCTATGCAAAGAGCCGCTCATTCCGACCCCTGGCATAGGCCAAATGTATTATTATTATAACTTTCAATGAGTTTTACTAACCAACTTAAATTCTAGTAAAAATGGTAAAATAAAAAATATTTATTTTAAAATTAACTTTTTAGATCTAAACGCTTCATTATGATATTAATTATTGAAACAATATTAATAATTTTCAAACAAAATGAATTGGAAAACACACAGAAAAGAAAAAAGTTCAAGGGCGTAGCTGAGAAATTGAACTGAAAGCAGTAGTAGTAGTAGAAAGGAGTAGTGGTTAGTAGCCGAGTGGACAAACGCGTCGGATTCCCATCTGGGCGTCTTGGGTTTGATTCCTCTACTAGCTAAGTCTTCCATCATTACACAAGCAACATCTTCCGCTTATTATGATGGCAGTAGAAGTTTTTCAAATATTGTCAGGTTATTCGTAACCAGGGAATGTTTGTCTTTCTTTTTTAAAAAAAAAGGTTCAGTGGCGGAATTCTGAATTCATTTCTCGGTCGGTTCAATAATTAATAAAAAATTTAAAATCTGAGACTTGCCAGTGTCAAAACAATTTTAATCAAATATCATTTCAAGTAAAAAAGCTTGTTCAAGCCTACTTAGCATGTTTTTTTTATCTACCTTACGTATGTTAAAATGGGTGACTTCAACATAAAAAAATAGTTTTTTTTAACCCAACTTGCTAATTTAAAAAATATAATCATTGTTTCAGGTTTCCCAATAGAAGTCAAAGAATTAATGCGCCGCATCCGCACAGTGCTAGTGGCCACCGAGGAGATGGCCGTGAGGGGGGCGGTGGGGGGAGCCGAGCAGGAAAGGCTTGCCGAGTTGCAGCACACTCTGGCGGTTTCGTACAGGGCAACACCACGGCTACGACACGCGTGGTTACATACCATGGCTCAACACCACTCCAGGGCTCTCAACTACGATGAGGTAGGCACTTTATATTATCACTAGCTGTCGTGCCCGGCGATGCTCGGGGTTATGGAAGGTTTCAGTGGTGTGCATACAGTTTTTAATCAAGGTAGGCAGTTGGAAAAACAGCAGATTAATTGATCTAAAAAACTTACCACAGACAACTCCCCTCGTGCAAGTTTAGCCGATGTTGGTTAGGTTTACCTAAGCCACATCAAATATCCGAATAACCGCTTCATTTATGCATATTACAAGTCAATCACTTGATATCTGAGGTAGCCTTGATAAAGACCTTTGTCTTACTTCATGTAATTTTATGAGAATAAAATATTTATTTATCAAATCTAAAAAAATATGACTAAAATACTAGCCGAAGGTCAAAATAATACTGGTATTCACTATTTTTTACACGTAACAGAACTTAATACCAGCTTATTTGTTGATATTTTTTTAGTTCAAGTTAATTGTTTCTTTGGTCTGTTATAATTTCCATGCCTACTGCTTTGGAAAACAATTTATTCTCTTTGGCTTCATATTGATGAACTTTCTGTGATTTTGCAGGCAATGTGCTGTCAGCTGCACATAGCTGCCCTAATAGCAGAGTACCTACGTCTTCGAGGCTGCCAGACGTGGGGAGCTGAAGCTTTTGGATGTATTTCAACTAATATTCCCAGAGATGAAACTGGCCTGAAAATAGATCCTGGTAAGTTTTATTCATAGCTCACTAGTTTATGACGATTTTCATATTGGGGGAATGTTGGTCTAGTCATATATTTTTTGTATGTGACAAAGACCTTCCTGTACTGTATTAATCCAGGGAGAACTATTCTGCCTTACTAATCACAGAGGTGAGTTATCAGGATAGAAAAAACAGATCTGTAATATATTATAGATATATATATATATATATATATATATATATATATATATATATATATATATATATATATATATATATATATATATATATATATATGTAGAACAATTTTCTCGGTTTACCCGCGTAACGTAGTCCTTAAAAGGACTTTTTAAAAGGACTACGTTACGCGGGTAAACCGAGAAAATTGTTCTACATCTTACACCCGTGAAAACCTTAATCATAACATATATATATATATACATATTCATGAAATTTAAATCTCTTTGATGTTTGCTAATTTTCTTTGGCAGTTAGTTATAGATTGTTTTTGGTTGTCACCAATTGATTTTATTAAAAATCGTAAAAGTTTTATAATTTTAGTCGGTATTTAAAAAAAAATTGCTACACCCCTTGATAGGGGACTAATTACTACCCGTCTAACTCATCGGGTATTCTCGCGTGACATATCTTTAAATTATCGCATTTGCCCATTATTTAGGTAATATCTCATGTAGTCAAAATATGTACTTACAAAACCTCCGCAGCTAGCTCGCTCGGAGAGTTTTAATCGTGTTTTCAGTTTGTTTTAGGCAGACTAGAGAAAACCTGCTTATTTAGAAAAAGGAAATTACATACACAATAATACAGTGAGGAAAATATAGAAATAAAACTAGTTCTCTTTTGCTTGTAAAATGGCTTTCTGTAGAAAGTTCATATTTGTACAATTGATTCTACGCTCTAGGAAAAGCTTATAACCTTCTTTGTGGACTCAGTTAGAATTTACATTACTGAATTTAGTGGTATTATATCAAAAATAGATTAATATAAGACTCAAACAATTGATTTAATTTTGTAAAACATTATTATCATTATGTTTTGTCACCATTATACGTAACATTAAAAAAAATACATTTAGACAATCTTTGTCGAAATAGTGAAATGGTTCGCAATTTCCCTGAATGTTGACTATTTATAGCAATTTTTAATTTTATAAACTTATTTTGTGAAGTTGCGCCAAACTTACTAAATTTTTTCGATGAATTCCCGACACATTTATATATAATATATAAATATTTAATTGTTAGAAAATATTTAATTTCTATAATATTTTAGCCATTAACGAACGCACTGTGAAATGAAAAATATAATTTTTTTTTTTATTTACGGTCATTCCTCAAATACATGCCTTTTTTATATTATTTATAGCGAAATCTACGTCAGTTTTTTTTTTCTAATTTACCGGTATTGTGTCACACTTAATTAAATTAACCGGAACTCTGTCACAGTCGGCAAATCGCGTCGCGATTATTGGAATTTGCCGCCATTTTGTCGCGGTTATTGAAAAATTAAGCGTATTCTTTTTATTAAATTTACTTTTGTATTGTCGTGTTTATTGCGTAAGGCTTGCAACATAAATTGCACAATTTTTAAAAAAAGATGTAAGCGCCCTTGAGGTGATTTTCCCACGAAAACGGCGCTATAAAAATTATCCATTTATTATTAAACGAAATTATAAAACATGAACGATACCCCTGGCTCACACGTGGCCCTCTGAATTCGCTGGATATGCGACATCTGAAATTCGGAGAGGAAACGTGCAAGACACTCGATCTGCAAGCTCGTTCACCCAGGCAGGAAACGGGAATAATCTCTAAATTGGTTACTTAAATAAGATTGAGTTTATATTAAAATATACTCTCATAGATTATGTAAACAAATGATTTGAATCCAAATTCCAACAACACTGAAATTAGCAGGTCAGATATGACCTTATCGCTCGATGCTCTCCTCCAGAAGAAGGTACTGGCCTCTCCTGAGATTATCGGTAGTCCCCGTATGTGATAAGGACCGCCCTTTTGACTGATTACCAAACTTACCAGTAGATGAATAGAAAATAAAAGTTGGGTAATCACCGTAAGAATTATCGGGGCTAAAAGTTTACAATCACGAAAATATCGTTTCATAATACCCTCTCTCAAAATAAACATTTATTTTAGAAATACTAAAGCAGTATCTAGTGAACTATTGTTAAATCTAATGGATATGGAAGATCTTATGAAAGATTGTTAGTTTCATTAAAAATGTGAATGATTTTTTTTAATAAAAGATTTTTTTATTGAATACAGAATAAGTTCAATGACATAATATAGTTTCAAATAATTTAAAAAAAAGTTAAACAAGATAAGCAATCATTCAGATTCAACAATCGGTATTACAACTCTTTCTGAATTTATTAATTTAGATGTAATATTATCCTTTTTTATTTAGTAATACCTATTGATTTTTACTGTTTTTGTTTCGAAGTATTTTGGCATATAAAAAATCTAGATAAAAATCATTTCCCTCAAATTCTTTCTTCTACTTGAGAGTTAATGAACCTCTTTCTGCAGTTATTTCAAATGGTTCATGACATGGGTCATGCAAATATGGTCTTCCTTTCAGTCAGTCCTTCCCCAAAGAAAGATGACAAATTACGCTGTTCCAAGCCGTATCTAGTGTTTCCATTCCAAATCACTACATATGATATCTATGCATTTCGGCACTATCTCCAAATACCAAGCGATCAGCGGTAACTGCAGTATATATCGCTAAATTCCTTTACTCCCTGATCTTTTAGTAAATTATTCTGGTTTTTAATAAAAATTTAGATGCAACATTTAAAATATCTTTTTTTCCAAAAATATTGTTGATACGACAGCAATAAAAATTTTTCCTCTATGTAATACGAAAATGAATTGTTGTCTATTAAAATCTCAAAAATACCTACTGAGGTAGATACCCCCTTTGAGCTTAGTATGGCAGTATATCACCAGGACATAAGAGCCTCACAAAATATCCCAATTAAGGATGCCATAGTCCCACTGCCTCTGAAAAGTTGTAACTGTTGTATGGTATTCACAAAAAAAAATCAAAAGCAACTGACCTATTATTTATGTTCGGTATATTTTCCCTCAAATTCTGGGCTTCAATATTCAACTTGCCTAGTGCTATTATAATTTTAATTTATTCTACTGATAACTGTACAATAATTATAAAATACCTGACTGTTTAGAAAAATGTTATGTATTATCATTAGCATTGTTGATTTGTGAATCACAAATTTAATATTCAGACATTAACTATCCTGAATCAAATAATAGTAATAAATACTGCAGCTGAGTTTATATTTTGGATTAGGTAGACTATTTATAAGTTAGAGGTTTAATAAAAAATAAAACGATTAAGTGACATAATGGTGTAACACAATAAATATGTACATGGTCATTGAATTGAGCTGTTAGTAATGAGCAAATCAGCTTTTTCATGATCAGGAGATATTCATTAAACTATCTTTGATCTATTGTAAGGTCTATAATGGCTTAAATTTACAATATACAACATTCATACTAGCCGCTAACCGCAGTATAGTATGTATTAACATCCAGTGGGAAAAAACCACGTGTTTAATTTAACTAACAGTCGTCATAAAATGTATCAACTATTTTAGGTAAATATGTATATGCATTTTGAGCTAGTAATAAAGTGAATATTTTTAATAAATAACAAAAAAGACATTTAATAACATAATATCTACATACTACATTGTGTGGGAAGGTACTCATTTTCATTAGCATCACAGCTCATTTACTTTATTCATCAATCTTCTTTGCATTCTCCTTTATAATCTTTAAGTAAAAACAAACTCATAATTTGTTCAAATTCATCTACAGGACACAGTTTTCCACAATTAGCAATTTCTATGTCAATTATCTCACCATCTGCTCTGTATAAAAATATCTGTAAATTAAAAATGATGTGGTTAGTAAAAAAATAATTGTTAAATATATTCCGCCACTCTGCAAATCCATCAACGAGTGTATGCTTGAAACATTCTGAAATCCCATTTGATAGCAACAAGCCTACATACATTACGGGAATAGTCCTATCATGAACTATAAAAGAACTTTAATAAAATAACTTTTTTCCCTCTTTTGGAAAGTGACCAAATGTTATGTATGCTAAGAAAGATTTGCATCAATGATACAGAGTAATATTATATAACAACCAGCTCCTCCCTCAGTGGTAAAGTGTTTAAAACAACCACATGATTCAATGATTTAAATTCCATCAGGGTACAAATATTTCTTTTATGCTTTTTGATTGGAAAAAATGTGTTTAGTGGAAAAATGTTCCATCGCAGCAGAGGTAAGATAAATAATAACGATTTATTTACCTTTAATGCATAATCAGTTGTCATCAATCTCAAATGTAATTCGATAACCAGCGACGAGCCGAAACTCTCCTCGAAAAGGTCCAAATTTTCTGTAGCCGCCAAAACTGATGCTATGTTATGAGAATATCCAGAAAAGATTAACATTTTCATTCCTTCAACTCCCTTGGTGTCTTGTTCAATTTTTTCTTTAGAATCGTCAAGAACCTTTTCTAATATAGAACCTGCAAAAAATAATATCCATTAAAAATATATTACATTTATCCATTTGCCAGTGTCTAAAAGCAAAAGTATTATTTATAATTGTTCAAGTTTTCATGAATCGTATTTTTATTTACCTGCACTCAATCTTCGCATATTTGTGTTGTAGAACATATTTTTATATTCTAGCTGAACAACATCCATTATCTCATGCTCTACTGCTTTAAACCACTTAGGGCTTGTGATGTCCATGTTTCCCTAAAATAAACTAATGTTTTAGCAGAATATCCCTCCACACATCATTCTCAAAGATGACATAGGCCCTGAGAGAAATTATTTCCCTCAAGGCCTCCTGTGTGAATAATAGTACGGCAATAAAATAAAATAGTATGTATGGACATACTTAAAATAGTTGGTTATATGTAATAAGTTTTTGTTCACACCTGAGCCAATAGAAGATTCCACAATGTCTTCACTTGAAATGGTTCCAAAATAGTGCTGCCCGTATAATTACTTAAATCTCGGTACAGATCTTCATATAGGAAATTGGTTTTCTCCAAAAAGTCTCTGTTCACTTTTTCCCTTTCTTTCATGTATTTACCGCAATTATCTGGATACAACATCTGAAGAGATACAAATTTATCATACATTTGTACCAAATAAAGAGTACTCACGTATCAAAATTGTTTTATAAGATTATTAAATTTATTACCATGCAAAGATTTTTATTTTCACGATTACTGAATCAAGGTGATATGGGAATATATTTTAGTTTAGCGCTTCATCAATTAAATCAAAATCAGAGGCAATTATTGTTTGATGACCCTAGCAATAAACAGCGTAATCTTTGCATCAATATTTATTTTCTTTGATTCATGAAATAGGCATACATAGTCTTCGCTCCTTTCCAAACTGAAAAAAGGTATTGGCTGCCAAGCCAAATCGGTCCACATTTCTTCACTTGGCACAGGCCACAATCCCGCAAGAACAAGTAATGCACTCATTTTGGTAATATCGTCATCTGTGGTCTGCATGGAGAAAAAGTTTTGCACATAATCCTTGTTTAAAAAGTCATCATACAACTTTCGTAATGCTGTTCCCGTTTTAAACATTGTCATTTTTCCACTCTGAAAATGACAATTATGTTTTGATTAATACATGTTCCTAATTAGTGCAATTCATCATGTTCATATTACTATATGTTTTTTAAATAACATTCATTGACTGAATATAGTTAGCATCTACTTACATTAGTTAAAGCATTGTATCCATGTGGGTAGTACTCCTCGTTACGATTGTCGTTTCTAGGAAATATTTTCACTTCATCAATAGTTGGCGTTCTTTCCCCATGGCTGAAGATCTTCAAAATGTTCATAAAATTGTTGAAAAATCTCAGTATTTATGATCTCTATCACATTAAAAACTTTAATTATTATTATTCTTACCACATGAACCTGACTTAATTTTGTGTTTTCCCCTGAAGATCTGTTTACAATGAACACCCCACATAGAGCTATAAAAATAAAATATTTTTCAATTTCAGTTGAATATTTGTGACACTGTTAACTGTTATCTGTAACTTTTATTATGACAACCATTAAATAATAACACAAGCAGAAGTCTGCTTTATAGATTCATGTTAATAGAATGTGTGCCTTGGTTGTAATAAATAACTGTATGCTTTTTAAAATGCATGCACTGATTTATGGTTGTTTTATTAAACACAACTTATAAGTACTATTTTTAATTTGCATTTTCTCTGTAAATGCTCACACTGGGTTAAATAAATATTGCTGAGGACTGTATAATTATAATATTAATTTGTATCATGTGACAAATAATTAAAACTTCTATTACAAGATATTGCGCCCTTGAGGTGATATTTCACAAGAATGGTGGTATATAAAAATTAGCCAAGGATTATATATTACATTGTCAACTTGAATTTTTTTCAAATGCTCACTGGCGTAAAAATATTGTGGAAGCTGCATAACAATAATGTTTATTTGTACCATGTGACTAATAATTAAAACTTCTATTACGAGATATTAAATATTTAACTTTTGTTATTTGTTTAATTAATTGGTCTTTATTGTTATTGATGCACAAACCTCCGATAATGCCCACTATAACAAGTCCAGCCACGAAATAACACGAACGGTCTGCTTTCATCACTGCTGTTATAAGGCAACTACTTCCTTTAATTAACCATCACTGCATTTGACATTCGTATCCCTGCTTCAGGGTGACCATCCACTATTTATCTCGCTTGCTTTTATTATGAATACACAGACGCAATGAAGTTTATTATTTTAAGTCGTCAACTTATTTAGGGCTTGCAGATGTACACACTCGTATACAGCTGTGGAAACAAAATTGTTTTTGTTCATTATTTTAGATATTTTATTGAAATCAATTGTTTTCTTTCTTAACTCATTCCTAACTACAAAAATATGTCTGGCGATAAATCAATTCACCGAGGGAAATTTATTCCTCCGTTGTAATATAATTGCTTTTTTTCGCTTTCTTTTTTTATTTCATTTCAACATCTTGGTTTAAGGTTTATAAGCTTGCTATCATAATGCCAGGCAATTGTGTGTGCAAACAGAAAATTAAGACTGCAATCTGTTCTTTATGACACCTACAAGCTGTGATACATAATTACCACTGAATTTTAAAGACTAAAAAATGAACAAATATAAATTTAAATAACAAATAGTTTAAAAGATAATAATGGTCTTTTAAACTACGTGTTCAACTGTTTTATTTTTTTAGCAATTACTGCTTCGGAAATCACAGTGATGATGTTCAAAGTTATCTTTATGAAATGCTGTTGTGCCAAGCACTTTCTGTCTGTCAGTAATAATAATAAAATAATAAATAATAGTCTTAATAATACTTCATTACCCCTTTTAATGAAATGAATGATCTTGACATAATTTTAGATACAAAATTTAACTTTCTTTCACACATCAACGCACTAACAACCAAAGGATTAAAAATGTTTGGCTTCATTCTCCAAAATGCCAGAGACTTTAGGAATATTTCAACGTTACAAATATTGTACTCTTCTTTAGTTCATAGTTCATAGTTGAATATAATTCTTCTATCTGGACCCCTAACTTTAAAATCCACTCTGACTCCATCGATAAAATGCAATACAAATGTCTTAGATATATTAACTATAAACTCAATCTACCCATTAAAAGTATAAACTATAAAACTACTTAAAATAATTTAAATTGGTTAAAACTTTCAGATCGAAGACTTACTTACGACTTTTTTTTTTAAATTTTCACTTTACTTATTTTTTAAATTGTCACTGGTATTATAGATAGCCTCGATTTATTAAACCTTTATTACCTTTCATATACCAACGAGAACTACTCAATCCAAAATTCTATTTAGTTGTAACAATAATATCAGGATTGAGTCTTTCAGATACTCGCTTGTACCTAGATTGCATATAGTTGATACGCAGAGGTGGCTGATAAATTTTACTGCACGGAATGTAGATAAAAGTAGGCTATTAATATCATAATATTTTCAATCAATATTATAATGTATTCTAACAAATATAATGTATGTAATACTTCTGTTTACTACTCATTCTTACTTTTCGTGTAGGTAGAAAATTTACACTTGTATCACTGTAAAATGTACCTTTAATGTAAAAGCCCACTTGGGCGTATACAATTAAATAAATAAATATGTAAACTTTTTTAGTATCAATTTTACATAAAAAACAATTATTAGTGGTAATTAATTAAGAAAGTAACATAACTAATAAAAACTCTGCTAGTGAATTGTTTCTAATTCATTGTAAAAATACAATGAATAGTCCTCAATACATTGTTACATAATGAGTTACGGTCTCTGTTCAAAGCATTGATACAAAATATACTAGATGAGTCGTCCAATAACTATTTCTTCAACTCTATTTTTTTTTTTACTCTTACGCATTTGTCAACTCGGCTAGTAACCGAAATGAAGTATCCCATTAAGCCAATGAAAACAATGTGTTATATTCTTTAGGTCACATTATGTCAGCAAGTAAATAGAGGAGTAAACAAATTAAAGATATATATATATATTTTTTTTTAATATTTAGGTCATTTATTCATGAAAAAAATTATGTTTAAATTTACATGCACATATCATTAATTAGCTACGGACTATGCAAGAAATATTAAATGGTTTTTTATGCAACCCAAAGGGTGAACCTTCTGTAGTTCGAACCAATCGTAGGAGGCCCACAACATTTTCGTTGGGTGGCCTTATATGAAGAAAAAATGAATGTTGATAGATGAACTTTTTTGTACTCTTCTGTTTTCTTGATTACACAACTACGACGGTTCACATGAAACAGCCACCGCATAGCCAATGAATAGTTGTTGGTGAAGTTCTTGACCAATTAATAATATCTGATTGAGTCAAATGGTGCACAATTCAATTGGTGTCATTCAACCGTGTTGCAACTCGCAGTCTTTTTTTAGTGTGCTTGTAACTGTATTTTTTGTAAGTTGAACAAATTTATCAAACGGGCAAAATTCTCCACAATCCGGAATTTTTAATACTTCTGCTGGTTTCTTTGTGTCTCGAATGTATAATATCTGTAAGATAATAAGTTAATTAGTTATATAAAGTAGTTATGAGCTTTTGGACTTGGGACATTTTTATTTCTGTAAGAGTCATTTCTCTTAATTTCCTTTATTATTATTTTATTTGAATGATTGGTCATAGCACCCCACACTTAACTATGCGGGGTTAAAAGAAGTTTTGAAAGTGCTCTTGGCACTTGCACTTGTGGATGATTATTTAAAAACATAATGCCTCGATTAGACAACATACTACTACCACAACCACTCAAATGCATGGGAACATTTAATTTTCCTCATATATACTAGATAGGAAAATATACTTTAAAATAAAACTTCCTCTTTTAATTAAAAAGTACAGGGTGGGGCAAAATATTAACTCATTCGATGTTAATAATTATTGAAAACTTTATCTTTGAAAAATGCAGTACTTACTTTGAACACGTAAGCTTTAGACTTGATGTTTTGGTGTAGCTCGAGAATGTAAGTAGAAGCGTACTGAGGCTGGTGCGCCTCGAACACGCCGCTGCAAGCTAATAAAGCTGCCACGTTGTTTTCATGCCCTGAGTACAGGAACATCTTTCTTCCTTTAGGCTCCTGTGTTCCCTTAATCGCGGCATAGGAATCCCTCAACATTTTCTGCAGAAGTGTGCCTGTTATGCCATTCTCATTAGTATTTATTACAAATAATAAGCGAACATATGTTTCATAACACAAATTTAAATTATTCCTCCACACATCGTCCCCAAAAATGACATAGGCTCTGAGGGAAATGATTTCCCATAAGGCCTCCTGTATGGAGTTAATATTAAAAAAAAAATTCTAATAAAATTTTGATGTGTTTTTGCAAATATTATATATCACCTAAGAGATGTATTACAAATGCCGGAATTATAATCACAGACAATTGCACTTAACACATTTGTGCACTATGCCATCTTTTCGATATATGTTCTACTTTTAGTGAAATGTTATTTTTCAAATCGGTAAAGTAGATTTCTAACAAATTGTCCTAAGGTTCGCTCGTATTGGTAATTATTATTGGGCCCCTATTAATTAGTTTGAACTCACCTCCTCCAATTTTTTTGAGTTCATTTGTTGCGAACTGAAGTTGATACTCGATGACTGTCATCTCCCTTATCTGATCCATCAGAGGCACGGCCCAGTCTGGCGGGGGAATATTGTAGTTTTTCTACAAATTAATACAACAATTTATCATGATTTAACTCACTGGACATAAATCAATACAAGTCTAATCAATACCGATTTGAAAGAAAACTGTTGTAATCATTTTATGTATGACTCCTAGGCCCCAGATAGGTCAATGAAGTTAAGCATTTGTTCAAGAAAGAATTTCGATATTTGAATAAGTTTGATCAATTTCACCAGAAGTAAGATAAAATTGACCTTAATTCTGGCACACGGACACACCCGGTCACACATCGACACTTCTATCGGTTTATCTGTTCAGTGATTCAGCCAATGTCACGTTTAAGATGTGTTTTTTTCCAACCCTACAAACTTATTGACCAATAACTAAGTGTTGATATTATAACCATTCTCTGTCCACATGATAATAGATGAATTTGACATTGCCCATAAAATAATGATAGCATTATATACAAACTATTATGGTTATACATAATAGTTAATTTCAGTACTGAACACATGTCATCACATCACATTAATCTTTATTTAGTTCCGGTTTTTATCTCTCCCAGTAAAATTTTGCTCTATGTATTATTTATTATGCTTTATTATTTGTTCATAGTAATTAAGTCGATAATTAAACATACACATCTCATTTACTTTAAATGGAAGAGATTCAACTTTTTAATAAAAAGATATCTTCAGAGTTGTGGTTATTTTTCTGTGTAAAAAATTATTGGTTAATAAAAAAAAAGTTATGTATTCTTTAGTAAAAGGTGATTTGAATTTTTCGGAAATCGCAAAAATATTTAGACGTAGGGTAACAGATTTTGTTAGACTTTTTTGTTTACCTCGTATTAAATTGCACTATCAACAAAATAAATAGCACAATGCCATTGTGTTCTTTTGAAGGCCTGAGCATGAATCTAAACTATTTATTTAAACTGTGATTAAATTGGTACCATGTGAAACCATTAACAATTACCTCAGCCTGAAATAAGTTATCGATATAAAATATCTCTTCAGGTGTTGTTAGGTTGCGTCCCGTGTAGTAGCTTATTTTCTCAAATAAACCTTTGTACGGTTCTAATAGTTTCTGGAATTTGAGAGAGTGTAGCTCGTCTAATCTGGCTTCCAGGAATCTGGGACATGTGTAGTAATAAAGCATCTGCAATTAAATACATCAAAATTGTATATTTTACAAAGGCACTTGTCTTACCCCCATTGTATTTATTTACCTGAATCTAAGTAAATTTAAATGAATTCTGTAAAAAATAATAAATCATATTATTTTTAATGGAATTAAGTTTAAAGCTATAATTTATGTACCTATTTCCATCATAATTTATTTTCTCATAAATTAATTTGTGATAAAATTATCATAAAATGACTGTAAACATTATAAATTCTGTGTTAAATAATAAGAGAGCAATTAAATCAGAAGCCATTTTTCTGTCTGGTGAATCAATTAAAAATCCTAAAACCAGACTTTTGCAGTTTGCTAGTCATTAGTTATCAATTGAACAGCTTAAATGTTTTATTTTTACATGTCTTTTTGCCTGTGCATGTTTGATTTAATCGCCCTGCACTATTTGTCTAGATGGTAAATGCACAAAATTTCTTTGTTTAAATAACATATTCAAAGAACTAATAAATTTACTGCGGAGATTTGACTTCAGATGATAGTGAACCTCAAGCAATAGGAGAGATAAGTGGTTATTATTTTTTTCTACAAAATGTTGGTATATTTTAATAATAATGTAACCAATAATTCTATCTTAAATCCATCAAAACACTTGTCTAATTATTTATTTAAACCTCGTGAGTTTCCTAGAAGTAACCTCCTTGGGAGGCTTGTTTTTTTATCATTATCTACAATCGAAACTGTCTACCAAATGTTTGATGATAAATAATGTTCTCAACACAATGACCTCAGATGACATTGCCCGTACCAGGAATAATAGTCTACCAAAACAAGAACAAAAACTTGTGTACTCATGAAATGGGTTGACTCAACCTACATGTTTTGAAGGTTTACCTTTGAGTAAAGGAAAAAAATAGAATAATTATTTAGGTTTTCTGTGTAAAGAAGCATGACAGAATGGAATACAGGAACAATCAAAATAATATTATTATTATTAATATTCTTGTTCAACACAACTGCTGGAAGTAAGCATCCAACTGATACATAATTTAAGGAAAACATTGTCTTTCTGCTTGTAATTTGGTAGAATAAATAATAATATCATAAGTAAGACTTAGTCCTACAGCACTTAGAGAGTCACCGGCGCAAATGACCATAATCAACATTTCAAAGAAATACCATGAAACTCTGTTACAAGGTTTTTCAAGGGCCCTGAAAAAACAAAAGTTAAGGATGAAAACTTAGGTAGGAACCTTATATGTTAGTTTGATTGTAATCCAATAAAGTCCATGTTAAACTTACATCATCATCTTCAAAGGGTAGTGTGTTGTACGGAATGGGCTGCCAGTTGATGTGCGGATGCCACTGCTGCTCCTCCTGGGGGGGGTAGAGACCCGCCAGACAGGCCAAAGCACTCATCTTTGTTCGGTCAAAATTCGTGGTTCTCACGTATATCTCTTCAGGAATATAAATGCTGTTCAAAAAATCTTTGTAGTACCGTCTTAAGATTTTTCCAAGCTTGTACTCATGAAGTTTCCCTTCCTGAAAGGCAATAATATCTATGAGACTAAATTAATGCATATAATATATGACTTACTTCATTTATGAAGCACCAAATTATTAAACTTTGTGCTAAAGAGCTTTAAATTGCTGAATCCTTCAACTATGATTTTATATTTCCACCAATTACAGGTAGCTTGTGTAATGCTATCAATCATTATAAATATGCATAGATTTGCATACATGAAACTTTTTTAGTACAGCAGGCATTTAAGACTACTTATTTAAAAAAAAAACAGATTTGCAATTTTTTAGGAAAATTTTGAAAGTTTTTGAGGCAACTAATATTATGTTAAGCTTGAAAATTTCCCAAATTACAATAAAAAACTTATTAAAATTATTATTAAATTATTTATGTTACACAGCCAACTGAAAACATATTCAAACTGCATCCCCTGCAGTTGTGATATACGTAACTGTTCACTCTATGGAACATAGAATATCCATTTAATAGTTCCATAAGGTATTAGATTTGATGAGGAAGTTTGCATTATCATGGTAAATAACAAGTGTGGATGGAGGTATAGTTACATTTGTGAGTGCCTTGAGTCCGAACGGATGGAACTTATTTTCAATGTTGGGGTTGGCCGGGTAGAGCTCCATCTCCTCGCGATCGGGCGTCCTGTCGCCGTGCCGGAAGAGCTACAAGTACATATCCATTATTGTCATTTATCTATTAGCTCTTGTGGAGTTGTGGGGCCATTATCCCAAAGCAAACACATACACTAAGCTCGATGGTTGAATACAAGAACCCAGCAAAGAATGGGAGTGAATTCCAAAGTGTAGTAGAAAATCTACCAATTGACTACCTCTTAGATTAGTTATAGTCATCAAAATTTTGGCCTAGCCTAACTTTTTTTTACTAATGGTTACAAATCATAGCGTGATTCTAAAAAAGATTACCGAATATTCATGTAAACATTCAAACAGACATTTAATATGTTGGGCTTCCACAATGAATTTAAAAATTGCTGCGTTGAATATCGATAAAATAGAGAGGTTAACTGTGATATAGGTTTTATAATATATTTTGAGGAACAAATATGAATAAATTTCGCATATTTGTATCAACCACATAGAGAGAAATCATTTAAATAATCTGTAAATCTATTTAACAATTTTTAAACATAACCTTTTTTCAGGGTTTGTAGGTTCTGGTAATTCAAATTCTGAAGATTATTTGTATCGCCATTTATATTGATGAATACTTGTTTAAACGGTTGTCATAGCTCATATTCTTTAATATCCAAATCCAAACTATAGGGTCCGCCAAATAACTTTTTTTTTTCAACTAGTGCTTATTTCGTGAATGGTAACACTTAGCTCATGTCTGATTTGACAGATAATTAGTTTTATCCTTCCGCTGAGCGAATATGGTTGTGTATACGCTTGAACAACGCTGGGAAATATTGCGACATTACTTTGAAAATCATGGTAATGTTGCAGAATGTGTGCGAAAATTGCGTACGGTTTTTGGAAGAAGAGAAGCACCGTCAGCTCCGTATGTTCGTTATCTTGTGAAAAAAGTGAAAGAAACTGGCATCCTCATCGATAAACCAAAGCGTGAAAAGCCAAAAACAGTGCGTACACCCGAGAATATCGATGCTGTGGCAGAAAGTGTGCGTGAAGCGCCATCAACATCAATTCACCGTCGTTCTCAACAATTGAACATTTCGGAGACATCATTGAGACGAATTTTGCATAAAGACCTTGGTATGACGCCATACAAAGTCCAATTGGTTCAGGAGTTGAAGCCAACTGACCATCCAATGCGTTTTCGCTTCGCTGAGTGGGCCTGCGATCGACTTACAGAAGATGCCGATTTTGCCAAAAAAATCATCTTTTCGGATGAAGCTCATTTTGATCTTGGCGGGTATGTAAACAAGCAAAATTGTCGTATTTGGGGCACAGAAAACCCGCACGCATACATTGAAAAGCCGGTACACCCAAAACGAGTCACTGTTTGGTGCGGATTTTGGTCCAGAGGCATAATTGGGCCATTTTTCTTTGAAAATGAGCAAGGAGTGGCCGTTACAGTCAATGGCGATCGTTATCGGGCCATGTTGAACGAATTTTTGTTCACAAAAATTGAAGAGGAGGATATTGGCAACATTTGGTTTCAACAGGACGGCGCTACGTGCCACACAGCCGAAGCTACACTCGATGTTTTGCGCCCTTTTTTCAAAAAAAAAAAGTTATTTGGCGGACCCTTTACATTGTTAAAAATAAAATATATATGTATATGCCTTAACAATAGCTTCTCATGGAGTATCTATTCTAGAAGATCGTCACAACTCCCCTAATGTGCATATATTATCTAAAACTATTGTTTTGATTGAGATTTATTATCTTAAGTACCCTTGACAAGTGTTATGCTCAACATAAATTACTTGATTGCCGAATACAAAAATATCCAAGTACATAATGATGTTAAAGTGTATTTTAGGTAATTTGCTATGAAATAACGACTTCCTCAATTTGGGACCAACTTTCAAACTGAAACAATGTGTTGTATTGTTGCGTATTGAATTAAAATATACATATTCAATTTGAATATCCTTCCTATCACACCACTTTGAATGAGCGCTATGACAGTCGATAGAATCATTCTTTGACAGCACATCACGTATGATTTCTATGACACCACATCAAATGATTTTATCAATTGCAATAAGTATTAATTGGGTGACCTTGTACCCCCACCCCCATTTAGTTGGGTTATTGACCCCAGATGGCAATAGAAATGTTGCTGCTCTATTCATTGATAAGATAATTATAACTGTCATGAAATATTGATTTTGTTGGATGGTATCTGAATAAATTAAGGATGCTATTTGTTGTAGTAAATAATCATTGTAAATAGAGCTATAAATTAAGTACAATGCATACCTTTTTCTTGTTCAATAATGTATTCACCTATATTATATTGGCAAATTAGTAGACAAAGTTCATTATTTTGATTTGTCTATTGTTTTTCACTAAAATGAAAATTCACGACACAAATCAATTAGTTTCAATTACTTATAAATAGTATGAGCACGAGAATGTAATAAAAATTACATTCAATGAGTGTTAACAGGCACACACGAACATGCAAACATAGAACTTACCACATGTACGAGTTTTAATTCAGTTTGGTCGGCCTGTTGGTTAGCATCATCTGGTTCTGCTTGGAAGTTGTTGTGAATAGGGGCGGAAGGTTCCCCATCGACGTGACACACCTCATTGGCCAACACCACCCATACGGCTAAGAGGTAGCAGACACAGACAGTGTGTACTCGCGCCATGACTGCCAAGAGCACTACTCGCAAACCTGCCGGCCGACACAGCTATATTTATACACCTTTGCAAGGCAGCATGCTCACACCACTCTCAGGACAGATTGTCAACTGCCACTGCTACTGGCAGTGCTGAATGTTGCTAGGTATTCATTCATTCTACTAAACTCTTGTTCTGATTTGCAATGGATACTCAATTACCTTTTTATTAACATCTATTACCGATTTTTTTGATTTTCAAATTTATGTATTTTTAATTAATTTCAAAATTTTGCAAAATTAAAATAGTTCTTCAACTTAGTGTAAAATTTGAGGATTCCAGTTTTTTTTCCAAAAATAATTCATAGATATACCTATATAACACCTATGTAGTCAAAATGATCTATTTAACATTCTATAAAATGTTCATAGATTCTGATAGGTATAAAGTAAGAAAACCTTGCTAAGTGAATTGGAGCATTGCTCCTCAAACTAGGGGCAGCGAAACGTTATAGATGCTATTTGAAAAAAAAAAATACTAATGTTTGTACCATTCACAAACACGTCCCTCCCATTATTGTGTGTGTGAGCTGTTTTCAATTCGAATACATATTTTTGCTTTATAAGCCGGTATATAAAAGTATTACTGGGCAAATAAAATTATATTTAAAAGAAAAAAAAATTAAAGAACCATGATTTTTCTTTTTCTGGGGTGGTTCTTTGAAATTTTTTGAGAAGCACTGATCTTGGGAAATTGAACTTTTTGTGTAGTTGAACTTTACCCTTTTCTATAATATAATACAATTCAGTTTGAAGTAGTTTATTATATTGCTTATTAAATAATGTAATAATTATATATTATATTATGCGTTATAATATGACACACATTTTAATATTCATAAAAAAAGTACTTTCTATTTATGTAGTAATGTAAGTGTTAGTCCACAAAACAGTATTTAATTGGTGGTTAATTAGCTACACAATAAAAAAAAACACATGAATATTCATATCAGACTGTATTTGTTATCTGTTATAGTATATGTAATAATTATGTATTGTACTATGCATTATAATATGACACACATTTTAATGTTTGTAAAAAATATATGTTATTTCTATTTAAGTAGTAATGTACGTGTGAGTTCATAAAATATTGTTCAATAAAACAGTCTTTAATTGGTTGTTGATTAACCATATAATTTAAAAAATACATTAATATTTGTATCAGACTGTATTTGTTATCTGTCCACATCACGCCATCTACTATATCAGTGTTCTATAGACATAACTTTGTTATTGCGCAATTTGAACCCAGACTTAGTTTTCTTGTTCATTTATTGTTTAAAAAAACAGTTTTTGAAGGAAAAAAAATAAGTCAAGAACTTATTTTAATAATTTTTCTCAACATTTTAGTTTGTTTTCGATTTTTTTTTAATAAATATATTGTTACTTTATCTCAGTGCTTTCAAGTACCTCTCTTTAGATGAATCAATTGTTCCGACCGGCTAGTAGCTAAGTGGACAAACGCGTTGGATTCCAACCCGGGCGTTGTGCGTTAATTCCTCTGCTAGCTAAGTCCTCCTTCATTGCACAAGCAACATCTTCCGCTTATTATGGTGGCAGCAGGAGTTTTTCATATATTGTCAGGTTATTCGTAACCCGGAATTTTTCTTTTTTAGATTAAAAAAAAAAGAATTGACTGCGATAACTCAAATTAACCAAATTACATTTAGTAACAGTTATTAGCGGGTGCCAACTTAATCCCTTTTCAGAACATGTTATGTTTAGCGGAAAGTCTATACTATAAATTTTAGGGTTTAAAGCTTCTTTAAAAAAAAGGCTTCATTAATTTTATTACGAAATTATAAATCTAAATTGTGTTTACTTTTGAATAGAAATTTCGATTTAATTTACATAATGTCACTAATTTTCCATCAATATTTTGTTATATAATATGGAGAGCTATTTGCTGTATTTTTTAAATGACAATTCAATTTAATTTATGAATAATTTGCATTTAAAACAAATTCTATTTATTTCAATGTTCATAAATAAGTATTCTTACAGTATTGAGAATCAAAACTTATTAGCTATATTCATACCATCAAGTCTTAATTCTTATTTTAACCTCTATTGTGCCGGATGTGCCAATAGTCACCAGGCATTTCTCATTATCTTTTCGGGAGTTTTTATCTATTAAAACCTGTTGTTCGCATATTTAAATGAACCCTAAAGCCTGATTCACACCAACGTCCGGTTCCGCTCAGTGCCGATATTGTTCCACAAGAAAACTTATTGATATGGTATGAATATCAATCAAGGAGTATGTGCCAAGACAAATTTGTGTGGCAGTATATCCTTCTGCCCACCCTTGTTTGTGATATTTAACTACTTATTTAGTTAAATAATTATTTTGAAGTGTAAAAATACTTACAACGCAGATATTTTTTTTTTTTAACCATTTTTGTATCACTAAATAATATTTTTAATAATTAATAAAAATATTATTTAGTGATAAAAAAATGGTTTTTGATAAAAAAAAAACTGCGATGTTAGTATTTTTACACTTCAAAATAATTATTTAACTAAATAAGTAGTTAAATATCACAAGGGTGGGCAGAAGGATATACTGCCACACAAATTTGTCTTGGCACATACTCCTTGATTGATATTTATACCATATCAATAAGTTTTCTTAAGGAACAATATCGGCACTGAGCCGAACCGGACGTTGGTGTGAATCAGGCTTTATCGCTTGTCAACAAAATAATGAATCCATAGAGATATTTTAAAGTTAAGTTCGGTACAAGTTGAGTAATAAATATTTGAAGTTTGCACACGAAAATACAATAAACATAAATATTTAATAAATTGATTTGGGTTTTTTTCACAAATACAATTTGAATAAATTAGTAATAATAACGCTGCCCCTGAACCAAAAACTTGTCAAAAAGCAATTTTGTAGAGAGCCTAAATATAAAAGGATATGGGTAAAAAAAAAATTACAATAAAAAATGCTAGATAAGAATGATCAATTTTCTATTTTTGTTTTGGAAGTCATAAAATATTTTAACTGAAATATTTCTAAATTCAGTATTGAAACATGTTAATCTTTGCAATAAATTTGTATACAAAAATACATAAATAAACACAAATATCGCATCACGTACCATAGTTTGTTATTTAATCTTTTTTCACAATTATATGTTATATGACACTTACACAGTTTTATTTAACATAGGCTTATCTTAATTTGTTGTTTCATCTTTAGTACAATGAAATACATAAATATACAATAGATCACAAGATGCGCCTCTAATATTGTAAACAGTGAGACATTATGTGTCTCATCACTACTTACACATACCAACACAGTATATATATATATGATTACGAGTGTACTCACTGACTCTGATGGACCAATGTACCAATGGATGTCATCAATTGTCACAATATAATTGTTCATTATTACAGTTATTTACAAAACATTTAAAAAGGAAGAAGTTTTAATAAAAAAGTAGCGTTGGGAAAGACTTCAAAGTTTTCGGAACGCTTCAGGAAGTGCTAGTTCTTTAAAATGAACCTTTCACGGTGAACCCTTCAATTGAAGTACCACTGAAATTCTAAATTAAGTCAATCTCGTCAGCCCAAGTAACTAAATCTCGTCAGCCCAAGCTTTATATGAACCCGTTAGAAGCGGCCGTCAGCAGGTTGCGAACTATACTAACGCTATTAAGGAGGGAAATGTAAAAGTGTAACAATTATTATTAATAAATAATTTTATTGTTGTTATAAAAGTTTGAAAAAAATAAAAATGGACAATTATTATTAAAACAAGAAATAAATGAAATATTATATTATGATCAAAACAACACTTGAAAAAACTAGTGTCCCACGCCAGACAAAACAAGCAAAGAAATCAAAGTATGTGATTCTTTTAGAAAATTAAAAGCCATTGTCACCAAAGTTCACCAAATAATATCACAACAATAGTCCCATATAAAATCATAAACAAATAAAACACGTTGAACTGTGAATGGTGCGATACTACAATCGTGCGAACGAACAAAGAACTAAAATTAAAGTTTTCGAAGTGAACTAAAATTGAACTGTGGATGGTGCGATACTTCAATTGTGCGAACAAACGAAGAACTAAAATCGAAGTTTCAAAGTAAACCACAAATGAGCATAGATTGTGCAAGCGGAACTACAAGAGAACTACCAACTTCAATTGAAGTATTTGTTCAATGAACAATGAAGGAAGTTGGAACTGCCGCCGAAGGAAGTAGTTCTTACGGAGCGGTCACAACGCTAATAAAAAGTATTCTTTTTGCCAAACACAAAATGTCACATCACATTCGAGGCACTTGTACTGGGACATTCTTCTCTTCTTGGAACACACAACAGGCTCTCTAAAGGTTTTGGGATTCAGTTCCCACTATTAGTTCCGGCATGTGTCTCACTAATGCCCTAGCAGTTATCCTCAATGGTGTGTCATGTGAAGTGCGGGGATGAGGCACAGATTAAAGAGTTATATGGTACTTTTCTAACAATTGTCGTATTACAGCTAATTGAAAATCTGCCAAACTAATGTTTTTGTTTGTTACCACTTTATAAGCTATATGGGCATTTAATAAATACAAATCAACTATGGGGAAGGCCACTTTGTTGTACCACTTTATTGTTTTCTGTAAGTAACTCAAACTACTTAACATCATGTTTACTTTATCTACCGAACCCATACACTTATCATAGTCAGTAACACATTTGGGTTTGAGAATTGGTTGACACGTTTTCCAATGCATTTTTCCAGTCGATTCCATGGAGTCATTCAAGGTGGTTAATATGTGGACTTCTCTTCTGTCACACCACTTTAAAGTCAAAAGAGGTCCACGATGTTGTGCATTCATTTTATCTTTTTTACGTTTTTTGGAACTATACCATACCCTTCCTTGTTTTTCGTACCGTGCCACATGTATTTGTTTTATTCTTGTTAGAGATGGTCGATATTCCTGTTCCGGTTAAAAGGAACCGGTTCCAAGCCAGTCACTGGAACCGTCGATATTATTTCTCTGAAAACCGGTTCCTTTTTAGGACACAATAGGTTTTTGGCGGAAAGGTCCCTTGGCCATTTTTTTGTTGATTTGAAAGTACTTTTCGATTCCAAATCTCTACCGACTGGCAATTTTTTTTAAGGGAGGAACTTTTGTCGATTTGCTAGTACTTTTTGATATGAATATAAAAATCTCCTTCGTAGAACTTTTCTGGCACCAGGAACTTTTTTTTATATTCCAAAAAGAACTGGATAAATAACCGGTTTCTCGCCGGTCACCGGAACTGGAACTGCAGGTACACCCAATTTCCGATATCAACCATCCCTTATTCTTGTGCAGAAGATCAAACAGAATAGGGCTACTGTACCAATTATCAATAAAAAGGTCTTTTAAAGCCTTTACCAAAATAGTCACAAAGTAGTGTTGTTACCATGGCCCCTGAGACCCCAAGACATTCATGGTCAGTTATATCAGTCTCTTTACCACAATAAAATGAAGTCTAAAATAAAACCAGTCTTGACGTCACACAATATAAACATTTTTATTCCAAACCGGTGACGCTTGGATGGTGTGAACTGTATAAAAATTAAACGTCATTTGAAAATAATAGTAGTCTCATAGATGCATAAATTTTTGAACTTAGGAATTAATATTCTCTTTAAAATATTTGCCGGGTATGGTTAACTACAATTATGATGCATGATTTTGCCAAAAATTGTACTAATGAGAGAAAGGATCCAGTGGACCAGTGTTTTTCGATCGTGAGATGACGGTTTGTTGGCGCATACATGAAAGTTTAATACCCCACGTCCTTCCTGTGTTGTCCCATTTCCGTTAATAATTTACCCTGTTTCACTTACTCTCACTTGCTCCTCAGGATAAACCCTTCCCTCTGGGGGGAGCCGGCTCTTGGTAACCATGCGTATTGCAATGTTTTGTTTCCAGGTATGGTGGATGTCCAATACACTGAGCAAGGTCTGCTTGAGCAACTGGAAACCTGTACGAGTTATGTGGACAAGGCTGAGCGATATGAATTACTGGGGCCATTCTACCGGTTGATACTTCCCTTCTATGAAAAACAGAGGAACTTTGAATCTCTCACACGTTGCTACCGCCACCTCGACACGGCATACACCAAAGTACTAGACATTCGGGATACTGGGAGGCGATTACTCGGAAGATACTACCGTGTTGCATTCTTTAATCAAGTCTACTTTGAGGATGAATGCGGGATTGAATATATATACAAGGAACCAAAAGTAACGTCCCTCAGTGAAATATCAGAACGTCTCTTCAAGTTGTATGAACAAAAGTTTGGCGTAGGTGTTGTAAAAACAGTGATGGATTCTGCCCCGGTAATTATTCCTATTTAATCCGAGTTTTACTTCTGTCTTTCCGTCTATTATCTTAAAATATTTAAATTTTCCGTCATTAATTATTTGAAAATATGCACAATATTTTAACACAATAGATGCAGCTGTCCAAATTTGATCAACGAAGTTTCTCAGTCGGTAAAGTTGGAATTCTTTGGTCAATATTAGTTAGAACTTCACTAAAATCATTTTTATTTTGCCATGTCAGCGATATCCTTAAGATTATATTATAATTAATGTTTCACATGTTGACTCAATTGGCCTAGGTTAAGAAGATTTATTTTTATTTTTTATATTTATTAGATTAAATCAATACTGTAACTTTTGCAGGTGGTTGTGAGTGACCTAGATGAGCGGTTTGCCTACATCCAAGTGACATCTGTCCAGCCTCATTTCGACTGTTCGGAGTTGTCTCAAGAGCGCATAACAGAGTTTGATAAGAACCACGATGTTAGGAGATTTATGTACGAGACTCCGTTCACTAAAGATGGCCGAGCTCGAGGCAATGTCGAAGATCAGTGGAAAAGGAAAACTATTCTTACAAGTAATAATAATAATATTTGTATAGCGCCATTTTGTTAAAAATCACCTCAGGGGCACTGAACAATTTCTAGTTTATATTACGTTATCTCTTCTTTCAAGAATGCTGATCTTCTGAACTACCAGTTATGTTAATGACCAGTATGATTGAATGCAAAATGAGTAATGAGTTTTAAAGATTTCCTTGCCATTCGACTATTGTAAACCTTATTTTCATTCAATTAATAATGAATAGATGAAATTTACATTGTAAGTAAGTCTACGTTGATATTTTATCTGTGTTTTTATTTATTTTTCAGCCGAGTCCTCGTTCCCTTATGTCAAGAAACGTATAATGGTTGTAGATACGAGTATTGAAGAGAAAGGGCCCATTGAAGTAGCATTTGAAGAAATGCAGAATCGAGTGACAGAGCTGAATGAGATAGTCAATGCTAAAACGTGTGATGCCAAAAAACTACAACTCAAGTAAGATTATCAATCTTTTATCAAATTATTTACATGTTAACTTACATCCCCCCCTATGAAAATTATTAATTAGTAATAAATTCATCATTGTGCAAACCTTCCTCTCACTCTAGCATCTAAAGAAATAATTGTGTATATGGATTTACATCATCATTATCAAAATTGCTACTAAGTACTATTATAAAATAAGTTAAACAATATATTTTCAAATATTCAACAGATTGCAAGGCAGCATATGCGTTCAAGTAAATGCTGGTCCGTTGGCGTATGCTTCCGTGTTTTTGGAGCCAACTTTATCAAAGATGTACCCAGATGATAAAGTGAAACAACTGCAGGATGTTTTTCGGTATGTATTTTTTGATATAATTTTTTTTCATTCTTGAGAGTTTAAGTTTAGTTTCTTTATTTATTCTGAAGAACAACAGATGAATTTTCCATTACAGTGTCAGTGTTTTAAGTATATAAATTTATTTTATAAAACTTGTGCAAAGTTCCGAACTCAGGACCAGAGTTTCACTTCTTTTAGCCATACAATAAAATTTAAAAAAATTGGTTGTTTTTGATATCATGAAAATAATCGATTTGTTCATTCAATTACGTGGATTCTCAGAAGAAATTTGTATCAAATGGTGCTTTTTTTCTAAGCACCCGATTTTAGTAGTACATGTACCTATATACATATATATTTCATAATAGAAGTTTTTATTTCCAGTTGCAATTAAAATAGAATTGGAAATATTTATTTGACATAAAGTTTTATCAGGGCTTGCCATATATGTATCCTACATTCTTACTACCATTTTTTTTTCCTTTTTGCAGAGATTTTATCAAAGTTTGTCACACTGCATTGAAAATAAACAGCAAACTCATCTCATCAGACCAGTTTGAATACCAAGAAGCTTTGGAAGATAACTATCACAAGTTTTGCGATTCTCTATCACAATTAACCGGAGAAAATATGCGAAAGATGCAAAACGGGAGCCTCACGCCCCGAACCACAGTCAGTGGGGCACAAGTGGATTCCAGCACCGCTTGATAAGTCTTTATTACTAGGATTGTAGTCAACATTATATATGTACCTACTATCAATGTCTGTATTAACCCAAACTTATCTTATTCATATTTCCACATGTTAACCAATCTCGGGAAAAACATGCTGTAAAATTATTTATTTATTGATTCATCATATTATTATTATTATAGAAAAACTTATTTAGGATATAGAATTTTGTTTCTCACTATCAATAATAATGTCAGATATTTGCAATCTGTAGTTAAGATATGATATGGTATCCATTTGAAGCATTTTACAAACAATGTAAGCAAACTCGCACAATAAACATTGGTGAAATGAACTGTGTGAAAGTCTTGAAAGCTTGGTATTAGCTCGCACTTGCTCAACAATCCCTAACCGTGCAACTGACCAGGATTTATACTAGAAATATGTACACGAGTACCATTACAGCGAGGCTCCGTAGAAGCAGGCAGTGATACACTTGCTCATATTACAAATTTAGTGTAGCATTAAAAATAAATACGGGATATTGTTTACAAGTATTATTAATTTCCAGTCAGTATGCATGGTTCTTTTATATAATTACAAATATTCCTACCAGTAATGTAGTCAATGCTCTTAAGTATGCCAGTAAATTAATTAAAAATATTCTAATTTACTGAAGTAGACTATGATAATGTAGATTTGATATTCATCAGGTAGTTAGTGATAATATACCAGTAGTCTTTTTTACATTTGATAAATTAAATTATGTATACCAACTCAAAAACAAACTTAGTCCATTGTAGAGAATAATATTATAACTAAGTATCTAATAGTATTTATTCAAACCGAATACATTTTCAACTCTATGTTTTTTTATTGCAATTACCTAATTTTACCTAGTTTATATTAAATAACACATTTTATTTGATTTTTGAAACATCTCTTTATTTACTATCAATATGCTACCATGACAATGTGGGCTGTGCTTGCTTACCCAATGTAAAAGGTGTAAAAGATAATTTACTGAGCCAAAGTTGACAAATGTTGGATATGAAAAAGTTGCGTACTTTATCATGTCCAAATGCTATATGAGATTGCCATGATTATAATTTGTCATTACTTTTATCTTATAATGTAATAACACCTTTATATTGTTGCCGTTGGTTTGGGTCACAAGAGTTTGGACATAATCTTTATGTATAATATATTCACAATGTGAACCCAAACACTTTTTATTCAATACTTCAAAAATATGTTGTAAAAATTAAATTATAATTATATATTTTTTTTAAATATTATGTGTATATGTATAGTATTGTGAAATTTGTGTGTGTGTTTTCATTAAAAACAATAAATTTATATTATTAACAACAGTTTTGGTCCATTGCAGTTTCACCACTAACTTTCAGTTTTAATGTTTTGTGAATTTAATATAGATATTGATTTACTGACTGTATTTCAATTTTTGAATTCATTCTCATAATTTTAAGAAAATAGTCTACGATTAACTATGGAACTATGTATTATTTTCCGTCCCAATGAACGAGGTTTAACATAGTATCATAGTATTTTTCCTTCTGTATACCTGCATAATTTGTATTTTGACACTATTATTATTGAAAGGTTTTTATTTCTAAAACAACCATAGTTTGTAGCCATTTTGCTATAGAATTAGTCAGGGTGTGCTCTCAATTAGCAAAGACTTAAACCAAAACATGGTCATTAATTATTTTATATATTATTTTCATACAAAGAAAAATAATTATTGAACCCAGTACTTTTCTTGCTATTTGTTATCCAGGCAAATGTTTTGCCATCTCAGTTAAATTAATGTGTAATATACCATTGATTTATTATATTTATTGCCGTAATTGGTAACTGTAATCTCATTTTGAAAAACATATCTAATTTATAAATAACCAAGACTTATGAGGAGTCCAGTACTTTTCTTGCTATTTGTTATCCAGGCAAATGTTTTGCCATCTCAGTTAAATTGACGTGTAATACACCATTGATTTATTATATTTATTGCCGTAATTGGTAAATGTAATCTCATTTTGAAAAACATATCTAATTTATAAATAGCCAAGACATATGAGGAGTAACTGGTATTCGAAACAGACAAGTTCAGATATATTCGACTCATTCATATGAGTTTGAAGAAATCAATAATCTTTGTAGGAATGTAGTTTTCTTTCTTTGCAAACTAATCTCTACTCTGAACCACAAAAGTTGATTGTGACTAGTGATTATAGGAACAACCCAAGCCATTGACAGCACATTGCTGTGATAAGTAGTTCAAATGTGTTAATTATATTTTGTAATAAAACTAATTGTATATGTTGTTGTATGTGTTATTATTGGGAACTGTCATGATATTATTGTGTTTTATTATTTTTATTACGATAATTGTGAAACTATTTTTATGAATTTGTTTGGTCATTTTAATTTTATGAAAGGAGGATAGAAATTTTAATTAAATTCCCTTAGACCCTAAGGCTGGGATTTAATTCCAGAATTGTCAACTTCATCTGTCAAATTTCATAGATCTGCTTCAATAAAAGCAACGCTATTAAAATCATTGCCATTAAGTAAAATTGCCATTAATCTTTAAAAGAGAACACCATTTATCTTTAAAAGTAATTCTACTATGTATATTATTAGTATGAATTGTTTTCAAAAGGTTTACTATCATAAAGTGATGAGAGCTAAATTGATACATCCATACCCTGCTATCTGCGAATAATTCACGCCTCATGCTACACACTGTATGTGTTAGTTTTAAAATAAAATATATGTCTGTCAAAAAGAGTGGCACGCATGCTTGCTATCTTATATACTCGTACATTTAAATCACTGTGAAAAGGACAAGTCGAATTCTTCTGCAAATTCTACAACCTCAGTGGTCCAACGGGTGGTGGTTTTCATACAATTATTGGTTCCTTATGGCTTAGAGTACATATTTATAATACATTACAAAAGTGAGCATTTTACTCATACAACGCTTATTCACATAATATTATGAGTAAATAATCTGTATCTCCAGCTCTATGCATATAGTATTCTGACTATCATAAAGAGACCATTATTTTATAAACATTGAGGAATCTTTGTCACTACCATTATGTACTTTTGCATCAACTGCGTTTACTATTTTGGAACAAAATTATAATATTCTTAACACAGTAGCATGTTTTGTAATTAGTGATTCATGTTTGTAATTATATATTCATAATTATATATAACCAACATAATGTTGTACAGTTTTTAAATTGGACATAGTTATGCAGAAAGCATCCAACCCTACAAAGATGAAACCGAGAAAGAGGCATTTGAAAATATGACGACACAAAAGCATTAATATGCGTAATCGGCATTTTTAAAGTGAATATCAGTGCTTTTTGTTTATGGGAATTATTATAATTAGGTAATTTATAATCTATCAATGTATTTATTAAAAAAATATATATGTATTTCTTACATTTTAATGTTTTTAAACTTAAATTTAGTCAAATATCTACAATGAGCGTTAGTAAAAAAATTGAATTACCAAGATCTGTTGCATTTGGAACTTGGATGTTTTCAGCAGATATAAATTTCGTATTTATCTATAGGAAAACATGTAAAACTCGATTTTGGCAAATTGTGAGTTGGACGCTTTCTGCATAACTACGTCCAAATATAGATCCACTTATTGAACTTTATTGAACAGTAAATATTAGCTAGTGGATCATCAAATTTGTTTCATTCAAAATGACCACCCGTTACATAGTACCATTTTACACTACACCTTTTAACTTCAATCGTAAACAGACTAATACTTTATGACCTTTAAGAAATATGAATGTATGATTAAAAAACTTTTGTAACTTATTTCCACTTATTTATTTTTGACCGGACCAGTTTCACCGTACAACGCGCATCTTCGACATTTAAGAACATTCATTTTGCTGCTTGTAGTATTGGAAACATCTAGATCCTCGCCAAGAACATTATTATATTTTATTTAGCAATGCAAAATTTAAATTTAAATAAAAAATAATTTTGTTTTAAGCCACTTTATTTATACACATATAACAATTCGACCGGTTTCGGTTAAACTTAACCTTCATCAGGAACGTATAAGTATAAACTTTCAGTTTATACTTATACGCTCCTGATGAAGGTTAAGTTTAACCGAAACCGGTCGAATTGTTATATGTGTATAAATAAAGTGGCTTAAAACAAAATTATTTTTTATTTAAATTATAATGTCAAGCTACAAAGTGTTTGCTTCCTTCGATAGCAAAATTTAAACTTAATGTATAATTTATATCTACTAACATTCATCTCTCGAAATTTAAATGTTATTTATTGTCAATTTAGCATATAAATGTTTACCAAGTTGATCCGTAACCTTCAGTATATTATATTTTTGCCTCTGCAGTTTGTTTGGTTTTTTTCTTTGTTTAATTTATTTACAGCTTTTACAAAATAAAAACTATTGTCTTTATCTTGAATATTTTTCGTTTGATTTGGCGAGAATGCCTATTCCTGTGCTACCACACTCTCGCTAATAAAGTGAAACAATTGTTCGTTACTACGGTATCACTGAGTATTTCCAATTTTGGAAAAATTATAGTTCATTCAGATGTTAAGTTATTCTTGACTCCCGATTTTCTCCAGTTTGACATTAAACAGAAAAAGCGGCATTGTAAAATTCAAAAAGTGTTTATTTTTTATTTGCTTCAAATGGGTGTTTCTTCAGTTAGGCAGAGAGGGTGGACCGCCACACAAGTCTGTCTTGGCACACGCTCTTTGCATCATTCACGGTCCTGCATCGCCTCATACACACTCTTCTGTTATTCTGACTCTTGACATGACCCGACTCATTTGATTCACTTGGTCATGTCATGTTTTCGTCGGACGTCCCCGACTTCTACCATTCACTTATGCATCATATATTCTCCTTAAACCCTTTTCTTTATTCAACCGCTCTACATGTCCAAACCATCTAGATGTCCCTTTCTTAATCTTGCTCATTACGCTTACATCAGCCTTACATTCTTTCCGGATCTCCACATTCGTCATTAGGTCATACATGGTTTTACCACACATATGCCTCAGGGATCTCATTTCTACAGTATTCAGTCTACTTTCCTCTGCCGGTTTCATGCCCCACTGCCATACATCAGGGTTGGTATCAGTACTTTATTGTTGACTATTAGCCTCGCTTCTTTGGACGACTTTTTATTAGCGCTACTTTGTTCAACCTTTCATTAACAATTTATTTTCTGCATTCACCCTTCTTTCAATGTCTTTATCAGCCTTTCCATATTTTGTAAACACACTTCCCGAATACGTTGCGCTAGCGATGTTTGGAGAACGAAAAGCTCAGCAACTGTGGAACCGGTTCCTCGTGAAAAGGACCTTTCCACCGAAAAGCATTTAATGGGTATTCACCATTTTTCTTGCCAAATAAAGGAACTGGTTCCTCAGAGAAATAATATCGACGGTTTTAGTGACGGGCTTGGAACCGGTTCCTTTTAACTGGGACAGGAATATCGACCATCTCTACATACTACGCTTTCTTCATGAGCTGTCTGACGAGGAGCTTAAAGAAGGAGACATTATAGAGGATTCAGACACCGAAAATGAATTTGAAGATAAATCGATGGAACATGTTGAGATATATGTGAATCTATAGAGAATAACTTTATTCTTCTGAAATAATCACTTTTCACGTGTAGACGACAAACATTTCGATGAAGAGATTGGAGTTTTGAGATGCCTCACTCAGTGCGACGCGCGCCCGGTCATCTGACTCAGAGCAACGTGCCCAGCTAGGTTACCAGGATTTACTTTTTGTTTTATAAATTTGAAATACACGATTTGAGACTAATGCATAATATATCAGTGTATGAAGGGAAGCGGTAGCTTGCTTCTAAAAAGGATTAGAATACTTAACTTGAGAATAATTAATCAAATGCTAACGCATCTTTTGAAGAAGTGAAGACGGAAACTCAGTAGATCTACGATCAGTAACACAACACTTTTTTAGTAGAAGATTCAAATAAAGAGGCTGGCAAATTATTCCACAATCGAGCTGTTGAACACAAGAACGAGTCGTAGAAGCGACAGATGTTGCTTGGATTATTAGTGGCTGCTCTACTTTTGACATCCACAACATTTTTGTAAGGTCCATTGAAACTAACAGCATTAAAATATGTAATGCTAACTCATCTTTGACTTCAAAAGATAAATGCGCAGGTTAGCCTTTTCGAAATGTCAATATTTTGTAACAACATACTGGACTTCTGATACTAGGCCCTTCAAGAGAAAAGCCACGACAGCTTTCAGATATCGCAATCTAAATGTTTGAAATAACTTTTATTTAAAGTTTATTTGTTATAATGCATGTTAAAATAACTTTAAAGTGCATATTGAATGAACTTTTAAAACATACAAATTCAATTTTACCTTCATATCCTAACGTACAAATGCGGTATCTCTAAACTTCATTAAAATTTAAATAATCTTAAAATTTATCTGCCCCTGGTCCCTAAGATTCAAATGTGAGAAATTTATTTTACAGTCTTAATATTCACATATAACGACATCTATTGTTGAGTTGACCAAAATAATTCATTATGCTTCTTTAATTTATGTGCTCCTGGTCCCTGAAATTTAAATATGAGAAAATTATTTTATAGTCTTTTATATTATATAACGACATCTATTGTTGAGTAGTCGAAACTAATTCATTAAGCTTCTTTGATTTATGTGCTCCTAGTCCCTGAGATTTCAATTTGATAAATTTATTTTGTAGTCTTTATATTTACATGTAACGACATCTATTGTTGAGTAGACCAAACTAATTCCTCAAGCTTCTTTGATTTATGTGCTCCTGGTCTCTGAGATTCAAATATGATAAATTTCTTTTATATGGTTTTTATATGTAACGACATTTATTGTTGAGTAGACAAAACTGATCTTTATTAATCTTCTTTGATTTATTTGCTCCTGATCCATGTGAGACTCAAATGTAAGAGGTTAATAATATTTACATGTAACGATATCTATTGTTGAGTAGACCCAACTAATTAATTAATCTCCTTTAATTTATGTGGTCCTGATCCCTATTTTTATATAACCTATTTTTATATACCTGTATACAGATTTTTATATTATAAATAAAGGAATCCTCGCTGCCAAATTTTATTTCGGGGTGGGGGGGGGGGGTTGCTAGCGATTCCCTGAAAACGAAAATAACTGGAACTGGTTCCTCGCCAAAACAAATAATACATGGCCAGAACCAGTTCCTCGGACAAATGATATCGATTTTTATTTGCCAAAAAAAGGAACCGTTTCCGCGGAGAAATAATATCAACGGTTCCAGTGACCGGCTTGGAACCGGTTCCTTTCAGCCCGGATAGGAATATCGACCATCTCTATCTACTTCAGATTATGTGAAGACGAGTAAGAATTTTTACTCCATGTGTGAATATCTATTGTACAAAATATTTTAATAATATAGTCTATTGCATTTTTAGTTTTTACCCATCTACTTAATTGGACTCAAGAGTCCAGACCCGCCAGACTGTTTGTCTATGCTAGCGATGGGAAAAGCTTCACAGATTTGTGAATGCTTCACGAATTGATACTTCTTCAAAATGAACCTTTCACGATGAACCCTTCAATTGAAGTAACATATTAATTACAGCATTTCTCGTCGGGGGGGGGGTTGCTAGCGATAAATGTACCAAATAATAGTCACGTTTTTTTCTTAATAGTTTTATTCGGGACAGCTCTCCCAACCACATAACCCACTCCTCCATTATTGTATAACAAAAATTATACCGTGTAGAAAAACTACTTCTTTCTTTCTTCTATGTGTGTATTAATGAATTGTCTATTACTAGTTTCTTGTCTATTGTTTCTCGATGACAGCTGCCCATATGTTTGGCGGTATCATGCCTTAAAAGGAATGATGTACAATAAGTATGCATAGCCTTACAGAGAATTTGCAAAAAGCAAATGTAGTAATTGCGAAATTTTCAGTTTCTGTAAGAGCGATGTGAACGTTTTTCAGGGCTTGAAGTACAATTTGAATATTTCTTACTGTACACAGTTTGACAGTTTGCTTAGCAATAGGGTGAATATTGCGCAAATGACGATTCATATTACAGGCATTGCCTCCCTTTATGGATATAACTTTAGAACAAAAGTTGCATTTGGCCTGGTAAACCCCAACTTCCTTAAAATAAGCCCATATTTCACTTTCTCGTTGAACGGCCATCCATAATTTTAGGTAGAGATTATATAGTCCTATAGACAAAACAAGCACAGAAATCATAAGAAACTGTCACGGGTACATGCGAGGGAACGGATAACTAAAAAGGTCTTCATTGCTTCATTCATTCTTCGAACTAAAATCGAAGGAAGAAGGGAATGAACAATTGAACTGTGGATGATGCAATATTTCAGTCTTTCGAACGAATGAAAAATTGAAGTTCGAAGTAGATGCCATAGATTGTTCAATCGGAAGTACCAACTTAACCAACTTCAATTGAAGTATTTGTTCAATGAAAAATGAATGAAGTTGGGACTGCTGTCAAAAGAAGTACTTCTTTGAAACAGTTCTTTCAAAACTGTCACAACGCTAGTCTATGCAGTTATGCACCTATTGTTTTGGTTTTGACGTAAGGTTCTATACGGGTGTATGAATAGTTCTCACTGAAATTTACCGCACGTACCGAAAACGAATAATATTAACAGTATTTTTTATCACGGAAAAGTGATATGGAAGACGAATTAGAAGACAGATTGTTCTATCAAACCTACCTTTCCCACATGAAGCTGCTATCGAGATTTTCATTCGGCATATCGATGAACCACCCTCTAAGCTATTTATGGAAAATAATACGTGTATACTTATTACGGTCGGAAGTAATAATTTTCAGCCTGGCTTTATTTATTTTTCTTATGTACATCCAAGCCGTCGATGTATGGAGCCGAACTCTTTTAAGTCGCTTGGGATATGCTGTGGGACGTTCAACTGCCGGTTCACGAAGACTCAAATTGTTGGAACCAGCGGATTCTGACAAACAGAGTTGGGAAATAAAGGAAAGCACCAGTGCCGCATATGCCCTGAAAGGAAGAAGACCTGGAATGGAAGACAGGTTCATTGTGAATGAAAACATCAATAAAACTGGTGTTTCCTTATATGCCATATTTGATGGGCACGGGGGCCAATTTGCAGCCGACTATGCAAATGATAAGCTAATAGACATGTTGTATAAAAAAATTATCGCCATCAAAAATGTTATGGCCGGAAAAGCTAACGAAAATCCGGATTTTGAGGTTGAATTAAATAAAAATGATAAAAAAATCATTTCCGAATCGGTTGAAAGAAAGAAAAGCTTTAAAAAAATGACTAGCACCACGGATGATTGCACTAAGAAAGATATAACAGATGTAGAACTTTTGAATAAATTAAATATGTCTCGCACTGTGACCAGGGAAGTACGCCCATCCCCAGTTCCGTCCAAGGTTGCCAGTATTCCTATTTCTAATTATATTCAGGGTGACAAAATTAACTATGGTCAATTGTTAACAGACGAAGTTTTGGCTGCCGATAGGCTGCTAGTTGAAGAAGCAAAGAAAACAATGGATGTTGCCGGCACCACGGCATTGATTGCAATTCTAGAAGGCAACCTTCTGACTGTGGCCAACGTCGGGGATTCTCGAGGAGTGATGTGTGATGCCAAGGGAAACGCCATTCCTCTCTCCTTCGACCATAAACCTCAGCAGGTAATTATGGTTCACTTTATTTTATTGTAGACAAAACATGTCTGATTTTTCTAAACAAACAAAATATTATAAATAAATCATGAGGGGGTTGCTAGCATTACAAAATGAAGTAGATTTTAATGAAGTTATAACTAATATTGACTAAAGAACTCCGATTTTATAGATCATAAAATAGATTTGCAACATCTGTTTATAAGTCACATATTAGATACATTAATAAACTAGAAAAATCACTCAAAAGTTTGTTTTACGAAAATAACAAATACAATGAAATTAGCTTAATTTTAATATCAAAAATGACTGATGTAGATATGTTTTTGTTAAGCAGAATATTTTCTAAATATTTAATGTTACCCAGAAAACACGTTTTTAATTTTGGATTTCAGATAAACGTGCTTGGAAAATTGTTTAGTTTTGGAAGACTAGAGACACTCGTATTGTATAATTAAAGGCTTTCTGAGAAATCTTGTATAATTACCTCAATTTCAGTTGAAATGGTCTGTTGGACAAAAATGAACTGAGGCAAAGATATGGTAAAAGCGGGTGCAAGCTGTCACCATCACTAATTTCTAATTGGATTTTGAATTATTTAAAAAGATATTCAGATTAGGTTAGGTTGGGCTGTTTTTGGTGCTTTCCCCCCATTTTAAATAAAGTACTAAGGAATATATTTTGGGGTATTTTTTCATTGTATTAATGTTTATTCTTTTTGTTTACCACATATGTAGTAAAATGAATATTGTTTGTAATAATGCATTTTGAATGTTTGTAGATGAGAGAACAGAAGAGGATCAAGGAAGCCGGGGGTTTCATAGCTTTCAATGGAGTGTGGCGAGTGGCTGGAATACTCGCCACATCCCGAGCCATGGGAGATTATCCGCTGAAGGATAAGAAGTTTGTCATTGCCGACCCCGACATCTTAACCTTTGATGTTTCTGACCACAAACCTTTATTTATTATTCTAGCTTCCGACGGTCTTTGGGACACTTTCAGTAACGAGGAAGCGGTTAATTTCATCAAGGAGCGACTCAACGAACCGCACTACGGTGCTAAAAGTCTCACTTTGCAGTCCTATTATAGAGGCTCTCTTGACAATATATCTATCATTGTTATTAACCTCAAAGATAGAGAATATGCAGAGAATGCACTCTAATGCGTCTAGTGAGAAATTTTACCTACGAAAATGTATATACGTAACTGTATGCATATCAATAAGTTTGTAAATATACCAGTCAATATTTTTATATGCAAAATATTTCAGGGTACAAATATTTTTTCTTTAAATTAGGAAATGCCAGCCATTGCTTTGTTTAATGTTGTAAATAGTCCTAGGTGCTTGGTTTTGACTAGGTATTCTTCAACCTGTTTTTTCAATGTTAGTTTAGGCTGAAATTTTGTTTATCACTTCAGATTAATTGTTAATTGCAAACCTTAGGATCCAATCGTACACAAATGTTTCAATCGCTGAAATATTTGACAGTAAGGTATGCAGTCTAATGCTGACTATATTCATTTGTATAAAAGTCATTTGGGTTCTTCTTGTTACTTTCTACTAAATCTATCACCGAGGCAAAACTTGTACAGAAAATATTTGTATTTATATTTCTACCCGTATAAAGTAAGATTTTTTTTTAAATTAAACATTTGGCGTAAGGTCAGTGTTTCATTATATCAAATTTTTACAATCTTTTTGAATCTCTAGAAATTTATTATTGTATCCCATACGTCCATAAATGAGATAGTTAATAATAAGTTTATAAGATCTGGCAACAATATATGTTTTTTTTGATTATTAATTCAACTTGATTTTGCCCCCATTCTCGTGATTTTTCTAATTGAAAAAAGCCAAGGGTATCCTATTTAATCTTTATTAAAAAAATATAGGTTGTATTATAATCAAAATATCGATTTCATATTATTTTTAATTAGTGGCCAAAAATAACTATCTGAATGTATTATATTGTTGCAAGATTTTTAAAGTAAGCACCTGCACTATTTTACATATTGACATACATCAAATGATTTATAAAATTTAAATTCACTGATTCTAGTCACCGAATGGATTACAGACTATTATTGTCACATTGTTGTCCTAGACCAGTGTTTGTCATCACACAAATCTAGTGATTTGTGTGCTGCATTCAATGTGTTGTTAAAAACTATGATGTTGTAGTTAGATTTTTTTTTCTTTTATATCGTGTTTTATTTTTGGTTGTGATTTTTCATATTCTATATTAGAAGTTTGTATTTATTATTATAGCTTTGCTGTGTGCCAAATATTATAACAATTTATTATTTGTTATTTCATTTGTAAAAGTCGCCCACACTTTTTCAATAAACTTTCAAAAAAGGTTTCATTTTTATTTTGTTATTTAAAAAAAAAACATCTCTATTTGACTAACCCCCACAAGAGAATAATTATTATTGACGAAAAGTCAACAAGGAATGACAGGAATTATGAATTTAACACTATCTAGGTCGGAGCTCCCGAACATTATAGCGTATGTTATAAAAATAAAAAGGATTGCAGTTCTACTTTCTTACAACCGTCAACTTTTGTGACCCTTCTAGCTTTACAATCAGAGTATCTTTCCGAAAAATCTAGACCAACACAACTGTCTTCAACTCACTACATCATTTTCATCACAAGCTTTTCCAAAACGTATTAATTATATATCGTTTCGTGATCCTCAGACTGGGAGCCTATGGAACAAATATTTATGTGTAAGCTGTTCAATTACGTTGAATTTATAATTCATCGAGAACAGTTTCAGAGTCATGCTATTTATTGGGTTACGTATTTATGGTTTTCGCACCAAATGGTGACGAATTAATTAAGTAGGTAAGAGCAGCTAGCACCCGTCATGTTCCCCTTGTGTAAAACTATGCATATCTCTTGAATTTGAAATAAAACAACTGGTAAATTGTTTATCAATCTGTATTTAGTCTTCACTTGAACTATTTACAAATAATATGCGCTTACGAAAGATAACTTCACACAAGCCTTAAAATATGCTGAAAACAATGATAAAATTCCTTAACTATACTTAAGTGACTTAATTGTGTATAAAATTGTAAAGATAGGTACATAATATTTATTATTATTATTTATCTTAATCGTTGCTAAGTATTTCAAATTCGTCGTCAGAGTCGTCAAACTGCCGGTCCAGCTCATCAAAATCTAAAAGATAGAAAATTGAAATATAATATATGTGAGGCAGTAGGGGTAGCTACCCGAGATGTTCATCAAATGTACAAAAAAATCATAATTAACTGCATTCCAATTTGTTATTTACTAGATACATTCTAGATTCATACAAACAACCTAGTGGACCCGCTCAGTTCTTCGACTGGATTGATTCTTTATTTGACAGACTAACGTTACACAATATTTTCGCCTTAGTTAATTGAAATATGACTTGAGTAAAAAATTGATAGTTTTCGAGATATTGGCACTTTTATGAATTTCGTGAAAATCAACACCTTAGATCAGTTTTTCGAGTGTGACAGCTACAAAATACCATTTTCTAATTATTATTACGCAATCCTGAATAGCCCTACTATCTGCAGCAGCACCATTGCCTCTGCATTCCCCATAAATGTAATGCTTGTAGCGTATTTCTGAGAAGTATACTGGTAAGGCATAATGAGTAGTATTGAAAAACGCGTAACACAATCATAGAGTCCAGGAGAAGGCGAGGTCAGTTCGTTATCATCTCCAATACAATAAGTACAGAAAACGAAGCAAAAACCGTTAGTATGAGAACAAGAACAATACAAATGCGAAATGATGCACAGCAAACGAAGTAGCGTAACATACTCTCAAACTATATAGAGACTTAACAATTCAACCTCTCAATTATCTGATTTTTCTGAAATAACAACTTGAAATTTCAAATTGTATTGATAACCTTAATGTTAGGTCTGCAAATGGCCCCGATAATTTAAGTAACGCTACAATAAAATCTATAAAAAAAACATATAATCATGCCATTACACCATATTTTTAACATATGCATCAAAAATAGTATTTTTTCAAATAAATTAAAAATGGCTAACATCGTTCCAATGTACAAATCAAGATCTCATTGTAAATAATAATAAGAACTTTAGTAGATAATTCTCCCATTTTTTTCTGATGTTCCTTACGCAATAAATCAAATTTTAGAAATGAATTTTCTTCTAAATACATCTCAACAATATCTAGTGAAGCCATGGTGGTAGTTTCAATGACGACTGTTTGTTTCGAACGCTGTCTGTTCACTGAGGCCAGGCAGTGAACGCTCAATAGTCGCACGTTTCGCCCCGCTGAACGCTCTAGCATTCAGTTCATACCCGAAGACATAAAAAAATGCTGCACTTGCATTTGATTTGTTGGCAGGCAATTTGAAAACCTTCTTTGATTTTCATTTGTGTTTTGTTTAGTTTAAATAAATACCTGTCACTTTAATTTAATAAGTGTTTTCATTTGAATTCCTAATTATTGAAATAATTTCATGAAATGATGATTTTTAAGAAATTTATAGAAGTGCCAATATCTCGAAAACTAATGATTTTTAACAAAGTCATATTTTGATATTCGGATCTGTCATGAGTTGGTCTATCAGCTGTCCAATGGATAACGTTGACTTAAAGGACAATCTGTGTAAGAGAAAATAATAGGTTTACCGTTGAGGGCAGTTGCTTCTAGTTGTTGCTCCAGGTCTGCGTTGTTAGGTCCCCAGTGTTTGGGACGCTCGTTGCATATTTCAAATAGAGGTTGCCTTTCTTTCGTGATACTGCTTTCAAATTCTTTACAAAGGTCATTGAATTCTGCTTGCGTTTTGCACAGAAAGCACTGAAATTTAAATTTATGATATAGTATGCTCCATTTATTTTAACCTGTATCATATTACTATGATACAGGTTAAAAGAAATGGAGGAGGGAAATAAAGTTTTAGAATATATTTATACTTACAACTGCAACAGAGGGGTCCATTTCCATAATGGGAAACCTTTGTCCAAATTTACAATGGTAAGTAAAGTCAACATCTTTTTGATCTACAGTTTCTTTGTTCTGAAAAAATCAAGATGGAAAATGTTTCTGAACTTTTATTACTAGAATGATCTTTAACTTATTATTACTGTTAACTTCGTAAACTGTCCTTCAAAATGTCATAACTTATAATGCCTGGTCGGTGCACTTGCCTAAATTCATCATTCTTTGCGTCGCCTTAGTTGTGCTGTCCCATGTTGATTTTTGTGCCCCAGTCAAATGGCGCGAGAAATTGAACTATCACCATGAAGGGGTAAACGCAGCCACTTCATAACCAATTAATAGTTCCGGCAACAACTGCCTGACACTAGATTGAAGAGGTAGCACTCTTGAGCCAGATGAGATAGCAGAGCAGGTATACAGGTTTAAGAAAAGTCATTAAAGAGAACATGAACACTTTTTTTATGGCTCCAGAACTTACCTCCACATATCCAGCTTTTTGAGTGGTGTGCGGATCTAAATAAAGAACTTCATCTTCAACACAGCCAATGAGGTATAACGCTTGATTCGGTTTACCGCCGATAACACCAAGAGACTGAGGTAAGCAAAAACACATCTGGAAAGAAAAAAAGCTTCAATATGTCAAAATAACCTGCAAGTAGTGTGATTAAAAATGCAAATTAATATTTTTTAATGAGTTTTTAGCTATGCATTACTAAACCATGTAAAAAAAAAAAACGATTTACAATTCTGGACTTTTCAGTGTCATCCATCCCACCAATGTTTGTTTATAGTTTGATGTTATTCAGACGCATTTGGGTACTGCATAGGGTCGATTATATACAGATGGGATGGCCTTGAAAGAAGCTCAAGTGATCTAGTTAACAATGAAAAGTATTCTATGAATCCTTACCTTAAGGCCATTAATATAAATAGGGTTTATTTCACAGAGCCCTAATCTCAGGGGAATAATGAGTAGTAAAGGTTTCCACTCTTCCGGTAGATGACTCGTTTTGCTTGAATCAGGTATCGGCGTATTTGAATGTTTACATTTTTTATGTTCCTTGTTCTTTCCTTTCTTACTCTCTTTTTTATTCAAACATAATTTCCCTGAAAAATTATAAAGACAAAATCATATTGCAGTTAAGATTAGGAATGTAGCTGCTGTGCACTTTTTGAATGTTTTCAGTCAAAGCTGGTATTGATTGTGCTGTAAAAACCATATTAAGGTAGAGCTGGAAATTTTGATCAGAGACGATTAAACTCTGGTCATCAGAGTATAAGTCGAGTGCACTTGTACCCAGCTTATAATTTTATTTAAATTAAATTAATTTTGTGAGTATTTGATGAGAGATACTTACTTATATCATCCTTAACAATTGTATTATCAAGTGCCACATGTATAGCCAATGAACTCCAGTTATCATAGACCACTAGTTTCCTATAAAAAAAATAGAATATTAATTAGGTCACACTCACAATGTTATCATAACCTTATTTTATCTTATTAACAGAGGTTAGCTTCTTCCACGAAGGATTAGAATTATTTAGTTAATCGCTCTATACCCACTCTTTCATATTACATATATAATACAGTGGGAAAAAAATACAGATAAGGGCAGAGTATTTGCCTTGATCTTTGAAAAGTAGATGTTACATTAAAAACCCAAAAATAACTGTATACGAGTATCATCTAGAACTAAAATAGATTCCCTACTCAAATCCAATATCAGACACATTCTCTGATTTGAGAACTAACTTAAAAAATATTGTGTTGTAATAAAATATACACCGAAACAATGGTTTATGGAGATAAAATACCTTGGCTTTAACCTATCTATATGAACTTGAAATAATAAGATAAAAAAATATTTTAAAAAGTGAACCGCACTTCAAGACTTGTGCCACAGTATTTGGCCCAAACCATTGGCCAACCTCCTTGCCTTCGCACGCCCCCATCAAGGCTATTTGGTGGATAGAAAATGGGGATTGACGGCGCTCTTCAAACCTTTGAATGATCTTTAAATACGTTGGGTCTCTGAAAATAATTAATCAAAATTATGTTTCAGTCACGTTACACCTTTGCAGTTAAAATCGTAATTTCAGCAATCGTAAATCAAAAGACTATTTACCGCGTTTCAACAGTCCAATACCAATCTTCCTGCATATGAACCCTTACAAGAGATTGAGCAAGAGCCATTTGTCCACATCTCAACATACAGCCCCAGCCCTTATCAGTTGTCAGACCATCATCTCCAATTGGTATAAACCCCTTTCTGTATGTGAACCATATTATTGATGTTATATCTCTTCGTATCTTTTCAATATCTAAAACAAAGGAGAATCAATGGAGAAAATAATATTTAGACGTGACTCATGGAGTGTTTATGTAAACAAAGTATTTACCCACCTTGAATTGCACTATATCTCTTTCCCAGTACCCATACTGGCTCCTTTGTTAGTGGTATATCATTCGGTTCTGTTGCAGTCGCATCCTGGCTTAAATATGCTATATCGAACATTGCTTCCATTTTCAACTCGTAAAGTGAACTTTTGTTCTAAATAGATATTTCAATGTCGTTGGAAAGCATGTTTATAACAAAGAAAACCACAACTTTTCTTTAAGTGACAGTCAGCTGTTGACAAAAACACAAGTGTGCCATAGAAGAATAGACAACCAAAGAACAATAGACAACATAGAGATATAGATATAGATCGATAATATTTTTTTTAGTTTTCATCCGCTTAAATTCAAAAATTGCTTAAATTCAAGTATTGCGCAACATATGATTTATTCGAAGAATCAATCCCAATGTATATGGGTATTTTTAAGTAGAGTTTTACCTCTAAGTATACATAAACAATATTTAACACTTAAAGGTGTGTAAAAATGTATGGAAAATGTGACATATTAAATATTTTGGATCAAAATCAGTTAAATATAATAATATACATATTTTTTTTATTAAACGCTAAGCAAGATAATTTTACTCTAATATATGACATTTTGTAGTATATTTATGTTGAATAGATAATATTTTATTCACATTCTTCCTCACTAGGGATTCTTATTCCGAGGCGGGCTGTAGGTTACTGCGTTAGTGTCACGGGTTCTATGTTGACTTCATAATTTTTATAATTTCCTCGGCTTCATGGTTATTTATCCATATTTTTATGTTGTTCTTGAACATTTGCAACCCGAGGCATCTCTAATATAATTTGGGAGGGCATTATATAATTTGACAGCATGAAACTTGTAGTTTTTCTGTCCAAAAGATGTGTTCAATCTTGATATGTTTTTGTTCTTGTAGTCTGAGTGTGTTGGTTAGTAAGGTACTCACTCTTTCTTTTAAAATAAAGAAGAGCATTTCTTCTGTATATTTTTGTGATGTTGAGAACATTAAATTTAAAAAAAAATCTTTTGACTGAGTTCTTATAGGATTGTTTTTATAATACTTTTTTGTGCTTTCGCGAGCTACTTCATATGGGTGTTTGAGGCAGATCCCCATCCAATAATTCCATATTCTATACGTGATTGGCAAAGGGCATAGTAAACTTTATGTAGATCATTTTTGTTAAGAATATTACGTATGTTTCTAAAGAAGAACATGAGCTTGGTGAAGTTTTTTTTTAATGTTGTTTATGTGGGAGTCCCATCGAAGATTTTCTTCGATTCCAATGCCAAGAAACTTCATGATTCTAGAGTGTGTTACAGTAGGGCATCAGCAGTGCCTAAGTTGTTCCTGAAGCCATGCCGAGATTTCGATATTAAGTTATTTTCTTCTAAATATATCATGAGTTGTTTCTTTAGTACTTTTTCCAATATGTTTAAAAAAGAATTTAAGAGGTTTATCGGACGATAGTTGTTGACATCATTTTAACCTCCTTTTTTATAAATCGGTATAACAGTAGTTTCTTTAAGGAATGTCGAAAATATACTTTTGTTATGGATAGATTGACAAGGTGTGTTAGTGGTAAGGTAATTTATTCACAGATATGTTTTATTGCATTGATTGATATCACATCATCCCCTGATGATATGTTTGGTTTTAAGAAAGCAATTATGTTTTTGATTTCGTTAGCGGTAATTTGTTTGAAATAGAATTTCTCTTCTAGGTTGGAAGCTTTATTTGCATCAAGTTCATAGTTATTATGTAGTGTAATTTGTTTTGCTAATTTTGATCCTATATTTGTAAAAAAAATCATTAATATGATTTAGAATATTGTCAGGGTTTTCGGCATATAAAGTGGGAACTATGTTTTTGTTTAGTCCATCATTTTTTTATGTATTGTTGATGGATTTAGAGTTTGTCAGTTCATTTTTTTTATTTTTTTTTAATAGTTTATTCCAGATCTCAGGGAGGGTGGTGCAATCCCATGAGTTCCATATAATACATAGAAAGATAAGGAAAAAAAAAAAATACAAAGATAATAAATAAAAATAGAAAACATGATAACATGGTAATAAATAATAGCAATAAAGAAATAAAATTAAACTTCGTTTCAAGACATCAGGAAATGACTCCATTGTTTATAAACGGGGCCCTGCAAGAAGTCCAGTGCTGCCATCACAAGAGTGTTTTCGCTCGTGCCTATTCTTATTCGGTAGTTGGCGATACGTCTTCTTATTAAGGCTCTGAAACCGGGAACTCGTCCTTCTGCGAACATTTCTGAAGCGCTGCAGTACCATGACAGTAATTTATAATTTGCCACATTTTTTTGGAATTTTAATAACATTCTTCTATTTTATTTTTATAATAGGATTCTTTGGCAATGCATATAACTTTTTTGCAAATGTTTCTGTATATTTTGTAAAATCGTATCATGTGAAATTGTTGTAGTTTTTTATTTAACTCGTCTCGTATACAGTTTATGATATTTTGTGAGATCCATTACTTAATATGTATGTTTTTTATGGAAATTTTCTTGACAGTTTTTTTGGAATTGGATATTATGTAATATTGAATTAGATTAATAAAATTTTTCCATGTATCACCATGTTATTTTTAGAAAACTTATGTGCACACTAAAACACTTTATTTTAAATGTCAAGTTTTTATTTATTTTTTATTATTATTTTAAGCGTAGCACTTCTATAGACACTTGGCTTGAATATTTTTTTTCGCTTAAAATAACTTTTATTTAATTTGCAATAAACCAATATAAATAAAGAGAGCGGTAATTTCAGATTGTATACATTGATTAGAACCATATATTATACTAAATTAATATTTTCTTGATTTCCCCAGAAGCGGAGGGGCATTAGTTTTCGCCGCACGTAAACATTATTCTGTGTGTCATGTGTCCGAAGTGTCACGTTATAAGGATATAATAAATTATTACACAAATAATTATTTAACAGTATTTTAAAATAAAGCAAAGAAAAAAAAAAATTATGCGAAAAATTGCCCATTTCGTTTTAGTAATATTGGTTTGAACCAGGTCAAAATAGGGCAAAAGTGAGTTAGGCTCATATTCGGAATCACGGCATAAGAATCAACAAAGCCACTAATTTTGGTAGCTAAATATTGAGTATTTATTGAAATATGAGCAATAAATGTTTAAATAAAGTAAACAAAAATATTGATGAGTATTATACAGTCGTGGTCTCTATCTAAGTAGGGATACAAAATAAAAATAAAATAAAATACTGATTATCATAAACGCGTGACAACAAACCGTTTTGATTTTAATACGAGTGTATTAAACATACACTAATAGAATTATAACACTTCAAACTTTCAAATTGTAATTACTTATGTACTTACTTTCACTATGTAATGGTGACTTGATTCAAACCAACACTACTATGACGATTTGTAGAACTTTTTGAGATGCCAATTATATTTTTCCAGAATAATTACCAAAAAGTAATACAATGTATTTTACATATATATAATTTAAGTACTAATTAAAAATATAAAGCAATTTCAACCCACAATTGCGCTGGCTTGTCTGGGTAGTACAGAGTAAAAATATATTTTTTTAAGTCATCTTACAGTATGTAAATTAAACGAAAAAAAACATTGAGACATTTCACGCATGCATAATATTTTTTTTAAATAATAGGAAAAATATGTAAATGCATTGCGAAACTCAATATATACAAATCCATAGAATAGAATTTAATAAAATTAAAAAAAGTAAAATCAATGTGAAAGTTTAAAATTGACACATTAAAGCTACATTCAATTCTGGAAAACGATGAATTATTTTAATAATCATACGTAGTTTTATATTTCTTACTCTGTATGGTACTCTGTATAGAAAACTATTATCCCTGAGAGCCACTTACCAATCTCACCAAACATTCTACAGGCCTACAAGGAGAGTTGTTTCCTATTGATGTTTTCCTTTTAATTTTGTAGTTTTTGTTTTTATGAAGAAAGAAACTTTCGGTTGTTTCGAATTACTAATTTTTTCGAATTATTTGTTTTTTTTTTTAATTTTGACGGCCTCCATGGTCGAGTGGTAAGACGCTCGACTACGAATCCAAAGGTCGCGGGTTCAAACCCGACGTGCGTCAAAAGCTTTTAATTAATTAATATGTGTCATAACAATAATAAAAAATAATAAAAAGTATATTTGCGGCACGTTCCGGAGTGCTAAAAGTATCGCCCTGGTGAAAGACCACTATTCAGAATCGAAACGTTGCTTGAAATGGCTTTAGCCGTGTTTGGTGACCAGATCTGAATAGCCAGGTACTTCCCAATCTTCCTCTTCCCCAAGGTCCTTTCCCTCCCCACTAACTTTAGCCTCACAACATACCCTATTTGGGAATGCCATAGTCTCACTGGCTCTTGACGGTTGGGAGCAGTTGAGACTCTTGTGCGGTATTCATATAAAAAATAAAAATTAATAAAAAGAACCACCATAATTTTTTTTCGAAAATTCGTACAAACTTTTCGAATATGAAAAAATGCATGTAGGTACCTACTTACTGTCTCTTTTTCCATAATAACTATAAGTAGGCGTAACCAAGACAAAAGGCTGTTTCTAGGTGACTTCTCAAGGACATCGCTGTCAGAAGTGCATACATACGCAGCAATACACACAACTCTGGCGTGTTGTTCGCATCGACTCTGATTTCGCGACCTACTCTTAGTATCATCCTGGTGAAGACCACCATTCAGAAGCAAAAGGTTGCTTGAAAAGGTCTTTTCCGTATTTGGAGACCGGATCTGAATAGTCAGGCACTTCCCAACCTTCCTCTTCCCATCCCCACCCCCTTCGTATGGCTATGTTATAGTCCCACTGGCCCGGACATTTGGCAGCAGTTTGTGTGGTATTCTCATTAAAATAATAATAAATAAAAATCTAACGCAAAATCAAGTTTTATTATATTTTTATACAGTTATATTATGTTTTTGTACATCGATAAAAACAGACAAATAAAACAGCACTTAAAAGAAAATGTTATTTATTTTCGAATTGATTTTCCATTAAGATCCTAAAAATAAATTAAAAACATTTTAGTTCAATATCTTATAATCTTTGTCGATTGAACAAGATTTTTTTACAGTCAAGACAAAAAATGTGTTTCACCGCAGCAAATGGGCGGCAAAAAACTTAATAATGTTTTCACTTAACGAAGGCTTAAAGTTTTTACCATCACTACGATAACCTGTTTCAATTTAAAATTGAAATACAAAAATTATTAATTTCCACCGTGACGTCACTGGAATGAAATCTGTAAGGAAATATAATATTGTATTAAACATAAATAACTTCAACTGTATAACAACGTGCCGACGATGCACAGCGTGTTTTTTTGTTGTTGTAAAGATGGTGGATAAAAAATACATGGAATTTTTAAGTTTAGTTTAAAGGCGGATTCCTTTGTTGGTGGCGGCGATGTAGTTGAGGAGTTCTTCAGAGTCCTCGCAGATGAAGGGCTTCTCGTGGTAGCAGGCCACGTCGTGCCACGCGATGCCGTCGGAGTAGACGTTGTTCAGCACGCTCAGGCACGACTCGTGCGTCTGGTTGATGTCGTATTCCGCGTCGTCGGGCTGGCGGGTCTTCTTGTGCCCGGTCTGACTCCACGGGTTGTACCCCCAGCCGGATGGGATCTGTCAAAGTCAGACCAATTATTATCATTCAAGTGAAATACAAATCAACGACAACGATTATTGACAAATGGCCAGAAGATCGAGCAAATTACAATGAAAAATATAATGATACAAAATCATGTCACTCATTTACAAAACATCCATTCTGAATATATAAAGTTGTGGTATATACATAGTGTTGCAGGACGTACCCGACAGACTTTCACCAGTGATTCCTGAGCTTATTTGGACTAAAAAACGTAGATTTTTTAATTTCCGTTACATTACCAAAGTAAGTTTTCAGCAGTTTCTAAAGTTTGATGATTTCAATTTAGCAGTTCTAACTTTGAAGAGTTCTCACTCGCGTATGTACGTACCCTCTCAAAAGGAAATTATTATATTGTGTACACCGTGTTTCAGGGTGGTACCGTAAAACTTCAGGGATTATTCATGAAAATCTAAGAAAAAACTATTAATAAATATTTTTCATTAAGGCCCAAATAAAAAAAAAGTTACAACATATTTGAATTTTCGTACGGTGACGTGTAAGGCTTTCTACATTTAACATATCTATCAGTGCTGTTCGCAAAATACAGCAATGCAGTAATATAATATGTAAATACAAAACAAGAAGAAATAGCACTGTTTTTTTTAATAGCATAAAAAAAGAGTTTTAAAAAATAGGAGTAAGTACATATATGAATCATTGAATTAATACATTTAATCTTGGGAAAATATCAAAGATGGCTACCCAACTTTATTACAGGCAACCTAAATGTTCAAAAACATGATTCTCCTAAGTAGAAGGACAAATAAGGAATATAGCAATATTGAGTTGAGATGATAGAACTAACAAAAATCTGCAAACTCTATGCAAAAAATGGTTTTACTAAAAATGTAGACTTTCATACTATACCTTTTATTTCCCAAAAAGAGCCAATAAAGAGGATTTCAAAGTTCACCAAAGATTAGAACACGTGCACAATAATATTGTGATGTATTGTACAATGTAGAACAAACTCGTAACATAACAGCTGGGCAAGTAGGTAGCCTCCGATATTATATCAGAAGTATGTCGGCTAAGTTTCGTCACACGCGTTTCTTATAAGAAATTCCTATGCAGACGCGTCATGCAGTCGTACGACATGCTCGCAACCTACCTGGTTGGTGGGAGAGACTTTCACTCTGTTGGCGGACCAGAACCACCCCAGGATCGCCTTGGGCACCAGGTCGTTGCGGCCCTCGCAGCCCTTGAAGTCACACAGGCGTCCGCTTGTCCAGATGTAGGGGGCGTCATCTAAAAATATAATTTTCTGAATTGAAAAACTGATTTTATTTTCATGTGTTTCTGCACAAGGGTTCCTACTGCCTGCTACACAAGGAATCCGCAGGGAGCTGCTGTTCTGACATGTATCACGATGTGCGAGATGTTAAGCTGGACAATACAGAACTCGTTTGTTTGGAATCTTATAATTAGTGGAACTGTGGAAACTCCATCTAGGATTTTGTTGAGACTGAAGGAAGCGAGGAAGGAGAAGGGGAAAGGAATGTTGAGAAGCACCTGGCTATCCAGATCTCGTGACAGAACATAGTTTCGATTCTAAATGACGATATCAGGGCGAAAGGGAGAGTATATTCCGCTTTGGAACTTTACTCTTTATAACTTATTTCCACTTATTTATTTTGACCGGACAGGTTTTACCTTGCAACGGGCATCATAGCGCTATTAAGAAGTTGTATAAAATGCACTTTTTTAATACTCTTAATGCATTTTTTACCAGTAATCTGAATATAAATTATTATCGCACATGTGGATTATCCTTTTACCGTGTGTTTGTTGATTTTGAATATTGTAATTGGAAAGTGTGCATGCTTCCGTCGCGCTTGTTTTCTCCTCTTGGCCTTTGCTTGATGGATGTATTTATGTTCAAACATAATATTATACTGGAATATATTAAAATATGCGCATAACATTACACTGTGCATACGCACAAAGTGTCATCTTGCCTCTAAAGAGAAATGCTCGTAGGTTCTGCCTACGGCATAAAAAAGTTAGCAGACGTTGTATTATTTTCCCTACTCGTTCCCAAGTCGAGTACTACCTACTACCTATGTATTGTGTAACTATTCAGTTATTCAGCGCTATATTTCTCAGTGCAATAATAAGCAGTTGCGTTATTATTTAATTTTTTGTACTTTTCAAAATTGGAACCGAAAAATGTGTTCAGAAAGTTAACAAATTAAAAATAATATTTTCAAATCTAGACAAGTACCTACCTGTAATGTATTTTAGCTGACATTATTCTATATTTGAAATGTTTAACTAATATTTTTTCTCAGGAAGTCAAGTTAGATCTCGTGAGTTTTACGGATACTAACTAGCGTGACGAAATGATTTTGGTTAAGGTCTTACTAATATGGTCTTGTGAAAGCTCGTGGATCATTTTTACAACAGGTGAAAATATATAAAATATCACATAATATTGTCGGGTCCTTCGGGATACTTTAGTTTACCAGTGAAAATTGGAAAAAATCGACTTTGGTGGTTTTGCACTAGACTACAATGGTTAATTTTTGTATGTTTGTGAAGGATTTCTAAATACATATTAAAATACTAGGCAATCTAAGACCGTAGAAGAATATTTAAAAGGCAAATAAAAAAGATACATAGGTTGTAGATATAAAAAGATTAGCAAGAAATGGTGGGGCAATAAAGCTTACTTTGTTGGATAACCCTGAAGACAAGATTGTTCTCCTCCTGAGTCTCCATGGACACCAGGTCCATGCAGTACTCCCTACAGATGTTCCTCGCGTCGAGCCAGTCCACCTTGCGCCCCTTCAGTCCGGGGACGTGGTCGCTGAAGAAGTAGTTATGGCCTCGGTAAAAGAATTCTTTAGGTCCTGAAAGTAAAAAAAAAAGTATATTAGGTACAGTTCGTTTCATCTATTCACCAACATAAAATAATTTTAAAAAACTTTTAATTTTTACAATCGCAGTTACTACTCGGTTTCGCCCGAGTTTCAAAGCTTTTTTCTTATTCAATTGAAAATATGGCTGATTTTTCCACTATTAAGAAAATTGGTATTTTAAAACTTCATAGCTCTTGATGAAAAATAAATTGCGGGCTGAGTACAGTTGCGTCAATCTTGAAATTTAGAGCAAAACAATGTGTACATTTGATGACGCCAGAGCTCACCGTTTGTTTTTTTTCAACAAGTAAACAGATTTACAGAATACACTTTAATATAGTTTTATGTTTATAGATACGATATTCAGTTCAAATTATATTTTGAACTTGACAAACGTTTTCAAAACCGCTCAAGCTACGTGCTGCAGTTGTGGTTTGCTATTTTCTAATCGAATACCAAAAGATAAAAAGTCTGCATCTTTCATTAAAATTAATTAGCTGACTTGTGAGGTCGTAAATTACTGTGAATGCTGTTCGAAAAGGGTAAAAAAATCGTACCTGGAGTTCATTGATCTTAGATTTCACCAGAGAGTGAGTAATAAGTGGAAATTCCAATACAAGAAAAAAATTGTAGCCCATAAGTTTGATCAAATCTCATCTTGTATTTTAGTTGGTTATTGGAATAATATACGGTTGAAGTCTAAGCAAGACATGGCACGATTAAGAAAACCAAATGTTTGAGTTGGTTTTCAACAAGAGTAGAGTTTATGTATTGGAAGATAGATGAACGTGGAGGAAGATAGTAGTGTGTGCAAGGAAAGAGCTGTTCTTGGCGTTCTATCTTCTCTGTCTACCGCTGTAGAGAAAATTGCGTGATGACTAGTTAGAATTAGATATTTCTACTTTTGGCAACTTACTCAATTAATCATCAAAATTCACTTCCAAAAAACCTCGTTCCATACTGAATTAGGAGTGTTGTTTTCTAAATTATATCTTTGCTTGAACCAACTCAAGAAATTACTCGCAAAAACAAAAGAGTCTATTAGAAGACGAATGAATACAAATCTAGGAGTTGATACAAAGATACAGTTGTGTGGCGTTCCATCTCCTATGTCTTACGATATGGTTTAGTTAGATTGCTAGTTGAATGCAAAGGCAGGCATAGAGTCAATGCTCAACTCCCTGCGATCTCACGTAACTGAAAAGACCTCGCGCGTCCCCGAGTCAATTATTTTCACTTGGAGCCTAATTATTAATTATTATCGGATCTGGTCACTGCAATGTCAGGTAACAGGGCCGTTGAGGTTGGCAACAAGTGTGATCAAAGTGACCTTAAAGCAACTATCACTATCAGATCCCATCTGACCACCTACCGTCCCATCACGTGAGAAGAGATGGTCAAGGGCATCGGGCATCGAGACCCGCTCCTGATCTGAATGTAATTACATCCATTCGTGTGCAGGACGATCAATTCGGATAATATCCACTTAGAAGTAAATAAACTTTTTACATTTTCAAGGTGTTCTACTCGTTTTTATTTTTTGTGATTTTGTCGTATCATTGACCTTGAGATTTTCAGACATATTGGTACCTGTTTGTTTTTTCTTAAACATTTTTGTACCCGTCCATGAATAGCGGCCGACGCTACAATATTATTCAAATACCTCGCATAAAGGATTCTGGGTAGATTTATTACGGATACAAAGGTGTTATTTATTTGTTTTCCGAGTCTCGTTCATATTTTTCAGTGGGACACTTTGTGTGACTCTTTTGGGCACAAACATCCGTGACCGTCCGAACGAATCAGCGTCGCGGCGTCGCGTCGCGCGTCTTGGCGACACTTATATCGCATTCATTTGACATTTAAAATACAAACTGTTGCTTTTAATTGAAAATTGTTAATATTTATTTTCATTCAAAGTATGAAATTTAAAGCACATACCGCCGGGTTGGTTTATGAAAATCTAAGGAAAGCGCGCGAGTGTTTTTTTTCATCAAGGTCACAACAAAAAATAAAATAACTTAATTTATTTGCGGTTCGGTTGAGAATGAGTTCACATAACCGTATCCCCATCTTCCAGATGTTTTGCACAGCTACAACGTTTCAAGCACGTGAACTTGGTAAATAAAGCAAAGTGGATTAACACTATGTTTTTATCACAAATACATATTTTTTTAAAGAAAGACAAACATTCCCGGGTTACGAATAACCTGACAATATTTGGAAAACTCCTACTGCCATCATAAGAAGCGGAAGATGTTGCCTGTGAAATGATGGAGGACTTAGCCAGCAGAGGAATTGAACGCACGACGCCCGGGTGGGAATCCGACGCGTTTATCCACTCAGCTACCGACCGGTCATTAGAACATAAGAATTATTGCTCTATGTGCAAAACTTTTTTAAATATTTTTCTTCATGAACGCCTCCCGAAGTTTAAAGGTTGTATTATACGAGAGTTAAAGACGTTGTATTATATTAGGTAGGTTCATAGTTTGTTGTCCAATAAATAAAAGATAGTAATAGCATAAAAACTTAAAAATTAACATATTTTTTAATAAAAATAAAGTTGATTTTTAATCATGTGAGTTATTTCCCTAATTATACCCCACGTCGTTTTAATTGTGACAATAAATAGAAATCTATAAGAATTAATAATATAATAAACATATCCACATGCCCTTTAAACTTAAACGTGTTTCCTAGTAATATCGTACGTAACTTAAAACAAACATTTTATTTTGAGTATATATTAATTATAACTATACTGTATGTTAAATTTATTATATGTGCGCCTTTGCATTCATTTCTAATGGTCAATGGTTTATCTAAAATACCTCACATATCTTTCTAGATCTAGAAATCTTTATTCCCTTGCATGGATTACAATATTTAAACACCTTTAATTAAATTGTTTTCCTACAAGTTTATACAGCCACGTTCAGTAATTAAATCTCTAAGAGAGTTTTTTCAATGCCCATTGCGCATCAAGAACACTACAGCAATTCAACAATGAAAGCAATACTCAATAAACAAACAAAATATTCTCAGTTATAATTTTACATCCAACGTGAAATATTTTGAAACTGTTCTTTCTATTCTATTTTTCGACACATTGGAATTTTCCGAATAAAGTTCTGTTTCCCAATCCTTATTGAGATATTGATTAAGAGTGAAACTTTTGATCGCTCGGACAATTAAATTAATATCTGGAACTTGACCGAACCTGCTTTTCCCTCAAAATGCAATTGATGTTCTTCTCGATTTCTCAGGCAAAACAACTTGGTTTAATGATAATGGATAAACAAGTCTAGAATTCCGTGTTAACAATTCGTTTCTAATGTAAAAAAAACTTGTTTTATGACCACAATAGCATCATTCTTTTTTAGGTATTTTTGTCGGCCGTTGTGGTCCAGAGGCAGAGCGCCGTCCGGCTGTATCCGGGGGTCAAGAACTCATCTCTCATTTTATGCAAATTTTTAAGCACTAATCTTTCAACGGCTTAAAAATAATTTATGTTTCGTATCATTGTTCGTGTTTGACCCCAGCACGTAGCACAATGGTGGCATTATTTGTCGAAGAACTGTTAAAAGATTTTTCATCGAGAAAACAGTTTTCAGGTTATGTCAGTTTATTTTCTGCTTAGTTTTTTAGAGAAGCATTCAGAAACACACCGATTAAATACTACGCAACACCCAATAACGACGGCGGCATTTGGAAGGAAATCATTAGCAGGATTCGCTACGCACTCGTGTTCCGATAGGTGCTGTATGTTGCTAGATACCAGCTGGTAACTGGTAACTGGTAACTGGTAGCCGTAGCTGGCAGAGCCGAGGTACAGAGAGCGATGTCCCCTGCATTGTGTAACTCGATATGGAAATGAGGCCAAGGAGTTTCGTCTGCCGCGGCTCTTACCAATCATCACTAACTTCGTAAATAGGAGTAAAGAAATATTTCGATCGCGCACGTTCTTAAACCGAGCTGCAAGCGAGGATCAGCAGGCAGGAAGATGCGGCAGGGCGGGGGCGGGGCGGGGAGCGGTGGAGAGGGACTCGTAGCGACCCGCTGGAGGGAGGAACCTTCGTTCAGCTCGTCGGCCCCCCCGTTGCGCATCTCCAAGGCACATCTGACATCACTGCGGACTGCGGTCTATTTCATATCTTTACAAATAGTGCTTTATCGCTCCTATATCGAGACGAATTGCCTCATTCATCAAGCTCTTTGTACTTGCGTCCATCAATCTTAGATCCAAGTTAGGAAAACATGGCTTGACAATATGAATGTAGGCAGGCAACTGACTTTTGGTGTATGTGTGCATATAAGTATGTACAGTGTACTGAAGATACAATACATAACAAAAGGCGTGTAGTAGGTAAGTAATAAAGTGACGTTACAAACATGGGCATATAAAAGTTAACCAACGAATTGGTTTTTAACCTTTCGACATTTGAGGTAAGCTATATTTAATATCCACGAAGTAAGTATATACATATGTATAAAAACAGATATCGCCCATGTTGACATCAATAATAAAATTGTAGGTTTACATCTACATCTGCAATTATATTTTTTTCAGCATTCCAATAATCACTATTTGATTGTGGAGAAGTAAATGCCGAGTATCTCACTGACGAAACATCTGCAGCGCCTACCTGGTACCTGGTAGGTACCTAGTTAATGGTGTCTTCCATTGAAGGCTCTATTCCTCCATTGTAATATACAGCCGCAGTAATAGTACCTAGCCAGAAACCCGCGAATGCCCCGTACTTTATGGTTACAGACAATGCAACACAATAGCTCATGTTACACGGCCTTTTATTTTCACTGGGAAAATATACAAATTCTTAATGTGCAAGGCACCTACTTGAATTATGTAAGTAGACAAAATGTTGAAACAATTAAATGATTCATATTGATCCACATTAAGAATGCAGCTAACCGTGGAACAATACACGTCATGCGACCATTACGACAGCTCTGATAATTTATTCACTTTGTATCCTGGATCCTGTTTACGTATATATGGAATCTAACATATTATAATCTGTTAAAAAACCTGATCGCCCGTAGAAGGAATATTTTTTTAGTAAAAAGCACTAGAATTCTTGGTAACGCAAAGCGAAGAGCTCAGAAGATGTTTGAAGTACCTATCAAAAAGCTATTGCGCTAAATATTTAATAGACCGGTTATGTATCTCTACAGTTTATAGGTATATAGTACCTGCCTTCGTTCAAAAGCTTATGGCTTGTGATGTAACCCAATACATTTGAGTACCAAAGCCACGTTTGGTGTGAGTTCGTCTCTTTATAATAACTATCCGCAATCGTGAACACGAACAACACACGGTACCTATTGAAAGGGAACTGCAAAAAACATGAGAAAAAGTCGAGACCCATTCAATTATAAGTACACGTTTAGTATTAGCAAAACACAACCCACATATTAGTCTAACTAAGATATTATTCACATTTATTTTAGTTTGATGATTCCATGGTGGTCGTGACTGGAAAGCCATGAGTTAATTTGACTAGGAATAACCGTTTACGCGCAAACCAAATCTATTGAATACTTGAACAGTTTTGCGGTTGCTATCATGCTTCCATGTTTGTTTTAATAATGCGTCAGCATCTAGCGTACCTCATATAGCTATAGATATAGGTATAGCCTATAGCTATAACTGTTATAGACTTCAAAGCTCAGTCACATTTTAAAGAAATCGATAGCTTCGGTCATTAGTCATTATTATCGAAGTTCAATGTCTCTTCGATTAAGAAAACACACTACCCTAGAAATAAATCCGTGAAGGGCGTTCCAAAAAATGGGAGTAGACTTAATGGCTTCGTGTTCTATTGCACATGTTCTGTTAAATTGCGGAAAAATACAATAAGCCTTTATGTACCCTAGGTGAAGTTAACATGTCACAGAATAGATAATTTTATTAAATGTATCATGTTAAAAAACATAAGATTTTAGTAAGTATTCGCGTTAAATAAATTATAAATTCACTCTGCTGTTACACTTATTCAATATGTTTATTGGCTCACTTTCAGACGGTGACTGAACCAAAAACGACGAAGTTCAAAAGGCGGGACGAAAACAATAATGCTTGTCGCACGGCGGATAGAAGAGGAATGGGGTCGAGTTTACTGTAGCAGTCTAGTAGGGTGTTCTACCAGAGGTGTACATTTTAAATAATTCTGATGAAAATAATATTTAATCTATAATCAGGTTTTCAGAGGAAAGTAGCTAATTCATCACATAAAAAATAAAATCTGATTCTTACCGCTAACGCTATTTCTGAAAAATGATTTGGAAATTTTAGAAAGCGTTTTTCTAAAAAATCTACTCCTCATACATTTTCGCTAGTCGTTCAACGCACAGCGATGCTGCCAGCGCAATAAAAAAACATTATAGCCCCATGATGTGGGTAATTTAAAAATGATATGGGGAAATTTCGATATGATTTAGAGAATATTTTGAGTAAATTTAAATAAGATCTTTATTTCACGGCGCTTCTTCAGAGATGGCGCCTATGTTTTTTGCATAGTTTGAACGTATGGTGGATCCGGAGCTGTTTCTTATGTTACCTTGCAGGTAGGATAAAACGTGTGATCGCAGAATGAATTACGATCCATAATTACCTCGTAGATAATTGGGCATACACGGTGATGTTTCCAACATTCGATCTAAGACATGAACATCGTGGGTATTCTTCTTCGCTACATCCATTCCAAAAGTCACTTGGCCTAGTTGAAATAGAACGAAGAAACGATTGTTGATCGTCACTACGCTATATAATTTAGAAGTATGTTGCTCGTTAAAGTAATGAGTATTATGTAGGTTCAGAGAGGTAGATACTCTCTGTATCTCCCTGGTGAAAGACCACCATTCAGAATCGAAACGTTGCTTGAAATGGCTTTACCCTTGTTTGGTGACCAGATCTGAATAGCCAGGTACTTCTCTTCCATTGGGGATGCCATATTTCCACTGGTTCCAGACGGTTGGGAGCAGTTGGTACTATTCTGCGGTATTCACATTTTAAAAAATGATGTGGTCAATTGTTATTTTAAAAGCCTTAGTTTTTCGACTGTTTTTTCTGAATTTATTTATCACTGCAACATTTGTTTTTGCCTACTTATCTATCGAACCAGTATTGTTAGCATAATTAATAAAATTACATTTATTTTTGAGAGTGATATCAGATGTAATGAAGACTGAAGAGATAGGAATATAATCATCGCATAGTGTTCTCGCAGATCACTTTTATGATGCGTCTACAAATATTTCAAATCTCCAAGACCAAATTATTGTACGACCCTTAGCAAATCGATAATTCGTGATAAGCTTGATACGATACGCAATGAATCTGTGTTGACTGAGTGAAATACAAAATAAATAATTATCAGGTAGGTACTATTTCGTAACGCTAAGATAATAAGCAAGGTACATTTTCTACTATCCCCTTACAGTGTTATTATCCTTTGAATAGTGAATAGGCCTAGGCGACGTAATTCCCATGAATGGTGGCGTAAATACCCACAGCCAAGTGTGTCCACACGGACATTAGCAGGCTAACTCCCACCTCCCACTGGGAACTTTTGATCTCGCGATCTTTAACTATTTTTGAAAATGTAAATTATTGTGAGAGAATTACTTTAATTCACAGCAATGCCAGAATAAAAGCTTTCAGGACCAGTTGTTGATCGAGGTGATTCCCTCAACTAACCGCTCGAAAGATGAAATTTCGCAAGCACTTCGTGTTATTTTAGTTAGAACGTGAGATAGAATTATTCAGTTAATGTTTAAATGGCCATTAGCGAGTTTTGTGGCAGATTGCCATCAGAAGTCACTATTCAAAGGTGCATCGACCCAACTCCTTAGAAATCTTTATGCTGTTTTTTTTAAATCAAAAATGTTGTAATATTTTGAAGAATGTCAGATTGTTGGCACCTAGTTATTTGTCAGTAGATATTTGCATCGTGTCATTTTTTGTTCACTATTCATTACATTACACATTTGTACGATGTACAATGTCAAAAACAGTTACCTACCGCACGTGATGAGAGTGAAATTGTTTGAATTTGTCCATACGCCCACGGGTCATTATCATTGGCGTTGCGATTCTTGTTACCAGCGGACGCGGGATCGATGTTTACTTAACCTTTTCTAAAACGTTTCGTGTTCTCTGACCGTCAACTAAATGGTGACATTTCCAAAATGGGTCTACGATGAATATTTGCAATAACATTTTTATTATAAGAGAAACCAGTATTATAAAATGACTTGATTTAAGTTGATTATTCAAGGGGCATTTAGCGACGTTGTTTGACTGTATTTTTCGTGTTGTCTCGCGCAATAATTAATTATGTGAAATAATATAAATTAGATGATTTTATATTATGATTGTGAGATCTTTACAATATCTGCTACAATAAATGTTATAAAATACTTTTCTCTCTCAAAATTATACTGTAATGTCAAATTATATAAAGTGATCTGGATTGATATTTTTATTAGCTAGTTAATTTTCAGATTATATGAAAATCTGCCATCTAATTATTGAAAATTTAGTGTCAAAAAAATATTGATATCAAGATCTTATTGATTAAACTTCGATACGAATATCAAATCAATTAAGTAATATAATCTACCATGATCTTACGCGAGATTTGAACATTGTGTTGCTTCGTTGATAAATAGTTAATAATTCTACCAGGATCTCATATTATGTGAGAATATAACTAGTATTAATTGCTTTTCATAAAATTTAAACTCGAAACATCTACCAATAAATTGGTGATTAGACAAGTTGTTCCTAATAAACATAAAATGTAAAGATGTAGGTGGATGATTGGTCCGAAGTTTCGATTGAATTTTAACCCACATTTTGTGGGGAACACAGGTTTTTGTTAGGATAGTAAAGATATTATGATTGCACTTACTTGAGGAGCATTTCTGAGCGTTGGGGAGGGTCAGGAAGCGGCCGGGGCGGTTGGACTGGGCCCTTATCTCATTGATAGCGCCTCCCACTATCGTGGCTAGCGCACATAACAGCACGCACGTCAACTTCATCTGAAATAAACACAAATTTAATTGCCAAACAATCATGAAAAATCAACATCACACTATTTGGGGAAAATATGGCTAGAATGGTAAAACATTTCTGGGAGCTTTTCTCTCACCAGGGATGAGATAAATTTTGTAGAGTAGTTACCAGGCCCGGATTTCCCATTGGGATAAAGTGGTAATAGCCCCAGGGCCTCCAAAGGAGCGATGTAGCCCGGAAAAATAATTGGAAAAAATCACGAAAAGACCGTGCAATGCTCGCTGTAACAGAGTAAAGGATTATAAATTTGGGGTCCCAAAAGAACGACAAAACTAGAAAAGCCCTTCAATATAATAGAAAAATATAGACTGTGTCAAAGGCGTTATTCCACAAAAAAAAATTAGACCGAAACCTTCAATTCTTAGAAAATATGGTATTATGCCACATGTGCCATTAGATTCTTAAATAATTTTCAAAACATTGAAATAATATGATTTACACTGACGGTTTTTCTCATTATAATATGAGGACGCTCCTTTATTGAGCTTAACACTTCAATAACAAACGCTCGGGGGCAGGTTTTTTTGTTTGCTTGTGTTGCTTAGGAATAGCTTCTAGCGGAACTCCGGTTCTGGTAAAGTTATCTGTGAAAAAATAGTAAAACATGACTTCCTTATGACGAGTCTTCGAGCTATTTATCGCATTGTTTGCCATATCCTGCATGTGTAGAATGCAGCTGTAATGCTTAAAAGAAGCGTGATGTATTTATGTTGTCCATTTGAGTTGAGTAGGTACCTACGAGTATGTGTTGCCTGTCTGCAGGTATCCGGCATGTTAGGTATTTATAGATGTAAACACTATTAAGATGATGTCACTGATAAAATAATTAATTTTAAATCGGTATCCTGCAGTAATGGGTCTAAAAACATCAAGATATTATATAATATAATCGTAGACGTGAGGCAGCCATGCCATGGGCACTATGGGCAACCCGCGGATGAGTCACGCACTTCCTGGTCTTTAAAAAAAATCCTTTTTTTAGTAATTAAATGACTTGTTTATTGATTTATTTTTTGTAATTATAGAAATTTTGGATATTTATAACTATCTCAAATCAATAATATTATATTTATAGCATTCAATATATTAAGCGCTTCTATTCAAATAAATATACGAATAGTGTACTTGTTTTAATGGTATATATTTAAAGAGAAAAAGTAGTTTCATTTCACAAAAAAAAAATCAGATAAGATGTGTACAATAACTTTTGGGATCACCTCACAATGTAATTCCCATCACAAGCATAGCTATACAAGCCGCCATATTGTTTATTCCAGTCTTTTCAACTGTCGAATTAGAAAAAATATATCACAAAAATTGAGTTTTGATATCTGTTGTTAGAGTGCAAAGAAAATTTGATGACTATTTAATTGCAGGGAAATAAAAGGGAACATGAAATTAATACGAGTATACGTTCAAAATCCACAATACGGGCGAAACCGGGTAGAGCTAAATTAAATTTAAAACGATGGAAAGGTTTGTCACAAGAAAATGTATGAGAAGCAATACAGATTTTTTACGCGTTTTTTAATAAGTTTTAATAAAATATAAGTAAATCCTTTAACCAACAGTACATAGAACTCTGCGTCACTGATTTCCTGTCTACTTTTAATGAATGAATGCAAGCATGACAACATTCTTACACGACACGATGCGCAATCGTAATTTGACATTTTGGAAACATCACGATTATTTCAGATTATCGCCACGACACGACCAATAACGGTGAAAACAAATGTGACATATTGGTAACGCGCCGTCCATCATGGCGGCCAACGTTTTTCTTCGCAATTTAATAACCCCCTTGACAAAACATCCGCTGTCGATGACTTCATCCACATCACTTTCAATTAAATTATGATTTATTTTTTACACCCATTAAAGAAACATATATTATTATCTGATAGCTCGGTGTTTAAATGCCTACACGCTTTTAAATTTGAGAAAGCTATAAATTGTACAGATATCTTAATTAGATATGTTGATACAAACAATGTTATGGAACAAATTATATGGTTTGTAAAGTCTCGAAGCAATCTTTATTGGTGGTAAGTTGAATAATACGGATTCCTCTACAGCAGCGGTGCTCAAATGGTTGATCGAAGACTTTTGAATCGATCGTGGAAATTAGCTCGTACTTCTCAGACCTAGTGTTTACTTGTAAAGGTTATCTTATTTATGCATGGTGTTGTACTTGTATTGAATGTGTATTTTGGGGTGCAAAAAAGTGATTCCAAAAGTTGATTATTTTTAGTAACAGTCGATCGCCTGTTCCAAATAAATTTATTATAAATCTCTGATAATATTATTAAGTCTGAGCATCCCTGCTCTGTGGTATTACGATTGCCCACAACTTGCACGAATTCAAGTCCATTGCTTTTACAAATTCAGAGAAAGTGTTTTATTTGACGTCAACGTGATAGCAATGATAAGAAGTATACGGTATATGAGCAGGATACCAATTTAACTGAAGATTGGATTCTATATGGAAATCCACTGGACTCTTTTCAGCATATTTTAAAGTGCAGTGCCACTGTAAGCCCGATCGAGAGTAAAACGTTTTTCCGTTGCATTGGCTTTTCCCACGTTCTTCTCGGTGTTGTCTAATCCACTATTTGATCTGTGACTGATTTCCTAAGCGGGTTGGTTTCCTCACGCAACAGCTGAATAAATCGGCGACCCGCCTGGCCTATTGCGACAATATTTCCAAGTCAGAACCTCAAGTTAATCGCGATGCATTCAAATTAAAATTGATTGTAGGTGTGTCAAGGTGTATGTTAGTGAAGAGAAAATACGGCGAAATTATCCACGTAATTTTATACAATACGAGTAGTTATCGGTAGGTACTAAAATCGTTAGAAAATTGTATGTTCCTTCATATCGTCTGAAGTCTCTGTTCCAGTGAAAGACACCAAACCCCAATACACATTTCTGAGATAACTCAATTTAAAAGTTAGAATATGAAGGTGAAATAAGTTTTATAAATAATTTACCATTTAAAATTTTATCTACCTGCATAATAACAAATAAAAACTGAACGGAGACGATATGAAGGTATTTCACGAACTTTTTAAAATTTATTTATTAAATAATATTGTGTTCTACAACTGCAAGATCTATACACGAGAATGTAAGTTGATAAGTCAGGTACCTATTTTAAGTGTTTGTGATGAATATTATTTTAACCAATTTTTATAATTCTATTTCTATGAAATTATACCATAAAACGAATCGTAATCCTGAAAGAAATTATTGCAAGTAGTTTGTAAGTACGATGAGTTTTTTTAGTAAGACTATTTTTAACTTATACCAGTTTAATATTCGTGAGAGTTTTTTTTCAACTCTCGAAAGTAAGATACAAATCTGGCTTCTCTAATACCTACCTAGTTATGCTGGCCGACTCATTTCTCTGAATCTTTGTAGTGATAAAATAAATTAAATTTTGACTCACAAATCTTGTGCGAACCAATTTTTTCAAAATATAAAATGATTGACAAGAACTCGCACCGATTACAGAGTAACTCACCGAGCTTAACTTCTATAAACTCACTAAACTATTTTTTTTAAATTCGAAGCGATAGCCAAGAACTAAAATACCTTTGAAGGGTTGAAGTCAAGCACAATAAAAAACCGAGAACGATTTTTTGTAATAAAGTATAACTGTAACATAGGTACACCAATAAGGTAAACCCATAATCTGTGGATTTATGCAAAAATATAAATGGTTTATTTCATATATAATGTGAAACCACAAAGTGATTCTTCGAAGGCCAAAATATTTTAAATAAATTCAGATATTTATTTTTCCGTGCAAATTGGATGGCAAGTTTAGTCGTCTAAATACATTTGGACTAAGTGCTCATTTTAAACACGCGCAGCCTTAGTTTGTTATTAAAAAAAGCTTTTACTCTCCACGATTCACATGACTGTAATATGGGTAGGAAGTATTTTTGATCACGGTTGCCAAGGCTGCAGGGTTTGTAACATACTACGAGTACCATGCGGAATACATCGTGAACACAAAAAACTATTTTCTTTCAAAAGCTAAAAACAAAGTACAAACAGCTTTCAAGACCATTTAAACGGAAAAATATAAATCACGATGGCAAATAATATAACTGAGCATTTTGTTCGTGGAGTTGATACTGCAATTATGTTGATTAACATTGTTAGGCTAAACAATATCATTGATAGTTCATTTTTCGGAGGTTTTGTCATTGGGAAGGTGCTAAGTGTGTCGATAACTGATAAGCAGTTGTTATTGAGTTCTAATCGTGATTCAGTTCATGACTGTATATTGTCGATAGTGGCATGTAGGTATAAGTTTAACAATAACCTATAATTAGTATCGTAGGTGAAAAATGCAATGGAAATTTCATGATTCCCACGATGAAGTACACTGGTTGACCGTGGCCTGCCTTTAACCTAGATTACACTTTCTCGTTGCGTATTCACTATCTTTCTCGCCACTTCAATAAAGTTTAGATGACAAGTATAGACGAGACAGTACTTTATCAGTTGATTAGTGTGGCATGCGCATACATTCCTCAACACGCGGCTTTAATAATGGCATTTGATCATCTTAGCACGTGAGTCGAAGAAATCAAAGTTTCGGTTACGAAACCCAACTACTAACAAACAATCTCTCTTGACACAGATGTTGACGGAGTTGAACAACAAAGAGGCAAACATTATCTAATACATTATGTAGTGATGTAACGTTACTCAAATAGTACTGACACTGCACCACAAACACCGGCCTGAACCGATACAGCCACACAGCCATACAGCCACACAAGGTGCGAGGATTAACAGACAGTTCAGCCAGTTGTCAGTTGTCAGTTATCAGTAACCAGTAACCAGTTACCAGTTACCAGTTACCAGTTACCAGTTACCAGTTACTAGTTACTATCTAGTAGGGACTTATTACTATCTCGAGGGCAGACGACAGACGGCAGACGCCCGGACCTCATTCTCGATACGATCCTTCTTCCGAGAGCAGAGCGGGATGAAGTCAACACAAAGGCAGAGGAATGAGATAACTCAGGTGGATAGGTACTTGTCTATTATTATGCTAATGTGTATAACAAAGGGTAAAAACTTGGCTGTTGAACTCTAGTCCCGGATCATCACAGTCGTTAAAGATCTTATTTTTTATGGTAAAGTTCTGCCTCCAAACAGTGCGATAAAGTATTTTATTAGAATCACGTGAATCGTCTGAAGGATAATGATTATTTCAGTTTATGCCTTCCACTCGAGAATCTCAATGCTTTCCAACGAAATTTCTAACATCAGAAAGATAAGTCATAAAATTGACTCGTAAAAAAAACGGGCTAACAGATAATCGAGACGAGACCGTGAGTGCCTTGAGCCACGACAATAATCAACAAGGATGTGGCGAAAGGTCAGAGAGGTGGGTTTTCCTTTCGAAGGCTGAAACTGAAGGTAAAATGGGATGGCAAGGGACACTTCCTTGTGTGTTGTGTGAACTTTGAATTTGGTAAAGAACTGCACAAACTATCGCTTTCGTGTCGTCAATTATCAGTCAAATAAATAAATTAAAGCAATAACAGTGGGATTTAAACTAATAAATAATAATAAAATAATTGATTATACCTACCCTAGACAAGCTATATTGTAAGTGTATGAAAATAACAAAACAATAGATTATAACAGTAAAAAATGTTTAGAAGTTACAAAAATACCTCAGAATTGCCACTTTAATGGCACATTCAAACATGAATGAAACTTCTAAATCGTGTCGTGATAAAATGAGTAGGTAAATGCCTCAGTACATTATATCTAATATCTAACACCTACCTAGGTAGATACTCTTTGTTTTCTATGTTGGTGTAAGAATATAATTAATTTATATAGGTTAGATCCATTAAATACTTAATTTTATGGGTTAACGTAGTAAAGTTCCCTTGCTGTGCATCTGTTTGTAAATGGCAAAACGGCAAACTCTCGCGTGGAATCGGACCAGTATTTTTCGACACAACCTCAAATGGAGGTGTCAGGTGAACAAATTTGGCTTACGCAAATTCGTTACTGGCTATTCGCATAAATTAATCACAAGACATTGTGATAAGACAAAAAATCATTACATAACATCCAACGTTCGAGAAAATGGAATAATTATGAGTTCCCATAATTAAGAAACAAACTTGGCGTGTTTTTTGCGGTGGATTTCGCAGGGCCACTAGGAAATCGCGTAAGAAGCGAATAACAAGTATAAGTAGAAAAATACATACTTCCGAGAATTATCAAACATCACGTGACCCCCAATCCTGAATCCTGAACCCTGACATTATAACATTATGACATAACATCGAACGAACGGAGTTAATATCCTATTGATAAATATCTAGTAATTGAACATGTATTGCGAAATAGATCTCTCTCGGAAATATATTATAATACATCATTTCAGGAGAATTTATTGTTAGTCTTACACAATGTAAGTAGGTTAGTTCAATGTTTACAAATTTCAAATAAATAATAAACGTTAATTTGCAAGTCGATATAACTTATTTTAACTTTCGATTTCCCTCTAGCAAATATAAGGGAAATTCCTCTCCTGTCAAACTATTGAGCGCTTCGGAAAGTTTTAACAGTTGTTTTAGTGAATGTGTTTTCTAAGTTTTTCAGCACTCTATAATTCTAACAAAATGGTTTCCCAATGCGATTACCTCTTTTTAAAACAAAAAGTTAATAGTTTACACATTATTAAGTCTAGTATTATATTACAAATAGTTAATTTATGCAGTAGTTGATGAATTAAAATATTTCTTTGGTTTTATTGAAGGTGATGTCACTGGTTGAGATTTAATTTAGAAATTAAATCTCAATCAGTGACATCGCGTAATTGTGATGCTCATGTAAGTGCTTGCTGTTTTATTCGACTTGTAAAATGTCAACATAGATTTTTTTAATTGCTTGATTTAATATTTATCAAAAATGGCTTGATAGAAACGAAACACTACTACCAACTATATAATAATGGAAAATGTTTTTTCTTTCGATTGCAGGTTAGGTATTAAATAAATATATATTGAAATTGGTCGTTATGCCTCTCGATAGGGGCGAAGCACTAAGGTGACTGATGGACGAAGGGAGGTGGTGGGGAGGAGATGAAGAACACTGCACTGAGGACTTACCTTGCGAGGTGAGAGGTGTGGGATAAACGGATGCGTGAAACACAGTGGCGAGTAGAACGGAGTACGCAGAGAGGGCGAGGTGCCTTCTCTTATATACCGGGGGGAGGAGTGGGGGCGCCGGGGAGGGGAGGCTGAGGATACCTGGGCCCTGCTGGACCCGCATCTCAAACACTCGACTCGTCTCACGGAACACAGTCAATCACATGTGCAGCCTTCACCTCGTGCAGCCGCACCACCCCCGTCTGTGAGACTTCCTTCGGTATCAAGGGACAGGACATTTCCCAACGTCCACAATGCATATAGCCCATCGCCGCTCTCCTAAAACCTCAATTCATTGGTACCTTAAGCTTTGTTGATGTTTTGAAAGATACTATTAGAAGGGATGTCCGCAATATCTCAATCTAGCCTTTGTGCTGTACTTGTGTTTCTCGCGCTGTTTTACTGAAAACTTCGCACTTCCATTTTTAATGTGGACAGAGCTAAATCGAAGGATTTAAAAGAACCTATTCCTTTCCAAGATTTATATTAATTTATAAAAATAGTTTTTAACAGTATTTATAATAAAAAAAGATTGCATTAATTTTTATAAATTTAAAATAGTTTGTAAGAACCACATAAAATTTATCAGTATGTACCTAATATTATGTAGTATTTAATATTGTCAAATAGTAAACGAGTTATAATTAGTTATTTTGTAAACTTTAAAGTACAAATAACTGAAATAAAACTTAAAACTAAATAAAAACAGGTGGTAGGTACAAATATTGCGGTCTTACAGTTTTAATTTCAAGAACTCATAACAACCTTTTATTACATAAAACAATTTATTTGTACAACCCCGTTATTTCAATTACTGGTATAACACAAAGTTATTGTTTTATTTCAAAAATGTCGAACCACAAAATGATATCTTTCTACGAAAGAAACAATATGCTTTTATGCTCCACTTTGCTATGATTGCATTGTACTAATATGGATTTAATGTACATCAAATGAAAAGTACCTATATATCGGAATTATTAGAAGGGATTTAAAAAATTTCTTATTAGTATAGACCTAGATTATAGATTATGGAATCTAGATTCTAGATAGCGAAAATATTAGATTATTTGTTGATTAGTGAGGAATGAACTTTGTTTGAAATGATCAAACAAGCTTTGTGTACGTAGTCAAGTCTCTTCTTATCTAATAAGCTTTGGTACGTTGTCAACTCTTTTCTTATCTAATAAGCTTTGTGTACGTAGTTAAGTCTTTCTTATCTAATAAGCTTTGATACGTTGCCAACTCTTTCCTTATCTAATAAGCTTTGTGTACGTTGTCAATTCTTTTCTTGTCTAATAAGCTTTGTGTACGTAGTCAAGTATTTTCTTATCTAATGAGCTTTGTGTACGTAGTCAAGTATTTCCTTATCCTTAGCTTTGGTACGTAGTCAACTCTTTCCTTATCGAATAAGCTTTGTGTACGTAGTCCACTCTTTTCTTATCGAATGAGCTTTGTGTACGTAGTCAACTCTTTCCTTATCAAGTAAGAAAATAATCCGTGTTGTGAGGAAAACTGTCAAAAAAAATGTCAAGTTCAATCCATATTACCTTCACACTGTTTTATTGAAAGCACATTCAATTCAAAACTATTTTCATTAGCCTGTCAAGCTTTCGTATTTGTTTCGAATGCTTGTAATTCCTAACATTACGTAATTTGGGAGACGATAAACATTTGTTGTGCATTCGCTAACTTATGTAAATGCATTCAAAACGAGTATCTTTGAACGAATGCAGTCACCTTGATTCATTTTGTGAATACACCAACAATCGCATTTAAATCACAACGTATAATTTATGTCGTGATGAGTATTTTTCCCAGCTGGGATCTGACGAGTTAACATGCATATGCATATGCAAGAGGGTCAGACGTGTTCGTATTTTAACTTGGCGTAACGAAACATGTTCACCGCCAACTTCAAATACACGCTTAGAATTGAAGGATAACTTTATTATCAATAAACCGTATTATAAAACTGATTGAATCGTGTATTGGTAACAATCTTAACAGAAAGGATAAGATGCTATTTTATATTCCAATTTTTAAAACTTTATCATAACAGGATTGAGGTCATCGTGGAAAGGATAATTCAATTCCAATTATGAAAACATTTTCTTAAAAGTGGTTTGTAAGACATCATTCTTCTTCTAGGATTATACGAACATTCCTATAGGTATTTTAGGAACATTCAAAACTAACTGAATTGTTACAGCTTTTTTTTTTACCAAAAACACTAAATGCATTGATGAAACACGGTGAGTCGGTGAGTGTTGCCGCGATAGCTCAGTAGTTAAAGCAGTCACCAGGATATCGGAAGATCCCGAGTTCAAATCCCGTTCGCGGCAATACCCAATTTCTTGCGCGTATTCTTACAAATTACGTGATTTTACGATTGTTAATATTTTTTCAACAACAATTTTAGCAAATTATCACTCGAAAATATAGTTTTATATAAATATAAAACTGCATAGGACCTCAAAATTCTAATACAAACCAAATTAGTGCTTAAAATGAAAATTCATTAAGCTAAAATGTTGTAAACAACCCAGTTGAAGGCCACCGATACAAATATTCCTGGCAAATATAACATAATTTGTATGCTAATATATAAAACTTTGCAGTCAAATGACAAGAAATATTTGTGAACAATGCTTGTTTGTAGCAGCCGTGTGCAGCTGGCAGCACTACTCGCCGTTGATTCCAAAGAACCAGCGAACTCTCTGTGATGCCAGTGATGCCTCTTATTAAAAGTTATTTTATGTAATAAATATATGACATTTATGCACGACGCTGTTAAAAGCTTATGGGTCAAACAATTATTAAACTTTATTTTTTATTTGTACAATGCAAAGAAAGGAATGCTGTCCTTGTTCTACCGGTATTTCAAAATGGGTCGGTTTTACGACAGTTCGCCTGTGGAATGAATTGCCGGCCTTTGTGTTTCCTCCCTCTTACAACGTTAAGTCTCTACATGGTCCAGTTTCATTCCCACCATTCCTTAAAAAGACCTAAAGCATCCCCTAAAATTTCATGTGTGGAGAACATTTTTTAAAATACCTGCACAACCTATCTGGGTGCTTATTTTTAATAAAATCAATATGTATTTATACTTTCGTAAACACTTCGTAACCGCTCCGTAACCACTCCGTAACTACTTTGTAACCATTTTGAAACTACTGCAAAGTTAACCATGGCTGTAGATGCCAAACGAAACAAATGAATTGATTTAGATAGGCGGATTTTGAAGGTAAAACTCAGTACGTAAGGAGGGGACACAATAATTAAAGCAGGGATTAAGAGAAAGGTTCACGACTGGTTGGAGTTGGAGGTTAGAATAATGTGTTGTGGAAATGAGTAATAAGTAATAACTGAAATTTGAGGATAATAACAATAGAGGAAAAGAACACATAATAAACACGTACACGTAGAGATACCTACTTACTGACGACAGTGATACGCAGCTGTATTATGTGAAGTTTGTTCAGATCTTGATTATTTCAATCTAGTCACTGCATTTTAAAAGCCTGAGAAACTCTCAAAAAATAAAAACAGATATATTTGAAACGCTCTAATTATGGTTATCGCAACCACATTTGGCCCGAACACAGTACCCAGACAGATGCATTGCTTGCATACATGCTTGTTAATTGACTTCATCAAATAAAATACCATTGAAATGGAAAAAAATATTATTTTCAATGTAATCAAAAGAACATACTGGAAATTTTTTCAAGAAGTGTTAAAACTTTTCGAACGTTATATTTTATAACGTATGCACTTATTGTCCCTTGAAAAAAAGATAAAAGGCTGTTTCTCAGTGACGTTTGGCAAGGAAAACACTGTCGGAAGTTAATGCATATACATCAATACAAACAATCCTAATTTAGTGTCGTTTGGTTTAATTCTTATTGCGTGACATATAATAGTGTGTATAGTTTTAAAACTATTTTAGAACTTGCAGGTTGTTTCTTTGTGTGACACAAGATCTTGATCTTTCGTGAAGCGTAATTAATATCAATGACTGGAAGTAAAATATTTTTTCTTTCAGCATCTCTTTTGGAAATTTTACAACAAACCTGCTAATTTGATTTTATTTTAGCACAACAGTAAATTTTCCGAAGAACTCTTGACAAACCACAAACTATTTACAGATTCTTCTGCAGTGTAAAACGTTTGGAGAGTTTTGTAGCAAATACCTACAAACCCACAAACCCACCCTGCAAATCTACTTTACTCCATGTTCTATTTTTAGGGAACTACTTCCTCAAACATTTTATGTCAATACACGAATTCATAATTTCTAAAGCAAAAGTATAATAAGAAAAGCTGACTTAAAAGGCATTAACATGAATTTTGACTTTGCGTGTTGTAATTTAAAGCATAAATAATATAATATTTGATATTTGGGCTGGGTTTTAAAATAATTTATTTTGGGTTACTTTATTAATCAGTGTTGTTTCTACGTATAACTTATATAATTTATTTGTACGGAAACCCCCTGATTGTCAGCACTAGCAAAATATACTCGTGAGTATCTAATAATAAAATAATAATAACAAGTATTTTTTCCGGTATGTAAGAGGTTAGTGCAGTCCCACACATTCCATATAAATTATACAATAAGTAATAAATGTATCTAAATAATATTAAAAAAAAAAACCTTCACGGGAGCCGTTGCATTTAGATTGTGAGCGACCAATATCTTTCTCCGGGTACGTCAATGCTGTAATATCATCGATTTTTTATTGAAGGCATACAAAAAAGGGTAATGAATCGCATACTTCACCAATTTCTTGGCGTAGTTTGGTTTCAAGTCCACCCCTGGAGAGAGTGCTTCATTGGAGAAATAGTACCAACCTATTATTTCACATTATTTACACTTTACAGCGATGTGTTTTTGAAAAGATTTGTCTATATTATGGCACATATACCAACGCCCGGTATTATGCCAGATAAATTTATTTTTTCACAATAGCAACATTTTTTATTGACATTCTACAAATAAAATCTTTTTTATAGCAGGTTCAAGAACTAGCAGGTATTCGACCCAAAAAACTTTGTTGTGTGTTGAAATATGTTGCCGATCTTACGATAAAGACGTAAGTTTTTACTCGATTTTATTGTATTAGAATTTGACAGGCACATCCTACATAGTTCTGCAGCAATGGCGAAGTTTACCACTTGTCTTGTAATGAAACACCTTTGACCCGGCGCCCGAACCTCAACAGCCACGGGAACTGAATTGCCCGGATTAAAATACCTGATGGAAAATAGCTTGGTGTGGTAATAGAATTTTTTGATGTTGTTTACTCATCGACGTGTATTTTTTATAGTAGTAGCAGGTTCCGCTGAAGAGTACATTGTTCTTAACAATTAAATTAAACACTGTTCAATAAGTATAATATTTGAATGGATAATTCAACATTTTTTATCGGACTTTAAATTGCATTAAGGTGGGTATTTCTTTGCATCAATTTTAGGTACGTATTTGAATCTTGACTCTTGAAATGTTGGTTATATTGTAAAATATGTAGGTATTGTAACGGGTTATTTAAATAATTGTACAATTTTCACGATAAACGCAATTATTTTATTTATTTATTTGGGTGTTATCAATTTGTAAGTTAGATCACAACGATAAGACAATATAATAATTTTAACAAGCACTTCTCTCCACCTTGCTATTTGCGCAATAGCTTTGGTCTACTCGTATTTCCTTTCTTGGGTCCACTGAGAAACAAGTTACACCTGTATCAGTCCTCCCAGAGGAATACCTAAAAGATGCCTCCCCTCTGGATTCACTGTACATCGAGCGATCAATATTTTTACTAATCATTAAATGCTCTCTGCTATCATTTTAATAATTTGGTTCAGTTTATAACTTTTGTTTAATTTAAGAAAATTGGTAAAGTTAAAATTATAGGGTCCGTGGTCGAACGGTTAAGATCCTCGAATATGAATCTAAAAGTTGCGGGTTCAAATCCCGACGTGCGCGAATAGGTTTTGTTTAATTAAAATGTGTTGTTAAATTATAGTATACATGCGGCACTTTCCAGAGTTTCTCAGTAAAGTCCTGGTGAGAGACCACCATTCAGAATATAGAAGTTGCTTGAAATGGCCTTAGCCGTGTTGGTGACTAGTTCCGAATGGTCAGGTACTCCCCAACCTTGCTCTTCCCATCTCCTTCCCCTCCCCACTTCCTTCTACCCCATTAGATACCCTTGTTGTGGATGCCGTAGTTGTACTGGCTTCGGACTGTCGGAAGCAGTTGGGACTCTTGTGTGGTATTCACTTTTTTTTTTTTTTTTTTTTTAAATGGGTAAGTTAGTATGATGGATGTTGATAGGCATGGATTTAGATAGAGTAAAAAAAATGGAAAAACTTAAGAAAACTGATAACGGATTATTATAGAGTCCCACTTGTCTTATCAATTCCTTAAGATGTCACACAGTATCACCGCCTAACTGATTGGCGAGTCGTATTATAATCTTAAGCCGGGACTCACTAGCGAGCTGTGACTGTAACTGTAACGCGTTACTGTTGCCAAAACTCACAGCATGGACGTGGCTCGCGAGTCTGCCGCCAGGTCCAGGTCTTGCGCACAGCGAGCCGGCGCCTGTCGTCAAACAGGAGTATCTCGGCACGTTTTAATTCATGTGCGCCGTCAAAAATAGTTTTAGTGAGTGATTGGAAGGAAGATAAGTGTCTGCTATTAATAGATGGTTAGACATCGCGTACACACTTGAACCTCGTTACTGTATCTGTAACGGTTACAGTTACAGCTCGCTAGTGAGTTTCCGGCTTAAGGTTGCGCACAAATAGCACTCTTTAAAAATAATTTTGAGGCAATTCAACCCCGGTGGTACAACTAATATCCACATTTTACGTGTTGCTCACTTTTTTAAGATTACATTTTTTATTAAAAACCGATTCAAAGTATCTACTCGTGTTGAGCGGATTTCTTAGTTGGTATTGAAAACTGATCGGTTTAAAAGCTCTACGCCCAATGCAACAAAACACTGTTCAAAATTAAAACTGTTGGTCATGTCGTAACTGACGATTTGAATGACAAGAAGGATATAGAAGAGCACTGAGCGTGCGAGCCAACATACTCGCCAGGAGATTCAAAAGGTGAAATCCTCCGGTAAAGAGACAGTTGTTCCAGATATTGCATGATCCTGTATACTAACTTGCGAACTCTACGCCAGATATAAACAAGGAGTCACGAGCACGCTCCGAGTGCCGTAAAGCACGCATACTTTTCGGTCTTCCTTGCAGATGCAGCGCCTCACAGATGTTCGCAGAGGGAAGGGTGCACGGGTTCGCTGCTCTGAAGCGCCACAGAGTGGCCGGAACAAGTCAGCGCTACCGGGAATCCGAGAACACTCGTCCAGGCCGCCGCCCAGTGGCACAGCGCGCTCTTACATAAAACTACGTAAAAGTTTTTTGACATTATTATCAATATTTGTATTTATGTAATTACTAGCGTTGTGACCGCTTTGAAAGAACTACTTCAAATAACTACTTTTTTTGGCAACAGTTCCTACTTCATTCATTGTTTATTGAACAAATACTTCAATTGAAGTCGGTAGTTCATTTTAGCGTTCATTCATTTCAATAACTTCATTTCATTGAACAAAATATTTCAATTGAAGGTGGTAGTTCACTTTAGCCTTCATTCATTTCATTAACTTCATTTCATTGAACAAATACTTTAATTGAAGTTGGTAGTTCATTTTAGTCTTCATTCATTTAATCAACTTCATTTCATTGAAAAATATGTCAATTGTAGTCGGTAGTTCATTTTAGCGTTCACATTTAGCATGTGCTTTTTCGGCGAGGAACCGGTTCCAGTTCTTTTCGTTTTCAAATCTCTACCGACTAGCACGCGCTTTTTCGGCGACGAACCGGTTACAAAAAGAACTGAACAAATAAGCGGATAAATTCAAATCTCATTTTTGCGAGTTCGACTTCAATTGAAGTGTTCACTTCGAAGGGTTCATTTTAAAGAACTAACAATTCGTGAAGCATTCACAAAACATTGAAGTTTTTCCCAACGCTAGTAATTACATTTGCTCTAGTATTATTATTAATTACGTTTTATTTTATTTTTTAATGTTATTTCATTTCACTCAAATATTGTATTATTTATATGGCAGACAGAGTATTGCACCCACCGCTCTGTTCCGCTGAAATAAAACTTTATTATTATTAAAAGCAGACGACTGAGAAATTTCACTAAAGTTGTAACATGTAATATTAAATCTTAAAGGTTATGCATACTCTTCATCTTAAAATATTGACCACTGACCTTCACCTAAAAGACGATCATTAAAAATATTGAATATTATATTTATTTGCAACGTGATCAGTTTGATTTGGGAGCGTGGATGGCTTATGGCTTAACATACTCCGATAATAATAATAATACATAATTATTATTATTATCCAAGAGCAGGATTTTGATATGTTATGTAGCTGAAATACCAACCAATATTTATCTTTTCCACAGTGTAACAGAACACATAACTAGTATAGGTCCTTTTTCCAAATTATCCGTAGGCCTTAAATAATCCTAATGTGCATGTGTTTTAATTAATTGTATCTGATATCTACTCCGTCTATGTTACTGTATCTGTTTCTTCTTCTTATCTTCTACATGTTAACATTGCCCAGGTGTTCAACAATGGGTGTTCAACCTTTTGATTTTTCTGAACCAGGGTGAACTGTCTTAACCCCAGATTAAAAAAAATGGTCAAGGGGCTAAGGTCCTAAACTACAAATCAAGAGGTCACGGGCTCGAACCCCGGTGTGCGCAAGTAAATTTTATTTCTCATTTAATTAATATCAAATAATATAAACTGTATGTTCGGCGTGTTCCAGAGTAGTAAATACTCTCAGTATCGCCCTGGTGAAAGACCAATATTCAAGATGGAAACGTTACTAAAAATGGCTTAAGCTGTATTTTATGACCAGATCTGAATAGTCAGGTACTTCCCAACCTTCCTCTTCCCCAACTCATTCAATTCCCCACTCCCTTCAGTCTCACGACAAGAGCCATGGGGATGCCATAGATCTACTGGCTTCGGACAGTCGGGAGCAGTTGGGACTCTTGTGCGGTATTCACATAAAAATAAAATTACACTTAATTTATTATTTCATAATCGTTGTACACTTAAAAGAAAGAGGGCATAATACAACTCGTCTTATGTTTTATTTTCTGAAACGAATGCAATGAAGAGATTGCCATTCTCTGTGCGTTCTCAAGGTGCTCGTCTAAAAGTGTGTTCTAATTTAACTCTTCGTGTACTCCATCCTTATAGACAGCGTATACGCCATCTATAAGCGATGACATCAATAAGACGGGATCGTAATGATGTGTCCTCTAAAAGTCCAGTAAATAGTCATTTTTGTAAATCTTTGACTTGAACTTGCCAATTTGCATTTGTATTCATTATATTTGACAAAACAGCGCTATGTACAGTTCGCGTCTAGTTTGTTTAATCTAGTCATGATAAAAATCCCACAACACTCATCAAATTTTAAGACGAAAACTTTTACATTTTATGGGCCGCAATACTAGTTGTCCAGGGCCGCAGGTTTAATACGCATGTACTAAAAAAAGCTGGATTAGAACCATACATTATTTATCAGTTTTATCACCTATTAATCATACGGGTAAAAAATATTATGTGTAGTCATATCCTCCATTCATTCCACGAATTTCAGCTATCCCATGCTAATTAGTAACTAGAAACCATCACCCCCCGTTATAAAAATGATCATACAATTGGGCTTTATTGCTTGAACACGAATTTTCCCATAAGCAACTAATACGATCAGTCAAGCACTAAACCTCTTAGAAATACAACGCTTGTACTGCGAACAGAGCCCATATATTTCCATAGTAAGAACCATATGGCTTCGATTAAATATGAACATAATTAATTTGAACGATTCTAGTAAGAGATTTATTTTACCAATCAAATAATATTTTGAGGGGAAATATCAACATTTTAGTAGGGTTTCAGGATAATTTACAAAAATTTAAGAAAATTATGCTGATTACCACTTGTTATCCGTGGAAAATCACAGGATGTAGCTTGACTTGCCAAATATTAAATAATCCAGCCATTAAAAATATAGAATAATGTCTCCGCAAATACATTGTAGGTAGGTACTTTATTAGGTGAGTAGGGATTCGAAAAGATTATTTTTTCAAATTTTATTATTACAATTAATATCAGTTCCAATTTTGCAAAGTTCACACTAGTACGTACCCAAAGGATTGTGTGTATGGTTAATTATTGAAACATGTTCTACGAATGACAATGCTTTTGCTGACACATTTCACGATATTATATACGTATTTTCTGATTAAAAAAAACTCAATAGAAAATCAAATTCCTAAATCTATGTTACTATAATATCCGGGCTATTTTTTCCAGCATAATAATTGTGCAGTAGTAATACTATTTATTAATGAGGGTAGGTAGGTATGACATTATGAAAATGATTCCCAAATAATATTAATAAATATCATTTTGACTAGTAAATTTCTTGTTCAAATTTAAATTATGTTTATTGATGTGCACCTTTACATTTATATTTTATAATAATTGTATTTGGCCTTCACCATTTAAGGGTCTTCTTGGACATCGATACAAGGTGAGAAGAAGTGGAATATGATTTTAATGTTATTAAAGTGGTATAATTATTTTTAAATGATTAAACTGATTAATGATGAAGAGAAAAGGGAAAATGCGATTTTGGATTCCGATTTTAGGGCACCCAAAAAAGTAATCACACACATTCAACGCGGTCTGGGTGTATTTTTTCACATGTGCCACCACTTGACTCATTTAACCATAGACATAAAATACAAGACACGTCATATTCATACAAATTGAACGATAAATATGGCATGCTCTGAAAGCATGAAAAGGATAGCCATACCAAGAAGAATATGTGTGTATGAATGAGATAGCTATATGAACGTCCCGCATTACATTCTCCGCGTTACAAGCCCTCTCTTCCCTAACGAACTTACGAGCAAAGTAGCATGCGACGTACTCGTGTACTGTCGCTAGGTTGTTTTCCACACACTTATGTATTTCTGCATTCGCTATCTCACTTATTTGAATAATTGTATTAATAGATATAATAAGTGATTTGTGTGTACTTCGCATGAAAAGAAACTCCATGAGATTTGTTTTTTGTTCCCGAATGATTTTTACACTTGTCAAAAGCACAGGAAGGCATTTTATCTCAGAAAAGAGCTTATAGCGATGCGTTTGTGGCAGCTGGTGACAGCTTGTTCGTCAAACGAATGTTTGTGCGAGACTAAACGCAGTAAATCTCAGGTATGCCACGTTGGCTTAGTTTCGTACAGTCACACGCGGTGTCTCAGTAACGTATCTACATTATTTAATTCATCTAAGCATTTAACACAATATTTTAGATGCTTCCTTTTTTTTCTATTTTTATGTAAATGCCGCACAAGATCTCCTACCGCCACTGGGACAATGGCATTCCTAATTAAGATGTTTTATTAGACTGATGGTAAGGGAAGAAAATAGAAAAGACGATGCTTAGAAAGTACCTGGCTATTCAAATCTGGTAACCAAATACGGCTAAAGCCATTTAAAGCAACGTTTCGATTCTGAATGCTGGTATTTCACCGGGGTAATACTGAGAGTATCGAATACTTGCCGCAAATATACTATGAATTATTTTATACTAATGACATGTGAAATAACGCATATTAAGTAAATAAAACGTATTTGCGCACGCGTAATCGAGGATCTTAACCGCTCGATCACGAAGGTCGTCATTGACGTCACTTGACTTATTGAGCACATGTTAGTTGCCGACTAGGTTTCCCTTCTACCCAAACAAGCTAAACTGTGAGTTATACATTTACAATATCGTCACTGGAAAGGCAAAAAGACTTAAACGACACTATGGTAAAAAATGAGTGCAGTTTTGATCAGTTTGTTTTTCTACATCGAATGCTCTGATTCTCGTTTGATTCTCAAGACTTTTGTGGCACTTCAGCCATCTAAAATATATTTACCATTTGGGTGAAGGCTTGACTCAGGCGACGCAAGTTTGGGACTTTTTTTAGCTTTTTGTCGCTTCGGGTAACTCAGTGAGAGCATTGAGAATAAAATCCAACCAGGTACTGAAGACTTATGAATTTTGAAAAGTGCTCAGTTGTAAATTTCTTAAAATGGCGATTCAGCCCTTTTGCCTTTCTGGCGACGATATATCAGCCCACGTACTCGTACTACATATTCATGAAAAATAAGCCTAGAGCTTATTAGGTGTTGGTATTTAGCCAGTCTCTGGGAATCTCACCCGCGACATTCCGAGTAACATGAGTGGTGTGGTCTGTTGGTTGACATTGAAAGAATAGTCGATAAGGCGGAAGTTGGTCAGCGACAGCTAGAGACAGACAGAGATAGAAACAGAGACAGAGACAGCTCTGATGAAAGTATGCCACCTTTACTGCCGCTGCGAGTAGGTACCACCTCGCTATACATTATACCGCGATGGTTGCGATCAACATTCTGTTGCATCACTCGCTAAACCTCCATCTTATTACCCATTAATGTTGGTATAGGAAACACCTATTCAATATTGCGCAGTGGCGTGCGGCTCGTACTAATAGTCCGTGATATTCTTCGGCTAACGAAGGTTGAAAGCAAATAATTATTTGAAATCATCATATTTCCTATAACTGTGGGTATTAAAATCGTCTACACAATATTGCGCAGTGGCGTGCGGTAATAGTCCGTGAGATTCGTCGTTTCCGCGAAGGTTAGCCCAGTTTCACACCCTTTAAAAACAAATGGTTCTTTTGAAATCATTTTATTACTGTTGCTATTGGAATCACATATACAACATTGCGCAGTGGCGTGATGCGGTTTGCACTAATAGTCCGTGAGATTCTTCGTTTCCGCGAAGGTTAGCCGAGTTTCACACCTTTGTAGCTATTAAAATCCACTATATAACATTGTACAGTAGCGTGCTGTGGTTCGCACTAATAGTTTTAAAGATTCTTCAGGGTTTTAGCCGAGATTCATACATTTTTAAAGCAAATAATTACTTTGAAATTACAGCCAAGATGTTAAGACTTAAGAGATAATTACAAAATACGGTGTATCCTAGCTCGAACACCACGAATTGAATTCGTTTTAAAGAGAAAAATCAAAGTATAAAATACATTTATATTTATGGAAACGTGCTTTGTTAAATAAATAAATACTGGCATTTAAGTTAGACGGTGTATATTGAAATTACTCATTAGTAAATCTATCAAAGCGCCCTTGGGGTGATATTTCACAAAAATGACGCTATATAAATTAGGCAAGTATTATTATATAAATATAAGTACATCATTGTTGTGAATCGTAATTTAGGTATATATCACAACCAGTGTTGACACGAATACAGTACTCACACATATGCATTACTTGCATACAGCGTGCTTTAAACTTGCCTATCTACTTAATAAAAGCTCATTTCTAATTAAAAGACACAGAAAAAAAAATCGAACATTTTATTTTCACACTTGTTGTCTCTTTCTCGCAAAAAACAATAATCAGGCGTAAACAAGACAAAAGGTTGTTTGACAAGGACATCACTGTCGGAAGTTAATACATATGTACCAATACACACAATCCTATGTATTATTTGGGTATACTCTAATTGCGTGACATAAAAGTATTTTAACTTGTGCCCCTTCCACAATTTTTGTAAAAGAGTTCCAAAAAAGATTAACCAATTTGTGAACACAGGCTTTTATCATTTCTTCGAGTGCACGTCAATGTTAAAATGCAATAGTTGTATTATTTGATAGACATGTTTCCTTTATTTGTTCGGAAGCAGTGTCAGCCGACGCAGTCCGTACAAAGGATGTATTAAAAAGGCTTAGGGGCTATTTCACCACCTCTCAATAAACTACTATTCATTAGTTAACTCTAATCATCGGAATATTCGTTAGCTATCTCTTTCCGCAAGTTTGGCTGGCAACGTCGCTTTTTTTCAAACCTTATCCCGTCTGCTGTCACGTCTGTCAATACAATGCCGTTATTTCTATCATAAACATAAACTAACTTTCACAACACAACATTCGCGCGCGAAGCTCATTACATCCCTGTCACCAAATAGTTAAACGCGTCTCTATATTTAAATAAAACATATTTCTATTTTATAACTTTATTATTAAATTATATTAGAGAAGTGCATTGGGGAGTGTCTATTATTGCTTGGTGAAGGTTGATAGTTTGTAAGCATGAACATGTTGTATGTGGGTATATTGTACTGCCAAAGATTGTTGTTATTTCATAGTATATTCCGTGATATATTGTGAAGGCGTATATTAGAATTACATACCGTGTGCTTCTTGTAGAGATTTTATCCTTGATTTTGTATCTCCTTTACGGCATTTTTTGTCAAGCGAAATCTTGACCTAAACTCAATGTCATCTAAGACGTATAAAAAATTGACTCTTGGTTTGAAAACACGCGGTCTACGTCTTTCCGCCATGTCCTGTTCGTCTAAGATATTTAAATCTTCAACCACTTCCATAATTACAGTAAAAAATCAACTTCAACAGAAAACTCGCCTACTGTCAGCTGTCAAAACAGTACGCCGCCATTTTAAATCAGAAAATAGATTCTAACTACTGGGGTGCACTTTACGTTGACAGCTTCTTGAGAAGTGGTGAAATAGCCCCTGAATAATACAATAAAGTTATAAAATAGAAATATGTTTTATTTAAATATAGAGACGCGTTTAACTATTTGGTGAGAGGGATGTAATGAGCTTCGCGCGCGAATGTTGTGTTGTGAAAGTTAGTTTATGTTAGAAATAACGGCATTGTATTGACAGACGTGACAGCAGACGGGATAAGGTTTGAAAAAAAGCGACGTTGCCAGCCAAACTTGCGGAAAGAGATAGCTAACGAATATTCCGATGATTAGAGTTAACTAATGAATAGTAGTTTATTGAGAGGTGGTGAAATAGCCCCTTATTGTATTTGGAATTTGACTATGTTGTAGGTGCGTGAAGCAAATACTAATGACACGGTGATTACCGATTACCAACACTGATTGTGATTACCTTTATAATTAAGCTATAGCGGAATTTAATTAATTGACGCATTAACATTTAAATTATTAGTAAAATATTTTATCCACAAAGTGAAGAATTTATTTTGTTTTTTAATTATTATTAATATTAATTATTTAATTATTTTTAAACTCTTTATTCCATGTGGCTTCAAAAAATTAAACTGTACTTAAATCGAAAACAGCAAATTATACACAACCTACCTTAATACATATTTGAAGATATCCTTTAATTGTGACAAAACAAATATTCACATTATTGGTATTTTAGTATGACGGAACTAAACTTTTGTCATTTTTCCGAGAAATAATTTAAACTTTTATGAAATCTCTCGTGTGGTAAAAAATCTTAGAGGAACAGTCTTGATAAACTTTTAAATTCAAAAAATTACTCATGTACATACATATTTAAAGCTACTTTTTGTATATATCTATAAAAAGGATTTGATATACAAATATTAATACTTGGATAAGTAGTTAGCTACCCATAAAGCCTGATTCACACCAACGTCCGGTTCCGCTCAGTGCCGATATTGTTCCGCAAGAAAACTTATTGAAATGGTATGAATATCAATCAAGGATTATGTGCCAAGACAAATTTGTGTGGCAGTATATCCTTCTGCCCACCCTTGTGATATTTAACTACTTATTTAGTTAAATAATTATTTTTAAGTGTAAAAATACTAACATCGAAGTTTTCTTTTATCATAAACCATTTTTTCATCACTAAATAATATTATTTATTTATTTATTAATTATTAAAAAATCATTTAGTGATAAAAAATGGTTTAAAAAAATCTGCGTTGTAAGTATTTTTTTACACTTCAAAATAATTATTTAACTAAATAAGTAGTTAAATATCACAAGGGTGGGCAGAAGGATATACTGCCACACAAATTTGTCTTTGGCACATACTCCTTTGATTGATATTCATACCATATCAATAAGTTTTCTTGTGGAACAATATCGGCACTGAGCTGAACCGGACGTTGGTGTAAATCAGGCTTGAGGGCAGTAAAAAAATTCTTATTGATATCGGAACGTAAATTTGACCAGAAGTATGCGCTCTGTTATATTTACCTTGCACTATTTATTCTACTAAATAAGTATTTGGAATTACCTGGTATACATGTCTGTACCTGTGAAGAATATAGATGATTATATGAAGTACTTAAGTAAATAAAATTTTGTCAAGGGAACCCCATCGGGAAATTTACTATAGGTACCCAGCGATTCTGTTTGCCGAAATGTTCTCGAAAACTCCAAGGCTAGTGTTTACTCAGTTTATTAAATACATAATAGGTAAAGCATTTATAAAAAACACACAGAGTCCATGAATTATTATTGTACTCTTACCAAATGATGAAATATTGGATATCGTACCTACGGGATTATCTTGTAACAAAAAGCCCGCATATATTATTTGCTTCCAGATGAAGATGCGTAACAGCGTAATAGTCGTAATACCTACCTCCCCACATTTCTGTGCTACATATTTGTTATTGTAATTACATAAATGTCCTTCGGCAGGTAAAAGATGAGCGGCCTGCGATCATTCGCCACAGAGAAATACTCAATGTGATGAAATATTTGCGCGAGGAAAAACTGCTATAAAATTACAAACAGATTTAATAATTATGTAAATAAAAAAGATATTTACCATCATTATTGTAAACGCAAACTGTTTAACGAATCATGTGAAATTCTTTATAATAGTTTACTATATAAGTTTAAATTGATAGATTCCTAACCTTCCCTAGGTTCAGAAATACCGATCTATTAAATATTCTTCGTGAGATGGTTTAATATTGGGTCGATATAATATAATTTGAAAGTGTTCCATTTATAGCGTACTAATAGTGATGGTCATAATCGAGATATATATCCGTTTTGAAAAGGTCGATTAAATGCATTCGAAATAATGGCTCGGGTGCGAGATTTTCCTTGAGACACAGCGTGAAGTATATAAAAGGTCGACATATTAAATTTTTAAATTTAGATGGCAAAAATTTACCTATTTTTTTACGATCTAATATTTTCGCCATGGTCCGAGCATTTTTAGTGAAACATCATTCTACACTGCCTGTCATGTATAAAATTAATCATGGGGACAGGAGTTGATTTAGGTTTTAGAGAGAAAGAGGTACAATCTGTTGTGGATTTAGAGTAGACGAAAATAATGTGCGGAATTATTATCTCGTGACAATAGTTCAAAGAGAAAGAGTTGCCAATAATATGTCTAGCTACAATAACCTAGCTAATAAACTACGGTAAATTACTAAAAATAACAACTTAATCACAGGGCCGATTCCACGACAACTCGCGCCCATGCAGTAAGTACCAATTGCGCCCATCGATTGTAACGTATGACACAGCGTATTAAAGGAAATATTTTAAGCAAATTTAAATAAGATCTTTATTTTTACGGCGCTCCTTCAGAGATGGCGCCTATGTTTTTTGCACAGTTTAAACGTTGGTGGATCCGGCGCTGGTTATGCATTAACCCATAGCCTAATATATCTATTAGCACGTTGATATTGTTACCTTGCCTAAAACATAATAATAATCAAACACTATTTAATTTATTTGTTATATATTAGATTGGGGTAAATATCTCCGAAGTTAATTGTTTTCGTGAATTATTTTGCTCGTGTTCTCCTATCAGACAAAGGGCATAGACAATAGACGGGCAAAAAAAATGTCATCACGATTTTTTAAGAGGCAGAATCATGAATATTTTTACTTCGTGATAGTTTTGAATGAAAGTGAAAGAATATAACAAAATATAAAGAATATTCGTGAACACAATACTCAAACAGATGCATTGTTCGCATACAGCATGTTTCAAACTTGTTATTCGACTAATGAAAATAAAATACCAATTAAAATTGAAAAAAAAAAATTTTCAATGATACAAAAAAATACGCTATAAAACTTTTCGAATATTTAAATTGGATCAGGTAGATAAATACTGCCTAACTACATATATTATACACTTGTTAAGGCATACACCCGACAAAAAGCTGTTTCTCAGTGACGTTTGGCAAGGACATGAGTGTCGGAAGTGCATACAACTTCTAGGCATCAGTACACACAATCCTAGATTGGTGTTGTTTAGGTCAACTCTACATAATTGCTCGACCTCTAAGTGAATTAGCTTAAAAATATTTTGATGATTCAGGTAGATAAATACTGCCTACCTACCTATTTTAATGTGTGTAAAATAATTACCTACCAATAAAAAAACAGGACGAAATATATTACGTAGGTAGATACTGTAACCATTATTATTATCATGCCGGTATTACAAAACAATTCGTTTTCTCACACTTCTAAAAAAAAGTACAAGCTCTAATGTTAACACAGCATGAGATGTTAAACGCCTGGTACCTATTAAAAATACGTGTAAAAAAGCTTATTTTATGTAAATTACCTTAACCTCGCGAACATTATTACAAAGACGATTGTTGCAACGCCTAAGCCGTAAAAAGGCTCCACCTACCGGCTTTTATAAGTTCCGATGATGGGGGAAAAAAACTTTCGATTATTGTCAGTTTGTCACGAAATGCAATTTCAAAATGAATACTACTCACCGTGGTACGAATGCATGACAGAGATTATTCAACAATCACGTGGCAAGAATTATTATCTTATATTAGGTAGATACCTACCTACTACAGAATCTCGACCAGACTTGGCGTGAACGCACTGCACACACATATGTATTGCTTGCATACAACATGTTTCAAACTTTTTATTCAACCACTGAAAAGAAAATTCCAATGAAACAGAAAAAAAGTTAATTTTAATTTAATAAGAATAATTCGAATAACTGTAAAAATCTACTTTTAAATATGTACTCAAATTCGATGATGGTATACACGTGTTGTCCCTTTCTTGCTAATAACAATAAGTAGGTGTAAGCAAGACGGAAGGCTGTTTCTCACTGACGTTTGGCGAGGACATCACTGTCAGAAGTGTTTGCATATGCACAACCCGAAGTTTGTGTTGTTTGGGCAGCGCCGGATCCACCATTCGTTCAAATTGTGCAAAAAATATAGGCGCCATCTCTGAAGGGGCGCCGTGAAAATAAAGATCTTATTTAATATTACTCATTTTAAAATATTCTCTAAATCATATCAAAATTTCTGACATTCTGGCAAATTGTTGACATTTGACATCTGTCATTTCAAAGCTGTCAATTTCGCTGCATAAGTTTATTTATAAACTGTAATACTTTACCGCTATGTGCCTTTAGGTATTTATGGGTTATATACGTGTCTAAAGATTCATTTGTATTAGTTACAGCGCCCCTGTGGTGATTTTTTCACAAAAACGGCGCTATACAAATAATCCATATATTATTTGGTTTGGCGATGGCCGTAACTATAAAGCAAAGCATAAGCAAAGGTATTTTTTGAAATTATATTGACTTCGATTTCCATTATTTGTATTGTTGATAACTAACGTAAAACAAAATCAAAACTGTCCGGCTCGCAGAATTTCAAACGTAACGTTGATCGGTATGGAGAGCTGAAGTCGGATCTCAATAATAATAATAATAAATCTTTATTTAAATACAGTTTACAGTAATAACAGCAAAATAATAAAAATAAAAGCAATAGCAATACAAACAATACGAGAAGAAATACATAGGTCTTACTATACGTACAGAGGTTAAACTTTAGATAGGGTTTTGTTTTTGTTGGAAATTATTTTCTATATCTCTAGTAAATAGTGCTTTAGCTAGTTCAGGATTGTATGATTGGAATCATTTGTTACAAAACTAGCGTTGTGACAGTTTTGAAAGAACTGTTTCAAAGAAGTACTTCTTTTGACAGCAGTCCCAACTTCATTCATTTTTCATTGAACAAATACTTCAATTGAAGTTGGTTGAGTTGGTACTTCCGATTGAACAATCTATGGCATCTACTTCGAACTTCAATTTTTCATTCGTTCGAAAGACTGAAATATTGCATCATCCACAGTTCAATTGTTCATTCCCTTCTTCCTTCGATTTTAGTTCGAAGAATGAATGAAGCAATGAAGTATCTTTTTAGTTATCCGTTCCCTCGCATGTACCCGTGACAGTTTCTTATGATTTCTGTGCTTGTTTTGTCTATAGGACTATATAATCTCTACCTAAAATTATGGATGGCCGTTCAACGAGAAAGTGAAATATGGGCTTATTTTAAGGAAGTTGGGGTTTACCAGGCCAAATGCAACTTTTGTTCTAAAGTTATATCCATAAAGGGAGGCAATGCCTGTAATATGAATCGTCATTTGCGCAATATTCACCCTATTGCTAAGCAAACTGTCAAACTGTGTACAGTAAGAAATATTCAAATTGTACTTCAAGCCCTGAAAAACGTTCACATCGCTCTTACAGAAACTGAAAATTTCGCAATTACTACATTTGCTTTTTGCAAATTCTCTGTAAGGCTATGCATACTTATTGTACATCATTCCTTTTAAGGCATGATACCGCCAACAACTCAGACATATGGGCAGCTGTCATCGAGAAACAATAGACAAGAAACTAGTAATAGACAATTCATTAATACACACATAGAAGAAAGAAAGAAGTAGTTTTTCTACACGGTATAATTTTTGTTATACAATAATGGAGGAGTGGGTTATGTGGTTGGGAGAGCTGTCCCGAATAAAACTATTAAGAAAAAAACGTGACTATTATTTGGTACATTTTTCGCTAGCAACCCCCCCGACGAGAAATGCTGTGATTAATATGTTACTTCAATTGAAGGGTTCATCGTGAAAGGTTCATTTTGAAGAAGTATCAATTCGTGAAGCATTCACAAATCTGTGAAGCTTTTCCCATCGCTATACAAAACTTAAATTCGCACAGCATTTTTGAAATGTTTGATTATCTGTATCAAATAAAAAAAGTATGGTAGAGGGGGAGGGCGCACTCAGTACTTACTGCACAGGACGCTAGATGTAGTGGAACCGGCCCTGTGTTTGAGTCAACTTCAATTGCGAGACTTATACAATTTGACTACTATATGTTTGCAGGCGACCAGAAGAGGAACTAAATACGCCATGTTTCTTGTTATTCGTCTGTTAAAATACTTTCATTGGGTATTTTCAGTTTTTTGTTTTTATTTGTATCTATTATAGAGCGATTTAAACATTTTTTAAATGCTGCTCAAGCATTTTTCTCAAGATTTTGTTATTCATAGACAATCGAAATCCATAAAAAGTTGTGTTGTCAGCTTTGCGGTAATAATTACGAGAAAAGTTAATTAATCCATAATTGGTCACTGTATTTTTAGTAAAACTTTTATATTTATGCTGATGATTTAGAATACAATAATGAATTTTAATATTTCCGCTACTATTATATTAATTAAATTAGAATATTCAAGTTTAAAAAAATATTCGTCCAAATAAAGTTTAAGTCCGTGGATTTGTTTTGAAGTGGTAACTCCAATATATAAAGTGGCGACGCCACCGACTGCAAACGTAAGCGTGTCGATCTGTAGTACCTAACAGTACCTACCTACTATGAAATAGAATCTGATATATACACACACCTAGTTATATTAAAGTATACATACCTTTACCTTACCTTTTAAAGGCTAAGAAAATATAGAGCTGTCCAGTGGCGTTGCAAAAAAAACTCCCGGGTTCTCGGGCCAGCCTGAACCTGGTCCTGCCCTTACACAAATGGACGTTTACTTTATTTTTTACATGACTTGTGTAACAGTCAAAATCTTGATCGTTCGATTGCAATTCGAACAAAATATAAGCCGCCGATTTTCTGACTAAATATCCTGGTGATGATTCTTCAAATGTTCAGCACGAGCCTCAAAAATGATCTCAATGCAGTCATAAAGGACTTTAATGGGTTCGTATTAAACTTTCCAAAGATCATATTTTACTGTGAATAGAAGTAACCGCCTAAATGTCAGCCAACATTCAAATTACATTCATTTCTCGAACCTTCAAGACCTCACCTCGCCATTCGTCATTCAACGCTGACACTCGAATTTACATTATACGATTAAAAAAATCTACAATTAATTATTACAGGGCGATACGGGAATGGTAGATACTCTCAGAATTGCTCTGGTGAAAGACCATCATTCAGAAACAAAACGTTGCTTCAAATGGTTTTAGCCGTGTTTAATGACCAGGTCTGAATAGCCAGGTACCTCCCAACCTCCCTTTTCCCATTTCATTCCTTCCCCTACTTCCTTAAGTCTCATAACAAACCCTAATTGGGGATGCTATAGTTCCACTGGCTCCGGACAGTTGGGAGCAGTTGACAATCTTGTGTGGAATTTACATAAAAAATAAATCAAACATTATCTGTTCTCTGAAGCAGAAAAAACACTCAAACGGTGATCTTCGGCGTGATGAAATTTGCACGGCTTTTTCTGTCTGAAATTTCTAGAACAATGTTATTATTTTCAACTCGAAGTCAGTTTTAATAAAATATCCAATCAACTGCCAAAAACTGAATAATAAAAGGTTTTCAAATATTAGTGTTACAACTATTACTGTAATATAACTATTATATAAATATATTAATCCGCTTGGAAAAAATCATGCTTTGGTTACGTCTCTTTAATTAAAAAAAAATACTAATAAAAAATTAATCATATTTATGATTGTGGATTTTATTCCTTACAATGCGTGATGTCCTGTGCTTTTGTTACAATATTATGTGTATGAATAACTGAATAAAGGAATCTAAAATCGGTAGAACACTTGAGGTTGATTGGTGTATCGTACTTAAACACCTGGTGCTTGGGTAGGTACCAAACAGCTACGAGTATACCATTTTTATCAGCAATCATCTCTGTTCGACATTAATTTGTATCTAACTAGCAATTAGCACGGGCTGATCTGGATAGCATCACTATGGTAGAAGCTCCCGTACATCACTAATGCTGACATTAACTGGTTAGGTTGGTATATTACTTTATAAGTATTTTTAAAGTACGCGATATACTGTGGCCTTAATTATTTTTATAAAATACATTAACCAGCTTTGAAAAGCCTTGGCATCCTAGGCGAAGAGCACTCGCTGTATGACCCAGATTGGATTTTTACAATAAATAACGCGCATCATTCGATCCCATTTAAGAACCTACCATGATATTTTATTGGATAGACACTTACTAAAGTTAACAACCATAATGTGTAGATATAGAACAGATAATATAGAGAATAAATTCGTGCTGCGCTTTCAATTTACAATCAATGTTCTAAGCCAACGATTAATAATATAATTCAACCGGAGGGCTGCACCGGTTTATGAAATTTGTTGCGCATTCAGTTTATACAGAGAATATTGGTAAAAAGCTTTAAAACATACAAATGGACACTAATTTAGAAAACTTCGATGGAAGACGTTCTACCAACCTTGATCAGATCAAAGTATCTTTTAATACAAATTGTATCTAGTATATTTGTATTAGAAGTAAATTGAGTCAGAGAATTATAATAGATAACACTAATATGTTTATTTTATTATTCAAACGTTAAAGAGTTGTTATATTTTAGTGGAGCTCGAGTCCGTCGTATATGCATATACTTCCAACAACGATGACTTGATAAAAGTCACTGAGAAACAGCCTTGCAAACAGTCTTGTTTACGCTCAATTATTGTTATTAGCAAAAAAGAGACAACAATTGTTTTAATTTGTGTTTGTATTTATTTAGGATATTCGAAAAGTTTGCAAAAACTTACTAAAAGTTTTATTTTTTATTAATTATTTCGATTAAAACTGAAACGACCTTTAGAAGCTTTATAGTTAGAGCTGTTTAGGTATCGCAGCCAGAGTTGACTCGAACACATATGCATTGCTTGCACATGGCATGTTTCAAACTTTTGTTCGACTTCAAGAAAGAAAATTCCATGCGAAACCGAAAAATCATAGTTATTAATAGACATAATAAAAAGATAACACTGTAAAACTTTCCGAATAAATCTAAAATTTTCCGAATGTTCAAAATCGATCACTTGTTGTATATTTTTCGCTAAAAACAATAAGACAAAAGCCGAGACATCCTCGGAGTAAGGTATATTATTGCTTTAAGGGAACATCACTGTCGGAAGTGAATAAATATGCACCAATACACACAATCCCAAGCGTCTGTTGTTTGTACATACGAATTCAATTATTACCTACTACCAACTAGAAGATTTTTCCAACAAACTGTAAACCCGGTAAAATATTTTGCGAAGTTTTTGATTTCAGAACGACTTCGTGAAACGAAATAGTGAAATATAAAACAGCAACTTTACGATAATTGCTAACAGGTGTGACAACAAATAATTGTTTTTTTTTTATGGAGTCATAGACCGTAGAATTTAGGCAGTACCCAGTACCTACCTTCTACTTCCACTCATCTACTCGTACATTCCCACGGAGTAATCGTATCTCCGAATGTTTTTATGCTGCAATGATTTTATTGTGTTTTGATTTCGGATCTGTTGTACCCACAATTAAAAAAAATATGTTAATTATAAGATACCATATTCTGTATGAAACTCTTGTGGAAGTTATTCAAGACTCGACTGTTTTTGTACTGGATATCGAAACCATGATAAACTAACCAGTTTTTTGTGTGACGTTTGAATGGAGTCATTTTTGAAGTAAGAATTTTCATCAAGCCCGTCAAAACGGCCCAATTAGATTTTTTTGTGCACGCCGGGATTAGAAACTGTGACCTCCAGATTCGTAGTCGAGGATCTTAACGCTCGACAATGGAGGTCGTCATTTACACACCATCCTAGCCAAATAAACACCCGTCCTTAATGACATAAATCAACTCAACTCCGTCACGAGTTTCAAAGCAATTATATTATTTTGCACCACGTGAAAAAACTGCATTAATGTTTGCACGGCTGTTATGAGGCCAGCTAGTATTTTTAAATTTAGGAATCCACGCGTAATATTCAAGGGAACTTTTATAATAACACGAAATAACGATGGCACGAACTATCTGTATAATGTCCAACCAATTATGAAAATAGATAAGTACCATATTATATAAGTAAGGTATGTTGTGAGACTGAAAGGAGTGGGGATGGGAATGAGATGGGGAAGAGGAAGGTGAGAACGTACCTGGCTATCAGATCTGGTAACCAAAAACGGCTAAAGCCATGTCAAGCAACTTTTCGATTCTGAATGGTGACCCTTCACCAGGGCAATACTTAATTAGTATCTATCACTCTGGGAAATAGGTAAATGTACATTAAACTTACAGATAGGTATTTTACCTACATTGTCTTTTATAGTAGTTATTTTTTTAAATCAGCTCACCGACCTTATCCAGTTTAAATCTGACTACATTTGAAATATGTTTTCGAATTTCATAATTAATAAATACACACGTCTTCTATAACCGTTTTAACTGGTTTTAATTCGTAAAAAAACACATACAATAGAAATAAATTACAGTTTTTTAAAGCGATTATATTTATATACATTTCGAGCCCAAACTCAACGATTTATTTTCCGAATTATCAAAGACTAAAGGTTTATACTTATACGTTCCTGATGAAGGTTAAGTTTAACCGAAACCGGTCGAATTGTTATATGTGTATAAATAAAGTGGCTTAAAACAAAATTATTTTTTATTTAAATTAAAGACTAAAGGCTTTTTTTCAATCGAGAAATATGTTTGCATTCCAGAGAGATGAGTGTGTCAGGATCTTCTTTCGTTAAAAAGAAACTGACAACTGACAACATTAATTTATAGACATAACCTCTAAATATGATGTATTGGTCCGAATTTAAAAAGGTCAGTGGGCATTATTTCGCGAACGATATGCAAATTTTGAGAGATTTACAATAATTTTACCCGAGTAGTTTGACCGTCAAAAGTAGCCTCATTAGCGTGGCCCATTTCCTGGTCCATCCATCAGCCAGTTATCTGTATAATTTGTTAAATATTATTGATATTTTGTTACTGTTTCTTTCGGGTGGTAAAATATGTATTTATTTATTTAAGGCAACTCTAACTGCTCGACCTATACATAATGATAAATATCAGTATAATTGAAAAAATAAAAAAAATATTGAATTTGCGCTATAATTCCATTTATTCATAGAGACAGACCTGGATTCTCATCGAAATCAATGGCTCACCTGTAGAGATTTTTTTTTGGAAAAAGAAAAAAAATCATATCTCCCTTCTTTAAATTATTGAATGGTGTTTGAGAAAGACTAAACCACTTACTTTTTTTTTATAATTTAAAAAAGAATCTATAAACCCTTAGATTTATTAATCATATAAAGTGTTTTAGGTGTATTATTTTTTTAATTTTTTTTTTTCTAAATTGAGGACTTTTTTCGACAAGAACCCGGGTCCTACTCATTGAGCTTTGGGGAGCCCTGCTACATGTTGAAATACAATGTTTTACAACAGATAATCAACACATATTAATTAAATAAAATCTATTTGGGAAAGTCGGGATTCAACCCCGTGAACTCCAGATTCGTAACCGAGGATTTTAACCACTCGGCCACAAGGATATTGTATAAAATAAAACAAACCATAATGATTCAATTTGGGTATTGGTATGATACAAGTTGTGAACAAAAAATGTTATGATTTTTGACTAGAATAATAATGACATTATTAATAATAATAATTAACTTTAACTATTACAATAGCCAATACGTTTATTATCATTAGTCAGAAAATAGAAACAACTTGTTTTACTAATCTTATAATCTAACCTTATAATCATCAATTAACTCTGAGTGGTACGTACATTTTTATTTGAGTAACCTTTACAGATGGTAAATATCTGATGCCTAAATGAGGGATATGGAAGCAAAGGCAGCAATCTTTTTCATCCTAAATTATTTCTGGAAAAGTTGATTTAGCGTTTAAAACACTTTTCTTTCATTAATATGTGGATACATTTAGAGATTATTGTTTCGAATTGTTCCTAGTTTATGTACACAAACATTTTGATACACAAAATTCTCTATTTCTTTATAATAATCATTAAAAAGTTGACAATGCTACACAACCGTTTTTTATAGGTTGCTGCCTTTGCTTCTAAACCCCTCAAATGGTATATTTTGTCATTCCTTAGTTGAAATGTGAAAACGAAATATAAATAGTCCTGATGTTGAAATAAGTCTTTTTATAGGTACATATGAGGGTTTTTATGAAAAGCATTTGAAGCTAAACTTAATTTTCTTTTTTTGGTTAATCCTATAAATCATATAGAGATAATCGATGATTAAGTTATAATGAATCAGCATCATAATTGTGCAACAATTGTAATTATGGGGTATAATACACCTTAGTGGATGTTTTGGTACAAGACTACAAGACAAGTGGAGTTGAGGGGATAATTTTTATTTATTTGCATTTAGATTTATGACGTTTATGATTTTTCTCAGACTTGTTATCTCTTTCAGATTTATGATCTCTCTCAGATTGGATATCTCTCTCAGATTGGCGATCTCTCTCCAACAGATGATCTCTCGCAGACTTATGTTCCCTCTCAGATGTATGATTTCTTTTAGATTTGCGATCTCTCTCAGATTTATGATCTCTTTCATGGCGTCTCGAAATGGTTCTTTCCGTGGACCGACTAGATGAGAGCAACCTCCGGGTTTTGAAGCGCTCACTTTTGTGTTCCCTTCTGTCAGAGGATTCTCTTCTGGAACGATGATGTCTATAATCACTCCTGGTTCTGCTTTTTTCGTCTTCAATGTTGGGTGGGGACTCTGACCATCTCCAGTGATTTTCTTTACTTCTGCAATGTTAAAGCATAAATATTTTAAATCAGAGAATTCTCCAAAGATCTGCAGTTGAAAGGGAATTCAAAGAAAAACTATTCATTATTTGTTCATTCAATGATGAAACTATAGCATATTTTGTCATAAATTCGAAAATCAAATATTCTTAATGATAGTAAATAATAAAAGATATTTACCTAGATCTAGACAATGATCCGCGCCGACTTCTGTGAGATTCACTGGGTGCGATGTTTCGATATTCCAAATCTCCAAACATATTATTGGGATTTCGGAACACATGTAGAAAATTGCAGGCTCTTCCTTTGGGACACCTCTTTCCAGCAAATAATCCTATTCGTAACATAAAATTTTATTTGTTAACTGTCATAGATACCTTACAACTATATTAGGTATTATGTTTTTGCGAATATACATCTACAAGATTTGGTTTATTTATTGATAAATTAAAGGACTAAAGTCCAATTACAAAAAAACATACAAAACACGAAATAGGAACAAAGAGCAATAGAGAAAGAACAGCACATACATAATATTAAATGAAGCCATGACAAAAATAGGAAAAAATAAACATAAGAAAGTCGTAAGGAATGACAAAAATCATTTAGACTGCTACCAAAAATTTCAAGACCATGGCTTGAGTTAACAAGTCTCGACATTCTGGACATTGGAGAATGATACCCATAATTAGTATAGTGATGATTGAGGAACAGCAATTCATTGTTTCTGAGTCTACGGCAAGGAATGTTGAGCTGGATAAGATGCAACAGAGAAGGTGAGTCTATAAAACAATTAATAATTTTGAAAATGCAAATTGAATCAAAGTCTTTCCTGCGCTTTTCTAATGAAGAAATTTTCAATGATTGTTCAATTTCATCATATGAATAATCGCCTCTTTCTCGCCCTAATCTCCATGCAATTCCACGTAAGAAGCGATGTTGTACGGATTCAATATGATGAATATGAACGGTATAGAAAGGGGACCAAATGACACTAGCATATTTTAGATGAGGGCGAACTAATGAGCAGTAGAGTTTTTAGGGTCTTTATATTCTGAAAGTCACATGCAATTCTATTGATAAAGCCAAGAAGTTTTAGTGATTTATTAGCTATATTATTAATTTGGTCACGAAAAGAAAGATTATAGTCTAGAGTGACACCAAGATTTTTTATAGATCTGACGGTAGATAGGGAGACACTATTTAATTTATAATTGAAGAGGATCGGTTTATGAGTTCTATTAAATGACATAATTTTACAATTATCAATGTTAAGTTATAGGCAGTTAGTTTCACACCATTCATTAAATGAGTCAATATCAATTTGGAGAAGAATACAATCATAAGATTTTATTATTTTAAGGATCTGCAAAAAGCCAAAAACGCAAGGAAGAAAATACTTTGGCAATATCGTTAATAAATATGTATGCTAAAAAGAAGAGGAGCTAGATGGGCACCTTGAGGTACTCCAGACGTTACTTTAATATTAATAGATTCAAAGTTATTAACTTCGACTCTTTGTTGTCTATCATTTAAATAAGATTTGAAGAAAGATAATAAAGGGTTTCTAATACCAATAGCATGAAGTTTGGCGATAAGAAGTGAGTGATTAACTTTATCAAAGGCTTTAGAAAAGTCAGTGTAGAGAACATCTGGCTGAGAGTTATCTTCCAGAGCGTTGACAATGGTATTAGTGTAGGAAAGTAAATTTGTTGTGGTAGATTTAGCAGATCTAAATCCATGCTGTTCCTCAATCAGAACATTTTTGAATACGGGGGTGATTTTCTTAGTAATGATGGACTCAAATATTTTTGGAATGTGGGATATAATCAAAATTGGCCTGTAGTTTTCGATGTTGAACTTGTTACCAGACTTAAAAATAGGCCTAATATATGAAATTTACCAGGAGTCAGGAAATGAGCCAGATGAAAGAGATAGGTTATATAAGGTTATATATATAGGTTATATACAAAGTGGCTTAGATAAGATGTTTTTACAATAAAATTTCAGGAATTCCATAAGGGCCAGTACTTTTCTTTCTAGATAGATTTTCTAAGTAATTAAATACATCTAAAAGTGTATTTATATTACTATGTATGGGCTTACCACAAATAGCCCTTTTCCAGGAAGGAATATCACAGAATTGCAGGGAGACTTGCTTCCCGCCATACCACCGCCCGTGAAATAATCTATAGGCATTTAACGCTTCCGGTAAAGTCGCATACTCTATGTAAGTATTTCCCCTTAAGTGACGTTCATAGTTACAGCAAACCTAAAATAACAAAGATGTATAAACTTTGATTTGAGAATAGTTAATGTCTCAATAAATTATGTGCAAGGTGTTAAAACACCGCCAGTAATCAATAAAGTAAGTGATAGATTTTCATTTGTTTCAATATGTTTAAATAATGAAATTTTTAAGGAAGTGTATGGGTATTAAAATGAAATATACAATTTAAATTAGTTAAATAGTGTACTGCTATTTTTATACCTTAAATTGGACAATTCTTCCCAGCGTCTGGAACTCTGGTAGTACGTCATCAAAGAACTCTTGAAAGTGTCGGTAAGTGTCATTGTCTTCATATTCCAAAAGGATATCATTGTCGTATTCATTTGGTGTCGAGTGATCCATGCAGAAGTGAGAATAAAAGTTCATGGCCAGCAAAATCTGTAATAATAGTTTATTCAATAATTATTAACAACCTTTGACCATAACTTTACTGACTATTTGATGGCAAAAGTTGGGATACATATTATATAATTCTTCTTTCGTATTGTGAGGGTCAAAGGTGCACCACTTATATATTATATATAATATTAAATCATCACCTCTTACTATTTTATAGATCTAAGGATGAGAAAAGATAATTTATTTCAATTATTGCCCACCTTGCTGACTCCTGGCTTCCGATGATTTCGAGAGCAACTGTCTCCAAATCGGCAGGCACCAGTTTTACTAAAAAAGGGACACATCTCCTTGTCTGGGTTAGTTTCTCTCCCGACCAACAGTTCACTGGGCAATTCTCCTTGCCCGATGGAAAACTCTTCGAGCCTCTTCATGAATTCTCTGTGACTGGTCAATTGCTCCTCCTCTAATTTTTTTCGTCTTTCTTCGGCCTCTTGGATCTTTTTTTGTTGTTCTTCCCATTCCTAAGAATTTTTTTTAACCGTAATAAAATAAATTAACGCCTGAGGCAATAAAATTAGGACTATTTTAGTCACAATTTCACCAATAACAATAATTATATAACGCTGCATGAAAAGGTACCGGTATGTTAGTTGCCAGCTTATTGTCACTGAAACTCTTATAAGCTGTTGTATAATAATATGTAAAGGAGTACTTTAACAAATTCACTACAGTAAATACCTTTTTTATTCTCAAATCTTGCTGAGCTCTCTCAAAGCGTGCTTTAGAAATCTTCTCTTGCAGCTGCCTCCATTGTAACTGTGCTATCAACTCTGTCCGTAGCCACTTTTCATTTTCTTCATCATTTATTCTTTCTTCCTCAGACTTCCTAAAAGCTTCCAATTTGTCTTGCTCAACAAGCCATAACTTATACTCTTCTGTGGATTCTTTTTGTAATTCAGCTTTAAAAAAAGACATTTTATACATTAAATAGTCACTTCAAATATAAAGACATCATGCAAGGAGTACTTCTGTAAGAAAAAAAAATCTGTGACTAATAATAATAACAGTGAATTTAATAGTACAGTTTCGTGATAGTTCACCTCAAGTGCGCTTAATTAATATTTCAAATTTACAATAAAGTTTTCCCATTGTGGTCCGAAAACCTTAGAATATTTTATAGATTAAATAAATAAATATAATGTAAACAGTTACCTTGCTGTAAAATGACTTCTTCATTTTTCGCTTTGAGCTGTCTTATTCGTTTTCGTCTCAATTTCTTGGCTTCTTTACGCCAAGTTCTGTGGGCCACAAATGTAAGGTATTAAATTAATAGATTTATTATTATTTACCATGACATAATTTATATTAATTATATTAGACAAAATAAATATTATTAAACAAAGACTTTATGTAAACCACAGATTTAATTGAATAATACCATTTTTCAAATATAATACATTCAAGAAATCTCTGTATGCTATAATATTTGCTGTCAATACGTCAAGAAAAAGTGAAGTTTTGTCATAAACTTAAATAAAGAACAATTGTCCGTCAAATGTGTTCGAACTTCAACAAACAAACAAAGCTAGTGCTCCAGAAACATTGTTTGATTGGTTATTATATTGGAAACTCAACTATTCACAACCACCCAAAGAGCCGAAGATCTCAAAATATAAAAGGACCATTACAAATTATAATCTCTCTATATTTTACACTCTTTTGATAACACAGCGAAGACTTTTTTCACGTAAATATTTTTTACGAACTAAAATATTTACTTTTGGGCTTGTGTTTACTCGTCTTGCGCTTCCTACTTTTTCTCAGGCCAACGTTTCGGATAGCCTTGCCGGGTTCGTCACCAGGGCAGATGATGTCTTCAGGCAGGACTATCCGAAAGGTCGGCTCAAGTAGGAGGAAGCGCAACAAGGCTTTACACCCAAAAATATAACCTTAATAATTCAATTAGTCGTGAAAAACATAGGAAATATCTATAACAAACCTGCCCATTATAGTAAATATCAAATGGTCTTTGACTTTCTAAGAATGTCGATAGTTTTCTTCAATGTTTACAAATATCGTTTTAACCTTAAAATATCAGACGTTTAAATGTCAAAAATGTTGTAGGTGTTGCCAGTAAAATAAATGTGCATTTTGCTTCAAGCGTTTTCACGAGATACTTTTGTTGTGAGACAAAAGTAACAAAATTATCTTAGATTGAAGGTAGATTCTTTTTTAGACCAATCACGACGCTTAAAAATATAACTCCTGAGAATTATTATTAACTATAAAAATAAACTAGCAAGAGTTCGATCTGCTTTTTTTCACTTGTTTTTCAATCAAATCGTCGGTAATTTATTTTCACGAGTTCTTGATAATAATGATAATTTTCTTCTTCGTATGTTTTAGAGATGGTCGATATCAGAATTGGGTGTACCTACGGTTCCACTTACCGGTGACCGGCAAGTAAACGGTTATTTATCCAGTTATTTTTGGAACCGGTTCCTGGTAGCAGAAAAGTTCCACGAAGGAGATTTTTATATTCAAATCGAAAAGTACTAGCAAATCGACAAAAGTTCCTCCCCAAAAAAGTACTAGCAAATCGACAAAAGTTGCTCTCCAAAAAAAAGCACTAGTCGGTAGAGATTTGAAATCGAAAAATACTAGTAAATCAACAAAAAAATCCTCTCCGTAAAAAAAGTAATAGCAAATCGACCAAAAAACCGGTTCCTCAGACAAATGATATAAATTTTTATTTGCCAAAAAAAGGAGCCAGTTCCTCAGAAAAACAATATCGACGGTTCCAGTGACCGGCTGGGAGCCGACTCCTTTTAACCGAGACAGGAATATCGACCATCTCTAGTATGTTTCGTTTCTATGCATTCAAATGTTTGACAACTAGCCGTATTGAGATACTGAAAGTTTGAGACAAGCAATTGTGCGTTAACAATTTCTTCGTTTATTATCCATGACCGAAAATTTCTCATTGAGTCTGGGAAAATTAAACGGGTGTTTATAACTGGTGGCCTTAAATCAATTTGAGTTCCTAAATAGGTTTAAAAAAACTTCAAACATGCCGTTTGCAAATCAACCTTCCGTTCACATTACGGAGTTAACCGACGAAAATGTGAAGTTTATTGTCGAGGATACGGAATTGAGGTAACATACTACATCTGTTATTCTCTCTAAAACTATCACGCATATTAAAATATATATTTTGTGCTTGTCAAGACAACTTTTTACCAGGTTCTCTTATAATAATATTAGTGAAAAATCAAGTTGTAACTTGATACAATACACAGTCATTAAACATTACAATTTCATTGTAATCTAGCAAAATATCTGTCACACTCATACGTACAAACAAGAAAACTATATTGTTTGATTTAATATGACTGAATAACACTGTTCATGTTTCCTTAGCGTGGCGAACAGCATGAGGCGAGTTTTCATTGCGGAAACTCCTACAATGGCTATTGATTGGGTACAACTGGAAGCCAACTCCACTGTCATCAGTGACGAGTTTTTGGCACACAGGATTGGACTCATTCCACTTATATCTGATGAAGTTGTGGATAGACTACAGTACACTAGAGTGAGCATTCTATTTCATCACATTACTTACATGTATTTATAACCTCTGATTAGGATGTTTTTAGTTATTTTTTAGTGCAATTTTTTTTCCTTCACATTGGAACATTACTAGCAATTTCTACTTTTTTTTTTTTTTAGAAGGGCCTAATGACCACCTCTTCATGCGCCTTAATATCAGTCCCATGAACCTCAAATTTGTATATTTTTACTCATTCTTGGCAGCTCTCACTTATTTGAAACCGGTAGTTCTTATCAAGTCGCCAGCCTATTTCATCTGTGGGCAACCTCTGCTTCTGTTTTCCAACCAAAGACACTTATTATTTTCCAACAATGAGCACTGTTAGTGTTATATCAGTGTTATTGTACCCACCCTTTTTTGTCTAGTGTTTGTTTTATGATAATTTTTTGGTTTAGGATTGCGTGTGCGTGGATTTCTGTGCCCAGTGTTCTGTAGAGTTCACCCTGGATGTCAAGTGTCTGGATGAGCAGACCCGTCACGTGACCACGGCCGACCTCAAGTCCAGTGACCCGAGAGTGGTACCGGTGACCTCCCGCCATCGGGAGGACGACCAGGCAGAATACGGAGAGACCGACGAAATCCTCATCATCAAGCTCCGAAAAGGCCAGGAGTTAAAACTGAGGGCTTATGCCAAGAAAGGTAAATTATTATACATTTTGCTTTATCAATGATTAATACTTAATCTCGAAGAAGAGTTAAGATCTACAAATACTAAACAGTAGAAACACTGTGATGCTGTGACCCAACGTCCATCTTACCAGCTGTCTTCTGGGATTTCGAAAGATGAGCAATGGGAAGGCTTGTATTCAAATGCATGGGAACTATATTTTCACAATGTTATACAGTACGTACGCAGATCTTTATCACACACATTCGTCTCTGCCTGGTCCTGTATGATGATGATGCGTATACATATAGGTTGCCACCTATTGATTATCAAGCGCCCTTGAGGTGATATTTCACAAGTATTATTGATTATAATTGTCTGTTACTAACTCTCCCATGCTAATATAATTCACAAATAAAAACACATTTTTGAATAGCTGCTTCACCCAATTTCAAAACTTCTTCATAGTCTATCAAAATATGTATTAGTAAATATTGTATGTTTTTCATTTAAGGGTTTGGTAAAGAGCACGCCAAATGGAATCCTACCGCTGGAGTTTGCTTCGAGTATGATCCGGATAACTCCATGAGACACACCCTCTTCCCCAAACCAGACGAATGGCCAAAAAGTGAACACACCGAACTTGGCGATGATCAATGTGAGTTGGTTACATAATATCCGTTATCACTTTCAGTACCTAATTAGTACCTAAATCCCCTAGTTGTAATTCAAAACTATAGTGTTACAGACCAGGAAACATCTCCAAACACTCAATTACAGCCCCGGTGAATTTTATTTAACAGACTGGGCTACTTTCAAAGGAATAATGCGAAATATGAGAGTTAATGATTAACACTTATGCAGACAGTCTCCGAATCAATATTTTTGGGTTATTTTGTGTTACAGGTGAAGCAGAATACAATTGGGAAGCGAAACCTAACAAGTTCTTCTACAATGTTGAGTCAGCGGGAGCTCTAAAGCCGGAAAACATTGTGATGATGGGAATTGCAATCCTCAAAACCAAATTATCAAATCTTCAAATGCAGCTGAGTCACGAGTTACAAAGTGATGCACTCAATATTATTTAGAAGTAAAAAAAACTTTAAGAAGTATTTTTTTTGTTTATATCCTCACCTCTATTATAAAATAAAGATATTTTAGCATTATGTATATTGGTTTTTTTACTGTTGCTAACTGCATCCATTGTTTTGCACTGTGATAATTTAAGTTTGCATCCAAGTGAAAAATCACTGCATTTGTGTAGTGATAATGCCAAGTACATTTGCTTCACTCCAAACTTAACCCACTTCTCCAGGTAGGTTGAGGATGTGGGATGGTTTTCATCCTCCTTCCTTTTCATGAACAGCGAACAGAAATCTTACCCACTCACTGTATGATCCACCGAGAGCACCTAGCTGCAAAGAAGCTCTCTCCTGAGATAAACACGGTGATGATAACGCAGTTAAGATCATTAATGAAATTCATAGTCGTGCCACAAACTCCAGGTTGTTCACAACACTATGAGATAATTTTTTTATTGAAATGAAAAGATCTACATTTTCTTCTTCGCTTTTGTTATCTTGAAAGTCTTTATTTGCCTGGATTTTTTTTATTTTCAGTTCAGTGTTTCTACGTTCCTAGCCAAAATTACTAGGGTAGGTTGATATCGGAAATTAAGTGTACCTGCGGCTCCAGTTACCGGTGACTGGTGAGGAACCGAATGTGTATCCAGTTCTTTTTGAGTCAGGTCCTGGTGCCAGAAAAGTTCCACGAAGGAGATTTTTATATTCCTTGCCAACATATTTTTTTTGTATTTCATGGGGGGGGATGCTAGCAAAATTCTGAAAACGAAATGAAATGGAAACCGATTCCTCGCCAAAAAAATTGTACTAACACAAATCAGAAAGTACTAGTAAATCGAGAAAAGTTCCTTCACCAAAAAAAAGTACTAGTCGATAGAGATTTGAATTTGAAAAGTACTAGCAAATCAACAAAAAATCCTCTGAAAAAAAAGTACTAGTCGGTAAAGATTTGAAATCAATCGAAAAGTACTAGCAAATCAACAAAAAAGCGCTAGTCAGTAGAGATTTCAATTCGAAAAGTACCAGCAAATCAACAAAAATTCCTCTCCGATATCGATTTTTATTTTCCAAAAAAAGGAACCGGTTCCTCAGAGAAATAATATCGACGGTTCCAGTGACCGGTTTGGAACCGGTTTCTTTTAACCGGGACAGGAATATCGACCATCTATCATTAGAATAAAAAATTGTCTCTATCATCGAACTTCTTGACTGTCGCCGCAAGTAATTTATGTCTTTAATTTCTCAGTGAAAAGTTTGTCAGTATTCTCGACCCTGACAAGTGTATTCCATTACCGATTTTCACAGTAAGTCACGTGTATTTTTAACCACATTATTTGATAAACATCTTTCTAATCGTTGTGCATAGCGTTGGTAAAAACTTCAATGTTTTGTGAATGCTTCACGAATTGTTAGTTCTTTAAAATGAACCCTTCAATTGAAGTCGAACTCGCGAAAAAAGAGATTTGGATTTATCCGCTTGTTCGTTCAGTACTTTTTGGAACCGGTTCCTCGCCGAAAAAGCACGTACTAGTCGGTAGCGATTTGAAAACGAAAATCACTGGAACTGGTTCCTCGCCAACAAAATCACATACTAGTCGGTAGCTCTTTGAAACTGGAATGAAGTTAATCAAATGAATGAAGGCTAAAATGAACTACCAACTTCAATTGAAGTGTTGGTTCAGTGAAAAGAAGTTAATTAAATGAATGAAGGCTAAAATGAACTACCACCTTCAATTGAAATATTTGTTCAATGAAATGAAGTTATTAAAATGAATGAACGCTATAATGAACTACCGACTTCAATTGAAGTATTTATTCAATGAACAATGAATGAAGTAGGAACTGTTGCCAAAAGAAGTAGTTCTTTGGAGCAGTTCTTTCAAAGCGGTCACAGCGCTAGTATGAAACAATATTGCTCTTATGCGGAACATCGCCACGGAGCGGACTCAGACGCTGGTGTGAATCAAGCTTAAATTTTCCCGCAAACCGACTGACAAAATTTATAAAATCGAGTACACCATCGAAATCTTGAATGATATCATTGAGTTGCAACGTATTAGGCGTTTGTTTTGCAGCTATTCGAAGTTCATGCCGACGAGCGTGTACTTTAACTGAACTTCGTATACGTAATTTAAAAATAATATAATCATGCACAACTAGCGTTGTGACCACTTTGAAAGAACTGCTTCAAAGAACTACTTCTTTTGGCAACAGTTCGTACTTCATTCATTGTTCATTGAACAAATACTTCAATTGAAGTCGGTAGTTCATTTTAACTTTCATTCATTTCATTTCAATAACTTCATTTCACTGAACCAAAACATCAATTGAAGTTGGTAGTTCATTTTAGCCTTCATTCATTTCATTCCATTGAAAGAAGTACTTTAATTTGAAGCAGTACGTTGTGAAGGCATTGACATTTCAAAATGAAGGAACCAGTTCCAGTTCCTACGTTTTGAAATGTCTACCGACTAGTACGTGATTTTTGTGAGGAACCGGTTCCAGTGCTTTTCGTTTTTAAATCGCTACCGACTAGTACGCGCTTTTCTTCGGCGAGGAACCAGTTCCAGTTCTCTTGGTTTTCAAAACTCTACCGACTAGTACGTGCTTTTTCGGCGAGGAACCGGTTCCAAAAAGAACTGAACAAACAAGCGGATAAATCCAAATCTCTTTTTTCGCGAGTTCGACTTCAATTGAAGGGTTCATTTTAAAGAACTAACAATTCGTGAAGCATTCACAAAACATTGAAGTTTTTCCCAACGCTACTGATATGCTAGGACTGTGGAACCGGTTCCTCGTGTTTCTCACCTAAAGGAACATTTCCGGCGAAAAGCATTTAATGGATAATCGCTTTATTTGCCAAAAAAAAGAAACCGGTTCCTCGGAGAAATAATATCGACGGTTCCAATGACCGGGTTGGAACCGGTTCCTTTTAACCAGGACAGGAATGTCGACCATCTCTAAAAATTACTAACTAATATAGATAATCATAGTTCACTTGGGGAAAATCTCCGTTAACTAGCGTTGGGAAAAACTTCAAAGTTTTGTGAATGCTTCACGAACTGCTAGTTCTTTAAAATAAACCCTTCAATTGAAGTACCACTGAAATTCATGAGAGCGACAGCCCACGCTATATATAAACCCGTTAGAAGCGTCCGTTTGAGATCTGCATCCTATAGTACCGCCAGAGGGGAATGAAAAATGATTATTTTATAAAAACAATTATTATTAATTCGACCGGTCTATAGCCGAGTAGACAAATACGTCGGATTCCCACCCGGACGTCGTACGTTCAATTCCTTTGCTGGCTTTGTTTAGTTGAAAATTTTAAACTTAAAAATTACAAATGGACAATTGTTATTGCATCAGTAAATAAATTAAATATTATATTATGATCACTCTGAAAAACTAGTGTCCCACACCAGACAATACAACCAAAGCAATCAATGTTCGTAATTCTTTTAGAAAATTAAAAGCAACTGTCACCAAAGTTCAACAAAAAATATCACAACAATAGTCCGTATAAAATCATGTACAAATAAAACACAAGTACGTCGAACTGTGGATGGTGCGATTGTGCTAACAAATGAATAACTACAATTGAAGTATTGAAGTTGTGAACTGTGGATGGTGCGAGCTAACAAATAACTAAAATTAAAGTTTTCAAAGTAAACTACAAGTGAGTGTGGGTGGTGCGATCGAACTACAATTGAAGTATTCGCACATTGAGAAATGAATGAAGTTTGAACTGCCGCAAAATGAAGTAGTTCACACAGAGCGGTCACAACGCTAGTTAACATTCTTTAAAACAATCTTGGGAAAGCTGGATGGATATGGCCAGTCAAAGAATGGGCAACATATCTTATTGAAAATAAAATTCCTATATTCCCGACACCAAGCCGTGACTCTTTTTGGTATTTTCGATCAGAAGAGTATTTTATATATAGAAAGATTATTTATTTCAAAATCAAGGAATTAGTTCATCAAAAATACTGCCTCTATTAACTTAAATATCCTACTTTTATCAAATTTAAAAGCAAAAGGATGCAATAGAATGTACAACCAGAACTGCTCCATACCGAGAGTTGTTAGTCTATAGAGAATTCAAGAGAGCTACATTTAACTTACTTCTGAAGCTTGTTACCCAAGGCCATAGCCAGGATTTGGGGTGTCAATCAGTATTTCATAGTGAAAGAGGTATTACAAAATATGTTAAAATAAGACAGTTTTCATTTTATTTGTAAAACAATACAAAACATAATTTACACTTTATACAAATATAAGAAGTCAGTGGTATTATTACAAATTTATTAGAAGTATTTTTGTAAGGGTTCCCCGAGAACGACTTCCAATGTCTGAACAGCCTTTTGCGTAGCCGCTTCCACATTCTGGACTTCATCTTCAAGCAATTCTGCGAGGAATGGAACACTTTCCGGCAGCAATGGCAGCCAGCTGTCTCCCAGCTTGGTTGCCATCTCACACATGCAATCTAGTCCCAAAAGCCTGAGACAATAAATTACATTTTAATGACCGATTCAATAATACTTTATCAACAACAGACTTATGATTATTCACTTTAATGCAGACTAGTAGTCACTAGCCAGCTTCGCCCAAACTTCAACATGCATTTCTTATTGAACAAACGTTATGGGTTCTTGTCTATTTTTGAACAGTTAAATGGATATTTCAATGCTCCATAGCTCAATTTTGGAAATTAAGTTGAGAGCTTAAAATAATTGTGATGACCTAGAAAGTCCAGATGGTAAAATGTGTGTTATTTTCGGAACACCAGAGTCCACCTTCAAAAGTTTTTAGGGGAATACATCATAAGATTTTATGCTTTAGATCAGCCCTGGCCAACCCGTGGCGCCTTTACGTGCCGCCTGCGGTCGTGTATAACGAATAATGTTTTTTTTAAGTATTGGGTACTTCAGAATGTATTCAAAATCACATTTAAGTTTTTAGAACCAATAACGTTTCAATAATTACGTGAAAAACACGAAATGCATATATTCTGCTGGTTTATATTTCCCGCGCATAACTTCTCGCTCGTTAATTATTTTTGTACGTGCGGCCCTTGGGAAAATTTTATATGTCAATGCGGCCCGGGGTGCAATTTGGGTTGGCCAGGCCTGCTTTAGATGCATGGTTAAATTTAAAAATTTAATATCCTAGGAATAAAAAGCTCGATAGTGCCCAATACTTAAACAAACTTAACCAATAGTGTCTATTAAATGAAAAAAAACTTGTATGGCTTTCGAGGAAGAAAAGAGTTATACAAAAGTTAGGTGTGTATAAATTGGACTCACCTTATGTTGAAATCATTGTGACGTGTTTTCAGCAGAATTTGATAATTTAATGGTTTCCAAAGAGAATCATCTGCCGTGGCTACAGAGAACTGTGCAATGCACGGTATAATCAAATGTTTGGCTCGAAGTTTGAGTGCATCCATTCCACCAATATGATTATCCAGTTGATCTACCAAGGGCTGCATTATTGTTTCAAATCTTTCCTTATTCACAAAGTTCTGGCTGTCATACAAAAATACAGCATTCAAAGTCTTAACAATGTATTCAATTAAATCACAGCATTTCTCATCTGAATCCAGGAAAAGCTCGTCCGATTTATTCTTGTTGCAAGCATTGAGTAAATCTGCAGCATTTTTTATAAAATGTCCAGCAAATAATATGAATAATCCTTTGAGGTTCTCAGCAATCGAATAGCTCAATCTGAAATAAAAACAATCCATCAACATCAGAGCTATTAAATCTTTAAAATTAAAATGGAAAACGATAAGGAAAATAAATTACCTGTAAAATGTTATAGCTCTGTCATTATTGTCATCATCAGGCATTCTGACGGCCCAGTCAAATATTTTGAAGTACAAAGGTCTGAAGGAAGATTCGGATAGCTTCAACACAAGGGAAATGACTGCCTTTATAACATGTTCTTCAACAGCATCCACGTGAACTAATTTAGCATCGTAGTCTTTGCAGTTGCATCGAAATTGTAAAGCCGACAAGAAAAATGATGATAATTCTTGCTGAAGAGAAGTGAATTCTGGTCCCGAAATTCCAACAAAACTCTCTGACAGGATGTTCATTGCAGGGCCAATTGCGCTAAACTTGTCTTTCTTTATCAATTGTCCGTAACACTGGATAATAACTGGGATCAGAACTCGAGGAGCTATTGTACTGGATATTTTGTTTTTGATCAACATCAATTTGGATACAACTGGGGTATTCTTAGTGCCCGAGTCTACAGATTCCCATTTCGCAGTTAGAATAGAAAATTCAAACAGAAGTTTTTCCAGATATGGACTTAAGAACAGAGGAATGGTTTCCACAATTTTGTATATTGCTGTAATGACACTTAGCAACACCAGTTCTGGACATCCAGCACTTCTTTGTGTCTTTAATATTTTAATAAGCGAAGGCATAAACTTTGGCAAATAGGCTATTGCATGCGCTTTCAGATTGCTACATAATTCTGCCAAACATAAGACAATTGAAGCCATCAAATTTCCAGAAACAGCGGACCTCGTCAAATTTGTAATAAGGTCTAAGATGGGTTTAAATTTCATTGGATCTTCTTGCGCCAATAGTCTTACTAAAAGCTTCAATGACAGAAGGGCAGTTTGTTGATTCAATTCCACCTCTTGCTTGGTGAGTCCATCTGGAATCTCGTTGTTTGAATTTATGTCACCAATTATATCCAGTAGTGGTTCCAAAAGCGAGTAAATCACAGGCCTATCACAATCCGCAAAGAATGATATGTGATGTTGAAGTTTAGTGTTTAAGATTTCCATAGACTTCCTTCTTACAGTTGGTAAATTGTGAGTCATCAATCCCCGCACTACCATTATGAACATTTCCACTGATAATAGAATATTAACATTATCTAGAATTTCGTAGCTGTGATGGAGCATCACTTTCCAATACTTAGCTTGAGGTTTTCCAATATTTTGATCAGCCGCTTTGGAAACACCTTGAATGTATGTTAAAATGTTAACAATAAACGATTTGTACAAATCCTCCATGACTCCTTTATCAGGAAGTGAATTAATTTGCTGTATAAAGGAATTAGATGATAAAACATTATTGACAAAAGTAATGACTGTGTACTTAAAATGGCGCAGTTGCTTGGAGGAATGAGATGCAATTTCAAATACAACAGTTGGGTCAACTTTAACTTTTTTGTCAATGTCTTCATCTTCCTTATCAACTGGTAACGTTTTGAGAAATCCAATGAGTTTGATACAGCTCTGCATGATAACATCAGGAGGAAACTCCAAAACTAGAGACATGGCAAAATCTAGTCGCTTAACAGGTTGCTCCTTCATTGATACTTTGCTTACAGTTTTTTCTTCATTTCCGTGCATTACGTGACTTTCAAACATTAGATTCAAAAATGTGGAAAGGAAAAGTTCAGGATTCAACGTAAGCAAAAGCTTCTTAAATAAGGGTAATCTACGATGTTCAGGAACATCCATTACAACATCAACAAATATGCGCAAAACAGGAATCACACGCTTTTCCAATTGATCCAAATCATTTCCATGGCTTTCAGATTTGACGAGAATAGGAATTACAGTCTCAATAATTTTGGTGATTATTTGAAAACTGTAGGCATCATCTTGCCTCAGAACTGATGAACCGATGAATGTAAAGATGGCCATCATGTGGTGAAGCACTTGATCCGGAAGCATGGAGGCAGCCTGGGAGAGTAGCATGAGGGCGTGGTGGTGGGTTTGAGGGTTCTGCGTACCTCTGATACACATCACAATCAGTTCAATGTCCATTATTCCCTGTGGAATCTTCTTTGACTGAACTCTGTCAGATGGATATATCTTCTGGGAGCAGTGTAAAATACTTGTTAACAACAATTGTTTTACATATTCAACTGGAGATTGCTCTTCAAAATCTAAGCATTTCTTCACAATGCTAAACAAGTTGGGAAGGATTTCATCTATACCGGTTAACTTCTTTTTATTTTGCATGTATTCCAAGAGTGTGACCCCAGATTTCCATTCGACAGTGTCCAGGACCAAAAGAGAAGGCACAAAAGTTTTGGATTTTTTTCTGGAATTGGTATCATAATTTTTGTCTGTTATGTTTATCATTGACACTAGAATCGGCACAATATGCTTAGCGTCCAGGTTTATTCTTTTAATCAATTTGGCTGCAGACGATATAACACTTGAATCAGAACCAAATGTTCCCGCTCCGATTATCAGGGCTACAAGAGCTTCTGCCTTTTTCTGAGGGAGCAAGTCAAATAGTTCCTGATCAATCTGTATCATCACTAATGCACACACAAACGCATTGTTTGACTCAGTTTTCCTGAAGTTCTTGAGTGACGTGTCGATCAATTTCCAAACCATGTCATTTTGAGCAGATTTTAATGACGTTGCATCAATCCTTGATATTATATTACAGAGAGTTTGTGATTCGAAAGTATTTGACATATGATCATTTTCATGGTTAGTAACTATTAATTTTAAAGCAAGAGCAGAGAATACTGATAGTATTTCTCCAGAGTTTATGAGGGATATGAGTGAGGTCATCTTTGCTTTAATAGTATATGGGGTACTTTCACTGACAATTGTTTTAACCAAGCAGTCCAAGGATTTTTTCATTGGATTGACAAGAGGTTTGATGAGGTGTTTACGGACCTCTGGATCGGGAGACAGGAGAGCGTAGAGAACTAAAGGCACCTGTTCCTGATCGGCCAGTATCTCCTCTCTACGGCGTAGTAGTTCATTAAACAGAAAGTAAAAATGATGCTCTTGTTTGCCAACTTTGGAGCAAATCACTTTTATAATCTCCAGGACAATCGCCCTAATAGAAGATGTGCGAGAATATAAAGAGAGAATCAAAGAAAATAATATAATATTTGAATCTAAAATCCAATCGAGGTCTTCTTCAGATAGAAGTAAAAGTGTTTGGAGAATTCGGAGAGATCGGAATTGTATGACATGCTGATAATCACTTTCTAATTCAGAATAGTCCACTGTAAAGTTGGATACAAACTCCATTTTTTCCTTTATTGTCGAGCAATTAGAATTAATCAAAGCACGAAGAACAGGACTGTAAGCTTTTTCTAGTTTGCTACTGCATCCTTTTACCAACAAATCATATGTTTTTGATATAAAATCTCTATCAGAATCAACACCCTCTGTGGTTGACCAAGGTTTAAAGTTATTTATCTTTGTTTTTACAATAATTTGCTCCAAAAAGTATGCATAGATTTGGAGCGGCAGTTGCCCATTGCCTGACATTTCAATGAAATCCGTTATAAATTCAGAAGAAAACGTTGCAGGATGTCGAATGTATACAACATCAGCATTTTCGATGGATTGCGAAACTGCATTCAAGATCAACAAGCTCTCAGATGAACTATTATCATCTTGCAGAGAAAAAGTGACCAGGAGCAAGGCAAACATTTTAGAATTGTAATTTTCCTCCGAGCTTTTAGAATTGATAATTTGCATAAGATCTGCGGTGTTTGGCAACCAAGAACCACCACGGAGAGCATTAAAAACGGTTTTGCATATGGATTTTGAATTTTTGTTTTTCACTATGGCTTGTATATCTAACCCAGGCATAATTATTTTTCCCAGTGGAGATCTCATCACACTAACCGTGGCGAGGGCAGACTGCTTGTCTTTAGGGAACAAGTAGGGCAGAATGGCCATGCAGGTGGACAGATCTGAGAGAGACTCTTCCAGAGCACACACGTACTTCAAAGCTTTGCAGCATGGATCCCACCACAATGTATCTTTGTGACCATTACGCAGAATTAATCGCAACCGACTAATTAGTACCTTTTTTCCCACAAGGTCTATGAGGCACTCGAGCTCAATATCCAAAATAATCCCGATAACACTAGGATCATCATCTTTGAGGCGATCAGCTACTGAGTCTTTGATAAATTCAATGTTGGTTTTCTTTAAATTCTTCAAATCTGAAATAATGTATTTCACTGCTTCCTTTCTAATATCGGAGTTTTGGTGATACAGCTTTTCAAACAAGAAAGAATCGCCCAACTTCCTGATAAGCTTTGGTGCGAATCCCAGAATTTCATTCAATGAAACATTTTGCTTGTTTGATGTACTTTTGTTGCTTTTTAAGACATCCCTTACCACATTATCAAACTCATTGGGATATTTCATCTCGAGACCTTTCAAGAACTTAGAATACCAAGCTTGTATTTTAATGGACTCTGAAGTATCTTCTTCAATGACCTCCATGTCAGAGTCAGAATCACATTTGGTAGGGGTCGTTTGAGAGGTTGTCGAGTAGCAATCTACAACACACCTGAAAAATTATTTTATTACGTGAATTAAATTTATATTAATTGTAAGAAATGTGTTCCTATCCTTCCTATGTATGTATATACCATAAAATAATACGAGCTAGAAAGCTTTAATTAATGAAATCAAAAAGAAATGTAAGATATTTACTTGGAACTTAAGAAGATAATAAAAAAATACATACTTTATCAAGATCCCAGCAGATGCAGAATTCATATGAATTTCAGAAACAAATAGTTCTGGTAATTTAGCAAATCTTTTCAAGTACTCCACATTTTTCTGCAGGAGCGACAAGACTCCATTCATAAATGCTTTAATAAAATGGGAAACATCGATTCCCTCACTGATTAGTAAATTCAGATTTAAGCAAATCCCCTTAACATCATCTGAGGACAAATTGCTTAGAAAATTTTCAGAAACATTCCTTAATTTCTCTTGTGTCTGAAACATGAGATTTAACAACAACACAGCCTCATACTGTAAGTTGGATTGGTAGATGGAAATCTTGTCCGCTAAGTACTCCATAACTTTAGCATTCAACTGAGTCTTAGCCACTAGCTGGGCCAAGATCATATAAGCAGCAGCTTGCAGATTGTCAATAGTTGATGGGAGACACATCAACAAGCCAGGAAGTATATTGGTAACATGGGCCTCTGTTACAGATCTGGCGTACTCTAAAGCACCCACGATGCTTGAACAGTAAAATGCAAATAGAGTGGTCAGTAAATCAGCTTTGTCGTCAAACTCCTTGACAGCTTTCTTCACCATATCGGATATGAACATCAAGAAAGAAGGATTTGAAGCACAGTGGTTATATAATACCGACTTGGCCAGAGGAATCCCAGGTTTCTGGAGGGGCTCTAGCCAGTTCCACATATCAGTTGCATCTTCAATCTTCATTATTTGCAAACAACGCACAAATATTCTGGTTTCGTGGTAGGGCAGTATTAGACAGAAGAAGTCATCCTTATTGTATTTATGGATGTGGAATCGGTTGATCAGCCACTCTAAAGCCTTGTGACTGGACTGAAGAAGAAAGTAGGGTGAAAGTTTTATCAAAAAGCTTTTCACAGATTTATCAATTTTCTTGTTGGCATCTTTAGTTTGAATAGACCTCTCGAATTCCTTGGATGAGAGGCTGAAAAGTGTGCGTTCATAGTCAGCAAAGCTAGGGTTAATCTTCTTGAGTTCTGCCAGTCCACTCAAACCAATCTCGTAGAATGTCTCCCTGTCGATGGAGGCAGCTTCCTTGGGGTCAAATAAGAGAGAAGTCTTTTTCTTTTCTTGCCGGTAAATAGATGTTTCCGGAACTGCGAGCTTCTTCAATTGCTGGGCCAAAGAGGTAGTCATTTTGAAAGATCTGTAAATAATTTGACCGTTAGGTACTGAGAATTAATATAGAGACGCTCCCAAAAAGGAACAATGTTTTCATTTACGTATTTTATAACACTTATTTAAACTATTTTATTCAGTTATCAAAAATAATTAATTGAATCGGTCAATATTTCAGTGGTTATATAATAAAGTTATTTTCTTGAACCTATTATAATTTATTTTAGTACAATTCTCAAATTTTAAGGCATAGTATTGAAAGTAATATCCAGTACTAAAACGGTTAGTACTTACAACTTTATATTAATCGAATCACATAACCAGCAGTTGATTATATTTTTTAAATACCCACATAAATTCTGTCCAAGAGACAAATTTGAAATTAAATTAAGATATGTATTTATAATTTTTTTTAAATGTTGTGGTTCTTGTTTAAATTCTGCAGGGTAAAGTTACTATTATGAGTTGCACGAAATTATAAATGAAATCTTCTTGGATTTATTATACTCAGTTTGAACGTGTTTCCATTAAAAGTTATCACAATAACATGAAGTTTTGGGGAAGATAACAAATGTTTATTAAGAATATATTAATACAACTTACGCAACCAAATTGCACTTTCCGGACAATTCACTCAGCGGTACGCCGTCCACGAATTAAATAAACCTTTTTGTTTTATACTGCATGTAAATCACCTAAATTAACTGTAATAACCTAACATATTTAATTTGTCAATGCGGCTTCGCGAAGCACATGTCACATTTAAACGGTTTCTCTATGATTATTAGAGATGGTCAATATTCCTGTCCCGGTTAAAAGGAACGGGTTCCAAACTGGTCACTGGAACCGTTCAAATTATTTCTCCGAGGAACCGGTTCCTAATTTTCGCAAATAAAAAATGCCGATATATCCATTTAATGATTTTCGCTGGAAAGATGAGGGTCCGGTTCGTTTTTTTTCTCTCGAAATTCACAAAAACCAGTATTTGGCGAAAAACGAGTAGCCGGTTCCACAGTTCGTAAATATTCGGTGAGGAACCGGTTCCAGCTATTTTTGTTCTCAAAATATTGCTAGCATTTTGAAACTCTAATCTTGGAGGGATTTTAAAGATTTTCATTCGTTGTAAGTAAGATTAATGATTATGTTTGATTTTTTTAAGTTTTAATTACTGTTATGAAGATTTTAAAATAATCTATAAAAGCAAATTATATTTAATAAATTTTAAAACATAGGTAGACAAATCAATGAAAAATCCTGTTTAGATTTTATAAAAAATGATTTATTATTTAAATTAATACTACTACAAAGATTGATAAACAAAATATAAAACCTATCTACCGTTGATTTCTCAAGAGGAAATATTTATTAAACCCAATTATGTACTTGATAAAATGCATATGGGAGTAAAAGAGGCGACCAAAAAATTTGCCAAGTAACTTATAATTTATTTATTTTTAATTATGTGAATTCTGGATAAGAGTTTCAACTGCTCCAGACTGCCATGAACCTGTGTTACTATGACATCCCCAATCAAAGTATGTTATGAGGCTGAAAAAATTAGGGATGAAAGGAAATAAGGAAGAGGAAGGTTGAGAAGTGTCTGGCTATTTAGATCTGGTCACCAAACACGGCTCAAGCCATGTCGGTTTTGAAACGTTTGGATGAACTAACCATATAGAATCTGGGTTAATCATATTTCACCTTTCTGTAGGTTCAATTTTATTCACAATCCAGAATAAAAAAAGGTGGTTTATTTTACACATTTGATCTATTGAATAACCAGTTTGTTACTTCATTGTGTTGTATTAAAATTTCTGGGAGATTTTTCTAATAATTTAATAAATCATTTTTTCATTGGTCACAACAATGTTAACCGAGATCTCATCAAAAAATAAGATCCTCACAAGTCAACACATAGGTGTAATTTTTTATGATTACAATAGATATGTTTGTAAATCCAATCTCCAAAAAGGGGGATAATATTTCAGTATTGAACCGGAGAAGGACTACCATCATTTTAATGTTAAGTGATTAGATGTGAATAACAGGTTATTTCTAAAAGTTCTCTATCCTTATATGTTATTTTTTGCCTCTAGATACAATAGAACTGGTCATCAGCAAAAAAATAGTTGCCAATTTTAATCAAAAATGTAACAACCATCTTAGTTATATTCAAATTCCGAGAGTATTGATCTGTTCTTCGATCTCAAATACTTTCTCGTTCTAGCATCGCATCATCCCTTACTAATTAGGGAGATGAATGCTTTTGGTCTAAATTCACCCCCGCCGCTCTAAGTTTGCAGATGTGACCCCTGGAAGGGATATTCACAGCTGTGACGGCCTATAAAAGGTCATGTTTCAGCTCTAGGGGGCAGTCTTCTTACCCGGTGCCTCAAGCGCCCTTCAGCCTCCTCTGTCAGGACTGACACAAGAACCCTTAGTTAATGGCTGCTTGATGTGCAGTGGATTCATATTTGACGCAACCCCTTCCCCTCCTATCCTTCCTACCCGGTGCCTCACGCGCCCTTCAGCCTCCTCTGCCAGGACTGACACAAGAACCTTTAGTTAATGATTGCTTGGTGTGCAGTGACGGCCCTCCTGTAACACTCTGCCAGGACCGACACGAGAACCTTTAGTTAATGGTTGCTTGATGTACGGTGGATCCAGAGCAGAGGTATCCTTTAGAAGTTCCTTTGGGAGGACTGATACAGGTGTAACTTGTTTCTCAGTGAACCCAGGAAAGAAATACAAGCACACCGAAGCTATTGTGCAAATAGTAAGGTGGAGATATTATATATTTCACGACCGGAATGTCAAGTGTTTGTTTGAAATAGTATATTGTCCTATCATTGTAAATTGAACTTGCAAATTGATTGTACCCCGAACAATAAAAACTAATTGTGTTTACCGTCAAAATTGTGTAATAATTTAAATAACCCGTTGCAAATGTCGCCCATTGCGGGGCTATATTAATTAATTCACATAAAACAAGTTATAACGTAAAAGAAGTGTTACAATAAAGTTTTTCTAAAAAAAGTTTCTGTAAATTGTGAACATCAGAACTACATACGACTTGAACCGGTAAATGAATTGTGTGAAATTGGTCCAAAGCACACAATCAACTTATCGACAGGGCACTAACATGAATGAATAGTTACATTCTTGCGCACTTACCATTCGGATTGCCCAAACTGTTTGTTGCTTTCAAATTAAACATAAAGGCTGAAGGACTAACGGAGCCAACATACGATCTGATTTTTTCAGTCAAATTTGAAGGACACATGTTGAAAGCCTCGCCCATCTGCCTGTGTTATCCTTAAACTACAACCATTTTCCTTCACTTTCGACATGTTTCCTTCAAATAGAACAGAAAAAATCACATTGTCCAAATACTACTTAAGCAGCAATAATGATGCTTCCTTTATTTAATTGAACTGTCCAAATTTGACCCTAAAAAATCAAGGCAGCTCCAAAGAAAAACTTATGTTGCAGACACAAGATACTTGGTAAAAAGTAGTTAGAAAAGGTTGAACTTGGTGAAATGAAAAACATTTTATTTTATTTATACCTTTATTTTACATCATGATTTTTGTCACATTTACTATGATGAAGTGTTACACAAATCCCTTAATCGGCTAAGACAAAAACTCAGGCAATAGAATTATAAACTCATATCTGAAATGCCCAAATAAAATGATTCATTTTTTTTATTTACCAAATATAAATAAATAATAATTTCAGCAAAACTTCCACCTGTTACCACATGCATTACATAGGACGAAGGTTGTCATAGGTTCATCAGCACTCCTAGTCTGGATCTGGCTGTAGGTGCAGTTGCGCTGCTTGCACTTGCCGCACTTGAGCAGACTGGTCTGGGTACCTTGTACGGTGGCGAGCTGGGCATCACTGATGGCTTCCTTCACAAACTTCTCTCGCAGTTGCTTTACTTCATCACTGGCCATCTCCTCCGGGGTCATCTTGGCTAACTTGGCAGCAGCGATGACACCGTTCATAAAGTTTGTCCTTAGTATTGGATTTTTCGCATCTTTCAGATTGGCAACTCGTGACCTAACTCTATTCTTGTATCTCATGTCAGTGTTTTTAAACTCAAGGAAAATACACTCCTCCAGCTCTTCGGCTAACTCCTCGGGAGTCCCGCAGCCTTCCACGTCTCCCTCGACCTTCAAGGCTTGCGTCAGCAACTCTCGACACTTTAACCTGACAGCGTCTGTGGTGTTTGAATGGGGTGGGAAAGATTGTGTCTTTTTCTCCTTTTCTTCCTTTTTATCTACTTTGTCTTTTGACTTAGATGATGATTTAGAGCTACTGGCGGAATCTTTAGAAGGAGTATTGGGCGTGGAAAGGAACTTTTTCCAGTTTTTAATCAGGGTTTTTGATAAACTAATCACTTCTTCATCTTTGCTAGATTTCCGCAAAGCATTCACTGTCATTCCAATACGGGTCTTGGTGAGTACGTCCAAATTGATTGCTAACGTTTGTAAGGTTTTGAGAAGATCCAAAGCCTGTTCTTGACCCTAAACAACATTAAGTTCAGACATAAGACGATAATATACAAAAATGTGTTAGGTTACTCAAACGGAACCCCAAAAATAACTTCTTACCGAGCCGTCTCCAGAGGACATCTTGTTCAATTTTTTTTGTATCCTCATGACTTCTTCTTCAACACTCATCTTCGATAGAATTAGTTAGAAAAAGCGGTCAACAAAAATAATCCAATTTTCCCCACAAGACGCTCTCCGGATAAGCATAGAATAATGAACATAGACAGAGACAAGTCAGACAAGTAGTGTATCTATGAAATTCGTGCTTTGACAGCGTTTGGTGTTAACCTATGAAATTATGTTTTATTGTTACCTGAGTACCAATTATCACGAGACCCACCGACAGAAAAAATAAAATAAATAAAGGTTCATTCAATAAACTTCATTGATATAAGAGATAAATGATTTTAGAGAAAATCATTCTCAAAGGTTATTTGAAAACTAAAATTTATTTACTAACTATTCTCCAAAATAGAGCAATGAGAATTTTACTTAGGCGATATAGATACTCAAAAGTAACTAAAATGTCAGAGGAACAAAATTAGCTAACAGTAAAACAGATGCTAACATTAAACACATTGATGTTTATACATAAATGAAGAACCACTTGTTACCTAAATATTTTTTTGACAAATTATCTACAATGTTGATATTCACAAATATAATACAAGGGCATGCAAAAAAATTAGACTACCAAAAAAGAATAAAGTCAACACACAAAATAGCTTACTATTTAAAAAGATGAAATCTTTTAATGCGCTGCCGGGAACCATCAAAATTATGCCTATCAATAAATTCAAAATAACCTGTAAAAAATTCATAAATATCAAAATAATAAGTAGTATGTAAATTAAAATATTATAAAGTCAAAAAGAAAATTAAATAATTTGCTACTTGTTAACTTGAATGTACAAAGTAAATAAAATTAAATAAATAAATAAACCGTGTCAATCTTTTTCTCATAAAGCAAGGAAATCAAGGATAAATTACCTAAGGAACGTGATGTAAAAATGTTTTGCCAAAAGTGAGTTGTAAACCAATGGAGTTGTTTTTAGGTTATTTTCGATTTAGTTATTTTGTAACGGTATAGTGGCGCACTAAAGTAGATTACATAAAATAAATAAAAAATGGGAGAGGGGAGGAAAAACTTCAATGTTTTTAATTAGATGCTCTAAATCAGTTGAAATAAGACAAAAATTAACGAAAAACTAAAAAAAAATATGTAAAGGATGTAGTATCAATTTTTTACTAGAAATATGTTTGAAACGTAATGCAGATTTATTCCTAGTAATTAATAAATTTTGGCTAGTTAAGCAAAGAAAAAGCAGATTAAAAAAGTAGTTATTTTGTAGATATTTAAAAAATATAAATATATCGGAGAAGTTATTTTGTAGATATTTGAAAAATAGTCTCTTTATTCATTAGTGACCTTTTGGTCGCCTGTACATTTAACTGTAACACACTGCACTGCAAGCCATATAATAATGCACAAAAATATGTATTAATGTTTTTAACAATCGTGTGTACCCCACTTTTTATTGCGTGAGTACTAGAAATACTTAACAGTTTTTTTAATAAATACTGAAATAACACTCTTAAAAGTTTTATTTGATATGACAATAAGGTCGATTGGCCGTGAAATTTTAAACCGAACACAATATAATTTTAGCCTAGCTCAAGAGATGTCGTTAGTATTCATTTTATTTAATACATTTTTGTACGTAACATTCGCTCAGCGAATTTCGCTGCAGATTTTTATTGTATTAGGTACCTAAATAATGTTTGATGATGTATACATTATTTTACAATCAGTCAAAATAATTTACATTTCCCAATTTTTTAATAGGTTTTCCTTATCGCTTCATCGTCTTCCGTATATATTTTTACGAGTACTTGTTCATAATCAGTAAAGATGTAACGTAAGGTTATGACAGAAACAAATGCGGACTTTTTTTTTGAGGATGCGGTGTGCAATTGGTATTAGAAATTCAACGAGGAGAGGTAATGTAATGACAGGTGACTTTTTAACACAGTCGTGTTGCGCCCCTTTCGAAAATACACGTTTTACATTTGGTTGTAGTCATTTAACTGTACAAACAGTTCCAAATAGGGCTTGTTTTGGTTTCATTTTGGCACTTTACGAATATAAATAAGACACCGATAGGATTTCGATACAGTTTACAGTGTAAACATCAAACAATATCATACACAATCATGGCTGGTTACACGACATCTCATGCCCTGTGCAATAAGGACCGAATGCACCTCTCCCCCATTTTTATTTAGATTTTTTTTTTAATATTTCCCCTTGAAAATATGGATTTATCAACATGTCTCCAGTCGATTTAATAAATATTTCGCCATCAAGACATGACCAGGGAGAATCTTTTCCAAACAATCTGGAGGAAGCTTTCACACTCGTATTTAAAAAAAGAATCGTAAAGAGCTCTATACTTTCTAAAAAATACGACCCTGTGTACTGTACCTTTGCGTTTGCAATTATCAAAATCAAATCATTATATTTAATCGACCGACGTAATACTATATCCAATGACATTAGAAATTTCAAATTGTCGACTGTCAAACAAAACAAACGAACGAGTGCCTTGAAATCTTGGAATTAAAAGTCACAAGCCCGTTCTATTTCATGAATTCATACGAAAATGAGCTGTAAAGTAGCTTTCTTCGGAGATTATTTTTGTATAACAAAACGATAAAATTGACAGAGTGGTTGTGATGTACATTTAGTTTATATGAAAAGAACTGTCGGTACTTTTGGAACCATTTACCGATTGCTTTGAAAAAAAGCCGATAGCGGAGACATGGGGTTTCATTTATTATATGTTTTTATGTTTTCGTATCGCAGTATCGCATGATTAAAAAATAAACCCCAACAAAAATGTTTCCACAAATAAATTTTAAAATCAAATTAACCTTAAGTCAGTTCTACAAATAAATTTTAAAATCAAATTAACCTTAAGTCAGTCGATCCGGTGCTATACAGATTAAAGGTGGAAAAGCGATAAAAAGGTGTGAAACGACGAAAAATGCACTACTTATTTTAATAATCTGCAAAACAAAACAAATCACGCAAGGCGCGTGGGGGTGCCGGCTGCCCCGCGATCCACTCCCCGCCTGCAGCGCTATGGCACGCGCCCCACCTCTATTGCTAAAGAGCTCATTTACTGTCTCTAGAAAGTTTCGTTAAGCTTCTGTTATAATTTTGCAGAAACGGAAATGGAAGGCGGAAATGAAAAAGTATGCACGCGAATGGGTAAAAATAAAGTTGTGGTAGGTTTTCATTGGACAGGCAGACGTTTTTCATATCCCAAAAAATTGGGGCAACCAATTGCAAGTTTATTATAACTCTTTTGACGAATTCAACAAGTATAATTAATAAAATAATAACGTCATACTGTGATGCCGCAATTTACAAAGCTCCAAAATTATGCATGTTGCGGAAGATAGGCATGATGATCAAACTCGATACCTTTAGTATTTAAATTCTACGACCTAAATATCTAAATACTCGCACATAACCCCAAAGTTATTATTAAATTCTGACCAAATGTGTAATGACGCCACTATTACTTGGCGACAATATATCTCACTTAGATTCCTCATAAGGCTTTTGAAAGAATCGCCTGAAATCTTTGTATTCAACGCCTTGCGTATTTAGTTCCGCAAAACGCACAACTAAGATTGTTATCGTTTGACAGGTAGGATTTATTATACCTGATTATTATGATCATATTACTTTGGTAGGTACTTTAATTATGATATTAACTATGATTTTTTAAATAATTATTTGAAAAAAAAACGCTAAAGATTAGAAATTAGGAACTACAGATTTTAACGAACGTTTTAAAAATTAAAATCTGTTTAAATACCAAATAAACTGCACAGCTTGGCATTGATAATTTTGCAGGGGGCCAAAGGAAGAACGATCTATTTTCCAAATCCGTATTTTTTTGTATTCACAAAACCTTCACCAGCGACGTCACCGGCTATAAAGTTGTCTATGTCAAGCTGTAGCTCCCGATTTCACCGAAGACAATATATCTGTGGTACCTATTGTACTTATTCAATAGAATTCAGATTGACTTATCGATCGATCGATTTGTAAAAAATAATATTATATTATATTAACCTTAGAGTATACTAGAGGTAGCCCAAGCCAATGCAGTGAAGTCAGTTTTGGACTTGTTTTTGATGATTTTAACATGACTCGGCGCAAATGGGCGTGGCTAAGACTAAGACTACGGTATTTATACATCCATTCATATCACATATCGACATAATGTTTTTGTGTATTCTTATAGCCACATTTTCACAGTATTTTTATCAACAAAAATATAGCATCTAACTTAAAAAACCGTTTAGTTGTGTCAAGATTAGTGGCAAAATAAAAATATGGGCGGAGTCCCGCCGTTAACGAGCGAAGATAGCCAGCTTAAGATCATTGCGACAGTATATAGAAGCGGTCCAAGAAATTTGTTGTCTCTTTCTCTCTCATAGTGTACGATGTAAAAACTCGGAAAAAGTGATTTATTACAATTTCGGATGGGTTGGGTAAAACAAATTAGATTTCCCTCCATATATTGTTACTTCAAGATATTAACTCAAGTACCTACGCTTTGTTTGGATGCTTATGTGATTGTATGTATTAAGCGTAACTTAAAAAAATTAAATCTTTCACGTAATTGGTTACAAAAATTACTCTCATTTAAAAAAATATATCAATAATTATCAAATAGTTTTACATTAATCCTTAAACTAAAAACAAAAATCTACCAGTGGTATTTATTTATAAAATGCATATAAATCGAAATAATAAGTACTATATAAGTTAAAATATTATAAAGTCAAAAAGAAAATGAAATAATTAGCTACTTGTAAACTTGAATGTACAAAGTAATTATGGTAATATAAAATAAATAAATAAAAAATATAATATTTTTTTACCAATATCTAAATCTTTTTAACGTGATTACCGATTACTGCACCAGAGTCACATCTGCCTGGAATTATTGTGTGGCTGAAAGAAGGGTGGGGGGAGGAGATGAGAAGAGGAAGGTTGTAAAGTTCACTTATTCTCCAGTCAAATATTTATGTTGTCACTATATTGGATTTATTGTACATTATTTAAAAAAAAATTTACAGTGTTATTTTTGATTATTTTACAGTTATCGTTTCTTAATTCAAAATGTCAAATATTTTTTTGTGTATTTACACGGTTTCTAAATAACACGGGGCTACACCCCTTATAAATGGTTAACTTCTATAGCGCCATTTTCGTGGGAAAATCACCTCAGCAGCGCTTTACAAATTAATGTATCTAACCTATAACTTATCACTTAAACTTATAACGAATAACTTACAGTTAAAATTTATTACTAATGGCTTACAACTAATATTTTCAACTAGTGACTTACAATTAGGATTTATAGCTAGTAACTAAGTTCTGAGTATAACTTATAACTAGTGACTTACATATATGATTTTACTATTACTTCATTACCTCTTCATTATTGCTCCACATTTGTATTACTGTTCAACGATTCTTTTCTTGTGTAAGGACATATAATAAAACATGTTTCAAATTCTCCAAAATAGAGCAATGAGAATTATGCAGGTACTTACTACTCAGTATTATGCGCAGAGAGGCATGCGGAAGGGGGCCAGGAACATATCGCTAAATTGACTGTTGATGAATACTCGAAACTGTTTTAGAGGAGCCCACCAGCCCCAAGGAAAGCCAATAATAGCGTATTCAGTCCTCGAAGGCGTGCAACTAAGCTGATAAACATAAAAATCATTTTATAACAAATGATCACAACGAAGGACGAGCTCTACGATTGCAATGTGATTTGACCGCTTGCGTGGCTCGTTACCAAGAGTCATTCGAGGAACTCACGAAAAAACAGTTTGGACAGGCTCTGGATATCTCAAGTGAAGAAAGCGATGTCGTAACAAAGGTGACTTGACGAGTTCGTCTATTGTCTGATAGTGATATTGAATAATCTTTGTTACGATTTTAAAAAAGTTTTTTTTTAAATAAAACTACGATAAACAATAATGAATATTATTTTTTGTTATTCTGAATTGAGTTTAATTTAACCCTTTACAACCGGCTTCATACGAGCGTGAGTTTGTCAAAAAAACATCTGACAAAAATTTTATCCGTTTTTGGGAACGAACCCGATTTCCAGGCCAGACCAGTGGCTCGTGACTTTTTAATGTGCTAGAGTGCTGAGATTGAAAAATACCACGTTATTGATGATGTTGTAAGTAGAAAATGTTCGGCTTATAATGATGGATTTTTTTTTTTTTATAAACTTTTTGTTTCTTACATTTTTTTTTTACATTACCTACCTCACTAGGTCATAAGAACCTGTTCAGAGGTAAGTGACAGTGAGTACAAGTAGAATAATTTAAAAAAAAATGATGATATTTGTTACACAATGTTCTAGTTTGTCATGGTAAAGAATTTCAAGTACTATTTTAGGAGGTCTTCAATTTCCTTGCGGTCCTTACTCATTAGCCATTTAGCAATGTTTTGTTTGAAGGAATACATATTGGTGATGGCTACAGTCTGTGGTGGGAGTTTGTTGTAAGTGTGAGGCGCGATGTACATATGGTGTCTTTGTGCAAAAGCTGTATTTTTATTTAGGTACTAAAAAGTCTTTCTTGTTGTTTGGCCCTTGTATTTTTATTATGTGTGATATACATTAAAGATTTTGAATAATGAGTTATTTTTAACACTATTTTAAGATATAAATAACTGTCTGATATTGAGGATTCCTAAAAGTTGAAAGAGTGGCGTTGTTGGGTGCCTGAAGGGCTTTCTAAATATAATTCGCAAAATTACTTTTTGTATTTTTATAAGACGACCTAGCAAGGTAATATCAACTTCCCCCCAACCAGCTATTCCATGTCCTATATGGCTTTGACATAAGGCAAAGTATACACTCCGCAACTCTTTCAGTTCAAGTACATTCCTTAGTATTTTAAAACAGTAAATATGTTTTTTAACACGTTCAAATTCAAAAATTCAAATATTATCAGGTTATTTGTAATCCATAATATGTAAGAGAGAAGTAAATTATTTGTTCTTAGTTTAAATATGTATGTTTGGAGGTTTCTAAATTGTATTCAGTAACAGAACTAGTGATAAACTCGTACATAGATTTCAACACTATTGTTGTATGTACCTAGTTAAAAAATAAATAAAAAAAATCAGCTGTGGAAAAGCATGAAGGACATGACCTACATTCATCTCATTTTACGGGAGTTTTATAAACTCATAGGATTTATATTCTCTTTTATATAGTACGTTGATGTTATACACATAAAATCATTTTACAGTCATATATAATATAATAAAATGTTTACTATACGTACGAATACTACTAAAACAGGGAAAATGTTATACAAATAACGATATATTTACTTGATTTGTAACTTTGACTAAATGCAAGTTTATAAATTCATAATTTATTATTTAGAAGACACGGTAGTGAGACATCTGGCATGGGAATGATGAAACTTGAAAAATTCAGTAGAAATCCCCGAGGCGTATGTTGGTAAAACCCTTAGAGTACATAGAGTGGTACATATCCAAGGCAGTGTAGTCATTTTTGATGATGTTTGCCGGACTCGGCAGACCTGGGCGTGGCTAGGACTAGGGCTAGGGTATTTATACATCCATTCATAGCACATGTCGACATAATGTTTTTGTTTATTCGTATAACCACTTTTTCACAGTATTGTTATCAACAAAAATATAGCATATAACCTAAAAAACCGTTTAGTTGTGTTGAGTTTAGTCTCATATGAAAACATGTGGGCGGAGTACCCGGAGACGCGGGAGACCAAGATCACCCTTACAGTACAAAAAAGCGGTATGTTATTTTTGTTGTCTCTTTCTCTCTCATGGTGTACGACGTAAAAACTCGGAGAAAGTGATTTATCGCAAGGTTTGTATAGGTTGGGTAAAAAGAATTAGCTCTTTCTCCATACATTGTTACTCCAAGGTGAAACCATACACGACCGTATTACTATTGAGGAGAGAAGTAATATAAGCGTAATGAAGAAGATTAAGAAAGGGACGCTTAGTTTCTTTGGACATGTAGAACGGGTGAACGGAGAAAGGAGTATCAGGAGAATATGTAAAGTAGAGGTGAATTAATATAGTCGAGTCTACCTACCGCGGGGAAAGGGCGTGATAGTTAGTTAGTTAGGTTTATTAAGTTTTGGTTAGTTACATTTGTTTTCCTTACTGTCGGTGCGTTAAAAGCCGTGACTGGTTGATTGTTTAAGATTGAGTAGGTACCTACGTGAGTTTTCAAGAAAAGGTTTTTGGTTGGTATTTTATGGGCAGTAAAAAAATATATTGTCAAGTAGAATGGGTCTACAATAATCGTGTGAAAATACCCATTAAACAAGTTATATATCTGTATTACACTTTTTTTAACAACTTATAAATGTGCGTTTTCTCTTTTTTCATATTTATTTGTTTGTTAGGATTTATTTTACATTATTTTTGTTATCAACCATTTCATTATTGTTTACTCCACACAGGAGGCCCTAAGGCTTTCTTCAAAACCTATGCCTTCTTAGAGGACGCTGAGTGGAACATCTTTTTTAAAAAAGGTGTGAACCTGTTGTAGGAAGGAGTAAACACAAAAGTCAACATATCGAATTGTTGAACTAGATAAAAAAAACAACCGTACTGAGGCGAAAATCGTTTAATATCTATCTGATAGGACCTGCCAGGTAAGTATGTTCCTGAATATTTTCTTATTTAAACTAGGAATTAATATGGAATAATAGAAAATAAGATCTGCACAGCGCCTTTGAGGTGATTTTTCACAAAAACGGCGCTATACAAATCATCCAAATATGATTATTTTTAAATGCTGAAGGGCACTGAAAGAAACAATGTGGTCCACAGCGTCGGATTGGCACCTAGGCGACGCGGGTTCAATTCTCATGCAGTCTAAGTCCTCCCTCATTGATCGTAATCTTTTTAATTAATACTTCGAAAGTGTTTCAATAAGTGTATCTAATATTATTCCATCTTATAATAGATATGTTTTTAAACTTTGTTCGGTGAAATATTTAAGGAAACGTTCTGTTATATTTTTTCTAAACATCTGGCAGACACGAGGCAGCCCGTATGAGGCATGAGACATGAGACAAGTCATCAGGCACACGACCTAGGCGAGAAGTGAAGTCTGACAGTCGGTAGTTAGGTCAGAGTCCGGGGAGCGCGGCTGTCACGGGCCACGGGACACGGCGCGGGTCACGCAGCGCAGGTCAGAGGTCACGGATTGGTGTCCGTACTCCGTAGTATGTGTCATGTTACCACACATAGAATTAATTATTTTTAACTGTTTTTAATTATATTTCAAGAAAGCAGATGTATGCAAATATATCGACAAAAACAAATCTCGTCTATTTTCTGTCTTTCGCATAATTATTAACGATTTAACCACCCCCCCCCCCTCTAGAATTTTTTTATTTGACACAAATAATCAAACATTTAAAAATTGCTTTGCGAATTTAAGTTTTGTAACGAATGCTCTGACTTTGCATCCAAACAACCACTATGCAATACGTCCAAATTTCCGTGACAAAAATCTACTCCCCATACATTTCCGCTAGTCGTTCAAAAAACAAAAACATAATAACCTTATGATGAGGGTAATTTTTAAATGATATGGGGAAATTTCGATATGATTTATTTAATATTTTAAGTAAATTTAAATAAGATCTTTATTTCACGGCGCCCCTTCAGAAATGGCGCCTATGTTTCTGCACAGTTTGAACGTATGGTGGATCCGGCGCTGCCCGACACAAGTATTTGATACACTCGATCGTGCCATGTTTTCCTCGGGCGTACCTGACTTCTTCTACCATTAACTTTCGTCGTATATTCGCCTTAACCTCATATCTTCGTTCATTCGTTCTACATGTACAAACCATCTAAACGTCCCTTTCTTAATATTAATCATTACGCTTACATCAAAAAGGTTACTTTTACCTACTAGCTATACCAACACTATTTCTGATTCCATTTTCCTAATGACAAGTTTTTAATTATTGACGACTATAACATGTCCAATATTGAATGGAATAATCAACAAATTAATGTCATTTAATAGAGACCAATACTCGCCCCACTTAACTGCTGATCTTTTGCAAATCTAACCCAATTAAATCAGTTACTGAACCAATAGAAATATGGACGAATTCTCGACCTGGTTCTCTACAATACTCCAGCTAACGTGGCATTAGACAAAGAGGATGCTCATCACACATCCTTGATCGTAGAACTAGAAATTCAATTCAATAATTGATTTGATTAACGATGAATGTATTCCCAAGAATGTTGTAAAATGCTCAATGTGAAAAAAAGAAGTTAATTTGTCGAATCTCAAATAAAATCTCCTACCATCCCTGATCAATTGACCTCTGTGGTGAAAAAATGCCGATGACACTAAAAGGGTGGCGAACTTATTTTTTGAGTATTTTAAGATTGTATTTTCAAAAGTTTAACCTGCCCATACAACTATTTACATGTAAAGACCTAGGTGTTTACTTAGACAGCAAAATAATTTTTGATAAGCAAATCGAAAAACATATTTCAAAATTCTTCAAGATGCTAGATCATTTTTTTCAAAAGTGCCAAGACTCTACATATATTGTTTTGTTCATTAGTCAGAAGTCAGCTGGAGTATGCTTCCACAATATATGGTATAACCCTCAATATAAGGTATACATAGATCTATTAAAAAGTATACGGAAATTTTTTTTTAAGCACGTATATCACAAATATACTTCGAATAATAGATTAACATTACAAAAAAAGACGTACTTTATCAGATTATTGTACATAACAACACAAATACAGCTAAGAACTCACCAATTAGGTACTCGTACGGTACAACATATACCCATTATGAGCAATTACTCCCCTTAGATAATTTCCATGACTCTTTACGAACCTACAAAACAAATCTCCATTTTTATTTTGTAGGAAGCAATCACTTTGTGTTTTGACATATTTAATGAAAATCAAATAATAACTTTGAATAAGACCACAGATTTTATTTTAATTTTGTACCCTGATGATGCTTAGGCTAAGCGAAACCGGTCGGTCATTTTTTTTTTTTTTTAATAAAATATGTGGTCTAATATGAAATTATTATTTGATTTTCATCAAATCTTTTTTTAATTTTATTAGCGTGATATAAAATTACACATCCATTACAGTCAATTATAATTGTGAGAAAATAATCTTTACTTCATAAATTTATTACACTTCTTAATTGTTTCTTCTTCCCATACACCCTTTTCTACTCACACCTACTTTAGCCAAATGTTGATTTCTTTGTTTTCAGATTTCTTCAAATTATTTTAGTTTGTAATACTCCGTCACTCATTTTCTCTTTGCATCACTGTAATGACTAGTGTAATGTGTTTTTTTTAACCTTTTTTATTGAATACTTTACTCTTTTATTCAACGCATGGTGTGAATATTTTGTAATTGGCTTGATAAACCTAACCTTGATTATTTTTTTCCAATTAGTATTGTTACTTATTATCGATATGTCAAGTGTTCCAAAAAAAAATCAGCCTTGCACTCTTCTCGGATCCACCACGGTCACATGCGGTTTTACCACACGTACGCCTCAGGGATCTCGCTATTAGATATTATTTTACCTTAAATCATGAATTACAATTTTTTTTAATAAAAAAAAAATTTGGCGTTGAGAACATCCCTACAATGCAAACAAATCGTTTGTTCGTTCCTTATCTGGTCGCCTACACCGAAAAGTTTGTAAGTCTGTATTTAAGTCATAATACATATTCATAATATATAAAAGTTATAATATGTATTCCTTTAATCTAAACATTACTAAATGGCTGATGAGTAAGGACCGCAAGGAAATTGAAGACCTCCTAAAATAGCACTTGAAATTCTTCACCATGACAAACTAGAACATTGTGTAACAAATATCATCATTTTTTAAAAAATTATTCTACTTGTACTCACTGTCACTACCTCAGAACAGGTTCTTATGACCTAGTAAGGTAGGTAATGTAAAAAAAAATGTAAGAAACAAAAATTTAATAAATAAATACGAATAAGCAGATTGCGAATTCCCCCGAGTACCGATTTATTCCCTTTCAATTTAATTTTTCGTAGTGCAAAGGTCGGAACCAACTTAAAATCTTAGTGCTTATTACTTAGGCTTTAGTTTTCTTCTGTTCACCACCAAAGCAACCTTCTTCCACGTCGCATAATATTGTTTTAACTTAAAACTTGACTTTGAACTTATTAGTTGAAATAATTATTTTAAAATTTTGATAATTTCAATTGACACCAGTTACAAATTTGAAAAGTTACTATTACGTGCGTACGTACCCAGTTCTCGCAAAGAAACTATGTATTTTAAATAGATTATTCTCGGTTTATAGATAGTACTATTTTGCAAATTAAGGAATAGGTATACCTACATACATTTTATATTCTTGACCATTTATCCTACAACATCATCAGCCCTTGACATATGTTAATATGTAAACACTAATTTTCATAACGCCTCATTTAGGTCATCTTAGTGGACTCCATTTTCATGTTTTAGTTCCAGCTTTCTAAAGCGCCAAAATATTATTGCAAGTCATTGTCATTGCATTAGTTATTTTTTATTTTTTTAATTTTATTAACGCCTTTAAGGCTTTTACATAAATACATTTATTTAAATAAAGGAGTACAATAGATGGGTAGAATATAACATTAAGAGAAAAGTTAGTATTTAACTGCAAGTATATAAATATAGCGTAGGTTTTATAATTATAACTATAAGTAACAATAACCTTTGAGTTCTATTGAAAACATTCAAGTAAGCTAGATTTTAATTTGGAAACAGTGTTGTAACGGTAAACATCTATTGAACCATATTTATTACCAAGTCTATGCAGCCTTTGAATGGGCGAATTATCAAAATAATTGTTTGTAGACGTAGAAACATAATATAGAGCCGCTATTGTTTGTTATTACAAACGTTTAAAAGGTGAAAAAGTGTGGAACAAAATATTGTTATATTGGACTTCCAGGAGTTTAAGACACTAATTTTACTGTGACATGATAATTTTATTAAAATGTTTAATAATTATGTTTAGCCTTTATTCACATAGTTACCTATCCTTTCTTGTAATACAGGTATCATAAGTATTTTTAGTTACGTAGCATGTTGTATCTAGTATTCACAAAATACAGTAGTAAGTCACAGGTGGAAGAAGTGATATTCGTGGTAACGTTCCGATAACAGCAATAATTAGTCCGCGAGTGCTGATGAGTTTTCCACAACAGAAAACGGGCGGTGGTCGCGTCCTCCGCGACGCGCGGGAAAATGCGGCGGCGGGCGGGGCGGGCGGAGCGGGGCAGGGGCGGGGGGCCGCGCCCCATCCCGAGTCCTCAGGCACGGCCGCGGCGAGCCAACCAACAGTCGACAGTCAGCGAGGACGGCCGACAGCGGCAGGCAGCGAGCAGCGAGCAGCGAGCAGCGAGCGAGAGCGGAGAGCGGCGAGCAAGATCGCGGCCCAGCAGTTGTGTGTCGGCAGCTGGCGGTAGTGTAGCAAGCACGGCGCGGCGCTGCCCGTTGGATCGATAACCGGCGAACGGCCGCTCCTTCGCCGCGAGCATCTCTTCGGTGAGCGAAACATTGATATTTTATTACTTACTACACTCTGGTAAACGGCGACCGCGTGTGGGACGGTGCGCCGTCTGCGGGCTATTTATAGCGGCGACCTCTCCTCTGGGCTCTTGGTGCCGCCGGCCGCCGGCCGCCAGCCGCCATGGTCCGGGCCTCGACGCCAGGAGCGGTGACATTTCCATCCACTCCGCTCTCTTATCAACTCCTTCCGGCGTCCGCTCTAACCAGCCGCGGTCGCAGCGGCCCAAAAACCCCCGCAAACATCCTCCTTTGCGAACTCACTTGACGTAAACAAATTAATAAATTCATCGCGAGGACATCTGCATTTCGACAACACATACGAGTGAAGAACCCAACACAGCAACATGTTGTATTTCATGCAATTCTTTGTCCACAATAATGTTGTTCGTCGTCTGTTTTCATTTGGTTGTTGTATTTGCGCGCGGCTCGGGAGGGGGAAGGGGGATGGGGAGAGAGTTTGTGGATGGGGCAGTTGAGGGACTTCCCACGGCTGAAGAGGGGCCTCGACTATACCTTATCTGCAATCGATTTGTGGCCGAGATAACTACCTTTTACATTCCTGCGTGTGTGTATGTGTGTGTGATTAACCGATTTTTTGATCCGCGATAGCATAATTCATATTTATATTCCAACTCCACTATTGTAAAATGAAGATTACGTGTGCAGCAAAGTAGCACCCCGCCGATTGACATGTTATTATTCCCACTAAAGATAAGCTATTGGTTAGGTAAGTACTAGAGAAGAGATCTTCTGTAGTACCTACTCGTTATCGATCCATGCCAGCGCCAGCCATTGAGCGCATCTGCCATGAGCGCTGAACGTATGAACATGAACAGCCGCTCGCTAATTGCGGCCACCTTGACGCTTTATCTCGTATTATTCGCCAGACCCAATCTTCGGCCAACCGCGAGCTGCCATCGCTGTCGCAGCGAAGAGCATTCCGTGCCGCGGGACGTCACAGCGAAGTAACAAGTAACAATGTCAACACTTTGGCTAATTAAGGCGGACAATGGCTGCGGCGGCCGTTGCCGCACTGCATGCTCCCAGGGGACAAGCTCAAAGTGCGAGGGTCAGCCAGCAGTCACCAGTCCCAGTTAGCAGCCAGCGCTGGCCGAATACAATCATTATTATGCACGTTTGGACTACCCGACATACCTATCTCGCGGCATGACCGATAACACACTTTTACCGGGTGCCCGCTACTACTGCACATGCACTCGTCATGGACGATCCCCAACATTTGGCACAACGAGCCTCGAGGCCTGTGTTCTGTAGTTATGTTGCTCTTCTGTGTACATACACACACTATACACACGACACAATACATGACACAAGGTGTCTTGAGTCTTGACGCTCAGACAACTCCCGCTGAGAGCTCTGCGTTGTCGCCTGAACAAAAAAGAAACAGCTCTTGAAATTGTTACGAAAGAAACCCCTTATCAGTGTTTATATCCGTACAACATATTCGCAACTGAAAATTCGGATCCATCATCATATTTGTCTTCGTGCAATTACTTATAATATTTCGTAGTGCGGTGGCCACTAGCGTGTAGTGTGCGGCCGCAGACGGATCAAGGTTCCCGACCTAATTTTGATCCATTTACCGTCGCATCTGACTTCTTGCGCGTTGCTACGAGTGGACGTATCGGATAATATTATTATGACTTGATAAGCGGTTGGATCCAATGCGTTGGCGGCATGTAGTATGCCGGTGCTAGCACTAGCGCTAGAGGTGGTATGCTTTATCGCGGGACGAAGACGAAAACACACGAACTTGCCTGTTCTGAGTAATATCACGGGCATAGTCTAAAACTTACCTCACCCAGTGACGTACCATTATGTCCGAAACGTCGTGCATGCCGAGATAGAACACGAACATAGAGAAATAATTAAAAACATATTTTGTGATAAATTTGTCTTAAAAATGTAAATTTCAGGTCACAATCGATGGACCGTAAGAAATTACAACTACGAAATTATTTTTTATTACATATAGGGTTCCTTTTAATTTTGATTTGGGAGATGTATTTTTTTAATAATTTTACCGGAATTTCACATTTTGACAAAATTTGTTTTTTTTTTTTTAAATATAATATTTGCGATGTTTGAAAATATTGAATAGAGATAAAATGATATATTTACGTATCCATCAACTTAAACTAGGTTCGTTATCCACTGAAAACTGTTACCTCTAATAAGCCACCAGAAATAGCTATACTTTCTTACAATAAATGGGGAATTCACATTTTAACAAAATTTGTCATTTTTATCATATTTTATGATATATTTGTGATACCTACATTTATAAAGTATTGCATAAAGATTTAATATATATGTCGTCATCTAATCAAACAAGGTTTATAAGCCACAGTAAGTTTGTAAAAACGATCAATCACCCTTTGTAAAACAGCAATGCAAGCCACTGTCCTAGTACAGCTGTGAGAAGTATAATTCTAATAATGTGTTTCGTATTTTGATGTGCGTATCATTTGGATGGTGATAAAAGCAGCAATTTTGAACAACAGAAAGGTATTTCATCATCCGCTCGCAGCTCCCCGTGCGAGCCACCCTACCCTCCCTAACCCAACCCTCCACCTTCCTTTCTCCACCCCACCCCTGCCATCCTCGTTCTAGCAGCCTGCAGGACCCAGGCAGGGGCGGGTGGGCTGGTTGGGCCGGTTAGTTGGTTGGGTGGATGTTGTTTGCTGGTTGCGTTGCAAGCAGTGTGCCCGAGCGCTGCTGGGGCGCAGTAGCTCGCGGCGACAAGCTACACTTGAGGCGCAGGTGGCTCACTAGAGCGACCCGCCACCCACCTCCCACCACCCACCTCCCGGCCCATGTCTCAGTTCACCAAGATCACTTCAACCAGATTAATTCTTCTTACGATCAATAGACATAATATAACATGTTATAAGTTATGCTAGTATTGAATTTACACCCTTCTAACTATGTCCCGTATTTCTCGCATATACCGCCAAACTTCAGGGAGTGATTATCAATGAAAATCAAAAACAACTAAAAATCTGCAACGTTGATTCGGTCTTCGCTAAAAAAATATGTTACAACATGCTCTAAGGTTTGGTAGTATAGAATTTACACGTATTTTTTACCGTTCACAGCAAATTCACGTTCGCTCATACCGTGAAAACCAAAAAAACTGCTAATACTTTTTTTAATTGGTCAAACAAACATAATACGATTTTGATTCCGGTTTACGAATAGATCGTATAAACCTACCTTTGTAAATATTGACTTTGTTGATTAATAATAAATCATACCTGCCACTGGAATCTCCATGTTAACTAAAATAAACTTTTAAAATCAGATTTTTTTTTAATTCTTAGATTTTCATATATAATCTTAATCACCCTATGAAGTTTCACGGCACGAGCGTGAAACACGTCACGTAATTCGCCAATAAAGTATTATTATATTCCATCTGCCTATTACTACAATTTAGCCATGATTTGGTATGACTTTTTATATATCCAAATATCTGAAAAGTTTTACCATCTCAAGCACCTCCCTACTACTTTGCTATCGAAAGACATCTTTGAGCACAAGAACATTTACGATTAGTAGCTTACGTCGCTTATCGTGGATTCCTGGTTTATTTCGCATACCAACTGCTTTTCCTCAACACGATCGAGTACCTACAATAAAACAAGCATTGTGATAATTACGACGTCACCGCCTAACTGATTACTTTATCACTCCAATATTGATGGCCTGATATCAGATTATATTGAAAGTAAAATAATACGTCATTTCTAAGAATTTAAGAATTCAGAATGAAAGATCATCCATCAAAATGAGCTACAAAAAAAGGATTACATCTTATCGTAACTATAAGCAGAAATCTATTGTCTGAAGCAGCAAATCCTCTGACATTAAAAAAACGCCAATTGCACACACACTTGTAAAATTTACGCAACCTTGATCCGCAAAATTTGTAGTTATCGGCAGGTAAAGAGAACGAATGACGTGACCCAGATGGCTCCCAGGGTGGATGGGTCTGCCCGGCCCGCCCTAGCGGAAACCTCCGAGGTAGGTGTCAGTAGGTACCACTACCGGCGGCGGGCTCTAAACTCGACCATTTCACGTGAATACGGCACAAAAGCCACAATCGTCCAGAACCAGTGTTACTGTGGCGTCCCCAAATTAGGTCGTTTGGTGAGGGGGAAAAGATAGGGATGAGGATGGTTAGGAAGTAGGTACCTTACTATTAAGACCTGGTCACTAAACACGGCCAAAGCTATTTCGAGAAATATTTTTGATTCAGAATGGTTGTCTTTCACCAGGACGATACAAGGTGAATCATAGCTTTAGTATTTATAAAGTGTTCTTGATATTGTTTTCCTCCGTATGGTTTATTGAATTAGGGGAATTTACGGGGAAATTTTACATCTTGTCAGAGAGAAATAAAATGTTGGACAAAACATCCCTGGCAGCTACAGTTAATATCTACTGTAGCCTGTAGCTGTGACCTAGTAGAAGTGGGTAGAACCGCGTACTCCCTGCCAGAACACGCCACCTCCCACCCCCCACCCTCTCTCCCCTCCTACCGCCGCGCAGTTTGCACTTTGTCATCCTTTGGACACGGACACTCTTAAGTCATTTGTGTTGCTCACAGATTGACACATTCTATTGTCTCTGGTATTGTTATTATTTTGTCATATACTACTGGTTACATAATTCAAATGCTTTTTACTTCATAAATATATTGATTATTCATGTTAATCACAAAATATGACAATAAATAATAATAATAAATGGATGACTTTTATAGCGCCGTTTTCATGGGAAAATCACCTCAAGGACGATGCTACATTTGTTACAGGTGAACATAATTATATCATTATGTTTACTATAAAGTGAGAAATCTTTTTGCGTCTATTCTCAATGAGCAAAACTCTCGAACGGTAAACTCTTTCGTCATGAAATTAATGGAAACACAAAGGCGATATCCAATATTATTGTTTGATCCATATTTCTCAATCCAGACCTAAGGCGAAGTCGGGTAGTAACTAGTAACGCTGGTTATGAGAGCCTTAGTTTCCCAATTTGACCGCCAACCTATCGGTAGAAACAACCCTGCCGCGTGCAGCGGGCGTCAGAATGCGAAGAGATTCATCAATCATCAGTCGTCATAGTTCTCCGTTTCGACAACGAGATTTTGTACATTTCGTAGCACATAAGTAATATCAATTGATACATATCGTTATCTGCCAGCCACATGCATTGGAATACATTTTCCCCACACGTAACAAATTAGAATTTGTACTTTGTATCGGCAACGACCTCTGCGCCGTTTCCTACGGTGATTGCGATATTACAGTTGATAAATCAAGCAGCAGCGGTCCCCTGAGATAAGGAAAACCGCGCCACTACAAACTCATTTTCAACGGAAAACGCTATGATCTGCAAATACCTAAATCCAAACCAGGTACCGCTGCAATCTCTCTATTTTCATAAATTACGCATGCAACAAAAACTAAGGTAACATAATAAATTGTCAACGGAATATGCTATGGTCTGCAAATATCGTTGAGCGTTCACCAAGCCTTTGCATGCCGTTGACAGCTTCGTTGGAACCTCTCCCTCTTTTCCATAAACGACTTATGTAACAGACAGAGAGGTAATAAAGCTATTTTCAACGGAAAACGCTATGGTCTTCAAGCATCTTTGCCATTTTTTCATTACCTAGCCTAACATGTTGAAAGTTTTCCCGAAGTTGTACAGAATCTAACAGAACTTGAGTCCTAATTAATTTTAAGTTGTTTGGTATAGCATATATTCGTACGTCCCGGGTCAGTGATATTTTCTCCTTGGTTTGAAGGGCGCGTCTCTCTATTGAGTGAACACGGGGTGAACTGGCGCTGGTGTTCACCCTGTCACCCCCCCCCCTCCCCCACCTCCTTAAGCGACGCCAACGTTCTCTGGTCAATTTGGGAGGGGAGTGAGTAGGTGAATAGTGTTTTAAAAAATAAACAGCAATGTTTACGCCATTTATTTCTACCCTCGAATCTGAGTTAAAAGGCATTCAGATGACAGCTCAGTTGTAGCCTCTCCCTCCTTCTCATAATGATGCATGTAACAAAAAGAGATGTTACAACGGAGTTCCCAGCGGAAGGACTCTGTTTCGAATGTTAGGTTGGATTGGGGGGCATTTTTGAAGCGATCGTATACACGTCGATACAGCCAAGCACTTTTATTTTCGATAGCACATCGTTCGTAATTTTCATTTGTATTTTGCATCTGTTTAGCAGTCAAGTACATTTTGATTTTATTACTCCCATTTTCTTCATATAAAATCGTATAAATTTGTCGACCATTGACCAGGATTCAATTATAATTTACTTCGCGATGACGGTTCTGCGATTAGAAGCCTGCCCAGTGCTTACGCGTTGAAGTATCACACTCAGATGGGGTCGCATCCGATTCCTGGAAGTTCTCATTCAAATGTCTGATACAAGCAGATAAGACTGATAAGCATAGATGCTAGACGCAAGCAAGAAGCGCGAGTTCCTTTGCTGGTATGTCCAATCGGCCAAATTATCGATAGTGATATTACACTAGCCAACTGTCCCTACAGCTTGGTGTAGATTCTGTTAATAGAAAAAAAACAATAGATTTACTTAATACAGATTAACATAGTTCATTTTGTAGGCGGTCAAAAGAGGAACTAAATACGCCATGATTTTTTGTTATTCTACTAAAAAAAAATTTTTTTTTTTTTTTCTTAGAAAGCAATTTAATTTTGTACCTTGATGTTGCTTAGGCCTAGCGAAACCGGTCGGTCATAAAAAAATAAAAAATATCTGTGGTCTTATGGTATACAAAGTTTTTGTTTAATTTCATTAAACATAATTTTCAACAGGCTTTCTTCGAACTTTGTTGTTATATTTTATTGTATAGCGATATGAATGGGAAAATCTGAGAAAAGTGAGTACTATAAAGTTTTGGCATTCATAAACTTTTAAAACCCAAGGATAGAACAACCCAGATAATTCCAGTATTAGGACGTGTTGTCGCCAATTTTTTTTTTTCAAATTGTTTTGTCAGTTTGGTGGAAAATAATTAACCACGAGAAGAGTTAATTATGTTTTATTAGTTTTAATAAATTTATGCATTTTAATGTTTTCATTACATTCATATATTTTAAAATTCTAACAGGGTATTTTACCACCTCTCATTAAACTATTGATTAACTACTCGTCAAGAAACTTTAATCATTATATTAACCTTGCTGTAAAAACAGACGTTTATTTGACGAGTAGCCTTACTCAGCGGTGGTGAAACACATAATAATATACGCTACTCAACGAGTAGCTCTATTCAACAGCTCAGAGGCAGTAAATTACTCCCTCAATAAAGTTAGAATGTGTCCGTAAGATAAATACTGCTGGTCCAGGGATTTATTTCAAACTGGTAATTCAAAATTTCTACAGTGGCGACGCCATCGACTGCAAAGTTAAGTGTGTTACCAACTCTAGTATTTCTACTGTTGCAACTTGTACCCGTGGCAACTGCATAATGTTTGAACTATTCATTTATTTGTGCATCACTTATCTTCCGCCTCAGACTGAAGTATTTTTACCGCAGACTAATCTGCATCATTTCAACATTTTAAAACGTACCACTGCAGTAACAGCCACCTTTGTAGTTAAACATTATAATAAATATTATTTGTATGCACCACTCTATTTATAAATGGTTAGCTTAAGTTAGGTTTTAAACTAAACCATTAAACATAACGCTAACTTTTCTTTGCAATTTCGAATAATGCGTACTTACTTAACACTTTTCTTATTCAATAATTGAAAATATTAAACCCCCGATGTGGTGTCTTATTTTTTGACACTTTAATGAACATTTCAAAGCATAAGCTTTGGAAATGACGTTGTTAGAAACATGCGTTAGCCTAGAAATTTCAGACGGGATAGCTTTGTAAATTTCATGACGCTAGAGCTACCATCCATAGAGATTTTTCTGCTTCAGAAAACAGATTTGAAACTTTATAGATTCGTAGAGTTTTGTATTCGTCGATATATCCAGTTCCCGTGGTTGTGCGAAGATTTTGTTACCCACTGGTTCAAAAGTTACGATTGTCTTTTGACTCCGAAGTATAATTTAGTTTTTTTGTTGAAACGACTGTGTTAATTTCTTGCGTCGTTATATAAACGATGAGTTTTTTTTATTCATGCACCACTATTGAGCGCTATCAAATAATATATTTTTATACATGCCTTACCGATAAGCAAAAATATTGACTCAAAGCTTCCAATTGGTAAGAGCTCTCGTTATAAATAATTGAGTACCTACCGGAATTAAGTATTGAAGTACCCAAAAACATCATATATAAATTTAATCTAATGTAGAAGTGTTATATGAGTCGTATAGTCTGGTAACATAACGTTTTTAGTTTCATAAAAGTTTTTAAAAAACATAGGTTTATGAAAACAACAGATTTGTATTAATTTCAAACCTCAGTTTTAGTCGATTGGCACTTAGAAGGTTATTTATTAGTAGTGCTCACTGTTCTAATATATATATATTTTTTATTTTTATTATTATTGTACAACAGATATAAATCCAATAACAGTACAATGGAACAACAAGTAAGTAAATTCAAATTATAAAATTTTTAAATTAATAAGTTTTTAGAACTTCTGTAAGTTATCTGAAAATATATCAATAAATATAGATGATGTATTTAACAGAATTATACCTCTTGTCATGCTATGCTGAGCCAAAACATCTGTCCGACCATAGGGTATTCTGAACATTGCATGATTTCTGCTGCGACAGTATTTTTCTGGTACGAATAAGCAGTAGCATGCCAAGAGGTATGGACAGTCGATTAAGTGATTTATAATTTTAAAGCCTATTGTCATGAGACCAGCATTGCGCCTAGTCTCTAAGCTTTGAAAATGTGTCTTCTCGAGTAGTTCCATGTGATGCATGAACATAGGGTATGTTCCGTGCGAACGCATGTAAACATACCTGAGGATTTTTTTTTTAATCTGTTCCAACATATTTTTGTATTTGGTTTGATGTGGAGCCCAGACAGTGCTAGCGTATTCCAACTTGCTTCTGATCACTCCATTGAAGAGGGCTGTCATCGCATTTGTGTTATTAAACTCTTTGCACCTTCTGATTACAAAACCAAGAAGTTTATAACAATTTGAAGTAAGCTGCACTATGTGACTCGAAAACGTTAGCCAGGGATCAAAAACCACCCCGAGATCTTTGATGGTAAATACGCGGGTTAAAATTACACTATTCATAATATATTTGAAAAAAAAGCATTTTTAGATCGGCTATATGTCATAATGACGCATTTTTTAATATTAAAATTTAAATGATTGTTTCTCGACCAGTTCATATAATATAATGGAAGTGCTAATCAACTTCAATGCGGAAAATGTGCTAGTCTATTATTCGGTTTATCATATTCTCTCGACGCAATATGCAATGCCCTAAGGTCAGCGTTCAATTCATACCTAAATCATTAACATAACTATAATAATAACATATCATAGGAACTTTATTGTATCGTCGCCGTAAAGGCAAAAGGGCTGAAGCGCCATTAAATTTAAAGTAAGTAAAGATTACTACTAAAGAGTACCTGGTTCGATTTTGAAAAATACAATTTAGCGCAGGTAACTCAATGCTCTCACTGAGTGACCTGAAGCGACAAAAAGCTACAAAAGTCCCAAGCATCTCCTTCTGAAAAACAGTTCACATGTTATAAATTTTGGGACATAGTGTGGTTCTTTGACTGTATTTATTTAGCTATCTGGGATCGCCAGTCCATCGTTTTCAGTTAGTCTTGTCTTATGAACAAGTACCACTATTTTGTTCTATTCAGATTGAAATGTTTGCTGACTCACAATTTTAAGCCGTAATATAGCACGAACAGACCTTAAATTTACAGAATAGTATAACAATGATCAGGTACATCGCGTCTTTGTTTATAGATATACAGCTTGGTTTGACTATCGACTATTGTAAATTTTGAACTAAATTAAGATTTGTTTTTGTTGAATGTGCCCAACTAGTTATTCCCTATCTTTGAGGGATACCGCCACTGATAGCATTACTATTTAGATATGTATTTCGTGGAACAAACAAAATTATAAAGTCTGCTCGTTATAGCTCTAATCCGTGTGCAAACTGTTCGTATATGAACACCCCTTTTAAAATTTCAGTCAATAGGTAAACTTAGATAAAAATATTCTATCAAAAGTTTAATATTTTGACCTGAGTATGGCTGTAATACAGAATTATCGATGCAATAAAAATTGTTACATGCTTCGTTTATGAAAAATATAGAGACGATGCAATGAATCTATCAGCGGTATGCCTATAATGTAGATATATCTACAGATCCTTCGTAACCTTTCCCCTTTTCTCATAAAGGACGCATGTACCAGAAAGATAGGCTAGAGCGGAGCTCTCAGCAGCAGGACCTTATTGTTGTCTGAACTGACATTCGCCCTTTCACAGACAAGATTAAACAAATAAATTTCCTTGCAAATTCTATCATTTTCATTACTATACCGAGCATACGTCATAATATCATTATCTGCATCATAATATGACGTTTCTTACCTATGGTGTTCAGCAGCATCAAAGTTGAGTCATCCTGCCTCGACGCAGGGATCGGCCCATGATGCTCCGGACCATGTCCGCGTCTTCTCTTTACGGAGAATCTTCTCCGGACAGCCTACAGCATACAGCCTACGCATCCGCTCCTCGCTCCTCGTGGCCACTTCTTTTACCGGTTAACTCGTTTGACCGTGGGCTGTGGGTTGTGGCCTGTCTTGTTTGCCGCCGTGCGCCATTTCGACTCGGTTCAACACTGCTAATGACTCCGAGCTGTATCATTTGATGACATCACGTGCGTATCTACATCAGGACATCCAGTGTCCCCGGAAGGCTGACAAAAAAACATAACCTCTCAGTCCCCACACGTAGCGTTATCCAATTTCCGTAATAACGGATTTCCAACAAAAATTCTTCCAATAATAACAATCATATCTGGATAATGTGTATAGCGCAGTTTTAGTACAAAATCACATCAAGGGCGCTGTGTAAAATACATACAGTACAATATACAAAATAACATTAACAAATGGCAAATTAAAGACATACAATTAGCTAAAGATTATAGAGTTAAAAATTATTAGTATCTAAATTAGAGCACCGGTTAGTTGGTCGAGCGGTCTAAAGCGTCGGGTTCCTACCCAGGCGTTGCAAGTTCTGGTTCCGCTAATAATGGTGGCAGTAAGAGGAATTCAAATATTGTCAGGTTATCCGGAACCTGAATCATATTTGTAATCTGTAATTCTTTTATTCCTGGCCCCTGACATCGGTGGTTATTTGGACTACTTAGAAATGGCTCTAGCAAAATTCATTTCTGTGACGGTAAATTAACAACAATAAATTAAGCATTCAAGATCCAAATCTCCAATTTAACTTACATAAATACATACATCTTTTCTCCAAAAATTATTCATTGCTTTATTTAAAAAAAAATAAATTGCTGGCAAGCATGTATACAGATAATCAACAGATTTCCAGAAATTTAAAATTTCGAAAAGTTTCCCGGAACTCTTGGAAACCCGCTGACACACCATAGCAGTCTCACGTACACATTTTGCTTCTTTATCATACGTATTCGTGTTACGTTTTATTCGTTGTAGGCAGCTACACACCCAACATGTCTATCTTTTCCTTTAGTCGTTCGGCTTGACAGTTTCATTATTTCATTGGGTCACAGCACTGTACTACCATCATACTACTATACACCATGGGAAGCGTCCAAGGCTGGCTGCTTGAGCGGAACTCGACTCCTGAGAGAGTTTCAACTTATGGCTAATGACATACCAAATGCTCAGTCATCATAAGTCACCATGATATCTCCAATTAAATGATGACCTACTATCGAAAACATCAGTTAAACGACATGATAAGTAGATAGCATAGATTGATTAAAATTTTCGTGTATTTTTGACATTTAAATAAGGTATTTTGCTCTTTCACGTCGGAATTATTTTTATACGATGTTATTGCCATCCTGATTTTGTATAGAATCTGCCAGACATTCAGCCGACCAATTTTTCGGCATGGCACGATCGAGTGAATCATATTCTTGCGTTTGGATCATGTCAAGAGTCGGTATGACATAATAGTATGTTTGAATGCGATTGAAGCAAAGAGTTTTGATGTGTTACATGCTCTATACCAACCCCTACGAGGAACTGACATTTAAGGAAAGGATTTTATTATCTAGCATTTCATTCTGTAATTTAATGAACGATTGTGTTTTCGTAAGGTATTTTTTTGCGTACACTCACTAACCGAAGAAAATGTAATTAGCCTGAAAAATGAAATTGACCGAGACAAATATTTGCGGCATTCCAGAATCATAGATACTCTCAGTATCGCCCCGGTGAACGACAACCATTCAAAATCGAAACGTTGCATGAAATAGATTTGGGCATGTTTGGCGACCAGATCTGAATAACCAGATTCCAACCTTCCCCTACCCCATCTCCTTCCCTTCCCCACTCCCTTCAGCCTCACAAAATTGGGGATGCCATAGTTCCACTGGCTCCGGGCAGTTAGAACTCTTGCACGGTATTCACATTTAAAAACAGGAAAATTGTTAATATTATTTAGGTAATTTATTATGTTCTTTCTCTTTATTTTCTGCTCGTTTGAAAAAGAAGCAGGCAGTTTGTTTACTCCCAATACAAAGAAGGCATATTGTTAACAGTAAGATTTATTTGCAAGAAAATGATTGCGAAAAACAATCTTCCCGAATCTCAAATATAAAAATAATAATAAAATAGCTCGACCAAGCGGAGTTTTAATTCTGTTGCACGTGGATGGAAGGTTCATTAATAATCGCGTCAGTGCTAATCCGAGATATTATTTAGCGGTGACACAAATCTATCTACACACATCACCGTACACTCTTCGAACATCGGCTTTTCAAGGTCGAGTATTATCTTAACGTCTAAAGACTCGAGTAATCGGTTTATTGTAACTCGCTGAAGATAATTTAGCGAACCCATTTAGCTTGTCTACTGAATACTTAGACATTTCCATATTATCTGCTGTTTCTCCATGGTCTCATAACATAACGTGACATTATAAATTAAATAACATTATGTTTTGTACCGATCGATGTGTATACTCACTTGTTCGATGTTTGTTGTTCTTCATTGTAAGGGGGATATATTATGTAAAATCAATTATTCTGCAATTCGACATTAAACTTATTTTTCTCGCGCTCTGATCTAGAGAAAAGATCGTATTTTATCCCTCGTTTTGTTTTAGGATTGAGATTAATTACTTTTCCAATAATTTGTTTTGGGTGAAATTAGTAACTCTAATATGTTTAGTCTCTATTTCCATATTGTTTGAAGATTAATATTATTATTTCAATAATCAATATTTGTTTGTTTTTGTATTTTTATTTAGATGTATGCAAATATTTTTTTTCACACATCTAGTAAGAAAAAACATTTTAACATTTCACAATTATAGAACAAAGCATATAATCATAGGTTTTTTTTACATATTCAGCACAAATCCTCCGAAAAGTGCCAAGGCTTGAGGCTTCTTTTAAGGCATTTGGAAGACTATTAAAAAGTTTTTGCCCTTTATAAAACACGCTGTTTTGAGTACACACAAGTTTCGTTTTGGGAAGCCTAAAATCATGACAACTTCTCGTAGGATAATTGTGAATATTTACATTAAATATAATATTATTTTGCAGATATTTAGGGAAAATGAAGCGTAAAGCTATAAAACGTAATTTTATATATATATATATATTCTAGACTTGCAAAAAGAATTAAAAAATCATCCGTAAAAATAAAAATGGATAACTCTACCCATGACACCGTCTATGTTTGTAATTGTGTTCAGAACTTTGCTCACGATTATAAAGATGGTTGCCAAAACATTTGAAAAAATTAAAGTTATGTATACAGTTTCATGAAGTATGTGATTGTTAAATATGACGTTTATGAACTGGTGGCGATGGCGGAATTGGCAGATGCGCCCCGCCCGGACAATGTGGAGGTTCTTGGTTCGATTCTCGGTCACAACCTAATATTTTTGTTTTCGGTGTCTTTCTATTTTTATATTCTTTAAAGATTGTTAATCTTCTTTCAGTAATTTGTATCTTTAACATAACATTATAATGCGAGTGCGTAAATAAGCCTCGTGTGATAAATATTTAGACATGCAAGAACTTCCGGGGTAGACCGATAAGGTCCTTGGCTCTAGGCCCAAAGGTCGGGGTTCAAATCCCGATGAAAGCAAATAAAAAGTTCTTTCACAAAATATAGATGTTCAATAAGTTCCAACTACATATTTGCACATCGTTCCAGGTTGGTAGTTACTCTTAGTATCGCCTATGTGAGAGACCACAAACCACTTTCTTTGGAGCTGAATGATACTTTCAGTATCGCCCTTCTATAGCTATCTGAAATGGCTGTATCTGATAACCCCACTATACTTACTCCAGCCTCATAACATTCCCCAAATGAAAGCCAATACATTCTACTATTCTAGTCCTCCATGAACCTAAGTGATAAGTGTACAATAAAAGATGTCATTTGACAAACCTATTATTAAACGTTCATGTCATTCCTTGTGTAACATTTGATTAAATATTGAATGATATTTTCTTCATATTCGTAAAAATCATTTACTTTGTGGCTTGCCATATTTATAAATAGAACACTTATATATATTTACATACATAGATTAATTTAATATTGTCCTGATGATGGAAGGGTACTTCCGAAACCGGTAGACATAATATTGAATAAAAAAGTGGTTATAAACAAAGTGTATGTGTTCTATTTATAGATATTTTCTTCATTTAAAAACACAATGTGTGGTTTCGATCCTAAGTAGGTGATACCTATTATTGACACGAATCTCGCAGATTTGGAGCAACAAACCATGCGACGCGCCCGAGGAGTATTGAGGAGGTCGATTAGAATACGGTGCTACAGCGCGCTCATTAGCCACGACTACCCGCGGCTGCAAGCCCGTCGAAAGATGTTTTTGGGTAAACATTTTTACAAGTTGCTTTCCGGAGGTATACATAACCCATACATACCGAAGGAAACCAACTTCTTTGTCCCAAATAACTACAATCGTGCGAAGCATCACACGTAGTTTATCCTTCAAAGAGTCGAACATCCTCATATTAAAACACACCCATAAATAAGGCGATCCAACAACTCAATGAATCAGACTATATCAAACTGCATCGACCTTAGACATCTTTAGATGTACACAATTCAACGATTATCTCCTAACATGTGTACAAGAGTGAACCTCTCTTAGATATTATCCTATCTTCTTTTTTTCATTGCTCACATTATTTGCGTTATTGTATTATATATAATACGTCACACTACTTCAGTTTATACTCCTTCAGATAAACCTTGTCTAAATGTGGGGTGTTCAAATATATTTAGTTTCTTTTATTACATACTATGCATGTGTCTACAATATTTTTTTATATCATTCGTCTCTTAATTTATTTGGTGAACAACTGTTTTTTTTTTATATCTCTGTTGAATAACTAAAAGGACTTAAGTAATAAATCGGTACTTATCAGAAGACGAAGAAGAACCAAAAACCTTTTTTTTAAAATTATATGTAAAAATCACATGTCTTTTCTTATTTTATGAATTGAAAGATGATTTGAATATTTAATCGCTCGCCTGAAAAGTTCTGAAAAGCGATTTTTCTCTTATGCCCTTCCACACGACTGTTACGATATTACTCTACCGATATAATATTATTATTACCTTTAAGACCCAGAAACAACACACGTTATAGCCATTTCTATAGAGCCCTACCCCGTTGTGAGCAACATCCGTAAAAAAATTGCGAGTTGCCATGGATATATGAAATGTATCTATTACATATTTTGTGCGTAGATACCCAAAAATAGGAGAATCTTCAGTGATAAGGACTCGCAATGTACTCCTAGCAGTTCTTACTAAACTCTTACAATAGTTCTACCTAGGCTGCAATAGAGAATAAGCCTCAGTGTGATTCACTTCTCACTGTGCACTGCAAGCAAGACGGCCATTGTCATCACTGAGTGCATATTGCACAACCGTGCAACTGTAGGTACCTACTTATGCGTCGTAGGTATATAGAAATCACTCGTTCCTGATCGGGCGTTATTGTTAAAATTGAACTAACTAGTAATTATTATTAATATAATAAAATGGATATAAGGAAAATTTGCAACAGTACTTGCACACTGAGTGTATTTGGATGTTATATTGTACGAATACTGCCGATTGTGCCAACAAAGAAAAATACTGATTGACAGTCCTTGTTTATTTGACATTATTCTTATGAGGTAGCTGTATTAATCATTAATGCACAATAATATACGTGTTTCCTAAATATGAGCAATAATAATGTATCTACTTATAAGAGTCTTCGGCATTCTTTTAGTTTCAAGGATGTGATATTTTACGAATACACTGTTCTTCGAAAATTGTTATCTAGTCCGATCAATCGAATCTATTTACTAATTTCCTTCATCGGAGATAGAGCGGACGACCAAAACTGATATCATAATTCTCAAATAAAAATGGAAAGGTAGGTATGTGTAAAGATAGTATCCCCTACAATCCGTAAAAAGAATGGGGTGGGTGGTTGCTAGGTAGTCTTGTTTGTGAAGTGTATGTCTTTTCCGTTTATATTCTGTTTCAGTTATTCTTACTCAGAAAGGATAGAATTCCACAGTGTTTTATAAGATCCCAGTTTATTTTACTCGATTTTGTAATGTTGTGAGGTAGAAGAAAGCGACGTAGTGGATCAATACGGGTGAGTAAGAAGGTTGTAAAGAACCTAGCGATTCAGATCTAGCTACTAAACATACATAGTTAAAACTATTTTCAAAAAACTTTACGGTGAATTGTAGACTCTCACCAGGAGCGCACTGGATGTATTAAAAAAAATACTGTACACATAAAAATCTCATATCAATAAGCTTTTATTTTATTTGCGCAATGCTGGGAATTCAACCCACGACCTTTGGGCCCAGAGCCAAGGACCTTAATGCGCTGCCACTGAAATTGCCAAACATTATTCGCAGGGTTACGCAGAGTGAAGATGTCACCGTTAGCTGGCGTTCGATTATTGCGCTCATTTCCTCTGCCCGGGTAGTCTCGTCAATAAAACGAGTGTACATCAGTGATTCCCGAGGTGGGCACACCCCCTCGAGATACCCGGGGACAGGGATCATAGAGCATAGAAGGGTAGTGCGGGGGCGGTGAGAACAATAAGAAGGCGTCATCAGATTTCCACTTGATTATACAGATATGTTACGATACATCGTCGCTAGAATCATACCTTCAAACCGATTTAATATGTTATATTTTATACAGAAAAGTACAAAAAGCAAGACGACAGATCTCGACAGAAAAAAATAAAGTTTTGTTTATTTTGGAGGACGTTGAAAATAATATATTTCAGACAGTTAGATACTCTTCGTGTCGCCGTGTTGAGAGATCACTATTCAGAATTAAAACACCGCTTGAAATGGCTTTAGCCGTGTCTAGTTACCAAACTCTTAGAAACTCCGGTATATTGTGTAAAGGAATCTGGACTGATTGGTTAGTGGCGAGTGGCGAGTGGCGAGTGGTGTGGCGAGTGGTGAGCTTCGTTCCTCGGGAGAAACGAATTCCTCCGCGGCGAGGTATTTCGGTTGGTTAGTTAGTCGGCTGGTCGGCGGCGGGCGCAGTACGGCGGCGCACGGGCGGCTCTTGGCGGCCTCCGCCTTCGCCGCCGCCGCCACCGCTGTTCGACCCGGAGTCGCGAGGCGGCCGCCCGCGCCCCACCGAGCATGGAGCCGCTGCGGCTTGTCTTGCCGCGATCCGTTATCACTTATCAGTCACTATCGCCGGGCGGCAAGCTTCCCACCTTATCTGCCCCGCGCCTCACCTCATACCTTCCCGCTTCAACATTCTACATGCTTCGGTATGAACTATATTGCTTTGTTTTGTATATTTAAATATGTTTCGATGTCGGAGGCTGGAGAATGTTTCCCTTGCCGCCGCTGGATTCAATATTTTTTTTATATATTATGTATACTATAAATAATTTCCTTTGTGAACTCAAACAATTACATTGTCAAATCTCCGCCTACCTAATAAAGTACCTACCCAAAATGTATTTTAGCAGACATTATTCTATACTTAAAATGGGTGGATTAAAGCGAATTATAAAATATTTTTTTAAATCTTGGCAAGTCAAGTTACATCCCGTGATTGAGTTTTACACAGCAACTAGTAATAATTAATAAAAAATATACGCCATAGAGTTGCATTAAATTATTACCTGCCAGATTTTAATTATATTGTCCACTTCGTTGTTCTTCAACATCTATCAATTATTTGGTTTATAATAATTTCTCAACCTTTGTATTTTATTTATGTTAACGCAAAACAGTGCCGCGCGTGTGAATCGTCAACGTTTTGCGCAAGCACTTTTTTATGCGATCGGTCGGATACCAGACCACCATTCAAAATAGAAACGTTGTTTGAAATGGCAATCGCCGTGTTTAGTGACCACATCTAAACAGCCAAGTACATCCCAACCTACATCTTCCCCATCTCATTCCTCAGCTGGGACACCTTGTGTAGTATTTTTTTTTTAAATCAAGTTATAACTGTTTTAGAATATAATAACAATGCTTGGCTAATTTAAATGGCGCCATTTTTGTGAAATATCACCTCAAGGTACTTTTTATTTACAAATCATTGCAAGTTCTAATAATTTACATCTACAAATTAAAGTAACAATTTTCTTCGGTGTTCTTTATCATTTCTAATGCTCTTGCACCAACATCTTGTACTAGTTAAATAGTTATTTTATATAATGGGGTATTTTCATAAATGAGGGATACTGTTAAAAACGCCGGAATATTTAAAGATTTTTGTTCTGACTTTGATCACCTGGTTAAAATGTAAGTTTTTTTTATATTATACTATATATTATGTACATATATTTTTTCTAAATAATGATTGAATTTAAAAACGGTCCGAATTCGACTATGACGTAGGTACCCCTACTGGTTGCTAATACAACTGTTATCAGGACTCAGAACTGCCTAAAATTGTTTGCCGGTGTGACGTCACAGACGCCTTCCGCACGAACATATTGTTTTGACAGCAAATCAAAATAAGCATAATTTAGATCTCTGTCAAAAATGTATTCATCAATGTAAATACCTACTGTTATTTTCGTAATTTTTTTCTTAACTTTTTTGTACAAAAAAAACTATTTTCACGTCCATAGTTCCTGTAGCGCTGAGGAGATTGTTGTTCCTACGATTTAATTACGACACCTGACACTATTTTTGAAGCTATTATTTTGCTGTTGCTTGACGTAACAATATATTACACCGATTCAAAGATAAAAAAAAAAAACAATACTCAAAGGTTGAACATACCCACATTGGTCGTTTATGAGGCATTTTTCGGACATACCATCTAAGAATGCATATCCTCAACGATTTTGTGGTTTCCGTAGTACGTTGGGTTAACTCCGATAGAAAGGTCTGAGACGAGTGTGAAAATAATGAAAAAGTCCCTTTCCGGCATTGTAGCCTAAGTTTTTTATAGCATGGTAATATGGATTTTACACATCCCACGTACATATAATGAGGAAAAAAAACATTTTTTTAACGGTTCTTATCACAGAACAAGTATAGCAAATACCTACAAGTAGATCAAGAGAATCATAATTTATTTAAAATTTCCCATTGTACCCAACCTTACTATTTAACTTGCAAACACGTTTCTGACAAGCAAAAGTTAATTTATGGAGATACTTAACAGTTTTCCAGATATTTTTAACAAAGGGTTCAGGAAACCCACTGGATGTCATCACGGTATTTAGCGGTGTATCTTGAACAGCACACATGAATAGTTAAACACCTGAAAACTGACCCCAAACCTTACGTTTTACTGCAGAACTTTTCAGAACAGGTAGTTATTTATTCCGCCAAGCGGATGAATTATTAATAATATTTCTAGATTTCTGTATCCAAGCCAATTGGAAAAAAGAGTGACGTGTTTATTTTGGACAAGCCTGGGAGGGCTTCTATCGCCCTTTCGTTCCTATTTTTTTTTTATTAATGTCATCTGACTCATATTTTATTCTTTATTCTCTCGGTTTCAACTTGGATGGACAGAGATCAATATTTCTGAAGGTCATATTATAAAATATCATTGATGAATTCATTTTTATTTACGGAAGATCTTTTGACTTCTTACAAAGTCGAGAATTCGCGAGTATTAATTGTAGTACACTTTATCTTGTTAATTTTATCGTGTTTTGAAGTATTCCCAAAATCGTTGAATCAGTGAAGATAATATAACATGAAGAGTGTTAATCAGTTGGTATAATTAGGTAAATATGGTGAGGATATTATGTGCTATTGTTTGGTGGTATTTGTTATGCGCAGTAAAAGAGTGATCCTATTCGTACATGCGCAGTCCGAAAAGCTAATACATTAATTTACAGCGTTTGTAGCCTTCTCCTTGTAAAATATAAATAATGTTATCAAATGTGAGCAGCTTAGATATCGGAATTAGTACCGACTGAAATCTGATTATTTTTTTAATGTGAATATCCCAACTGCTCCCAGAGCCAGTGGGACTCTGGCATCCCCAATTGGGTATGCTAGGCTGAAGGGAGTGGAGAGGGAAGGACACGGGGAAGAGGAATGTTGATAAGTAACTGGCTGTTCAGATCTGGTCAATAAACACGGCTATTGCACATTTTAAGCAACGTTTCGATTCAATTTAATTAAGTGGTGGTCATTCACCAGAGCTATACTGAGAGCATCTACCACTTTGTAACTTGCCGTAAATATACTGCATATGTTTATTTTATTTGAATAATATGTGAAATCACACAAGTGCACGCAGGGCCTTGAACCCGCGACCTCCGGATTCGTAGCCGCTCGGCCACGGCGGTCATCATGGACCTACGCTATGAGTGAATATTGATTGAAAATTGATAACTCAATCTTATAAATAATGTTTTATAATTTATTACTAGTGCTATCAATCGTCTGCGTCCATGAATTGTATGTAAATGACGTTGTCCGCTGAACAGTTGCGTTGGCTAATACATTTCATAAATAAAAATTTGGTCAAATTTCATAACGCCAGAGCTTACCGTTCGAGCGTTTCTACTGCGACATACAAAACAGCTAACTTCAGCTTTCACCAAAAAAAAACACTTGAAAAGGAATACCGCCGATAGCTCCATTGAAATCGTTTCTTTTCATAAAATTCGCGCATATTGGAGCACACTTTACACTCTACTCTCGTTTTCATTTGCTCTATGTACTATGTCTGTGTAGGTGGTAGGTGGTAGGTGGTAGGTGGTAGGTGGTAGGTGGTGGGTGGTAGGTGGTAGGTGGTAGGTGGTAGGTGGTAGGTGGTAGGTGGTAGGTGGTAGGTGGTAGGTGGTAGGTGGTAGGTGGTAGGTGGTAGGTGGTAGGTGGTAGGTGGTAGGTGGTAGGTGGTAGGTGGTAGGTGGTAGGTGGTAGGTGGTAGGTGGTAGGTGGTAGGTGGTAGGTGGTAGGTGGTAGGTGGTAGGTGGTAGAATTCCAAAAGCGAAAAGGAACTCTAATCGCCAGTTTAATTCGGGTAAGCGCAACCGCTGTCGCTGGCTTACCTTCCTCCTTATTCCTGCTTCCAGCAATGGGATCCGCCAGATGGACACGGCACACGGGCACCTAGATATATTAACGCTAATAGACGTTCAATTACCGGTTGACCTCTAACATGTTTATGGACATCATAAGACAATTCTCAGCCTCCCAGAGGCAACTCCTACAACATGCCTTACGAACTGGCTTTACCTGACTATCGATGTTATGACGAATTCCATCTCAGTGACGTTAACACAAACATTAATATGGGTATACCTCTGATGGCTCCATTGTAACACAACATGTCCCTTCTTCTCAAAGACGACATGTTCCAGAACGAGAGATTACAACAGGACTCTTAGCGATAAGGCCGTATTGGCTCCCCAATGTAAGAGTTTACATGTGCCTGTGTTGGGAATATCATTTTCAATAAAATTTAATACATTTAAAGACTTACGAAACTTACATCCAAAAATATTTTAATTTATGAAAATAGTGGTAGACTACATTGTTCTCTTAGTTGTTGACAGTCGTTATTTTGTTGAACTTATTTAAAATGTTATGTAAGTATTGTAGGCCAGTGTCGGTTTCTAAGTCATAAGTACCTGATCATTTAAAATGTAGTAACTCTCGAACAGCACAACGCATCGAAGGAAGTAAGCACGAAGGAATATTGGGTAGATTGGCGGAAATGGGTATTAGCGAACAGCGCGATACCGACGATAGTGCAATCGCAAATCAGCAAATCAGCATAGCTTGATTTACCCTGTTGAGTTGGGCTTCGCGTTCACATGTCGTGACCTCAGCGTGACATCCAATGGCGCGGCAAGCTACCTACGTACACGTAGTACTAGTACCTACCTACTGTACCTACATAGTACAGTCCCCGTACCTACTCGCACTGTACTATACCTCTCCGGTACAGCTTGACACGGATAACTTTGCAGTCAGTGGCGTCACCACCACAGATATATGTAAAATCTATATGTGCAAAATAAATTCCTAAACGCAGATTTTATTTGGAACAATTACCGAATTATTATCTGAATATTTTTGTAATTTAATTTAGATTTTTTAAAATAGTAATTAAAAGCACAAATGTATGGATTGCAAAGTGTACAACATCAGTATAATTATAATTAAAATGGATTGAAAAACATTCTCATATGGGTATTTATTTTCCTCAAAGCTGACAACAAAACTTAAATTGGGGACAGCTCGTCCTTATATTGAAATTATCGGGACTTTGTATATGTTTTCAATGTCCTTGAATGGCAGAATCTTGCGAAATACTTCGTACATCACTTTATACCATAAAAACAAAAACAGTGAAGTTAGAAACCTATTTGAAAATATCTTGACAGCTGAATAACAAATAGCATGGCGCCTTTAGTTTTACTTCTGGTCACATGTAAAGATATCATTGTGAAGCTGTAATATTGATTGTCTGTAAGTTTCCATATTATTGAATGTATGTGCAATGTACAACGGAGACAATAATTCACCTCTATTATCTATTTATAACACCTGCTGAAGAAATCTTTATCTTGAGATAATGTTCCGTGAGCTTGAAAACATTACTTGATAAAGGGTCCGCCAAATAACTTTTTTTTTTGAAAATGCTATAAAAAAAAAACTACTGAATATTTTCTCAAATTTCTTTTTTATTTATAAGTACAATCCTTCCGGTTAATAATGGAAAATAATTTCATTCAAATGGCTGCCTCGGCTGGCCGTACAGTAGCCCTCGATCGGTCCAATCAAATCGCAGCTCCGAGGTGGCCAAACGACATCAGCTCTGCGGCTGATAATGCGATCTTCAAAAACAGGGCGCAAAACATCGAGTGTAGCTTCGGCTGTGTGGCACGTAGCGCCGTCCTGTTGAAACCAAATGTTGCCAATATCCTCCTCTTCAATTTTTTGTGAACAAAAATTCGTTCAACATGGCCCGATAACGATCGCCATTGACTGTAACGGCCACTCCTTGCTCATTTCAAAGAAAAATGGCCCAATTATGCCTCTGGACCAAAATCCGCACCAAACAGTGACTCGTTTTGGGTGTACCGGCTTTTCAATGTATGCGTGCGGGTTTTCTGTGCCCCAAATACGACAATTTTGCTTGTTTACATACCCGCCAAGATCAAAATGAGCTTCATCCGAAAAGATGATTTTTTTGGCAAAATCGGCATCTTCTGTAAGTCGATCGCAGGCCCACTCAGCGAAGCGAAAACGCATTGGATGGTCAGTTGGCTTCAACTCCTGAACCAATTGGACTTTGTATGGCGTCATACCAAGGTCTTTATGCAAAATTCGTCTCAATGATGTCTCCGAAATGTTCAATTGTTGAGAACGACGGTGAATTGATGTTGATGGCGCTTCACGCACACTTTCTGCCACAGCATCGATATTCTCGGGTGTACGCACTGTTTTTGGCTTTTCACGCTTTGGTTTATCGATGAGGATGCCAGTTTCTTTCACTTTTTCACAAGATAACGAACATACGGAGCTGACGGTGCTTCTCTTCTTCCAAAAACCGTACGCAATTTTCGCACACATTCTGCAACATTACCATGATTTTCAAAGTAATGTCGCAATATTTCCCAGCGTTGTTCAAGCGTATACACAACCATATTCGCTCAGCGGAAGGATAAAACTAATTATCTGTCAAATCAGACATGAGCTAAGTGTTACCATTCACGAAATAAGCACTAGTTGAAAAAAAAAAAGTTATTTGGCGGACCCTATATTACTTCCCCGTGGAGGGGAGTGGATATGGAAGGTGCTGACGCAGTACCCTAATCCGCCGCTCGTCTAGAGTTCGTAACACGAAACTCCCTACTGCCTACTGCCTACTGCCTACCTGCCTACTCCCAGCGGCCGGGAAGGCCTTCGCCTTCGTAGAACCAGAGTGCACTTGGACATGCCAACCCGTGGCAGCAGTCTGCGCGGTGGTAGAGAAATGCCCGATAGCTAAGCAGCTAATGGGCTATTCAATAGTATGTTCGGGTCTTCGGTTTATCAGAAGCCACGATTTGCTGTTTCTTCGCGCTCGTTATCTTTCCGCCGTCGCCGAGTATCGCACTGTGCAAATAGTACCACGGCGGTACGATTGTATGAGTGCTATCACCCATATCAAGTGCGGGTCTTAGTACTTAAAACTTACAAATAGATAGGTACCACTTATAGGTCTCATATTATTTGGCATGTTTGTAAACGGGAGACCAAGGAAATAAATACTTAAATTAACCTATGTTCATATCCATCGTTTGTAACATGCGCGCTATTCTGGTTATGTTGCCCACCTTTGTTAAATTAACCTTCTGTCTAATATTACCAAATAATAATGATTCCTACCCTACCCCAGAAATCAAAGGTAGGGTGGGATGTCACATTTTTACAATTGTTCGTACATAAAATAATCAGTCTGTATTGGCTCACACTCAATGGCCAAATTTACTCGTATAATGTGTTTTTATTTATTCCAAGTAACAGACAAATGTTGTTGTCCACAGTACACATTTTATATTAGAAGGTAAAGTGTTTTATCTAGATAACATACATTTTTGACTGACATCAGTTACGACATCCAACCTTTTAAGATGTCCTAGTTTCGTTAAATCTTTTCGTAGGACCACCGAAAGATATTTACATTTATACCTCTGTGTAGATATAAGACCTCATACATAACTTATTTTCGTAAAAACTTTGACTTCTGAGGTACCTATATAATTTAATCTTATCTATAATAATAACCAAACCATTAATCTCGATCATATTATATTAGGTATAGACGTACCTAGATAGTATTATTGACAATTAACCTGGGCATTTCAATCCCGTATTCTTTCATTCGTTCGTACGTAATCCATAGTTAGCCGTTTGGCATTATATTACCGAATAACACAATGTGTGCATGATATTGGATGTCTCCGGTGTCCACTCCTCGCTAGTCCGACGTTGAGGAAGTGTGGCTGTGTGGCTGTGTGTGGTGCGTGGTGTGCCGCGGTACTCGCGGCGGTACGTGCTGCACAGTGCACACATCAGCAACACTAGCGCAACACGGATAATAGCAACACCACCTAATATAGAGTAGTGTCGTGTAGCGATGTAGCACACATGGCGGCGATGGGCGATGGCGCGAGGGCCGCGGCTGGCAGATAAGTCGAGAGTAAAGTCTCATGTTCAAGGTGTCCCTGCGCGCAGACGGCGGACATTACACATTACACAACGTCGCTTTCAGATGATTATTTCAGAGAGCGCTCTGCGACGCGTGGCTGCCTGGCTGCCTGGCTGCCTGGTTGCGTGGAGTGGCCTGTGCGGCGGCCACCGTGTTTACCTAATTCCGTTGATAGTGCGGTGTTATCTCGTCCGCTAAGTAACGAACTATGTGCGGGACTAGAGGCGGCACCCGGCAGGCGGCGGAGACAGGCGTCATCTACATCTGCACTACCTGCAGGGACAACAGACGACAGACGACAGACGACAGAGTTACATCCAAGAACGCTTCTCTCATGTCTAACAGCGGACAAGACTGCCCGACTACTCGTCCCTCCCGCCAGGCGTCTGGCGTCCCTCGCGGACTCGTTGGCATACCTCTGAAGCGCAATAAGCGCTGACGCAATACCTACAAAGCGTTCCTATATCTACCTCTTGGTCGGGGCATTTCATAAACACTCCCACGGGATTGCATCTTTTACCGCCGCAACTTCGCACCAGTTTTTATGGACGTCTCATTTAATCTTCATTAAAAACCATTTCAAGGTAGCGAGTCCACCTTGCTGTTGACATTTTTTACCACTGCCCTGCGCGTCAGACAGAGATAAAGAATAAAACTATGTACTGATTATGTTAACATACTTATATCATTCACTGCATACCTTTCTTTACCTCTAATGGAATGTCTCATAGACGGACATAGGTGACCATTGTCCTCGTGTGGAATAGCCAGGTGCATTCTTTGTTCTAATTAAGGTCGCCTGGATCTTTTATCCCGTAAATCTAATGTGACCAACGTTATTCGATTTCAGAGAAGATTCGCCTTAGGCTAAGTTGAACTGAAATTATTAATTTAATTTTAGAAGTCATGGGAAAGGTCACAGACGATCAGCAAATAATGCAGGCATCGATTACAAATGATTATTGACGACGCTTGCCATGGGCCAGTTTTTTGACGTTTGGATAGGTCTTCCCAGAAAACAGGTAGGGGCAATGGTGGAAAGTATTGCAAAGGAAAATGCGAAATTAAGCTGCGCATTACGCCGATATACATGTAGTCATCTCTGATTATGTTGAGTAATGCCAGTAACGAGTAGCGGCCCGCTACATTGTTGATCAACATTAACATAATGGCGGAAACAGATATCAGAACAAAGTATCAAAATATTGATTATATTGTCGTCGTACTGGCCGGGATATTTTGTTATGGCCTTCGTCAAAACTTAAACGTCGTTGCTTGGTAGAGTTTAGATGTCCCCCTCCCCTTCTACCTTCCACCTCCCACCTTCTACAGAAACATAGATTATAAGATTATACAACTATGTTTCCTGAAGAAAGTGTATGAATCGCTAAATGGGCCACTTATTTTATTATCTCGCGAGTTATTTGCGTTCATCAAGAAGAAATAGAAAGCCCCTTCATTCTCATCAGTCATCAAGAAGTAAAAAAATAAAAACTAAAAAGCAGTCATTCTCAAAAGTCATTAAAAACTGTATTGTTATGCTCATCGGTTTTCATATTATCATAAGTTAGGTGTAGGTAAAGCCTCTTAAGATAAGTGCATAGTTCTAACGTTGTACCACACTATGGCCAATATATATATACTGCCTGGGTCAAAAATACTAAGCGAAAATAAGACCAGTTGGTACCCACGGTTGTGTGACATGGTGCCTGATCCAAAATAAAGAAACACTAGTGATACTTTTTTATGATGTATTCTGCCTGAAATATAGTATGGAAAACTAAACGACAAAATAAGTACAGATTGTGTAGGCGGCGGAGAACTAACCAACGAACTGTTTTTTGCGGTGGTCATCTCACCTTACAGTAAAGGCTCCCTAACTGCACATATAATTGTGGACCTCTGAACGTGTTTTTTTAGTTGAATTTGTAGTAATCTAAATTTTAAAAAATATATAATCATATTTATTCTCAATTTTAGTAATTACCTATTAGATTCTCTTTTGTTTTTGTTGGCATTATTCCTATGCTTGACAATCGTTTCGCCCTTTTTCAGTTTGATAATGACTTTGAAGGACAATCCGAGTTTATTAATTACAAAAATATGTCAAACAGATAAGAAAAGTAAACATTTTTCTACACTTTACTTTATGAAAACAATCGTGTCTTTGACAGTACCCAAAAATAGGTGAACTAATTTAATAAGATCAGGAGTTAAGGTATTATGAAAAATTCTCACATGACAGATTGTATAACCAATACAGTACACAGCATACAAGGCAGTACACCAGCCCGCATACATTGGACATTATATCTGATAGCGATTGAATCAATAGGAATGCAAAAATATTTTCCAAGAATTTTAATATACCGCTAAAAGCCTTATCGACGATAGCCGCCTTCATTTTTTTCTCGATGTGATCGGAGGTTGGAGTTACATTGAGAACAAAGGTCCTACTTAGTGTATTTATGTTCTTTCAGTAGGTACCTTAAAGTTATTTTTACCTTTAGCACATTACTACATAATATGACACGGTGAGTACTGTATGAAAATTAACAATATTGCTAGCGAGTATATAATTTAGACACATTGGTGATTTAAGGCAGTTTTTCTCAACCCTTTTCATTTTTATACGGCTGTTCAAAAAATCAAATGCTTAAAATTTAGATTCTTGCTCATGAAGCAATAATAAATTTAAAAAAAATAAATTAATTAATATTATACTCTACTACAGCTGCTGCAAACAAAAAAATATAGAACGAGAGTGATGTGATTGCATGTTTTTGCGTGACCATTATTACGTACACTGTTAAATTGGTGATTGCTGAATATGAGGTTTTGTTTTTTAAATATTGTTTTCCATTCATGTGAAAACTACGTATAATGCTGATGGAAACTTTGTTTCTAGAGTTCCGGAGTGAAAGTTACTCTACGCATCGCCCCAGGGAGACTGTCATTCGGAATCGAAACGTTGGGAATGGTTTTATATTTTATTAAGTGACTAAATCTGACTAAAATAAAGACAAACATTCCCGGTTTACGACGAATGAGCTGACAGATTTGAAATAACCGCTATCCCATCATAATAATCAGAAAGAGTTGCTTGTGCAATGATGGGCTTAGCTAAAATTTATTGAAGCCGATGCATTTGTCAACTCGGCTACTAACCGGTCAAACTTTCCAACCTTCTTCTTCTTCTTTGTTATTAGATTTTCATTTGGGTCCTAGTCCTAGGCGAGGTCCTAAGATGCGGCAGTGCAATGACGTCATTGTCTCAACTTCGGCACTCGAACACGGTTAATCTCGCATCTATTTCCAGCAACACAACAGCATAAACAGCAATTTACAGAGCAATTCGCTCCTAAATCTAATCAACTAGGTATATTAAGTACATTGTGTCTATTGGTCGTGTTGGGTGATTTAAAAGAGACAAGATGCCACATAATGTACCGAGCTTCACATAATGTTCTAATCTTAATGGAGTTTATTATTCCGTGAAGTGGGAGACATCTATCGGCGTTACGAGAGGACTCGCCTAGGTCTAATGTCATGTCTATCTCCAATGTCAAATTCACCATCATTCAACTCGCTAAAGATGCAAATAATGTTTCAGGAGGCACGAGTGAATACAAATCTGTCATAATATTATTGCCGAACCGCTTAAGACGTTTTTTCTCTCATTTAGTTTTCCGCGGTGATCATGATTTTCTTTGCGACGGAGAATCTAGGTCGGTCAAAGTTTTCCCAGTTTAGTTACTGACTGGACTGTAAGGCCATTATTACTCAGGCCCGGTAGCTTCGTTCGTAGTACAGCTTGGCAGTCAAAAGACAAAGTAAAGACGCCATGTTTTTTTTATTATTCGCGTGTCAACATATCTGATATTGTTTTCAATTGGGCTTCTTCAAGGTTTGTCTTTTTTATAGAAAGCGAGACAAATAAAAAAAACTAGGTAAAGTCCTGGACGAAGAATTATTTTCCAGGTTTTGGAACTCGTGGACTTTGAAAACCATACATTATAGAAACACTCTTCAATGACGCATCAATGGTCTGTGTTGAAAACGTATGAAAAGCCCCATTGATTCCAGTATTACGACGAGCTTGCCGGAAAACTATCACCCACGAAAAGGTTTAATTATTTTCAGTTCATTCATGATTGGTCACTAGGTTTATGTTCGTACTGATGATTTTGTTCATTAAAATAATTATTTTCTAAACTCTAGATTATTCTAATAAAGCTTATTTTATTCTGGTATGCCCAAAATCTACGGTGAGGTAGACAACCGAGGTTGTACAGGTTATACGCCTAAATTTGTTCAGTGTCCCGAACCGTTAAAATGGAAGGTTTAAATTCTTTGAACGGTGTAAAATATACGCAGTTTAGAATAAAGTACCATAGATTTTAACCAACGTTTTAGCTATACCTCGGATGAAACAACCAGACCTAAGAAGTTACTACTTTTACCTGCGGTGAAAATTGGAACTAAAAATATTTATTCCTTACTGCAATTCTTGCGAAATGCCACGTGCCTAGTTTAATGTTGAATAACACTTACGGTCACGGAATCAGAGGTCGCGGATTCCAATATCACACCACACGCCACACGCGAAACGTGCAGGTTACCAATGTACATTGAACATACGAGTAATTGACGGGTGACAACTCACATCTTTAAGACCATCTGTAAGACGTTTCCCTCTGCCAAAGTCGGATGTTTTGTGATAATATTGATTTATTATATTCCATTCGTCGAGTCAGCATACAGAAGCCTACACGTAACACCAAGGACAATTTTCTGTTTTGACGTTCAGTCGCAATATTTCTCCCCCAATTTCAAATATCATTAAGGTACCTAGGTATAACAAGTACATTGTTCCAAGGACCGCCAACTGTAAATTATTTCAAACCTTTGAAATTTGGTTTTCAGCGTCAGTTTTATCTGGATCTTTACAAAAACTTTTTTAATACAACATTAATACAGTAAAAAGCCCCCCAATTTGAAATTTTGTTATATTTTTGAAATTTCAAACATATTTTGATGTTCGACTTTTGTGTTATTGAGCCGTTTTGCGCTATCTCCACCTTGTTTTCACGAATTTCCAATAGCCAATAACAGACAAATTCAAAAAAGCACTAGTTGAAAAAAAGTTATTTGGCGGACCCTATATTTTGAAATTTCAAACATACGTGTTAATAGCCTTGCAGAGCTCATCGTCGCATCAAATGAGCAATAACACAAAAGTCAAACAATGTCAGACATATTTTTTTCGAAGAATCTCACATGTTCACCATTTTTAAATCGTCTTTCCCAACTTCAAATAAACTATGTTAACTTGCAGTGCAAAAAGTTAAAGTACCTTCTTGTGTTCATTTGCTCTGATGATGGGCACTGCAAAGCTGTCCGAAAAGTTGTGTCTCAATAGGAGAAAGCGATACACGGGTAATAACGGATAATTCAAACAACATAATAAATATTATACTTTATTTAAAGAATCTCTTTTAATCTCGATTTTCAAAATCGTCTTTACAAACTTCACATAACATCATCACTATCTCGTATATTCCAAAACTATAAGAAGTGACTATCAAATTTGATTTTCACTATATATTGCAAGCAGGTTTGGTTCTCGGAAGCTTTCTTTGACCGAGGTGTTACTGTGCACTGTGCACTGAGCAGTAAACATAATGTGAACACGGGCCTGGCCTCCCTTGGTTCCCGCCTGAGGTCTCGAAGTCTTGGCAGGACCTTTCGTGTTTTGGCGTTTTTTGCCCAAAGACCTGTTTCCCTTTTTATATTCTTTTGCTTTTGTTAGTGTGAAGGTGGTGGCCGGCGGAATGTCCGCTCCTCCGGCCGCTCGCCCTAACCGCGATAACTTAGCCTAACCTAACCTAACCTAAACCGATAGCGTCGAGGATAAGTTTATAAGGAAAATAAGAATGCCAGCGGTAAAGGTCAGATTTCTTCCTCCGTGGTCAACAAGGACACAAAACCGCGCGTATGGGCTTAGCGCTGACAGATCCGTCGTTTCTCATAAAAGTCATAAATGACGCATGTAACAGAAGGATAGGTTACAACAGAGCTCTCGGTGGCAGTCCCGAACCAACTGTTGTTATTATTACCCATTTCAATGTACACGTTGAGTTTTTCAAGGGATCAACATGTTTGTGACCACAATTGCCTGATTTTTTAAAGTACAGATTGACATACTACTTATCTGTACTGGCGGCCAAAAGAGGAACTAACAAATAAACGAACTATTTTATGAATCCATGTTTCTTTGAATCCACAATATCGCCCCTACATTAGTATATCTGTATCTTGTCGTATCTTAATAATAATAATATCTAGATAATTTGTATAGCGCCGTTTTTGTGTAAAATTACCTCAAGAGCGCTGTACACATTTTAATTCCTAGGCTCCATATTTTTTGTAAAGCGCCCTTAAGTTGATATTTCACAAAATGGCGCTACATAAATTAGCTAAGTATTATTATCATAAATTTGTGAGTACATCGAAATATCTTTGATCTTAGTTTATGAACTTATGATGAGTTAAAAATGATAATTTGGTGATCTATGTGGAAAATCAAATGTTTGCAATATTTTACTTTTCGACGTAGCGTTATTACGTCATTATTGCCAATCTATGTGGGTAAATAACACATTACATTATTCGTCCGCGTCCGCCGTCGCCGTGGTTTCAATCATCTGCGCTGCGAGTGGCGTATCGTGTACCTGTATGTATTGTAAACCTGTAACTTGACTGTAGTGAGGAGTCCGTAACCCTCCTCGATCGGGCGTGGGCCTTGTTACGGCTGAGGACCGTCGCCTCTTGTCTTCCGTGGTAGAAATGTCAGACGGTGTCCGGGATCGATTTTTTATCCGTCCCCATCTCCCTCGGGAGGGCTGCCGGCGGCGGAGGGTCGCGGCTGGCGACGTGGCCCCAGCTGTAGGCTGTAGGTACGCCGCGGCCGCCGAGACTACAGCCGCCGCCGGATGAAAAGGTCCCGGTGCCGAGGCCCGCGCCGGCACGCGGCACTCGGCAACCCGCAGCCGGCGGCTTAGGCCAGCCGTGCAGCGGGCGCAGGCGCAGACAGGGACGGAGCGACGCCCCGCGCGCGCGCCAGACAGGGACGCCCATCAGGAAGGCCCCTCTTCGGCGGATAAACCCGTCCAGAAGCCGCCGAGCGTTCGCCGCGGAAGCTTGGCCCTACATCGAAAAATCGCATCATCCTCCAACTATCACAATTTCCTCAAAGATTATACTTCGAACTTTTTAATGTCACGTTTCGACTTATTCGGGTCTGTATAAAATAAATCACATGTGGACTCGCACTCACACATACGAGTTTGAGAGTCGGGCGGCAGTCGTAGTTCTTTTGGCAATATAGCACGCGATGGTGATATCTCTCTGGCTGCAGCATCTTCGTCATCCGCTGTCTGCTGGACCACTGCATCGCCTTACAATGTACACTGCACATGACCAATAGCCGAGTAACGCTGCTCTGGTAAGCGAATCATTATTTTCTTCCTTGAGGAATATTGCAGATGGGAGTTTAGCTGCAAACTCCTTCATTATTTTGTTTTCTTTCGTTTGTTGTTTCTTAGTGCGTACAAGTATATTCACCCACAATATATACCAACTTGCGCGTAACCATTTCAATAATTTAATTGAGGTGATATCTCTGTCACGAAAACGACGCTATATAAATCATCCAATTATTATTATTATTATGTTTTAACAAAAACTTACAATTATTGCCGTGAGTCGAAACCATAAACTCGAAATCCATCTCAATTCAGCAATTACCAGATTGTTCTTCGATGGCAGATTTTGTTTTTGTTTTTCTTCCATATTTTGAATCTCTATTTGAATATTTAGGAGCGCAATGAAGCGCCAAAACTTCGCTGTTGTTCTATTATTAGTTGCGTAGGTATACATAGAATGCGTGTTAGATGTTTTTTATGAAGTTTAAAGATATAAAATATTGGAAGTAGGTATGACTTCGTTATACATATTATACACTTAAAGTAAGCATCGATGATAACAAGAATCATTACTTGTGTTGCCTTAACAATTAAAGGTGATTCATCACGGGCAAATGATATAATATAATACGTATGTATCGTATATTTCATAATAGTGTCAATGTTGTGGGTATTTTTAAAGTGTTGTCTACGGACAGTTCGTATTTAGCAATGATTAAACTTCAATTGTCCCTGTGTTATTAACATTCCCCACTCAAAAGATTTTTTTAAACTTCGATCTCCCTAAACTTGAAGTTCGACGGTACCTTTGCGAAACAGTGTAGTCAGTATTGTTGACATTATACTGACTCGATAGAAAGAGACAAAGTCATTAGTATTAGTTACCGCCCACACGGAATTCGGACATTTTGAATAATCATATTTGAACATATTAAACAAAACAATATCAATACACCATTAAAATGATTTATAAAGTCAAAATATCACACCAACACTAATAACAGACGGTTTTGCCCAAATAATGATGGAAGCTTTTTGTTGATTTTATGTCTTTATATCATTAAAAAATAAGAAAATTCAAAAGTTCGGTCAAAAATATTTTAAACTGTTGAAATACCTCTGAAAGGTGATTTGTTATAATATTTGTTTGTCTTATTTGAAAATTCACGCATAGCACATATCAACATCATGTTTGATTTATTTGTACAACCACTGCAAGTTTTTTAATCAACACAAATATAGGAAATAACCTTAAAATCCGTTGACGCAAGTTATACGACTCGATGATGTGAAGTTAGCGCGGACGGAGAATATTCTTACATATTTAGAAGTGCTGCAATATTATATGAAAAAAAAACTTGTCTCTTTCTCTCTCATGGTATACGACGTAAAACCCGGAGAAAGTGATTAATCGCAAATTTGTATTGGTTGGGTAAAAATATTTAGCTCGCTCTCTTACTCCAAGCTGTCTACTGTCGTAGCTTTTTTCCTGGCATATTATTACCAAAACATTTTAAAAAAAAAAATTATTTCAAAATAATTTCGAAATATTTTCTAAATAATTTCGTAGATAATGGTCATATAATATTGATGAAATCGGAATTTTTCTAGCTAGAGCGAATTTTATTCTAGTGGACAATTTTATTGTTTACATTAACTCCACACACGAGGCCCTGAGGGAAATAACACAGAAACCCAGCTTTGCGAATTGCATGATTATTAAGCTCTTTTTTTGGTCCTTTTCATAAGTAGGAGCCGCAGACGCAAGGGCAAAAACAGGGCGGTAATCAGTACTAGGGAAAAACATGTTAAAAAAAAACAAATCTAAGAAGAAAAAAAAAATTTAAAAAAAAATCTTTATACAAACTGTTTACATTATTCGGGATTTTGTATAGTATTCGAGTTGTCCCTCCGGAAACGATGCCCCATGTTATCAGAATTGTCTTCTATAACGACGTATCAGTCAACCCTATGTCTAATCGATCCACGTCATCTCTTAATAATGGAAACGTTTTTCAATCAATTGCAAATATTAGACCCTTTTCTAATTAGAATTAAACCTTTTTTTTAATAGTTGGCATACAGATTCCAGACCAATTGGGCTCCCTGCTCTTTATAAAAGGTAAATTGTCACAGATTGTTGTTTTTTTAAAGAAAATATGGCGTTCTAGCTAACTTACTTATTGTCACGCCATTTCTTCGCAGGGGTAGCCAGAGCGGTTGAACCGCCACACACCTGTATCTAGGAACACACTTCTTGCTTATTACTATTATATACTATTCTGTCCCCGACTTCTTGTTCCATTCTCTTGCGCCTCATATAGTCTCCTGACACTCCCTTATCTGTTCATCCGCTCCGAAACTATTACGCAATCATCTATTTCGATTAACCGACTTTCCATACTAGCGACAAAATTATTGTATAGAGTATTACAAATTATTGTATGAAGTATTACAATTTCTAAGATTCAATCCAGATCTAAGCTTTAAATCAATACAGCTCTGCTACCCAACATAAATACACTTTTCTATCAATTTCTATGTTTTAACTTCCAATTAATTTTCGCGAAATGCTTATAATTAACATGCCAAGGCTTGGTGCACACGTCAGCCGCTGCGGCTCGACAACTCGGCGCCGATAATATGGGCGGTGCTGTGCGGCGGCGTGCGGCGTGCAGCGTGTGCCATCCTTGGAGCAAGAATGTATGGAGAGAGAGCTAAATATTTTTACCCAACCTATACAAATTTACGATTAATCCCTTTCTCCGGATTTTTACGTCGTAAACCGTGAGAGAGAAAGAGACAAGACAAGTTGTCACATAATATCGCACCACTTTTAGGTACGTAATCATGTTTTCCGTCTCCGACGACTCCGCCCACTACGTTTTGTTATGCGACATTACTTAACGGTTTTTGAGGTTATATCCTATATTTTTGTTAAAAATAATACTGTGAAAAAGTGATCACACAAATAAACCAAACATGTCGACATGTGCAACATTGTCGACAATGGATGTAAAAAGGTGTGTATGAAAACCCTAGCCACGCCTGAGTCAGGGGAAAAACAACAATCCTGACTACACTGTTTCGCGAAGCAATTCCTCCTTCGAGGTGCCATCTAACGTATGGCGTATAATATCCCCCTGCGTTATTGCCGAACCGCAGCGATTCCGCGCCTGATGTGTACACCGAGCCTAAAGGCTGATTCACACCAACGTCCGGATCCGCTCAGTGACGATATTGTTCCCCAGATATGGTATGAATATCAATCAAGGAGTATGTGCCAAGACAAAGTTGTGTGGCAGTATATCCTTCTGCCCACCCTTGTGATATTTAACTACTTAGTTAGTTAAATAATTATTTTAAAGTGTAAAAATACTTACATTGCAGATTTTTTTTTATTAAAAACCATTTTATTATCACTAAATAATATTTTTAACAATTAATAATTAACAAAAATATTATTTAGTGATAAAAAAATGGTTTTTGATTAAAAAAAAAAATCTGCGATGTTAGTATTTTTACAATTCAAAATAATTATTTAACCAACTAAGAAGTCAAATATCACAAGGGTGGGCAGAAGGATATACTGCCACACAACTTTGTCTTGGCACATACTCCTTGATTGATATTCATACCATATCTGCGGAACAATATCGTCACTGAGCGGATCCGGACGTTGGTGTGAATCCAGCTTTAGGCGACACAACACTAAAAAAACTGCGGGTGAGTTTACATTTGAATTAATTCTGATGAATATGTAATAATATTATTAAAAGTTTTCCGAGGGCGCACTCGGGATATAAGTAATTTACGTTTTAAATAAAAACTGACCGACCATTCACATTCTTACCGCTAAACGTTTTCCAAAATGTCCAAATCGTTTTTTAGCAATAACGTTAACGGCGAGGATCATTTTTTTTTTCAGTGCAGTGAATTAGTTACTTCCCAAGAGATTAGTAGTAATAATATGTTCATCAGAATTAATTAAAATTAAAAACTTATAACGTCAGCTTTTCTGATCCCGCTATAGCAAACTCAACCCTTTACCATTTCATGTGTTATGCCCTTAGAGTATATAGAGTGGTATCAATCCAAGGCAGTGTAGTCAGGTTTTGATGATTTTACCTGACTCGGCGGACCTGGGCGTGGCTATGACCAAGGCTAGGGTATTTATACATCCATTCATATCACATATCGACATAATATTTTGTTTATTCGTATAACTACTTTTTCACAGTATTGATATCAACAAAAATATAGCATCTAACCTAAAAAACCGTTTAGTTGCGTCAAGTTTAGTGGCATAATAAAAAATGTGGGTGGTGTCCCGCGGTGACCCAGGAGCCCAAGATCATTGTGACAGTACGTAGAAGCGGAGTATTATATTTGTTGTCTCTTTCTCTCTCATGGTGTATGACGTAAAAACCCGGAGAAAGCGATTTATCGCAAGTTTGTATCGGTTTGGTAAAAATAATTAGCTCTCTCTCCATACATTGTTTCTCCAAGGTTATGCCCTGTTTGCATAATTCTCTGCTCAAAAGCCTCTCAGTACAGACGTGTAAGCTCTGCCTAACGTAATGGTGAATTTATAATTACTTTTTAACGAATTCTTAGAGAAATCTTTTTTTAAATTTTAATTTCACCTACCCAAATAAAAGGTTACTGTATTGTCTGCAATTGAATAAAACATGAACAATTGCAAAGGATTCTTTTATATTCTTAGGGAACGCCCCTCACCGATTTATTTATTGTGTACTGCGTTCTTTTTTTGGCTACCTTTCAGAGCCGACTGAATTATTTTTAGATTTTTTGCGATTTATATAACGCAGATCTCCGAATCTTAGAATTCGTAGTAGCACCCAAATTTAATTTGGCGCGAAGGGCCGTTACGCAAATTAAAATGACATATTTCCAATGATGACCATTTTAGGTGCTTATAGCAAATTTTATAGGTAAGTACCAACGTATTTTACTGCACAAATTTGTCCTCTTCAGCTATTAGAAAAAATGTTGACACGTTCAAATAAATTATCGTTGCGTTAGCTGGAGGCGATTGGACTCTATCAAAGTACTGAAAGAGGTCATCAGCCCGCCAGAATGAAGACATAATTCACCGCATTATGTAGATTATAATGTCGATTCATCAACTAATTGTTTAGTGTTGGAAAATGATAGGTTACTTGTCCAAGCAATGCAATGCTCTCTGAATGGGGGAGTCATTACAAGTGTGTTATAATTATGTGCCATCTTTATACTTTTTTCTTTGTATCTTAACACCTCTGCTTTGTTCAAATTTTGACTCTTTACTAGCAAGTCTTTGGACCATATTACACATTTACGCGCCCTTAATAATAATAATAATAATAGCTTTTTATTTCAGCGGAACAGAGCGGTGGGTGCAATACTCTGTCTGCCATATAAGTAAAAATACATATCAGAAACTTAAAACAATGAAGATAACATAAAAACAAAATAAAAAATAAAAAAATAAAGATAGTAATAAAAGTAAAATAAATAGATTAAAAAAAATTGACCAAATATTATTATTATCCACACGGTATCCGTAAACACGAATCAATAATAATATATCTATTTCCGTATCGTATTTGGGCCTAGCTTGATTTTGTGGTGTTGATTATTAAATTCAATGAACTTAAAAATGGACTTAAAACTACAAAAAAGGCTTGTAAAAAATTTATGTGAACTCCGCACCATGTCCACGAGCTCCAATTATCCTAAGCCGGGACTATGGCTAGAGATGCACTATATTGTGAGGCTGACAAGGGTGAAGGGATGGGATAGTCACCAAACACGGCTAGTTCCATTTCAAGCAACGTTTTGATTCTGAATGGTGGTGTTTTACCAGGGTGATACTGATAGTAATTACATCCTTGAAATGTGTAAATTAAAGAGCATTGACAAATAATCACAAATACGCGCTATTTTATCCCAAAAGGATAGGCAAGCCAAAGAGCTGTAATATATATACGAGTATATCTATGAGATAAGTCAACAATATTGCATCTAACCAACTCTCTTGATTTCTACTCTATTGAACAATCAAACACGTAGATTGTTATGATTATATTATGTAGTTTCTTGTAGGCAGCCTCTATACAATAAAACTCATATTCTTCAATGCACCTCGGATAATAATGGTGCTAACGACCGATAAAAGAGTGTAAAATTAATGTTTACTGACATTTTTCTTTTTAGGGTAGGAAACTACATATATAAACTTATTATTTACCTATTGACATGTGTTGAGATCTTTACCGTTCGAGAAACATGATTTCTTTATGTTTTTTGTGGGACTTAAAATCTCATACTCTAGTATGATAGCCCAATAGATTCGTCCAGACAGCCCGCACAACGCACGTCAGCCATTCCCAACTAGAAAATAAATAATTTAGCCGTTAAAAGGGCAAAGTAAAGTTTATGAAATCAATTGTGAGAATAATAATATCTTCGCGACACATTGGTCGAAAATGAGTTAAATATCAGTTTTTTTTCCACATCGAATGCTGTGACTTTCGTTTGACTCTTGAAGACTTTAGTGGCCTTTCAGCCATCTAAAATATATTTACCATTTGGGAGAAGGCTTGACTCAAACGACACAAGTTTGGGACATTTTTTTTGCTTTTTTCGTAATTCAGTGAAAGCATTGAGTAACCTGAGTCATTTTTTTTCAAAATCCAACCGGGTCCTGAATAATTTTATTGTAAAAAATAAAACTTTAAAGTGCTTTGGTGTACACTTCCAAAAATGGTGCTTCGGCTCTTTTGCCTTTCCGGTGACGACATTTCCCGGCCTCTCCATTAATGTTCAAGTATTCATTAACTTACTTACTAGTGGGAACGGCTCATGCGCTGGCCTCGCGGTGTCTGAGCGATGCTAATGTCCCATCAAAAAAATGTATAGCATTTCGGATCCAGTTATAAAAGCGGCTGAACTAGGTTGAATGGGTTAAGATAAAATGTGTGTAACTTTAAACATTTACCTATTAATTATAATAAATAAATTATCAATTTTCAACGTAAGTCGTTCCTACTTACAAGAAATTACACAAAATATTATACACCGCAATTAAAATGACATCATTAGATTTCGACGTTTTTGCTGCTGAGAAACTAAACAAAGGTCGGCACTAACTAACTAGGTAGGTACCTACTTAAAATAATTATAATAACAGTCAATACAAATTTCATACGACCATATCACAGATTTTGCATTATGTCACTTTTATCGTCGGGTGCGTCCCTTTTAAGAAAACACTTACTACCCGGTTTCGCCCGAGATTTGGATTAAAAAAAAATACAACAAAACAATATGGCGTATCTTGGGTGATATTTCAAAGCTCCATAGCTTATGATGAAAGTTACTTTGTGAGCTAGAAATAGTTGAATTCAGAAAAAGTTGTGAAAATTCATGACGCCAGTGTTCTCACCATTCAAGAGTTTTTTTTATGCGCTTTAGACAAGCATATACTCGTATATGCTTTATAGGTGGTTACGATAGTCATTTTATTTTAAATTCCTGAATTTTGTAGTTAGGGAATAAAGCAGACCGCTGATAGCTCCGTTGTGACCTCTTACTTTTCTTCATAAACGAAGCATGTTACAGGAAAGAGGTTACAGCGGGGCTCTCAGCGGCTTCACCGAAGTGCCCCGTTTCGGGCCCAAATGGAATGGTGGAATGAGTTCCACCGCGAACAAGACACCACTGTGTGGGCACTTCAGACGTCAAACATCATTTTTACCTAATAATAATAATATTTGGATGATTTGTATGGCGCCGCTTTTGTGAAAAATCACCCCAAGGGCACTGTACAGATCTTATTTTCTATTATTACATATTAATTCCTAGTTTTAATAAGAAAATATACAGGAACGTACTTAACTGGCAGGTCCTATCAGATAGACACAATTATCAACTTAAAATTAAAAAAAATTATTTTTTTTATTATTATTGTTATTTTTTTTCGATTCAGGGGATGGGAGCGAAATTAAAAAAAATGGACTTTCTGAACCGAGGTGAAATGAGGTAGGAGTTACGTTCATCTGGCTAATGAAGAATGGAGGTTATACCTAACTATATTCACCGAGAATAAATCATTTTCACAATCACAGCAAAAACAAACGAACAAATTAGACGAAAGGCGCCTTTCGACGTTAATAGCCTCGCCCAGACTCCGCGCGGCTAGCATTCGAGGCAGTTCCCAACTAATAAATAATTCTTGTATGATGATAATATATCCAGCCCTTTCCATTAATGTTCAACTATTGCTTTATACCTGTCTAGCTCATGCTGAGCTAATAAAGTAAGCGTAATACACATTGTATGTATTGTTCCTTCGCCCGAGTTTCGACTCTCTTTTTAACAATACATAAATATGGAACGACGAGTTTGCCGTCTTGTCTTATTTTTTTTTTCTGTGGAGTTGATATTTAAAAACTCCATAGCTCGTGATGGAAATGACTCTGTGAGCTGAAAATAGTTGCGGTAAACTCTAAATTCCAGAAAAAAGTTGTGCAAGTTCCACGAAGCCAAAGTTCACCGTAAGAGTTTTTTTGTTGCTTTGTGAAGAATTCGACAAATAGAAATTAGAATCTAAATTGTTAGCACATCACATTTTGTTATAATTCTATTATAATACTTAGAGGAAAACCAAAAACCAAACTTTTATCTGAAATTTTTCATCTTAATGTAATTATACAATGTTGGTCGGCGAAGTATTCTAAATTTGGGTGTATTTTCCTCATCCAAACAAGGTAAAGTCAAGGTCCGCGACACCCGCAGCCGCACGTTCCGCAATGGATCTGCGCCTTGTCCTTATTTTGTCAGCTTCGCCCTTCTTCACACCGGCCACCGGCCGTCGGCCGCCGGCCGCCGACTTTAACCTTCGCCGTGTTTGGAAATCGTCTGGCTAGGTACACAACATTATTTTTATCTTTGTACGATAAGACGTTGTTATACGAGTACATTACGGTCCCGCCAATGAGAGATCCGTTACCACCGCTCTTTCTGTTACACGGGTCGTTTGTGAGAAAAAGGGAAACGTGACAACAGAGCCATATGCCTTGGGCATATCGTTGCCATGTGGATCTTGTTCATGTTTATACTAAAGACATGCCTATTGATGTGCATTCATTTTTGTCACAATATCTTTTGAGGATACTCGATTCATTGGATTCAAAACTTTCATATCAAAATCATTATTTATTCAAGCATTGTTTTTCCTTGTTTGTCTTTCATCATATTTTTAAAGTATATTCTTCATAAAAATACATTTAATATATTTCATATTATATAATACTCCCTAGGCTTTCTTCCTTTGGGTCTGTCTTTTGTAAAAATGTGGCTTCCACTTTTCACGCTTGTCTTTTCTAAATAATATACGACCTTTTCTGCATATACAATGCCTTCAACTAGTTCACCGACCTACACAAATACAATGCTTCCTCACATCAAAAGTAGTTCCATCAACTCACCAGGAGGTCATAGGGGTAGCGAGCTAAACATGATGTTGGTGACTTCTCTTCTTCGCCAAATTACACTAGTAAATATAATTTGATTAATGTACGAGTATAAGACATACCGCTGTTAGCCCCGTTGTAACCTCTAACTCTTTATCATAAATGACGCATAATTCCCACACGCGCAACTACACTATCGTAAGTCAAAATATGTCAAACTGATGTAATGGACCAACAAATTTTACATCTTCACTAATTGTATGGATATTATATCTACATATAAACATAAATCATGATTTTGACATGTGTATTACAATTTGATAGCATGGATAATAATGTTATCTAGCTCTAAGTATAATTACTGTGTACGATGGCAGTTTAGCATTCATCTAAAAAGACTCAAAAGAAAGTTTGTTTACTGTAATAACCATGTTAGAAATGGAGCTTACAACAAGCTCTCAGCGGCAGGGCCATATTAATATCCACGGGAACTTTAAATAAAGGTATAAGTAAGAAAGCCTTCCGAATTGTCGTACTCGTATTAGACTACCCACACCCTTCGTGCGCAATCCTTGGAGATGCATTTGAATAAACCTTCCTGCGGGAATCCCAGGCATCTGGACGCGGGCCGCTATGAATAGAGGCTCACTAATAAACCTCCAACTCCAGAGCGGAGCCTAGAACTTAGAACCTAGTGTAACCCTAGGGCGGCAAGCAGGCTCTGTGGGAGTACATGCCAATTGCCACTGCTATTTATTTTCTACGGTATTCTAGGTTTCTAGGCAATGCAAATGAAGTACCAACCCTTTAAAAATCTTTATAGGTGAGTCAAATAACAAATACATTAAATAAAAACGTATGTTTTTACCCACGCCGGGTTTCGAACCGAGGTTCTGATCTCTCTGGAGTTCTAATAATAAATATTTTGAACTTCAATTCGACGCACAAATTATGACATTTTAGTTAACCCACCCTACTGTTTATCTCTTTCTGTTGCATTGGAGATCGACTCATTAGTTAATTAGTCAATTGGGTAATTGACCAACAGAATGTGAAGCACAATATTATTCCTGCCACGATGCGATTCGGGTTTCGGCGACATTTCTGCCAATCCATCCTCCTACGCGTTTCCAGCGAGCGCCATAACGGTGGTTGGTCACGTTCCGTCAAACTAGCCCGTGCTCAGTGTGTTCAGACTTGGGCGAGGCAGCGAGGGCCCGTCTCCGTCTGCTGTCATCTTCCGCCTTTTTCCCTCTGTCGGGGTTCCTTTCAGTCCCCCACTCCCCCCCCCTGCCCGACCTCCTGCTATTCACCCCTCATCCCGTCTCATATCCGCTCGGCTAGGGCTGTCAACAACAAGCTGACATATAGAAATTTCTGGGAATCAGGTAACTAGTTCAGGTTATACGTTATAAGGGATTACTACTACAGATGTATCAACATCATCGTTATTGTAGATTATTTTTTTTTAAGTAAGACAAACATTCCCGGGTTACGAATAACCTGACAATATTTGAAAAACTCCTACTGCCATCATAAAAAGCGGAAGATGTTGCTTGTGCAATGATGGATGACTTAGCCAGCAGAGGAATTGAACGCACGACGCCCGGGTGGGAATCCGACGCGTTCTCCACTCAGCTACCGACCGGTCTGAGATATTCTGGTTATCCATGCAAATCGTTCGTTAGTTCCTCTTTTAGCAGCCTGCACGGATTAGTTTGTAAGTCCGTAGTAACGTTGAATGGTGATTGTGATTAACAAATTGTGAACTAATTTTTAAAAGATTCAATCCCCGTTCTTTTTACTCAAATGTACTACGGAGTGTAATAATGGATAACTTTTATAGCGGTTTTTTTGTGGGAAAATCACCTCAAGGGCGCTTTAATACCTAATGTTAGATAACGTATGATATTCGTACCGGTAACTGATTTCTATGGGTGCTACTATGCACATTCCTTAATATTAATTAGGTTTACGTTTACGATAAATACTAACTACCGAACAAGAGTCCATCTGGAGTACTATCAAAGAAGAAATAACACAAAGAAACGTAAAAGTACTCACGTAAAAGTACTCACGTAAATGTAAAAACTAAGTAGGTACACCAACCCTGGCACGGACCACGCCTTGCCCGCGGACCATAAGGTGCCTCTGCCCTTCTGCTAGTCGGGTCGGGGGACCGTCCTAAACACGGGCGGATGGATGGAGCGCTGCGTAATGTCCGGACTCCGGTGTGCGGTGTCCGGAGTGAGGTGTCCAGGGTGCGGAATGTTACCAACGCGTTGTTCGTTGTAGTCAGCAGTTTGACTCACGCGAAAAAACTTCATCCCAAATCAAATTGCGCGTCTACGAGCCTTTCCTCTCAACTTTACTATTACATCACGGGGGTCATCTTTCTAAACAACGGCATCGTTACATTTATTGTCTGCGGGCCTATCACTCAAAATTTGAAACATCGGTTGAATCGACTAATCCACGGCTTTAGCTATGCTATAGGACGGATGAAACAACTGGACAAACAGACGGCCTCCGTGGTCGGGTGGTTAAGACTATCAACTACGAATCCAGAAGTCGCGGGTTCAAATCCCGACGTGCACTAATACATTTCATTTCATTAGTGTGTTTTATTTCATATTGAATTAATATAACATAATATATGGTATATTTGCAGCGCATTCCAGAGTTGTAGGTACTCTAAATATCGCCCTGGTGAAAGACCACCATTTAGAATCGAAACGTTGCTTGAAATTGCTTTAGCCGTGTTTGGTTACCAGATCTGAATAGCCAGGTATTTCTCAACCTTCTTCTTCCTCATCTCCTTTTCCTTTTTTTACGTGAATACCGCACAAGAGTCCCAACTGCTCTCAACCGTCTAGAGCCAGTGAGACTATGGCATCCCCAATATGGGTATGTTGTGAGGCTGAAGGTAGTGGGGAGGGGAAAGAGATAGGGAATAGGAAGGTTGCCATCAGCCTCCCAGCATACCCCAGTTAGAGATCTCATTGTCCCACTGGCTCCAGACAGTTGGAACTCCTTTGTGGTACTCGCTTTACATATTATTATATTGTTATTCCACTTCTTAACACAAACATAACGTGACATCATATTCGGCAGATAAACGACGAAAGTGGACTGAATGCAGTGGAAATGAGATCCTTGAGGCGTATGTATGTGTAGAACCATGTTCCTACGTCAGAATTACGTTTGATTTAAAAATAATGCAAGGCCGATGCAAGGCGATGTTTGGACGTGTAGAGGAAATGGACCGAGAAATTTGTGCCTCAACAATATATAACGCGCGTGTTAATAGGAGAACAGGTCCGAGGCGCCCCAGGATTACATAAAACGACCAAGCGAATGAATAACCTTTGCCGGGTCAGATTGACAGAAAAGTATTCATGGGACAATGTTCATCTCTGCTACAACAACGGAGAATAACGTGATGGATATCCCACCAGTGTCCATAGTCCGTTGCTCATGTTTAAATGTGAATGGTCGTCTCTGCTACGAGTGCGGAGAATAACGTGATGGATATCCCGCCAGTGTCCATAGTCCGTTGCTCATGTTTAAATGTGAATGGTCATCTCTGCTACAAGTGCGGAGAATAACGTGATGGATATCCCACCAGTGTCCAGAGTCCGTTGCTCATGTTTAAATGTGAATGGTCATCTCTGCTACAAGTGCGAAGAATAACGTGATGGATATCCCGCCAGTGTCCAGAGTCCGTTGCTCATGTTTAAATGTGAATGGTCATCTCTGCTACAAGTGCGGAGAACAACGTGATGGATATCCCGCCAGTGTCCAGAGTCCGTTGCTCATGTTTAAATGTGAATGGTCATCTCTGCTACAAGTGCGGAGAATAACGTGATGGATATCCCGCCAGTGTCCAGAGTCCGTTGCTCATGTTTAAATGTGAATGGTCATCTCTGCTACAAGTGCGGAGAATAACGTGATGGATATCTCGCCAGTGTCCAGAGTCCGTTGCTCATGTTTAAATGTGAATGGTCATATCTGCTACAAGTGCGGAGAATAACGTGATGGATATCTCGCCAGTGTCCAGAGTCCGTTGCTCATGTTTAAATAATGGTCGTGATGGATATCCCGCCAGTGTCCATAGTCCGTTTATCCGAACACCTTTGCTACTTTCTCCTCAGAATTTGAAATTGCATCAATAATTATACCTAAAAAGGAACATAAACGGGACATAAACTATGTAATTGTGACAGCGGCACATAATTTGTAAACATGAATTTAAATGCTCACAGGTATTATGTACATTTGTAGATAAATGCTATGTTTACCATGCTCAATGCTCATAGTCATAAGTAGTAGTAAGTCCAGGCAAATTATTTTCTTCTACATTATAAGTAATATAAGGGGTAGATTACAGTTTACACTATAATTTTAAAATAAAAAGATTTTTTTAAATAGTTAACATTGTACCGTAACAATATAATATTGTATCATTACCACTGTACCATTGTATCATTATGACATAATGCACAGTTTACAACACAATGTTACTATTTTTGTATCATTACCCATTACCAATGTATATTATAACATAAAGCACTGTTTACAACAAAATATTAATAAAGAGTCAATTAACATTGTACCATAGTAATAAAACATACATACTTAGTATGTATGATTGCTTATAATACTTATGGGGAAGTTTATAAAAAAACGTTTATGTTTGATCTGTCGGTGTTTTGGCTGATCGGTGATCCAAATCTAGTTGTCCAATTTATATTTTCGCGTAGTTTATGTTATTTCTAATGGTCAGTAGAAGTTCTTTATTTAGCTTTGTTGCAAAGTATCTAAAGTTTCTTTGGCCAAATGTTTTTTTAGCGAAAGGGATAAGTAAGAGATTATGCCCTTTCGATCTAGTATCGCGAACAGTTTGGACATTGTCAATTAGAGTTCTTTGTTTGAAGAGATATGTTAGTATGTTTTTGGCATCAATATTGCCTAATATCTAAAACATATATTCTTCTAAAATTTAGACCGAACTGGTTGGTGGTGGTCGGTAGTTTTAGAATAATCTTTATGATTAGTTTCTAAGCTTTAATTAGTTTGGGATCAATGACGCCAGCAGTAGCTCCACCCAGACTATAATACCATATTCGATTAAAGATTGACACAGTGCATAGTACATTATTTTAAGTCGATTCAAGTTAAGAAAATTGCGAGTTTTTCTAAAGAAGTATTTAGATTTTCTAAGTTTATATGCTGTAGCTATATTATGTTGAACTTTAAGTTGCTGTCAGAAATAATACCCAAACATTTAGTTTTAGTCACCCTTTCCAACCAACGACAATTACATATACTAGTATTAGTCAGGGGGCAAACACATATTTTTATTAGATTTTCTGGAACAATTAAAGAAGGATTAATGCTAGAGCCAATGTATTTAGTTTTTGTCACATTCAGTGTTAGAGTATTATTGTCTAGCCATCTTTTAACGACATTGATTCACTTTTTCGCTTTTAAAAACATCATTCCAATTTTTCGATCGTTTAGTTTAGATCATCAGCAAAACTTACAATTTTGACATCTACAGACAGACATTACACAATTAATTTATATAGATTAAGAATAAAGTGGGACCCAAAACGCTTCCTTGAGGCACCCCGAAACTAATTGGCAGTTGCTTATTGATTTTTACACTTTGTTTACGGTTAGACAGGTAGCTTCGAAAAACACTATGTTCATTACCATTTATACCAATGTTTGGTACTAATATATAAATAATTGTAAACCTAATATGTATAGCTAGGCTAACTGGTTAGTATGTACCTAAAATCACTTATATAATATTACTTATAGCACTAATGCGTAAACTTTCGATTCTACTCGATATATAGAAAGTTCGAAACTTTTAACAGTCCTCGATATTGTAAATAATTAATAATTACCGAAAAATTTATTATTTAAATCTTCAGTTAATATTAGCTATAGTTCTTACTTATTTTGTAGTATTGTTGAACCTTTGAAAACGACGCTATTATTTTTAAAGCTATCAAGACGAACACACAGGATCATACGCGGAGGCTTTGATTTTTAATGCAGATTTGCTTTTATTTGAAACGCCACACCAGATTCCAACACAGACATTTGTGTTCAAATGTTTCACGTCTTCGTAATATTAAACAAATCATTTTCTTGTGAGTGTGACATTCTCGAAATTGGAACTAATTTTAATAAAATTATCAAATTATAAAAAAAAATCTTTTTAAATCCAGACAAGCGTTTAACTACCGATAACATATTTTACCAAAAGATTATTTTTATTCTATATTTGAAATGTTCGTCTTTATGGCTTACTTTTATTTTACCATTAAAATAAATATTTTATTTTATTACTTTTCAGGTGCGTAAGTTATGAAATCTCTGAGCTTTCGTTGGCAACAACACTCTTTTCCAAGTCTTTTTAAAAATACAAATCTAAAGATAAAATACAATCTTCAACTCATTGCAACCAAAAACTTCAGAATCATCAAGAGACAATTTTTTTACTCTCCCGTGATTTTTTATTGCTAATAACTATCTAGAAAATAAGGTGAATTAATGAAAACAATATTTTTTGGTTCTGTAGAAACAAAATACTCAGTTTTCATCTTGGCAAGTCAAGTTACTTCCTTATTTTTTTACGGGTAACGTCTAGTATGCCTTTTTATCATTGAATAAAATGCTACCTATTAATTCAGTATATTTATCAAAAATGTAATATAACCGATATCTGCGACCAATTCTCTGAGAATAAGCTAGAAGATAGAGTTTAAGAACTTTAACAACTTGGGAAGATAGCCAAAACCCGCCTTAGTTGAAGAAAGTCTTCCATTTTGTTCGTACCTTCGATTGCGAGCAAATGCTAAAGTTGCAATTCGTAATACCATCAATTCGATAGTCGGGTGAAAGGCTCCAGTGGTTTTAGTGGAAGTCCGTATCAGTCACCGCTGGCCAGAGTTCAGATTAGACTTGCATGGTCATGATCAATAACATAATCCAGAGTGGAAGTATTGCCCTGGCGAGAGACCATCATTCAGAATCGAAACGTTGCCTGCAATGAGTTTAGCTTAATATTTATTTTTTACTTAATTTAAGCTAATCAGGTCTGAATTGCTAGATTCCTAAATTTACATTTGCATACTTTTTCCCCTCCCCTACTCCCGCCAGTCTCATATCCTTGACAGTTCCATGACAAAGAAAAGAATTAAATAGCTCTAAGCACATTTTTCTAGTCAATAAAAACCTTAAAAAGTTTTCTACATTGGCTAGAATAGGAGGTAGGTTGCTTTTTCACTCATAATATGAACGTTATAGGCATATATTGTGCGACATTCTACGTGGCTTGAGTGGTATTATATATGTCGATGATCTCAACGGGTCCTAACGAACAATGTCGAATGTGCAAATTGGTAGCTTTTCATAAGAGCTGTTTAATATTGCCAAAATATTTTTTTACAGTGAAATAAATAGGGGTTTATGCAAAATATCAAAACAGTGGTATATTTCTTGTTCTCAAAAACAATAAAAATCTAGACACGAAACTTGCAGAAAAGATGTAGAAACAAAACTTCAAACACCTCTTGTGCTATGTTATCAATAGCACATCCGACAATGTTTATTGGGACCCTCGATTCAATTGTCATTGGTAGTGGTATTTCGTAATATTTCATTAGTACATACGAGACACACCTACCACTTATGTTCTTTAATTGCTGCAACTCGCTGAAAATCTCAATTGTAAAAGCTATAAAGGATTTAACCTCGGTTATAATATACATATACATACCCCCACTACACTACTGACACTCTTAACGCATAACCCTCTATCGGTGCGTGGCATCATTGATATTCCGGGATGCAAAAGTGTTCTAACGAATGCAGTAGGTATTAGTGCAACTACTTACATAATAGCTGATAGCCATAGCGTATGGGTTCTGTGGAAATATAATCCCCATCGCCCGCGACTTATTTTCAAATGGTAACACCGTTTTTTACATTTTTTTACTAAAATACCTAGTTTCAATACAGTATTCCCAAGTATTAAGGTTCAGATGAACCAGGTTGGGCAACATTCAGTCTGTTCCCCGAGACAACCGTAACGCTGTAATATGTTTTTTATAAGGTATTTAGCGAATATTAAAAAGATATAGATCAAAATGTATTTGTATCTTAGAGTAGCGAGCTGGATTTTCTTTTTTTTTTTAGATTTATAGCTTAGATCTTCGAATACAATATTTAATTAGTAAATATATTTATTTATATCCATATGTCTAGTGCTCACAGCTTCGTTTTATCCTTTATTTATGTTACATTCTTCGTTTATGAAAAAGAGGTATAGATTTGAACGGAGCTATCGGCGGTTTACCAATATGCAATTCGTCTGGCGATCTGTACAAATTTAAAGCAAAATATTAGCATTATTTTCATTCTTTTTTACACAAATAATCAGAGTAAATACAGGTTGCGAATACGTCATTGATCAAAGGTCCTAAGAGTTTTGTTCAAAGTTGACTCTACCACCCCAGAGAATCGACAGACGGCCGAGACGGCTGTATATGTATAGTACTAGTGACAGATGCATAAAATCGCGACCTCCTTATGGGACGAACTTGCCCAGCGACATGACTACTCTAAATGGCTATAGCTATGTTTGTTTACTGAAACTGATTAGCCAGATATGAAAGTTTTCCAAACATATAAATGCTACTGAAATTAACTAACCAATGCATTATTGCATTATTGTAACTACTTGATTTTAAAATCTCCCAGAAAACCGAGGTAAAATGTTACACATTCACTAAGGAGTGCTGCATGCACACCTCTTGAAATACAAGTTCTCTGCGACCCTCTGCGCTCCGGAGCAAAATAACAAATTGTTACGCCATGCGCCATCCCCCTCTCCCCTCCCGAGCAACCCCTATCCCGCCGCCCGCCGCCTGCCGCCTACCTCCTTCCTACCCATGTACCTCTACACGTGATCTCTCCTTCGAATGCCTCGTTCTCACCGTGAGAAGTCCTGCGTAATATCATGACGTTACTATGATTCTACCGGTGTTGTGCGCCATCCCTAGTTGCGTCATACATAAATAATGTCGAATCGAATCTTTAGAAATTTATAAAAACAAACAAATGGAATTCCATAGAATGTAGTTGAAATGTAACCATGGTACTTACCTAAAACTTGTACTTGATTAAAATACGGTTTCCGTTGATCTTAATGCTGCGGATTTGTAAAAAAGGGCAAACTTTTCCTTTTGAAATCTAATCAATATTTATGTTTTTTGTTAACTGTTAACCTTGTAAATCTCATGTCTTGATGGCCTTATTAATGATTAGTATTGTTACCTACCAAAAAACAGTACTAGAGTTATTTTTAGTTAAATACTTTTTTGTTGTTGATTATTTATTCGTCTACGAAATTCCGCTAAACCACTGAACTAGTGTCAACAGGTGCATCATTATATAGATTCGTATTAGTATTAGTAGTAGGGTGGAAGAATGAAGTAAACTGGTAATACATCATAACCACTTGATAAGATTTCTAGCATTTTATCGCTTGGCCATAGAGGGCGTCGAGCGCGGACCGAGTAAGACAGCATCTACACATGGACTGACTTTATTTGCATAATTATCATCACTTTAAGTCATTTAAGTGTATGGGAGACGAATACAACAATGATGATTGCACGTGTTTAACAATCCAAGTTCAACACGTGCCGTAATTTCATTTTCCCAGAGTCTGCCTTTGGATTACCGACGCCTAGATAACAGTATGATTAGGCAACGAGACGCTGTCATTATCTCGTGTTCGTAGAATTGAAGCCAGTGGGCTTGCGCCTTGTGTCACTGCCGACTGCACGGCAATCATCTGCCAGCGGTGTCTGTACTCTGTCCACTGAAGAGCTAAGAGTCGAGAGCCTTCCGCGACACAAAGGAAAGCAGAGCACACCGAGCATGTAGCACACAGAGTGTGAATGGTCCGTGGCTCGCGACAGTCGGCAGCTGCCGCGGTTGGGTAATGGGTACTCCCTCGCATGCAACGCAGGATGGCTCCTACACGGATAGTACCCATACTCGCGCGGCTCACACACACGCGCGCCGGTGGCCGGGCGGACCCTAGCAACGGCCTCTTCCTCTGCTGTAGACCTGATATTGATTGCTTGGAGCGGCCGCGGAGGGTCGCTGCCCCCGCCCCTGCCGCCGCTGCGTGCGTCTCCTGCCTCCCTGCTCCCTGCTCCCGGCTCCCGGCTCCCGGCGCGGGCTGCAGTTTTGGCAACGCAAGAGATGCGATGCGGAGAAGAACGAGGCCGATATCGATTCGTGCGATACGATTATACGGTTCTCCTCTCCTGTGTAGCAACTAGCGACGGCCGACGGTGATGGGCCCAACACACGCTGTCAATGCTGGAATTCTTTTATCCCTGCTCTTGTCTGAAAAGGGGTCCGGCCATAACCTACGTACCTACCCAATTATAATACTATATCTGCGGGCGTTCAGCCGTACACGTCGTCCTTTTATCGGTGACATAGAATGTTCAATTTAGAAGTTTTAGGACATCATTACTACTTATGATTAGTGATTTCGGTGCAGATTCACGTATGACTAGGGGTGAAACCTGCTCTATTTTTCTAAAAAATGATAACATTCACACATAACAAAAAATAATTACCCAACACACGAACAGCGAGAACAGTTTTTTGCAAAATCAAACTTAATGTTTCATTTTTGAAATTCCAAATGTCCCCAGATCTTTCCGAGGAAGGTAATTATTTTAAGTAATAAACCAATCCTGGAAAACCACACTTTTTTCTTCAACACGAAATACAACAATAATTTATCATTAATATGTAGGTAGGAGATGTATTTAACTCTGAACCCAGCGTTTCCAACCCCACTCTATTTATTATATCGTCTGTCCTCTGTCGGTGTTGTTGTGGGTTGTGGGTTGTGACAAGTTACGCCTAGGTAGGTACAGGTACAAACATTATTCGGAGAATACCGTTCATGCAAGATTCGATTAAATCATTTCTACCTCTGACATCAATTAATAAGTATTAAATAAAAATGATTTAAACATGTGGTGCGTGCAAATAATGTAAACCTCGAGTAAGTATCCTAACAGTTGCCTCTTCTTACCGGCATTAGATTGATTCAATGATGGCGGGCCGAAAAAGATCCTATGAATATAATGCAGCTCAACCAGGAAAGTTTTCATATTTCTGTCGATTTATAATATGGTAAAACGAACTAATTATAGAGCAGGTTTGCAACCTATACCTACGAAGAGTTCAGTAAAACTCAAATTTTAAAATATTTCAGCGCGATGCAATTTTCGCCAATCTGAGTTCGTTCTGAACCTCTCCGCGGGCACTCCTGTTAGATGACAGCTTACAAAAGCAGGATGTTACAGATTACTGCGCGCTAAATAAACTCCTTTATGAATAGGGCTTCAGAAAAAGCTTCCGGAGTCTTTTTCTAGCCAATGACAGCCCCAAAAAGTATTGCCGTTGCCGATGGATTTGTCAAAGTTGAGTCCGGCACCTTTTTTATTACCAATACGAACGGGGCATAAAATGTAAGGATTTTATTATGGTATGACATTACATACATCAGTGCAATGATCTTTACATCAATGTCGCATCTTTTTGACTTATTATAATTATTATTATTTTACGAATTGTTATCAAATCAACGCTCGATCGAAGGTCCGAAAATAGCGATTAATTAATGCTAAAATAGTTTTTTTTTTCCATCGGCAATGATTTTTATGACGATGTCACATTTGATAGCGTCACAGATCGGCATTTAGCGCCATTTTTATTTTTAATTGAATAACAAGGAGCTTGGAATAACAAGGTTCCATCTGACACGGCAATGTCATGCGATAATGGGCTCTATAGAAAGTTACTTTAGAGTTTATTATCGCATATCAGTGGGGTGTCAGATGGAAACTTGTTATTTCAAGGAATCGATTTGTCACTTCAAAAAACGGCCCCCGTTCCATTCTCGGCCCGTGTCAGCGTTTGGTCAAATTTTGATCAGCCATCAAACTCATCAGCATGACCGTCAAATAAATATTTTTAAGTCAAGCTTCGATCTCATGCATGTTTAAGGCAGGTACATTATTTTTGTGCCTACATAATATGTGTGCGAAAGGAAGAACGGAATAAGTAAAAAAAAAAAAGAAGTTTTTAAATTAAGTATGGTATTCAGAATTATTGTTCCTTAGATACATATCTGTCAAGGAAAAATGAGATGTGTCATAAAATAAAATAATGTGCTATTATTTTTTGAAAGAGGACATGTGACATGACATTATTACATACAAAAAACCAATTTCTCATTTTTCTTGGCTCTCCTGAACTCTTTTGGAAGCATTTATTGAATCATTCCGTTCTTCCTTGCGCACACAGATATATACATAATATTAGTTTTGGTTAAAATGACCAGCTTGTTGCACCAATCATTGGAAGTCGCCCAGTTCGAATATGAATATTTTAGTAATTACTAATTATTAATAAACTGTTTAATCTGTCAAACTTTGGATTATAATAATTTGTTACAAATGGGAAAGTAAAATAGATAAAGACATAATTACCTACATTTTCTATGCATTGTAATGCATTAATTTTCTCTAGTTCGACATTTACCTATATGTTAAATCTACAATATGTTAAATATTTCTATGAAAAATAGTATGAACCTGTGAATTATATAGACAATTATTAAGATTTGGGTCGAGTGCCATTAAAACTATTTTTATATTTGGCCAAAATTATATTGAATACAGAATGATTAGGTATGCTAGCCAAAAATATTATAATTATAACTGTTACTTATAATATAACAAAGCAAGCACCAATATTCCTTCTTAAAAAAAAAACCTATTTAATAATTTAAAGTGATAAGCGCAGTGAGATGAAATTTCTCAATTTTTTGTTCTTGTGGAAATGACAATAAATTTAACTATTTTTTTTAAAGAAAGACAAACATTCCCGGGTTACAATCCTAATATAACCTATAATCCTAATATAACCTGACAATATTTGAAAAACTCCTACTGCCATTATAAGAAGCGGAAAAAATATTGCTTGTGCAATGATGGAGGACTTAACCAGCAGAGGAATTGAACGCACGACGACCGGGTGGAAATCTGACGCGTTTGTCCACTCAGCTACCGACCGATCGCTAAAAATCCAAGTCACCTTATTCTATCTATTAAATATTTGTTTGTCACTATCAACACCAATTTATATATTTTTTTTCTCTTTTGCAGTTTTAAATAATGGCCTCCCCTTCTATGGTCCAACGATCGGGTGACACACTGATAGTGAGGAGTGTAGTGAGCGGAGACCGACTGTTCATGGATATGAGTCAAACTCCTCTGCAGGACCTCAATCTAGGAGCCGCACTCACAATACAAGGGGTCATACCAGCCCCCGTAAATACCCTGTCCATCCAACCTCTGCCCGTGCCCGTGTTCACACAAGTGGAGGAAGGGTCTCCGCCTCTGTCTGGTGGAGATCTCCCTCAGTGTAAAATTAAGAGAAACTATAACTGTATTCATTGCAATTACTTTACGCAAAATCCTAGACATTTTCTAATTCATTTACGCGACGTTCATGATGAAAAAGTGAAAATTTACGACTGCCCGCATTGTTTGTATGCTTCCAAACACTTTCAAAAACTTTTGAGACATATGAAAATGGTTCACGGAACTGCCAAAGGCGTGGAGCCCCCTGCCAGCAACAAGCGCAAGGTCAGGGAACCCACCCCGGAACCGGGGCCCAGACCGGTGTTGTCGGAAGAGTTGGACATCAATGAGTTTATAGAAAAGGAAGAACCTCCCGTTCAACCTAGTGAACTCATCATCACCCCCCCAGTCAAATCTACCCGCGGTAACCTCAAGTGTTCCTTGTGTCCTTTTACCACCAACGTAGCGGGTCTATTGACCAAACACGAGCGCAAAGAACATATAAAAACAAAGTTTTTCCCTTGTGGCAAGTGTAATTACGTGACCCATATAAAAGCGCGATTTACGAAACATGTTAAATACCATTCTATGCCCATGATAAAGTGTGAAGTGTGTGATTTCCGTACTCCGTACAAGTGGAACCTGGACCGCCACATGAAGAACCACGGCGGCACTGGCGCCTTCTGTTGCTCCGTGTGCAACTTCACGGCGGACATCAAACAGAGTCTCACTGTGCACGAGATGAACCACCACGTGCCCCCGGCCGGGCAGCCCATCGCTGGGACGGGTACCGGTCGGCGTCGCAACAAGGTGGGCGGCAGCGACGTGCTCAACGCTCAGAGCAGCCTGTCGGCCGGCCGCGGCCCTGAACATGATACCAGCACCGGGGACTCCATTCAGGTTAGTGATACTTGCATTTCGTATTCAGACTACACTGCCAAAACTATTCTACTTAAAATTATTTACTACTCATCTTTTTATTTTTATTTTACAGAGTGAATTCACAGACATGGCAATGATGACAGATAACAGCAATGACCGACAGAGTTTCAGCAGTAAAGCTGATGGACAGGAGATGGACGCACACATTGAATCCCTCCAGAATGCCAATGAGTTCATAAACTACGATATGTTTCCCAAAGCAGGTTTATCCATCAAACCTAGCCTCTGTGAAGAACTTAATTCGAAGGCTCAATCTAAAAAGGTTCCCCGTCCCATTCCCAATCTTATTCCGCTTCATTTGCAAACGGGTAACCAGCCACAAAAAAATTGCCAGCCGACGAGCGCACCACTAAATTTGACAACAATTCAAAAAAGTTTTTCTGTCAAATCCTCGGATGATGTGAAGTATATCTCCTCATCTGCAAATATGTCAGATCATTATGATGACAGCAATGATCAGGGTTGTGACAATATGTCTATGAGAGGCAGCGATGAATCCTCCCAACAATCCATTCAAGTTTCCACACAAACTATTTTTAAGAAGAAGAATGCTTCATTTTTTGATAAATTGAAGGAAAAACTATTGACAACTTCCGCAGAAAGTGGTGACTTGTCCTGTAAAGATTGTGGCCATTTATCTAAATGCCTTTCAGAACATTCCGTTCACGAAAAGATGTGCAGCAATGTCGAAGCAAAACTGAGCTCCAATAACTTTGCATCAACTGGATCAGGGTCCACCAGGTGCCAATATTGTAGACATAGGTGCAAATCCAGTTTAGACTTGATCATACATATACAATCCTGTTCATTGGCAGGAAAAGATGGTGAATATGCAGATGACAAATGTAAAACTGACAAAATAGAAATGCCCATAAGACCTGAGTCAGAAGACGAAGCTTCTGTTGATGATCCACAGGTTCGACATCCAATGGAAAATGTTGTTTTTGTCTGGAACAAAATGTTGCATCAAAGTAACTCCTCAACATTTGACAACAGTCACAATGAAAATCCTTCTGACATGACAATGGAAGAAACTTTAGGCAAAGGAAATCTAATATCTACCACAAACAATAATGACCAAACAGGCGGAGGGAAAAAAGTATTCAAGTGTCCACACTGTTCATTCTGGGCTTCTACAGCATCTCGGTTTCATGTTCACATTGTTGGTCATTTGAACAAAAAACCATTTGAATGTTCTCTTTGTGCTTATCGTTCTAACTGGCGGTGGGATATAACTAAACACATTAGACTGAAATCTGTGCGCGATCCAGATCACTCCAAAGCAAGAGTACTAATGACAGATGAAACCGGACGAAGAAACTATAGTAAATATAATAAATACCTTACATTAATGCAGTCAGCTATGGCAGAGCCTTCTGATTTACTAAGCCGAAAAGGAAGCCACCACGAATCAGACAGGAGTCAATTATTAGATCAGCCTGACAACAATCTTGAACACCAATATGACGCTAATTTTGCAGAGAATTCTATTCTAGATGAGCCGTTACCTCCACAAGACTCTTTGAATAGTGAAGAAGAAAATCTCGAGTGCAAAAAGACAAAAAAGACTATGTGGAAATGCAAAAAATGTGCATACAGGTAAAAAAACTTTTTTAATAAATTCACAGCTTTTGTGGGTGTACAATTATTAATAATTAAGAAGTATTAACAATGATCATCACCTGTTAACCAATGATTATAATTACATGTGGGTATTTAAATATCATTAAATTATAGCTATTCATTATTTTTAATTGCCAATGATATAATAACTAGCTGCCATGTGGACATGACAAAACTGAAGGGATATTTTATAGCATAATTGCAGTTTTTAGAATTCTCTATTTTATTACTAGGAATACCAGTAAAGATGCTCTTCTCCTGCATGTCCGGAAACATTCAAAATACAGCCATTTGCCCGAAGAACTGAAAGAACAAGATAAAATTCGACAAGAAGCTGTGGAGAACAATATGACCAATGCGAATGGTGAAGTTATTGGGAGTTTGTCTTACCGCTGTGGTCATTGTTACCAGGTATCCAATTGGAAGCATGTTATTCAGGTATCTATTGTCATATTACTAACCCAATAATAATTTAAATCCTTGGCAGAATGGTAGATTAATAATATCAAAGAAAGTGTTACTCACGAAGAGAACACAAATAAAAAGTATGCAAAAGAACAGTCAAATAGCAGCCACATTGTTTTTGTACTCCTTAACCAGTCTGCCTCTGATTTCAACTAATGGTGTGGAAACAAAACCAGTAAAATTACTAGTTATTATGGTTTTTATATATTGGTGCACAGTCCCCCACTGTTTTCTGCTGCTACTCCGCAATTACGCTGTGGGATAGTGTACAATAGATGGGTTGCTGCACACATTCCGCACGGCACCACTCATAATCCATACTATGGCAATGAGGCATGGAACTAGCAGAGGAAGGAAGAAAGTAAACTGAATGCTCTACAAATGAGATCCTCGAGGCGTATGGGTGATAAAACCATGTGTTACAAATGTGGAGATTTGGAAATAGTGCAAGGCTGATGTAATAATAATAATAATATTTGGATGATTTGTATAGCTCCGTTTTTGTGAAAAATCACCTCAAGGGCGCTGTACAGATCTTATTTTCTATTATTATGATGTAAGCGTAGTGAACAAGAATAAGAAAGGGATGCTTAGATGATTTGGACATGTAGAGCGGATGAACGAAGAAAGATAGTAAGGAGAATATTTGATGCGAAAGTGAATGGAAGAAGCCGGGGACGCCCAAGGAAGGCATGGCACGATCAAGTGAATCATACACTAGGGTCATGTCAAAAATCAAAAGTATGTATGCATGAAGCAAAGAATGTGTGACAAGACAGAGTTGTGTGGCAGTCCATCATCTCTGCCTGCCCCTGCAGAAAACAGCGTGGTGGTTAGTTAAGTAGTTTAGTTTCTTACTTCTCAATTTTCTTCTTCAAGGGCCCTCTGACATCTGCTTTGAACATAGGTCGCCCTCTTGAATTTAAATTTCTCCAGGTTTGTTGGGCGGCTGTGTCTTAAAATTTTTATTAATTAAAAAAAATACATATATATTTTCTCACGTTTCATTAGTCATTAAGAGTCAACATGTTACCTAAATAAATATAAATACCTTGTCCGAAAGTATAACAGGAATAAAAGGAAACTCTATTATGTATGTAACTTTTTTTTTTTAAATGTTACCTTGTATAGTATGTATTTTTAAACACATAAATTATTTGAATGTGATGTTCAAATTTGATGCACTTTCTCTGATGATGATTTTGGCTTAGCTTAAGACTATTTGTAACTTTATTTTCTAAACTATGTAAGCTATATAAATTAGCCAAGTACATATTGTAAAAGAGCATTATGGGAGTTTTTTAAGAACATGACCCCTAAATCTCTATTTTCAAATTTATTTTAGTATAGCGCACTTAAAGTGAAATATCACATTACTGCGCTATATAAATGCAATATTATTATTATTATTATTAATGATCTAAAATCAGGTTCAGGCTCTTCGGATGTAGCACAATGAAATTATAATATAATATACTAAATAACAAAGAGATCTTCATAGACGAACAATAAAAGACTGAAATAAAGTTTTTCAACATTTTTAGATATTATGTAGTACATACCTGTATTTACTTATTTACCCATTAACAACATACTAATAACAACTAACTGGGGATTATTTATCATAAAGTTAAAGTAGTTTAATATTAATATAGAAAAATGGAATACTTATTTATGGTGTAGACTTGTTGAATATTTGTGTTCATATTAAAAGGAATGTTGAATTACAATAATCAATACAACATTAAACGCATAAGCGATACAAAAAATGTATACAATATGCATATATACCCTGTTATAATATTATTAATCCATTACCACCTTCAAACCAAGTCTCCCTGCCAGGTGTTCGGCTAGCGTAACAGTAATTTTAAATTATAAATGTAGGTATTTGTGACATCTAATGGGCAAATTTATAATTTCATTGATCATTTCTTAGATAAATTTATCCTTTCTTCTGTGAAATTATAAAAGTAAAGATTTATAGATTACTTTTGGTAGATGATAGAAATGCAACTTACAGTACAAAAAAATGTGTATTCAAGGCCCAAACTATTCCTAAACAATTCAGTAATCAATGGGTAAAGAGTAGTTTGTTTCAATAGGAATAACCCTGGTTCAGTCCGCATTGGAGAGCCAATTCCTATGGATTTAAAATGGAGAGATATTCTTTCACTGTGTACCAATACACCATTAATTATTGAGAAATCAATATGATAGGACTTATTACACATAAATATGACTAATTTATTAAAAAAATTCCCAATATTTTTGTTTCTATCCATTATATTCACAATGAAGCGGCAAGCACAGAATATGAATATTATTTATGATTGTAATTTTTATCATGGAACTGTATTTCTAATTTTTTTTTTTTTTTCAGCGACATTGCCGATTGAAACATAATGGAGACGTCCGGGTAATTGTAGGGGAAAAGGGATTTCCTGATAAGTTATCTGTGCCAAGAAACCCTCCAAGCAACTCTGGTTTTGATGGAATCTGCTCAAAATGTCCATTCACATCTTCAGACAGAAAAGTTTATGAAATGCATGTTAAAAAACATACACTCTGTCCCGATTCCATATTCAAATGCTTCATTTGCTCGTACTTTGTCAGTACGGAACAGGAGTTAGTGCAACACCTACCACTTCATGGAATTACGGAACCAGAGCAATACATCGCCAACATCCTCAGCTGCAAGACTGCCGGGACAGAGACGGGTGCCCCCTTGAAAAGGTACAAATGTACAGATTGTCCATATGAAAGTAACAGCAAATCACAGTTCATGTACCATGAACAATTTCACAAGGCGGGTGACGCCCCTTTCAAGTGTGACATTTGCAGTTATCAAGTCTCAAAGAGACATCTTCTACATCAACATATGAAAGTACATGGCATTCCTTCACAAAAAGACATTGCTTACGAATTACACATGGCTGATCCCATCAATATATCGCTAGAAACATCCCACACCGAACTGGTCCCTATGTGGACCTCAGTTGAGAACCAATTCCAAAAGGTCTTCAAATGCCGATTTTGTCCATTAGTCCAGCAGGAAAAACAGAACATTCTTGACCACGAGAATATGCACAATAAAGACATTAATGGAGTTTTGAAATGCCCCAATTGCACTTTCGGGTGCAGCAGTATGGACGTCCTGTTTACACATTCAGAAGTACACAATAATACTTACCCTAAAGTGATTTGCCAGGTATATTCTAAGACCAGCGATGAGGAACAAATTACCCACTTGAGAGAATTTATAAATCTACACCAAGATGATAATAATATGTTGGGCATAGAACAAGCTGATCTCGAGGAAATGTGTATTGAAGAAGATGTTGACTATAAGATGGAACAGAAGTCTTCCGATAAAGTACTCTTCTTTTGCTCACATTGTCCGGCAAGATTCCTTTTTGAGAAAGAACTACAGATTCACACGAAATTTCATAATATTAGACTTCCATATCAATGTCACATTTGTTCATACACAGCTCGACAACAGTCACATCTAATGGCACACAACTGTGTGCATTCGGAGGAATACCAATCCAAAACCAAGGGCCTGCAAGGTATGCACCTAACTCATCCCAAATTCGCACAGCCAAAAGTGGTTGGGGTGGCTTCAGGAGTCAATCTTGATGTTTCTGAACCTATTTGGATTGTAGTGACAGAAACCAAGAAAAGTGAAACCATCGAGATAATGGATGAACCAATGGAAGTAGGTTCTATCGATGACGCTCCCAGCTCTAAATCCTCTGCCAAGCACTTTGTCTGTAACCAGTGTCCAGCTAAGTTCTTCAAGAATGCTGCCCTTCACTACCATATAAGTCTTCACGGAGGAAATGGAGTATTCAAGTGTAAACAATGTAACTATGCGGTGAAAACATTGGGTAATCTCGCTAAACACCAAACAGTTCATGATCATCCTGAAAATTTCCCTGCACATAATGATTATGAGTCAGGGGATGATATGGTATACAAGCATATACCCTTATCGGGAACTGACCTGTTTCAGCATAAAACTGCAGTGGAAAAGCGAGCACTTTCGGAGAAACTGGTCACCAGGCCAAATGATCATTTCCCTCCGGTGCTTCAAGCTGACCCGCAGTTCGGCCTTCTAATGCATGGGAATCCAGATTTCATTTATCCCACTTATTTGAAAAATGGTCGCCAAAAGAAAAAGCGTTACAAGTGCCATAAATGTCCTTCTGCATTTGAAAAACGAGAACAATATAAAGTTCATCTCTCGCTGCATGGATCGAAACAAAGGTACAAGTGCGAACTTTGCGATTACTCTGTTAAATACTATGCCAATTATGTTCAACATATGCGCAAACATCAGATGAATGCTGACGCTCACGCTAAGCGGCAGAATAATAACCCAACGGGAGTTCAAGGCGAAGTCCCAGCTCATAAAAGTATACAATTGGCAATAAAGACACTGCCTCAACATTCAACACATAAAGAGGGCAGCACCAAACGGGATCGTTGTCTATCTCTCACTGAACAACAAACCTTGAATCTGATGAATCGCCGTAGATCCAGCGCTGCCAGCAGTAAGGATGTAGTCGAGGAGAAGAAAATCTTCAGGTGTATGTACTGTCCCTACACCAACCAGAGGCGGGACGCTCTGGACAATCACGCCAGAAGACACGCACAGGGGGTAGGGGGCAACTTCGAATGTCCGCATTGCGAATATGCCGCCCCGCAATCACAGTTCCTAAGAGACCATCTGAAAGGCCACTTCAACACTCAGAAAAACTTGACTCCTGACTATTTCACCAACTTTGATGGCTTGGAGGTATACATCACCAGACTTGATGAGACTGACAATTCAAATGAACAAAGCATTTGTATTTACAAGGCAGAAAACATTAAAGAAGGCGTTGACTTAAAAGAAAATAATGATGAGCCTAAAATGTACGTTATCCCAAGTACGGGTGAAAAAGTATCATAATAGTTATTGTTAAGTATATACGTAGTTTAATTTATTTAATTCTTTGCTAAATTAAACACATATTATGTATGTATACATATATTTTAGAAATGTTTAGTGATGTGATAGTGTGTCACAAATACTGTGAAAAGCTGAGTAGCGTTATTCCTACCCGAAGAACTTATTTTCATAGAGAATTCAGACTAGTGAATTGAAGTTTAAAATTATATTTCGTCGCTCCACTGGACTGGTTATGTGCAAAATGACTTTTTTTCTACTAAATCCAATACAAATAAACTACAAGTATATAGGAACACGGTTAAAATTATCATTGTATGAAAACATAATTTTCTTTATAATTTTACAAATTGTTCAATTAATAATTATTATATCTTTCCTTTTTATAAATTGCACACAGCCAGTACTGCGAGCGCAGCGATGGTGTACCATGATATGATATCTGTTATTGTTGGACACAGACTGACTGAAATGGAGTATCTATTTGCCAAACTGTGAAGATTATGTTATTATTTTAAAATGTAAAAAAAACACAACAACAAAAAAAGTACTGATATTCAAATAACTATTTATCTGACCTAGTTGAGATTTTCTTTAAATTCTGTTGGAAATTTTCTAAGAGAATTTAATAATCTATATCTAAATCTTAATCTTACATTCTATTGGTGAATTGTATGTAAGCAAGTGCATTAGAAGTAAATAAATGGTTCAGAGAGGCTCAGTCATTGATCCGGCATATAAGAGAGGCAAACTTATGTGTAATGTTCACAGTCCAGTTAGTAACGGTCCCCTTGAACTTTCAGATTGTCTCATTAGCAACCGAGGCACTTTCAATAACAAAATATTATTTATAGGAGATATGAATCCATAGCTCTGTCGTAATTTTCTTCTACCGAGAAATATTTACAATGAGTATCCTACTGATATAAACAGTCTTAGCAAAGAAGTTGCATATTGCAAACGAAATACAATATAGTTTCTTCAAAATTAATCCAAAGAAAATCTATGTTACCATTTTTTATTCCGAAATGCCATATTAACATTACGTGTTTTGAATTATAAATTATTACTAAGAATAAAAATTATACAAGGTCACCGACCGTGGATATGTAGTAGTGTCAAATGAAAATAATTTTGTAAACCTTTATCATTTGAAATTTATTAATCCTATAGTTTACCAAAAATATGAATGTATTACAGAATAAGGACCATTGTGTAATCTTATATAAACTGTGTTAACTGTAAATAAAATTATATTATGCTAAAAAATTTAATTTTATTGATATAAAAATACATAATGGAATGTTGCACATGTCTTTTGAACCCTAATGTTGACATTAAATATTTTGGATAACCATTGATTTTTGTTAAAACTTTGAATAAGTTTGGTTAACGAATAGATAATTTTAACCACCATTAGAGTTTAAAAAACCCTGACCTAAATTAGATTAATTTGTGAAGTGTGTCAATGGAATTCTTATATCACATTCCATCCTTTTCACAGGCTTCCGTGCGTCTTGCATTGACTACAGTCAAAAGTATTATGCTAATGCGAGTTCACACGAGGACAATGCAGAAGACAGGACAATACTGTTAATACCTGCCCCAGCTTCATGAACAGTCTCCACCGCGCAGGACAGAACAGTGGGACAATACAAAAATTCGACTGTAGCTCAAACGCCGAACGCTGCGAAAATGAATACACGACGACTAGCGTTACGGGCGTTTAGCGAGTTCAGGAGCGACACATAAGCGCAGAACAGTGGCTATTGTCCTACTGTTCTGTCCCTGCATATTCATACGCGGACAATGCGGCCGCATGCAGTGATGGGGGCAAGACGTTGTCCTGCGGAGATAGCCCGCCCGTCTATCTCTAGGACAATGTCTCGTTCCATTGTCCCGTCCTCCACACTTCTGTTCACACTAGGACAATAGGTTCGAAGCTGAGACGAGACAGTATTGTCCTGTCCTCGTGTGAACTAGGCATTAGACGGATCAAATCTATGTCCAAAAGAAATAATACAAGTTGAAAAAAAAAACATACTTCAGTAAACTTAAATATATTCAGGAATGATAGAGACTACATTTATGAGATGTGTATGACTAATTTCAGTCTTAAGAAAAACACAGATCAACACACTTAACTTTGCGGTCGGGGGCGTGGTAGATATTTTGGATACAAAAAATTTATAGATTTAAAAAACAGTCTGTTCATTAGTTCCACTTTTGGCTTCATGCAAAGTTAAGTATATCAAGTTGTACCACATTTCTGTAGGCTCTTCAATTTTACAAAATAAAATATATTATGTAGAGGAAGAATGGCTGAGTAATACTGAAATATACAAATACATTTAAGGAATGAAATTATAAAAATGGAATGTTTTAAGATATGTACATATTTATTTTTTTTTAATAAGGGAAAAATAAAAATTGTTAAAATAAATTTCTTCAGGATTAATCCAATCTCTCAAAGGAACAGGACTACAAAAGGAATTTTTCTGGCACTTTCTCAACAAATCAACTGAACTGTTATGGAAAATACTTTTTAATCTATTCAGATCTTGGACAGCTTCGCTTGAGGTGTAAGACGTCAAAATCAGAGGGACATCTGGAATCAAAAGCAAGGGCAGAGATTCTCCCCACAAATCAAATTCAGAGTTATCTAACTCATGAAAGCCACAGTTGAATATGGCTACTATACTGGGGACCTTATACCTATCTGAAGATCTATACTGCGAATACAAGACGGGCTCCAAGAAGTAGTTCACCGCTATGTCTCTGTCAACACAGGACTGGCAGTAATCCCATTCAGGAATCCATTCGTCAGCCAACTCTGGTCCAATGAAAACCAAGTTTAAGGTCTTCAGGTTGTCGATCCAGTGGAATATAAGCTCGCAAATAAGCCTAAAATAAGACAATATTCAAATTAGATACACAAACACAAGAAATTTTAAGAAACGTATAGGCATAGCATAAAAACAACATGCCATATTATTATATACATCAACGCTCTTTCTGAGCCGGTGGAATCAGTGTGGCCAAAAAGGCAATGGGAGCAAGATGATTGTTTTTTTAGTATACATGACTACCAATTTGTTCTTGTGCAAAATACAAAACTTTTTTAAATCATTACCAACAACTGCATCGCTGGTATTTTTTTCTAGTATCTTATTATGAGTTCGATATATTTCAATGAACTGATAGCATTTATTGCAAACAAAACCTTTCGACGAATACAGCATAAAAAAGTTCTCCGCCGAGTAAAATACTAATAAATGATATAGAATGCTGCAGAATTAACCCTTCACGAAAATATTTGACAGTCAAAGAGGCATACTTCTTTCTAATCTTATTTTAAGTGTAACATAAGAAACGGAGATATTCTAAGGTTAGCAATAAACTGTAGCATTTATTTATTATTATTGATTGAACATTCATTTTTTTGGACAAAGAGCTACAATTATACACGTAACAAATGACAGTAAATATGTACGCCTAGCTCTTATATGCCCTGGCAAGTAAAAAAAAAGTTGTGATTATTCTCTTTACAGAGGTGATTTGGTAATTAATAGTAGAAAGCTGGTAGTAAACAATATAAGCATTTGAAAAAAATATTATAAAGTCATTGGTGTAACACAATTTATAGCAAGGTATATTTATTAATAATTATGTAGTTCAAATCATGCATAAAATCGCCAAAGCCCTTGGAAACTGTGCAGAGATAAGTAATAACAAAGGCATACATTTTTAGAATGAAAACAGAGTTTTGTATTCTCGGCATTTAATAATTAATTATAACGAAGCGCTGTTAATGTTTCAAACACAAGTTAATAAGTATGTGGAAAGTTGATACATACGAGTACATGAAGTGGGTATATAAATGAGTTTTGGTTTTTAACTACATCTACCATAGATGATATTATGACTGTTCATTTTAATAAATTCTACATAAGCAAATTAAACTACAAATAAAAAAATACCACCATATTTAAATCATATACTATGTACGAGGTAATATGAAAATTCCTGTGAAAGAAAAAAAGTAAAATATCCCTAAATCTAATTTGAAACTGTTTTAAAACCTTTTCCTGCTGGTGAATCATATATCATGTCATGGGCGCTATGCACTTCCCATACCCCCATGCACGACTGAGTCACATGTTGAATTCATACAAACTGCATATGATCAAACTCAGTATAGGAGTGGTAAGTTGCAAAAAGATTTATTTAGCTATTCTATTGTAGCCCTTGAGGTGAAATATCACAAAACGGCGCTATATAAATGCAATGTTATTATTAGCCCAGATCATAAAAATTGAATTGTCATCTAAAACATATTTCAGATCATGGTATCAATGGAAACTGTACACATCTTGCTTTAAGTTATGGTCTCCAGGTTGTTGTTCTTGAGAAGCACAAGTTCAATCAAGATAACAAGTTTAGAAATGTTTCCGACTTGTGGAAAAATACTTTCAATATTTAAAACTACACCTGTTTTCAAAGATTAAAAATTGTGTGACAAATTCATAAAAGTAAATGCAGCATAAATGGTCTGTAAAAAAAGAAACATATTATTCATGTTTGAAAATGATTGGCACATAAACCTAACTTGGAAGGCATTTTAGTAATTACACCACACAAGAGTTCCATTTGTCAGTGTCAGGGTCTAGCATACCCTAAGTTAGGTTGTGTTGGAAATGGTTGGGGAAATTTGGAACTTATATTTCCATTGTTGTCCAAAGGTTTGTTTTCCACAAATCTGTTACTTTACAGTAGCAAAGTTTTTTTGTCATAGCTTTGTCATAAATTATTATTTTTCTCAAAAATTGAAACTCAAAACAAGTGTTCCAGATGGTTCCACATACATTCATTTAAAATATATGTTCTAAGTTTGCTTGATTTGCAGATATCTTTATGTAATGTAAAGAGTAGGTACTTTACATGAGGCATGGCAATTTAGTTTCCACACTAAGTTTTTTAAATTTAGTTCCAATAGGTACAATATTTATTAAATAATAATCTCCCCAATCTTTAATTATTACAGACGAGGCATTTAAAATTTTGCAATAGTGTTGTTGATTTGATCACGGATAAATAAAATCAGAAAGCTAAATATGTAATAAAAAATTGTTGAAATGGTCGATAACCCAGTGGGTGGGACGCTTGACTGGCAGTTGGACAGGCTGAGTTTGATACACACAGTGGGTACCTGACTTACTCCCTTTTCAACACAAGTTATTCTCAGTGAAAAGGTCTGTAGTATAAATCTTAGTATTAATAGCTTCTTTTTGCATTAATTAAAAGTGTATTGATAGAACCTACCTGTTGAAATTTGAACATTCATATGTTACACCTACTATATGGATGGTGAGATGTTTCTGTGAAGTTATAGTATCACAAATGACATCACATATAGTCAAGGCATTAATGATTGTTAGCACATGAGATAATCTATCTGCAAGCCTCACTAATTGAATATCTATATTGGTAATACCGTCAGCAATGTAAGTGAATATATTCAACATCTCTTGGAAGGTTACGCTCCTGTTGAGCATGACATCGCTGCTTTCTGCAAAAAAATAAAAGTCACTAATATTAAAGCGATGATTCTCCTGGAGAGTAGTATTATATGTACAACAAAAAATTTCCTCCAATTTTGTGTTTTGTTAACACTATGAAAAATGTAACAAGCCATATTATTTTAAAATTTAACTAGCACTACAGAAGGTGTACAAAATAAAAGAAGGCAAAGTTCAACTTACTTTAAAACAAGTGACAAAAAAATATTGTACCGATTATTTTAGACTTTACCAAAACATATTTTTCACTACTAGTAGAAAGATATTGAAATATTGAATAGAAAATAACAATGCTATGTAAGCATACAAAAAAATGATTTTTCCAAAAATATCTAATTTGCGGTCATCGATATTATACCCATGAATTGGAATGTATTCAATCTTCAATGGTAATTAGGATATACCTAAACCAAATCAGTAAAAACAATTTAAGCTTACCATTTAAGCGACTACAATAGATTTGATATTGCAAATTCATGGCACCACATAGTTTAGAATGGACATGTTGGTGTTCCAGTTGATGCTGGATGGAGCAATAGTTGGTGGAGGGGCAGCTGGGACAGTCCACCATCCGGTCAGCGGTGACCTTACACACAGGGCACGCTCTAGGGAACATCCAAACCTAAAACAGAGCATTAAGTAGACTTTTTTTGACAATTACCAGGCCTAATGGTAACTTTTTGTTATTAAAAAGTTCGGAAAGAAAAACAGCAGTCACATGTAAAAATACATATACCTAACACAGGGGCGTGAGGCACTTCAAAAAGTCGTATTAGATTTAAATAATAAAAATACATTCTAATTTTAACACACAAAGAGGACAGAAGTTACATTCAGCAAAAAATCAAGGAAATTGGGAGTGATCATTCAATATTGGATACAAGGAAAGAAAAGGATGTGGATAAGGCGTTATTATGTAAAATATTAGACCTCAACTCTAAATATCGTATCTACTTCAACTATTTAGATATCTCTACTTTGGATTTACAATCAAAACAAAACCTGATTCTCAGCTGGCATGAGTGGTCGAGCTAGCCCATGCTCAAGTAGGACTTTCATTTGAATTCTGACATGTAATGAACTCTTTAAAGAGCCATTGAAGTTATTCTGCTCACTTTTCTTTAGATTGCTATTCAAAATTTTACATATTTTCTTATGAGCTGGCCAATGTGTTCTTTGGTGAGCAACCGTGCAATACCGGTACATCTTACAACTTTTACATGTTTTAAGAGATTCATTTTTAACTTTGCAAACGTGACACACTGACGAATAGTAAAACTCTTCAAAATTGTTGTAGTTATCAAAAGTTTCTTTGTATTCAGAAATCATATTGAAGAGCGCCAACAAGTTTTTTTTTTTTGAGATTCGAATACAAACACGATAATTTCTGTACTTCTTTACATTCAAGATAAAACATTAGATTTTGTGAAAAGGGCAAGGACACGACAAGGAAATATTTATAACACACAAGCTGGGCCGATATTAAGTATCAACTGACAGCTCAGAAATCGCGCTGTGGCTGTTGTTCGACGTTCACTGTTCACTTGTTCAGTTAACTTCAGTTCTGAATTCTGATTATTCTGAAGGCTTGGATTGGATTGCTTGGAACTTCGAACACAAACCATAAATAATTGTCTTCCTCTATACCCTTACGTCTAATATGTTTAGTTTATGGTGTTTTCTCGTTTCTATGGTTTTTGTTGGTATTTTTCGATTGCGGAGGCTTTGTCATGGCTTTGTGTATTGTTATGGTTGAAATGTAATTCGCTGCCAGATTAATAACAATAATTTTTTTGTATATCCCTGTTGAGTATGGATTTATATTCATCAAATATAGAAATTTCAAATCATGGTACCGAAACTTCACAAACGAATTCTGACAGTCACGAAAATGTAGGTTTATGTGATGACACAAAAACATTTCAATGTGCCGATAGTTCTTATTCAGAAGATTATCCCGTCGAATCTTTACTAGATTCGCCATGTGAAAAAGTTATTAAACGTGCCCTGAGGCACCAAGCAAAGCGTAGACGGAAAAGAACACATAGTTCGTCTCGTCCCCTGCCAAGAATTATAGTTAAACCTCTTCCACCTCAACCGCCCGATGGACAGCATGAATATGTTATATCTCACGAACCCAGTAAGAAGATTACAAAAACGCCCACTATGAGGGAGGTGTTAGCCTCTATTCCTGGATTCAATATAAAACCCAGAAAGCGCTATGGGAAGAAGTTATCTACAGCTGCACAACTCCAACAGACTAAAGAAGGCTGCATCGATCTGGAGACACCTGATTCAATGTTCGTTAACACTAACCTAAGGGCCTTGCTGAATGAACACACCTTCTCTCTCCTGCCTTCTCTGTACCAATACAAGCTGGGGCAACTCCTGCCCAGTGTCGATAGGCCTGGCTCTTCGGGACGGCTGAGCTCTTCCAGTCTGAATAATGAATTCTTCGCTAGGGCGTGTTTAGAATGGCAGGATAGCCTCTCGGAAGGAGAATTCACTCCAGAGCATCAACAAAAACTAAGAACCGAAGCTGAGAAAGAAAAAAGCAAGCTAGACCCATGGAAACTTAAACACTTTGAGCCTATTTGGGGAGAAAAGATAAATTCATGCCTCCAGAACTCCGCCTACGATGCAGATAGGCCATCTTTGAAAACTACCATCAAATTGCGCCCCACCGCATCCATAACAAGTAGCAGTACTGTTGTACATCGGAAGCACTCTAACAAATCTTCTGAAATTCCCAAACGGCTGCGGACAGTGGGCGCCGTCACTAGGGCTTCGGCTCGCGTGGAAACGGATGTATTTACAGTTGTAGAAATTAGTCACAATTCTCAAAATGGAAGGCAGTTAGGGCCGATACCTGATTTACTTCCGCTTAAAAACAAACTTAATCGGATACAATCTCAGTATATTGCCCAACCGTCTACTTCGCATTACGTTGACTCGTCTAATACTTTGAACTTTGCAACTCTTCAAGCTTCTGTTGATTCGTTAAAAGCAGAGGACACCGGGCAAGCTGTGGATCCCTTGCTCCTACCTGATAATACCACTATTGAACCCATTTACCAAACAGAAGTCGGTCAAGAACTGTGCATTCCCGTTATACCTATTAGTGAACCTATTCAAATAGACTCTTCAAATATTGAAAACAGAAATTGTTATATTAGTGAGGTAGAACACTTTTCCCAAGAAACAACTGAAAACTTGTCTCCGTGTTTCAATACTTCAGAAGAGGTTTGTACCGATAACCAACCTCTGTTTGATGTTCAGAACTCCCAGCCATGCGTTGAATCTTATCAAAACAATTGTGATCTGAGTACTGAGTTAGATAATCAAGATGTATGTAATGGTCCCGTTGAAGAACTTGACGAACACCCTATTAATAAAAGGGCCACTGAAGAATACAGTTCTGCAGATATCAAAAAAATAAAAATGTGCAATGAACAGGAGGCCGAATCGTTATGTATTTCTCAAGAAAACGTTTGTATTGAAGAACATGAAGAGAAAGATTGCCAAGAAACTAATAATATAGATGTAAACCAAGAGCAAGAACAATCACCGACTTGTGAACCTTTCAATATTCCCTCTGATCCATCCCAAAACCATACTATCCAGGACTATATTATAGAAAACCAACCCACCACCCATTACTCAGATATTCATGATTCCTTATCGAATTGCAAAGACACAGACTTTTTTGACATTACTAAAGATGAAGCTGACGGAGGAAACAGTAGTGATTCTAATAATTCTAATAACTCTAATGAAGAAACTGATTCTAAGTCTAATAACCCAAATTCCCCTAATCATACAATGCATGATAATCAAACATTAGTGTATTCCATGGATAGCAATAGTGAACGGGGGTTTTGTGGTGCGGCAGAATTTTTAGAAGGGCAATATGTCAAAAGTGAAATGGGACAATACCACTGTTCCTATAGTGACAATGACTTTCACCCTCGGAATTCCTCCAATATCAACTTATTTAATAAAGGTGTGACGCAAATTCAACCCAACTCGGTAATACTTAAACAGGAAGAAGGGAACACGGACGGACTAGATTATTCCAATAACTCTGAGGGAGAAAGTTCACACAATTCCCCTGAGATATTACACCAAGAAAAAGATTTAGGAATGGAATCTGAAGATCGTTTCATCGATGCTGAGTCCTTCTTATTGGAGTCTGATACCATTGTGAAGTCTGAGGGTATGTTATTTTCATTATTTTAATCAATAGATTCTAGACAAGGATGAGACAAAAAGAGCCTGCATAAATTGGAAATAGCTTAAAATAAATAATGATTTGCAAAACGCATTTGAAATTATTTTAGAATATGCCCCTGTTTTCATTAAAGTGTTGTAACATGCATAGCTCAGTCGTCAGCTGGATTTTTATTTTAAAGAATTGCTCATTTAAAAGTACCAATCTTTTCCTTTTCCCAAAATTCGAAAATTAATGCATTATTTAGAGGGCACATTATTGTGCCCTAGTAGCAAAAATATTTAATCTGGACTTTGATAATAAACCCTCTTACATCATTAATCCTAAACCATGCTTACTTTATGATAGCTTTGTAGAAATTAAATTGTGTTTGCACCCTATCTATTATGAGATCTTAAGAACAACCTCGTCAATCTTATTTTTAGTAAATTGTAAATGATTTATATTTAAAGATGTGAAGCAAGTTTGCGATATGGGAGGCGTGGTTGGAGTGGGGCTCCACTCTATCCAGGGGATGCCCGAAGCAGGCTCCGTGTCTATGGCACTAGTCAACCCCCCGCACCATACCAGTGTTCAGGTAAACTTAATAAAATATTTTATAATATTATGAATATTCATTTCAAACTAGAGATAGCCAGATAACCTTTGACGCAGTAATATATTTACTAATAAATCATGTTTAATTTTAATATAATATATTTTCATATGTCTTCTCTATTTTTGAGATTGTTTAAAATGCCCAACAAATAAATGTTTTTATTAGTACTTTTGGTTGGCTCCCCTCTATTAATTCAAAAGCATTCCAACTCTCCTACATTTCCTCACTGAGCCTAAGCATCTTGTGATGTGAAATAGGATGACTAGTGGCCACTGATTGCTGCGCAGTTTGGGGATTAAGCCCCGGGCGACAACGTGCAAAGCAAGCCCCTTTCTAATCAGCCCGCAAGCTGCTTTTGACTTCTGTAGTGACATGCAAGCAAGCACCTCTTCTTCCACATCCATGCACCCTTGACCCATGTTTGTTGGTTAATTTGGAACCAGATCAAATTCAGTTTTGGTAAGCTATTCTTCACAATAATCTGCTACGTAATATTAAAGAAAAGGTTTCCTTTATGATTTTCACTATTGTTTCGACCTTCAGAGGCTGGAGATGATCTCTTTCAAATTATTATATTGATATTGTGTTCAAATAGTTGGAAACTTATAAAAGTTACAAAAAAAAATTCCAGGTGATTCCAATGCAAGAAGAACTTGAAGTAAGATTACAAGAAGGAAGCTTTCCCGTGGAACAGTGGGAGATAGATTCTGACAATACAGCAAACTACTGGAGTACCAAAGATAATGCGCCATTCACGCCCGGCAATCACAGTGCAGGGGACGAGAAGGCTCCGCTGATATACAAGGAGCATCCTTTAGTGCACACGGGACAGGTAAAACTCGAGCTGGAGGTAACTCTAACTCCTGTGGAGGGAATGAGCGAATGCAGCAGTGGAGATAGCACCAGTGTGATCCCGCCTACAACCGTTGTGTGCGTGTCCTCTGCGTCCCAGGGTGCCCCGGCAGTCCTACCCCAAGAGGGGGCCTCAGGGACTGCAGGGCACTCAGTGGTGGCCTCCTCCAGCTCCCTGCCTTACCTCTCCGTGACCAGCAGTACCTCACTGCGAGCGCTGCCACTTCCCGCCAAGCCGAAAACGAAATCAATCTCCAAGGATGCGGCGACTGTTAATAGCAGGTAATTTCCTGTATCTATTATACAAGGCATTGTCAAACTGCCTTCGGAAGACGAAACAATTGTCACGTCTAAAAGTAAGTTAATTCCTGACTTTAGAAAGAAAATAACCAAAGGAAATCAAGTTGTCTTAGTATATTAAATGAAAACACTTTTTTCTTATTATGTTGTTTTGTTTTATTTTCAACAGTTCAATCGATATTTCAAAGCTCTATATCTCATGATGGGAATAGCACCCTAACAGATTTTCTGTTTTATATTAGTTTATTTATTTACAAAATATTTTCTTTCATTACACAATATTATCTTATTTTCTTGATGTACTCCTCACCCATACAAAAAAATATTTTTACAATATATAAATATTAAATTGTAAATTCTAGGAGTCGAGGTTCAAGTAGCAAGCCCCCACCGGGAGCTGTGAACCTTGAGCGCAGCTACCAGATTTGCCAAGCGGTGATCCAGAACAGTCCCAACAGGGATCAGCTACGCTGCCAGTTGAAGCCCCGCCCCTCGCTGCTGGTCGGGGCACCCCGAGGCAGCCGCAGCGCTGGGCCCCGCTGCACCCCGCCGCCTCCCGCCCCCGTGCTGCCCGCGCCTACGCCCGCCCCTGCAGCTCCACTCATGCTGAGACATGTGTTCAATCAGGGTATACCCGTCAACATGGCTGTACTGCCGCATCCAGAGGTAAGCTTAATAACAAAAATTAACGAAGAACTTTTATAGCGCAATTTAGTGATATTTCATGTCAAGTGTCCTTTACTTTAAGACCTAGTTGTTTGAACCCTTATCACGAATCAATGATCACCGCCATTTAGAATTTTTTGACAGTTGTCATTTTACATAACGGCCTCCGTTAACCGCTGTTTCTCCCATGTCAACGTTTGATCAGATTTTAATCAGCCAACAAGCATAACAACATGACCGTTATTATTGATGGCTGATCTAAATTAGATTGGGCCGAAAATCAATGGTTAACTGAAACCCTTTATTTGATGGCAACTGTCAAAATAGCGCCCTGATGGTCGATTTGCGATGTCAAATGTGACAGGAGCTCAAAACACGCAGGTCTAAGTAGCTTCACCTATAACAATTAGATTTATTAAACCCATTCAGAAGTTATGTTCTTACATTAAAATATTCCCACAGTGCTTCTTTCTTAGTTTATAAAAAATAAGCTAACCTATCACCCGTTTTAGATAAAATACATGTTCTACCCTCGGAGGTATGAAATTACATCGATAACTCGGTTGAAGTCTGGAATAAACATATGTTCTGAGATATAGTGTTCCTTTAAAATGGCTTCATTTTCTGTTAAGAAACGAGCCGTTAAATTTATTCTTGAATGCAATCTTCTAAAAACTGTCTCGAAACGCACCAGAAGGCATTGGTTGGACCAGAACCACGTTGCACAATAATTTGAGATCTTGAACAAAAGTTATTCCTTAGTAATCCAACAGTTCTAAATCTCTTAAAACAGCCTAATCCCTTCTGACCCGCAGATGGTTCGCTCCGAGCGCACCCAAGAGAAAGTCAGTCGGATAGAGCTATTTCATTCGTCATTTTGATATGAGCATGAAATTTTAGCCTACTATCAAATATGATTCCAAGATCCTTCATAGTGGAGACACGTTTTAAACTTCAGTCGTTCATGGTTTACCGGTAAAACCATGTATGATACGCCCTAGTGAAAGACAAAATGAAACATTTAGAAATATTGAACTCAATCTGATTTCTTATACTCCAGTCAACAATTCTACCAATGTCTGACTGGAGTCGATTGCAGTCTTCTAAAGTTTGTATTTCAATGATGTATCAATAGATGCGAACGCTGAAAGTTGAAACACAGCTAAAGCTATTTCAATCAATGTTTCGATTCTGAATTATGGTCTATCGCTAAGGCCATACAAAGAGTAGATCTGTCATAACCATACAACTGCCCGGAGCCAATCGGACCGTGGAAGCAAAGTACCTGGCTATTCAGATCTGCTCACCAAACAGCTAAAGCCATTTCAAACAACGTTCGGGTAGTCCCTCTATAAGATTTGAACCAACCTAAAGCTCTTTCCAAAGTTGCCAGTAGATGAATAGACATTCTATAAATAAAAGGTTGAGTTGACAATATAAATAAGCGGGGCTAAAAATTAAGATTCATGAAAAGATCGTCACATAACAGGCAGTTCATCCTAACCTACCCACCAGTATGATGAAATGGCTTGACAGGCAATGCAGTGGGGTATGTTGTGAGGCTCAAGTGGAGGGGACGGGAAGGAAGTACCTGGCTTATCAGATCTGGTCACCAAACACAGTTAACACCATTTCAAGCGGCCCCCAATGTTTTAATTTGGACTGATGATCCCTCACCAGGGCGATTCCTGAGAGTATCTACCACTCTGGAATGTGACGCAAATATACTGTATATGTTATTTAAAATGTGAAATATAGATCTACTCTTACATATGTCAAATACTAATATTTGTCAATTTACTCGGAAATATAAATTAAATGCATTGGTAATTAAATTGACTAATTGTTAAAAAAATTTCATTATTGTATCTAGAAATTATATAAATAGTTTGTCTGTACCTAACTTCTCCACAGTTTGACAATGCCTTCAGAAGGTGAAACAACACAAAAGTTCATCAGAACTTCTAGTTTACGGATTGAGTGCTTTCTACAAAATAAAAGAAATTGTTAAGACACCTTTAGCTGGCCCCAGAGTGGTTAGTGAGAATATGAATGACAGAATCATCAAACATAAATTGATTTGCCTTAAATAATAAGGAGCTCCAGTAATTATATTTGGTGTTGTGCAATGCCCACTACGAGGGACAAGCTGTCCCTGTTTATTAGATTTAGGTTAGGTATTGTTCAAACATAGATATTATAGTATTTGCATTAATTAAAAGATATTATAAACAATGTTGCAGTGTTTCATTTAATTTTGAATGTGTTTTCTGTTTATCTCCAGACTGTAGAGAACCGAGCGGGTGGGATGGGGCAGTATATTTTGGTCCAACGTACTCCGGGAGCAGCCCCCCGGGCCTCCAGTGCCCCGCCTACCAACAATCCCAACTTGGTAAATCTTTCTGCATGCTTAACCACAATTTTAAAGTAGATACAGTGAAACTCTTTCCCTAAAAGGTTTTACATGAGACCGGAAAAAAATCTCTTAAATGGGTTGAATTAGGCTTAAAATAAAGACCTACGAGTATAGATTTATTTATTTAAATCATCTCCTTATACAGTTATTTAACCTGTCCGGTAGTGAGTTTCTGACAAGAAATCGGTACCGCTGGAGTGAGATATTTTAATAATTAAAATAAATATTTTTTAAATTTCAAAGCGTAGAATATACAAAAACAATATATTTTTTCCTTGAAACTGTCACAAAATACTCAAAATTACGCCTTTTAGAAGGAAAAAAACAAAAATGCTCTTTCGGAAATTGCCAACCATTGGTCAGTCAGAACAAATGATATTTTTTTTACTTATGAAAAATTAAATTCACTTACCACAATTTCGATGATGACAAAGCGAATGATGAAAACATTTTATTTTTATTTTCACACAGTTCTGCTTTAACTATTTAATTAATAGGTATCCCAAAACTCACACACAAACCCTTTACATCGCACAAAAATTGATAATTAAAATAATCTTAAGAAAAACATTTTTATATCCATCAGAACTTTTATTTAAAGTCAGAAAATGAAATACTCTTTATTTGTACCACATAGCGTTACACATATATAAAGAAGAAATTTTAAATAAATCGCACCATTCGAAAATACAAAAAATCTGAGGCAAAAATGCACATTACCGATCCCGATATGTAAAAAAACAATAGGTCAAAAATAAAGTTAAAAATATCTTGGAATAAACGCACCCTCATACATACAAGCAAAGCTTTTTTATGAGGGTACATCCTTACATCTTTATAATAAAAATTTTAATTAAAAAAATATATATAAATATATATATATTAACTTAGGAATAAAATTGACTTTTCTAACTAATATTGTTTTTTTTGTATGGTAGTCCTCGAAACATGGATATACGCAAAATGCAAGATTGCAGTCGGTGCACATATATTTTGTATCACTTCTTTTTTGAGGTCGAACTGCAGAATGTCTACACACGTGGCATTGACGTTGAGTTCGCTTTCCTTGGGCTGCAGTTTGTGGGACAGGACGGAGGAAATGTTTCCCGAAAAGGCGTGTTGGATGATCCACTACTCGCCTTCCTCCAGATGTTGCCGGCCTATTTGTGTGATATTTTTCGACCATCTGAGATATCAAGTTTTCACGAAATTCACTAAATGATGAGACTTTTTTCGTTTTCAAGCGATGCAAAAAGAAAGCATTTAATGTACCGATGTCTATCAATCTAAAGAAAATTTTCTTATACCATTTTAAAGACTTTCTGGAACTGTGTGAAAAACCTAACATGCGGTCCACTTTGTCGATAGCTCCCATGTTTTTAGTGTAATCCAAAACAGCCTCTGGTTTTATTTTATTTTCTCCCGTGGAGAAGTCAATTTTATCCGTAACACTTGTGTGTATGTTACCAAGCATTATCACATCCCTTTTGTCATGCCATTTCAGCGCCATGAGATTGTTAGAATTCAAAGACTTCATTTCACCTTTTTTCATTTTGTCATTACCGAATTTCGGCATATTTTTTCGGTTTGCTCTAGCCGTTCCACACGCATTCGTTTTGTGTTTATGCAGAAAATCAAATAAAGCTGGACTTGAATACCAATTATCAAGAAAAATTCTGTGACCTTTTCCTAAATAATCGCTAAGCATTGTTGTAACGACTGATCCCGATATACCAATGTCGGGATTCATTTCTATATCTGATTCAGAGCCAGTGTACACAATTACATCCAAAACATATCCGGTGAGTGCATCGCAGTGTACAAACAACTTAATCCCAAATCTGTGTCGTTTCGAGGGAATATAAATTTTGAATGAAAGTCGTCCCTTCCACAACAAAAGACTCTCATCTATACACAGATTTTGAAATGGGTAAAAAGTTGTTTTGAAAATGGTCTTCATAGGTTCTAGAAGATTTCTTATTTTACGTAATTTATCGGTTGTCCTAGTATCGTTATCTGAAAAATGAAGGGCTCGCAGCAAAAGCAAGAATCTATCTTGAGAAAGTAAGACTTTGAAGAAAGGAGTTTCAATTATTGGATTATTTGTCCAGTATTTCTTTAGTGAGTTTTTTCCCACTATGACCCATAAGCATAATCGTGGCTAAAAATGTATACATTTCGGCCTCCGCGGTGTTTTTCCACTTCTTCATTTTTGAGTTCAGAGAAATGTCTAAAGAAATTTTCGCAGCGTACTTATTTGTTTCGCTTACAATTAACTTTATTATATCAAGCGTAAAAAATAATTCAAAGAAGTCAATTTCCAACAAATGTTCGCTAACAGGAATATTTAATCTTATACCTGAGTTACTGGAATCGAATTCATGAATAATGGGCGTAAATTCACCCTGATCCCATTGACGGTGGTCAACTTTCCTCTGTTTAGACGTTGAACAACTAGGGACAGGTTCACTCTCATCAGATGTGTCGGACTCATCAGATGAGCTATCTGAATGAATCGGCAAATCTTCGAGATCCTCGTATATATCCTCATCTTCACTTTCGATCAAAATATTAGCAATGTCTTGATCATTCAAAGGGTTAACCATTTTTATAAAAATAAAATATATAAATTGAACAAATTATCAGTACGAATCACTTAAATCTGATAAAAATGATTAAAACAATGAAAATAATTCGCAATAACTATTGAATTTTTTTAAAACTGTCAAAAACTGTTCAAACTAAACTACTGTCAGCACAAATACTCGTATAAACAATTAATATACACATCCAAGCCTTTCAGATTATTTTTAACGCGAATTTAACAAGTTATCAAGTATAAAACATACGAAAAAATCAACGTTTTACTTCACACTAGCGATGGGAAATCACTCTTCGTTTAGTGAAGCTCTCACACACAGTTCACGAGTCTCGGAAGTGTTCACTCAGTGAGCAGTTTATGAAGCATACGAAGTCACAAGAGAACACATAGCACATTCGACACATTTGACACACTAGCACATTTGACACATTTGACACATTAGCACATTTAACACATCAACACATCAACACAGTAACACTTCAGCACTTTTGGCGCGTCACTAAAATGACTCCGGACGGAGAGAGATAAATTGATAATTTATGTGGACTTAAGTAGGTAGAAAGGACTAAAGCTCACTGAAGGGTGTAGCTCTTTAATTTTATTTTTAGTTCAACATAGCTTTCACTTAAGTCCTTCGATATAACTAACTAACTAACCATCACGCCGTTCTCCTCAAGGGTAGGCAGAGGATCAAATAGCTCTGTCTTGGCACACACTCCTTGTGCTACATTCACATTCTTACATCGTCTCATACTTACTCTTCTGTTATTCTGACCCTTGACATAGCCCGACCCAAGTATTTGATTCACTTGATCGGAGTCGTCTTCCTCGGGGGGTCCTCGACTCATTTTTCTATTCACTTTCGTCATATATTTAACAACGTATAATAATAATATTTAGATAATTTTTATAGCGCCGTTTTTGGGAAAAAATCACCTCAAGGTATCTTAATTTCTAGTTAATATTATTTCCTAGTTTATATAAATATTCAGCAACATACTTACCTGGCAGGAGACAATCACTATTTCATAAAAACTTAAAATTTAGCTGATTTTTACATATATTTTTATTTGTTTTTTTTTTATTTTTTAGGGCATGACAGACTAAAATATAGTATGTCAGAGGTCTTTTTTAAATTTTTCGTAGTAAAGAACAGATAATGATCACCAACGAATTTAAGGAATGATCTGGATTTTTCTTGGTTTGAACAGAAATGTGCTTGTTACGCAACTAATAATAATAATAAGTTAATGTCCGTTATCGTCGTGCCATGTTGTAAACAAAAAAGTCAATTATTCAAGCCTAAAATAAAGGCACATTCACAAAGGTTAAAATATCACCTAGCAGTGTTGTGCCCTTTGATGCTATTTCATTCGGGCGGTGGTGTAAGAGTTCATAAGCCCCCAGAGTCGGAGTTGTTGGGTGACACAGTAACACCGGCCATACAGTTCATATGAAGCGCACTGATCCCCGATGGACGACTTCACACGGTAAACGCCCTGCCTGCAACTCTGTCGGTATGAAAGCTATATCGCAGTCATTATGATTTGTGGAGGTAACCTTCAGTTTTTGGAAGTCATGTATGGATTGAACAGGGTGAGTGTAAAAAAGTATGTGGGTCGTTATGTACCTAACTTATACGTACGCCAAAAGATAATGATACAACTGTACATATAAATGCATCTTCATTAAATAGTTCCATCGCTTTATATATTGGCGTGTATTTGTATGAGGAAGTTCTGATTTTCAGTGTGTAAAATGTCACATGGTGCCTCGCACAAACGTACTTATTTGGTAAAAACAATTTGATCTCCTTTAGTATATATGGGTTATAAATAACTCCAGAAACTAACTTATAAAAATGTTATCCAAAAACATCTTTCGGTGGGGTTGCAGGGTGTGGAAATCGAGCATTCCGCATAAAAACAGCGAATGAAATAAAAATGAGTGATATATACACTCTCTCGTGTACAAGTAATGCATAAACCTCTTTTGCTCTCTTTCTATTTTGAGGATATGGTTCTATTCTGAAGGGGTCTAAATAATGAAACTATACTCCTGGATGCTGCAAACAAGTGCTTCGTACGATCTACGGATTGCAATTGCGTTAGTAAATGATTTTGCATTACGGAGAACGAATCCAAGCATCTTGTCAGCACGGGAGACAATATCAGATATGTGAGACTTAAATGAAAGATTTTCTTCAAAAATCACGCCAAGGTCTCTGATTTCATCAATACTGTACTGTTACATATCTGGATCTAAGGTCAATATATAATCACTTTAAATTTCAATTTAATTTTTGTTTTTTTTATTGCTGGTGGAATCATGAAAATATTTGAAAATGTTTAATCAATCTCACCGTAAGACAAAATTGACCTTACTTATGGCAAACAGGACACATCCACAACACATCTCTTCAGTGTATAAATTGGTCCAATAAACCGGTCAATAACCTTGTTATGTCCACAAGCAGTGACTCACTGTGCGTTCTTGCAGATTCAGATGTGCGAAAGTTTGTTATATAAATAAAGGGACGACTGTGCCTGCAACCTGCGCGCCATGATCGTCTGCAAGAAGTGCGGCGTGTTCTGCCATGACGACTGCATCGGCCCCTCCAGACTCTGCGTCACGTGTCTGATCCGATAACTTATCTCCTCGTCTGTGTTGAATGTACTGAAGTATTGATTTGTCCTCGTTACTTGTGAATCATGTTTATGAGATAAATTTTGTCGTAATCTAAGCGGTAGGATTTTTCTACTAGTTATATGTAGATCTTATAATGTTCTTGTTTGTCATATTTATATTTTAAATAATCTTGCCGGTGATAGTGGAAACATTTTAGTTAAGTCGCTCAGTCCCGTTGTTATATAGGGGGAACTGTGCGTGTGTACTGAAATTAAGTCGAAATAGAGTTCTGCCTAGCTGCTTAGTAAAGCTAATTATTGTATTTTGCACACAAACATAATATTCCTTCATTTCGTTTGTCTGTAAATAAAGATCTCGGATCTGCTGAAAATTAGACTACCCAAGAAGAAATACTAAAAACCATGAGCATCGCATAAATAAAAGAGATTATTATTCCAGATTACCTATCTGTGATTTTCTTAACCCTCTATTATTATTATTTTGGTACATTGTAATGTAACGACCCATTTTTTTAATAATTGAAGGCCCACGCCGTACTTTATCACACAGTTGTGTATGTAGTAACTCAAGTCATTTTGAAATCCTCTGCGTTTAATGTTTGAGCTGTAAACCCTTTCATATGAAAATTCCCTGGAACCAGATGAACCTTGCTGCTTGCTGTAGCAACACCTAACCAAATTTAATGTAAACTCGCTTTCAACTCTAGTTCCTTGGTAACAGTGTAACAGTAGGGTGACACAATTGACCCAGTCCATTATTGAAAGTATATTACCTAAATTGCAATAATATTGAATAATCAAGAGCGATATAAGTTTATTTATTTCTGTTCATTATTACTTTACCTATGTTTAAAACATTGCATTAGGCTTATTTAAACATCATTAAAGTTATTAGAAATTAAACAGTATTAAAATTATTATTTTTTAACAATGCATTTTTATTTGTACGGATTGTGTAAGTATGTACATATTATTATTTTGATGTTAGCTGCTGTTTCCACCAATGTTCTCAATTAACAAGTAAACGTAAGTAATTATCATTGTTTTGAAATGCAATCTTAATAAACCACAAATAATTTGGTATTTTATTATCACAGAAAGCTATCCATTTTGTGGTTTCCCATATAATAATGAAATAAAACAATAGATTTGTATTATACTACAATTTTTTTGTAATCTATAGATAAAATTAGTGGTGGAATACAAAGTTATTGATTTATTTCAACAACAATTTGGTATTTTATTATCACAGAAAGCTATCCATTTTGTGGTTTCCCATATAATAATGAAATAAAACAATAGATTTGTATTATACTACAATTTTTTTGTAATCTATAGATAAAATTAGTGGTGGAATACAAAGTTATTGATTTATTTCAACGTAAGTTCTAGGTATCGGTAACAAGACCGACCTTCACTTTTTAATATGAAATAATAAAGTTTTATTCCAGAGGGTATGCAGGAGTAGTGCAATGCAATACCTTCCATAATTGATAATAATACATAGTAATAATAATAATAACATAAAAGTTGTAATACACTATGCTATGCTATGTATTTATATACATATTCAAATAGGAAATTATTGATAACAGATTATATCAAAACGCAATAATGTAAATGCAACGCAAGTTCAAAAAACGAAATGGTATTCACAAAAAAATATGAAACATTTCAGAAAGTTCCAGAAAATAAAATAAATTCAATTCAATCATGATCATACTTTCATTTAAACATGGTGGCATTCTTACCATAGAAAAATATTAATAAATATACACATACCTACAGTCTAAACAAAGCATTACATATTGTTATGTAACTGGCATGGAAACTGTTTTCTTTATTGATTTGTTCAATAGAGTTACATTAAGTTGTCATCAATCACAAATTCAAGGTTATAAGTAGAATTAGATACTGCAAGAGTGCAATTTAATTGCTGTTATAGATGCTGAAATGTTAATATTCCAGGAATACCATGCATCCTTCAAATGATTTTTTCAAAAACTGCAGCCAGAAAAAGTGGGGATTCTACTTATCACGAAATTTATGTCAGGGTACTAATAGATGGTTTATCATCTCTCTGCCTGTCCAAAAGTGAGAGAAGCATTGTCTATCCACAGGCTGTCATAAAGCGATAGGACAAATCTTTACCTTATACAAGGATTTACATACGTCTCCATCAAAACCTTAACCTTGGTGCCCAAGCGATTAACAGTGACATCACCTCATCTAGGATATCTGGGAAGCAACGCTGGTTTTTTTTTCGGGAAGAGTAACACCGTTTGATTAGAAAGCCCCAACACTGCATCTTTTTCTAGCCAATGAAAGCTGTTGCAAATGTTACCATTTTTTATGTAGTGGTACTATTCATCAACAGCAAAAAGATCCAACTTTTCAATTAGATGTAGTAATTTTACAATGACGATCCAGTTTTGTTTGACTTCGTAATTTTCTAATCATGGTACTAAACAAAGATAAAATCTCACTTCAATTATCAAAGGGTTAAATAAAACATGGGATATTCCATAAGGTGTTAAGTTTATTAAAGAATATTTTTACATAGTGGTGTAAAATACTTATAAATTTCCAGTTAGTGAATTTTCCATTAATAGATGTACTATTTATCAAGTAGCACTAAGTGCAGGTTCCAATAATTAACACAGCAAATCTCAAAATAATAACATGTTCTTACAAAAAAACCTTTTCCATAATATTGTTTATAAAGCACAATATGATATACCTACAAACCTGGAATAAAAGGTATGAAACCAAATTAAATTTAAACCCTGAGCACTGATGAAATGCTTGTAGAAAATGGAGCTAATTAATTCTTATTGATGGGCACATTGTAAACCTGGTCCACCTCCATGCATGTGATCTTCATCATCGATGTTGTAGGCTTCCTCACGACTCCTCTCCTGCTCCTGCGTGTACTCCGACAGGTCCACCTCCTCCACATGCTCTCCCTCCGGCATGACGAAGGCAGGGCGAGGAGGCAAGAAGGTTTCTAGGTGGCGCAGGAACTCTTCTGGTAAAAAGTGGTTCTCTGGGAAATTCACTACAAACTTTATATACAAGTTCCCTTTCTCGAAAGGATTTTTATACATGGGCATTCCTTCTCCGGGCACGCTTTTAAGGTCCCCGGGCTTAATAACCTGCCCAGCGGCATGCTTCACAAGCAGCTCCCGGCCGTCTAGCTGCTGCACCACCACGCTGAAGCCGCATAGGGCTTCCGTCAGGGAGATGGTGTGGGTCATCATCAGGTCATTGCTGGAACGCTCAAACACCTCGTGCTTCTTCTGCTGCAGCACTATTATCACATCTCCTGTTTCAACATCAGGCTGCTGATCTCCTTCGCCTCTGAAATATATTTTCTGGTTTTCCCTCATTCCTTTGTCAATGTGAACCTCCAGAATCTTAGTCTGATTGAGAACACACTTTCCTTTACAAGAAGTGCATCGGTCTTTTTCATTGATCATTTTACCTTGCCCCATGCAATCACCGCATGGCCTCTGTAACTGTTGGGATAACCCGGGACGAATGGATCTGTAACTAATTTTCATACCACAGCCTTTGCATTCTTTGCAGGTCTCGACTGCGAACGAACCAGGCATCCGATGTTTGGCTAGTTCCGAGTTCCGAGAAATCATCCGAATAACATTCGCCCGTGTTGGGTTAAATCGGTTTTTAACCCAATTTTCATAAATATGAATTCTGAAAAATTCCACTTATTGATGAAAGGTTACACCATTGCTTTTTCCGTCTCTTCCTGACCGACTTGTGCAGTATCTTAGCGCACATGTGTGCATTTTACAGTTACCGCGAGAGATTCATACACGGTGAGCGCTTGTAACCGACTGAAGCCCATGAAATCTTTACGATGCCAATTGGCCTCAAGTTTGTTGCCCATATTTTGAACTCTAATTTTTACTCCATTTGTATACCTCAACGGCAATCTCCATGTTTTTTCAAAAGCATACATAATAATCTCCATTTCAACCAATCAAATTCAAATGAAGTGTCACGTGACTAGATAGCCGTTGCATACTAAAATGACAGTTGACGGCGTTGACGCTGATTTTTCTCTTTGTGCTTTTTACGTTTTAAAGTGTGTTCTGATCTTAGAGTACTAAAGGTTCCGATCGAACATTTTTGTGAATTATCGAAGATGGATTGCCACCCGACCCCAGTGTCATCAAAAATACCCATAAACCTAATGTTAATTCAGAAAATTAAAACGAAATGTTGCAAAAAATCGACTTGTATTCTTAGATGAATTAAATAATGTAAATACGTTACTGAGACAACGCGCGTGACTGCACTAAACTAAGCCAACGCGACATACCTGAGATTTTCTGCGTTTAGTCTCACACAAACATTCGTTTGACAAACAAGCTGTCACCAGAAGCTGTCACCAGCTGCCACAAACACATCGCTGTAAGCTCTTTTCTGAGATAAAATGCCTTCCTGTGCTTTTGACAAGTGTAAAAATCATTCGGAAGCAAAAAACAAATCTCATTGAGTTTTTTTTTCACGCGTAAGTACACAAAAATCACTTATTATTTCAATTAATACAATTATTCACTAGTTCGACCTAGCGACAGTACACCGAGTACGTTGCATTCGAGTATGGCGCGAGGCCCACTATAGAACAGGCCTGGGCGCGCGACCGCCGAATAACGAAGTCAGTGCTGTCATATTTTAGTGTTCGTATGCGACATGCGAGTCGATTTTCGCCCTAAGATTTTTTATTTATTTAAATCATAAGTTGAACGAAAATGAAGATGTTTAAATTATTGAAATTAACACAGTTAAAAAGAGAAAGGTAAAGGAAATTAATTATTTTTTTTTAAGGATTCGCCAACATGCGCTCATAACAACAAATTATCTACAATGTTGATATTCACAAGTATAATACAAGGGCATGCAAAGAAATTAGACTACCAGAAAAGAATAAAGTCAACACCCAAAACAGCTTACATAAAGGAATGAAATCGTATAATGCGCTGCCGGAAACCATCAAAATTATGCCTATCAATAAATTTAAAAAAACCTGTAAAAATTATTAAAATGCATATAAACCAAAATAATAAGTAGTGTTTAAGTTAAAATATTATTAGTCAAAAAAAGAAAATGAAATAATTAGATAAATAATTATACTTGTAAACTTAAAAAATAAAATAAAAAAATTAAAAAAAAAAACAAAAAAACCTTTTTAGATGCACTAATTTGAAAATGCGGGACATTCAAATGTTTCATTCGAAACAAAAACCTATCCAAGATGCTTTTTTCCTCAAAATACTGTACCCCAGTTAGTACTAAGCGTCAACGAGCTTTAAAAAATACGAGAAAAGAAAAAAAATATTCCAAAGTCTTTTACACGCTCTTTTTTACCGGATTGTCAAAAAACATTCCTTGACCTACCGCCGGGCGCGCGGCCACACCGCGTGCGGCAAGTTCACCTTTTTACAATGTTCGAGGGGAAGCAATAGACAAAATGTCTCGGGACTTTAGGTAATCCCTGTTCATTATATTTTGACTATATGAACACCATATTCACTCATTTCACCATGACCAGTCAGTTAAAATCTAGTTTGAAAGAGAGAGGTCGCTAAGTGCCGCACTGAGTGAAGCGCGCGCCCAGTCCCGTAATTCCCTGTTTTTACTAATATTACACAGAGTGAAGACGCGCTCGAGAATATTTCTTCATTTTACGCACACACTTTGGCCTGTACATGACATGGCACGTATTATAAATGAAGATGACATCTTACCCTTTCTTCGTGAACTGTCTGACGTAATAATAATAATATAATATCGGCGGTTCCAGTGACCGGCTTGAAACCGGTTCTTTTTAACCGGGACAGGAAGTCAGGAATATCGACCATCTCTAATAAAAAATGTCAATGTCAGCTTTTGGTAACTTATTATTCTCTAAAAACCTATCGAAAAATGGCCAAGCACTTTACAGACACATCGGTAATAAACTTAATTATTACTAACCCCTGATAAATGGAGTATTGGCTTATGTTTTTTTTTTTAAAACCTTAAACATAACCTAAAATATATAATCTCATTGTTAAAATTTATGTTTTTGCAGCAACGAGAAAAAGATTTTATAAAAAAACAGGAATACTTTGCAGTGATGGGAGATACGAAGTAACTCTAGATCAGAAAAAACTTAAGACACCACTAGGAAAAGCATTCTATTTAGAAAGTGAACCCCTTGCTATTGCCGTGGCCACAGAATGGGATGCCCAGACTGAAAAAATACAGCAAGGCTCTATGCATTTGGTTTGTAAAGCGTATTTATTTATAATATTTAATAAATCTCCAACAAAAATATAATTTTTTGACGTTCTGAATGTTTTCTGTTAACTATAATACGTATCGGCATTCTATTTCAGGCTGCATTGTGCAACACCTCCCTGGATAATCCTAACAACCTTAGTAAATATGACATGGTCAACTATATAGTCAATTACATAGCTACGGACACCCTTCTCTTTCATTCAAGTGTAAGTTTTCTAAATACACATTTATTTGTATTGTTTAAACCATCTCATAATTGGCTGCCTTATTTAAACAACTCTGAACCCACAGCCCTATTCTACAGATGATCTCTAAACATTCATTATCTACGATTGGTTCTACATACCACACCTTACTTGCATGTTTTCTTCAATTTTTAGGAGGACGATGGACTGTACGAATCTCAACAGAAGCAGTGGGATCCGGTACTTCAGTGGTTCTGCGATCGATTCCACGTCGACATTAAAAAAACACGTGGCTTTGTAGCGCCAACAATCAGCCCAGAGACTAAAGCAACCCTAAGCAAACATCTTATGTCCTATAACATTTCGGCAATCAATGGTACTATTACAATTAGATGGCATGAGCTATAATTTAATTTGAATCTATTGTAGAAGAGAAGTGAAAATGCAGACTTTTTAATCTTTTCAGGATACATCTACGGTGTCGACACTCTCAAGTCTGTAATATTGATGTTGGCATGTGTTGAAAGATACATGACACCGGATGAAGCTGTTTTTCTATCTAGATTGGAGGAAGAGCACCAGGTTCAAAATAATGCATTTTTGTTATTCATGGATTTGTTTTCTGAAATCATTTTGTAAATTATCCAGTTTTGCTATTTATTTTTATTACTATTCATCACTATATGTTGTTATAATACGTATCTCTGGAGATGACACAGTAAAAAAAGTATAAGTAAAATACACCAAGGCAATGTAGTTATTACATACACCATTTATTTGCGTACCATCTCCAATCTGAGATAATTTTAGAATAATGATGGAGTACTCTTGTATAACCAATTTTCCGGGTTCTTAAGCCAGGAGGTCTGTTTTCTTCCTGTACTTATTTTTCTTTTACATATTCTCGCTTGCAATATAATCAGTTGAGAAGTTATATTTTCTGCATAATTTTAAAAACACAAATTGTTATGCATAAAGCTAATAGTACAAATTGTCACTTTTCTTCCAGGTTGGTCACTGGGGACGTGTAGAATGGGCTCACGATCTGAGCCAACAAGAGTTACAAGCTCGGCTGTGTGCAGCCGTGCTATTCGTACAATTAAATTCGTTTCAAGCTACAAAAATCACAAAAAAATCTACCAAAGAAACGATGCCCACTTAAGAATGCTTAATTCAATGTTTATAATTAGGACCATCTTGAAAAACGAGAATTATTAGTTAATAAATTTGGTCCTTCCGTTGATTTCTGTCTTCTTGATTCAAAGTTGTCGGTGAAGTGAAACTGATGCCCCAAAAGTATGTACATCTAACATCGATGGAAATAACAATATTTCAAGGAAAAACGGCAGGACCGCTACGATTGTATCTTCATAGTGCTGCTATAAACTACAGAACTTCATCTGCGTTTCCGGACAGACCTTTTTGTACATATAATTAGTTCTGAACGAGAATGAGATGAAGTGATCTCAAACTCTGTCAACTCATTGACTTTGAGTGAGATAATTCTACAGACCCTGATGGGATCATTATGAGGAATGCAAGGTAAATTAGTAACTTTGTGGTAGATCCGTTTATTGTTTTATGAGTACTAATCTAATAAAAGAACACAATTAAAATAAATTATATTTAATTTATCATTTCAATTTACAATAACAAAATATTTTGTTATATTTCATATATTTTTGGTAAATATTTTCACTGTGTATTTGCTATCAATGGTGACTGTAAAGAATCCACATATTTCTGAAATTCTCTTTTACTCTTGCATAAAATGTTCAAATTCCTTGGACGGTGTCCAGCTTTTTCGAGTAATTCCTGTCTGAGCTGCATTGTTTTAAGGGAGTGGGCAAGAACCCTTGGGACATAAATTATTTCTTTGTCAGAATATCCTTTTGAGTAAAGGTAATCTATAACATCTCTCACCTAGAAGAAAGGTTGACGATTAAACCAAGAGTAAAAAATATTCACAATGAGCATACTGTAAACTTAATATAATGTCCACTTGATATTTGGTAAATGAACAAATTAAAAGACAACTCAAATGTTAATAGTATGTATAATTAGAGAGAAAATAATACCATATACCTTGCTAACTCTAACTGTTTGAATGGCGGGAATTTTGACTGCCATTGTATCAACTATTTCCCTGGAGCAGTGCAGTCTCTCTGCGAGGTAGTTAAATGTTGTATTTTTGTCTCCGAGAATCTCGAAATTAGTCTTCCTGAGATCAATGGACCTAGAAAAGATTTATTTTGACATATAATGCAAAAAAATATATTTTAGAGTTCAGGCTCGGTAGCTCAGCAGTTTAGAATAGTCGCCCGATTAGCAGAAGGTCCCAGGGTTCTATTCCTAGTTATGGTAATAATGGGGTCTTTTATTGTACAATTTCCTTATAAATATTATTTCAATACATGTTCCAAATTGTTAGTTTCAATTTAGTTGCTAGGCCAAATGAGTTATGGATAGGCATAATATATAATGCCTGTTGTATGCTGATGATGCGGTGCTTATTTCTAACAGTATGGAAGATCTATAGTCTCTCGTGTCGTATTAATATTTATAATATTAATATTTGGATAATTTGTATAGCGCCATTTTTGTGAAAAATCACCTCAAGAGCGCTGTAAAGATTATTTGTTATGAATGATTAATACTTGGAGAAAGTGTATGAGTTAGTGTATTTGGGAAGTATGTTCAGGAGAGATGGAAAGGCTGATAAGGATATTGAAAGAAGGATGAATGCAAGAAACTCCATTAATGGAGGACTAAACGCAGTTGGCACAAATAAAAAAATGTTCATGTATTGCAGTGAGGCATGGAACTGGCAGAGGAAGGATAAAGTTTGACTAAATGATGTAGACATGAGATCCCTGAGGCATATGTGTGGTAAAACCATGTATGCCCATGTTAAAAATCGCAAGGCTGGTGGAAGTGTAATGAATAAGATTAAGGGATGCTTGAGATGGTGTGGACACGTAGAGAAGGTAAACAAAGACAGGAGAATATACGACGTGAAAGTGAATGGTAGAAGAAGTCGGGTTACCCGAGGAAGACATGACATGACTAATGAAGTGAATCAAATATTTGAGTTGGGTTATGTCAAGAGTCAGAACAACGAAGAATATCTAAGGGACGATGCATAAATATGAATGAAACAAGAAGTGTGTGCCAACAGAGTTGTGTAGTGGCCCATCCTCTCTCCCACCCCCGCGGAGAAAACAGTGCGATGGTTAGTTAGTCGGTTAATAATATATAAGCAAGCATAATTTACCTATCCAAAACTCTTTCTGGACATCTGATCATCCAGGTCATAGCTCTTTCTTGGCCGATTGTTTTAACTTGATCCAGTCTCTCTTTAACTGTTTCTGGCTTGTACTTCAGAGACCACCAATCGTTCAATATATTTTCTGGTTTAACACCCGATTCTATGCAAAAGAAATTGCAGCAAATTGAGAATTTAACTTCATATAAACTGTAAACAGTACATCTTGATCAAATAAAATAAATACATACCCAACATAGACTTCAAAGTATTCTGTAGGTTTTCGTATGGCATACTATAAATAAATAATCTTTTTGAAATGCTTTCTGCGATTTTCAAAGGTTCTACCTAAAAATGTGAGTTACATTATTGCATGAGCACAAATAAATGATAAAGGAATCTGCTTGGGTCTCCAGACTAAGCCCCAGGGCTGGAGATGCAAATGATAATGTCTGTTGTTTATGTTCCAGCAATTTAGCAGATGAATTACCTGTTTTCCACAGAGAAACTGAATCTAATATTTGACCTTAGTTATTAGTAAATGGAATGTTTGGCATGTAACACACGGAGAAACCATAATAAAAGTTTAGTAGTAAGGTAGTTTAACATTGTGTTTTACCAGGTTCAAAATCCAACAACAGAACTCAATTCATCGGCTCATGTTGATCACGCTAATTTCCTTAGTAAGTATGAATAATAGAAGGAGCATTTTACTCAATATTGACTTTTACCTACCTTCATGGTTTCACTAAGAAAATAAAGTCTATTACCGTCTGTTACTAAAGCCATTTCATTTTTGATGGATGTGTACAGACTGACTAATCTTCTTGAAGATAGTCTCAAAAATGGGATTCCATGATTCAACGTTTTAAGATTCATTTTCGAAAGCAGTTGTAACTTATGCTTCAAAATATCTAGAATGAGAAAAAACTCAATTATTGAATTGTGAAAAAACAAGCAATTATACAAATAAATACTCTTTTGCACAATACATTGTTTACAAAAAATATTTTATAATATGTTCCCAATAAGTTGGAATAAACACTATAAATAATGGTTTTGTGGATGTTTTCCAACCATTGAAGTTCAGTTAAAAACAGAATACATTTTGCTTGTTCTATAGTCAATATGACTAATTTAAGTCATTATTTTATAAACATAAAATTAATGGTGTAGTTTCTTGAATCATCCCGCTGGATGCCTGCGTAATAACATTGAAACTTCTATTGGTTCTTCAACATTTTATTTTAACACTGCGGCATAGACTTAGTATACGTGAAACTTACAAGTACTAATTAAAGAAACGAAACGTAAATTACCGTGATCAAAGCTTAAGACTGTCAAATGTTCTTTGATAACTTCTTTATTTACATTAAAGCTGTCTAGAATTTCTAAACTTTTCTTAACATGTTCACCGTGTAGTTTCTCAATAAATGTATTAGATCTAATCATTTTTTCACAATCATCACCAGTCATTTCAAAATAAAACCTTAAAACTTTGTCTAAACGACCCCTCTGCCGAGAAGACAACTTCTCTTGAAGCTTATTTACATCTGGTTTTATAGCCATGCTTCTAAAAAATATTTTTTCATGAGGATTTATCAATTTCTTCAAATTGATACAAACGGAAGGTTTCACAAGGCAAAATCTCACAACCCTCAAACTATTTAGCAACATTTTCGTAGATATTTTAACATATTAGATTTACGATAGTAAGTAATGAAATCAATCAAGTTCGTTAATTTAAGTCAAACAAAATACACAAGTGCAATCAACATAGATCTGACAGATTGAAACTTAAACATTTCATCTCTGATCTCTGGTAGAGATGGTCGATATTCCTGTCCCGGTTAAAAGGAATCGGTTCCAAGTCGGTCACTGGAACCGTCGATATCATTTGTCCGAGGAACCGGTTCTGGCCATTAAATGGCTTAAAAGGTAATTTTCACGAGTTCCGCAATTGCAGTGCTTGTCGTTTTAGTAACACCCCCTATGGTTCCAGCTCTTTTCGTTTACAGAATTACGCTCTTTCCATAAATCAATATATATGTTTATTTGCACCAAATAATAAAAATGAGTATCACTTAGCATGACAAAAGGAGATCGAAATGCTAATGTATTGACCTCTGGAATCCCAGACTCCTGCAAGTTACAAATTCCATCGTTCCTTACCGACTGTAATTTACTAATAACTTGTGTTTTACAAATTGATATTTTTGTCAATTGAAGAAGATTAATTAATTTGTTTGGTCTACTCAACAATAGATGTCGTTACGTGTAAATATCATCAATCTCTTACATTTGAGTCTCATATGGATCAGGAGCACATAAATTAAAGAAGATAAATAATTAGTTTTGTCTACTCAACAATAGATATCGTTATATGTAAATATAAAGACTATTTTTTTTCTCACATTTGAATGTCAGGTACCAGGAGCACAATAATCAAAGAAGGTTAATAAACTAGTTTGGTCTACTCAAAAATAGACGTCGTTACATGTAAATATAAAGACTAAATAAATTTATCGCATTTAAATCTCAGAGACTAGGAGCACATAACTCAAAGAAGCTTAAAGAATTAGTTTTGTCTACTCAACAATAGACTTCGTTACATGTAAATAAAGACTATAAAATAAATTTCTCACATTTGAATCTCAGGGACCAGGAACACAAACATTTTAAGATTATTTAAATTTTTATAAAGTTTAGATTATATACCGCATTTGTATGTTGGGATATGAAGGTAAAATCAGATTTGTATGTTCTTAAATTTTAGTTAATACGCAATTTAAAGTTATATTAACATGCATAATAACAGATAAACTTTAAATAAAAGTTGTTTCAAACATTTGAATTGCGATATCTGAAAGCTGTGGTGACTTTTGTCTTGAAGGGCCTGGTATCAGAAGTCCAGTATGTTGTTGCAAAATGTTGGCATTTTGAAAAGGCTAACCTGCACATTTGTCTTTTGAAGTAAAAAATGAGTTAGCATTACATATTTAAATGCTGTTAGTTTCAATGGACCTTGTAAAAATGTTGTGGATGTCAAAAGTAGAGCAGCCACTAATAATCCATGCAAGATCTGTCGCACAAGAACGAATCGTAGGATTCGTTCTTGTGTTCATCAACTTGTCAGCTTCTTGGTTTCCAGCCTTTTTGTTTGAGTCTTCTACTAAAAAAGTGCTGTGTTACTGATATTGCATCTACTGAGTTTCCGTCTTCATTTCTTCAATAGATGCGTTAGCATTTGATTAATTATTCTATAGTTAAGTATTCTAATCCTTTTTAGAAGCAAACTACCGCTTCCCTTCATACAATGATTTAGTATGCATTAGACTTAAATTGTGTATTTCGAATTTATAAAACAAAAAGTAAGTCCTGGTAACCTAGCCGGGCGCATTGTTGTGAGTCGCATGACCGGGAGAGCCGCACTGAGTGAGGCATCTCAAAACTCCAATCTCTTCATCAAAATGATTGTCATCTATACGTAGAAAGTGATTATTCCAGAAAGATAAAGTGATTCTGTATAGATTCACATATATTTCAAGTCATAAAATCCAACGCACGGTATAATGTTCTATAAAAAGGAAGAAACGCTACATTTGATTCGCATCAAAACTGCAACTCTATCAAATGTTTTGAAAAATAATATCTCTTTTTTAATGCATCCATTTCAGAAGCAGTGTTCCAAGCTGCTTGTTTGGGATCTGAGAAAATTTTATTATATTCTTAGCTCCTGCGATACTACTGGTTTGCTGCACTAAATCGTTTCTAAATCTTTACCAATGCAAAACTTACAATCGTCATCTATTTTAGAACTAGCTGTTATGTCTATAGCATCTTCAGTTTCCGATTTGGTTGACAGATCTGCTTCGATTTCATCAGACTGTTGTAAGATGTAGAGACTGGTGTAAGATGTAGAGATGGTCGATATTCCTGTCCCGGTTAAAAGGAACCAGCTCCAAACCGGTCACTGGAGGCGTCGATATTATTTATTCGAGGAACCGGTTCCTTTTTTTTGGCAAATAAAAATGGCGAATATCCATGAAACGCTTTTTGGCGGAAAGGCCCGCCCCCATGATATTTCTCAGAGGAACCTGGCAACCTCCCTTGTTTTCTTACTTCTTTTTTTTTAGATTGTAACTGTGGGACACCAGCATTTGATGAGCGGGATGTTTTTTTTTTAGTACACATTAGTTCAAGACTTAAAGATTACAAGCCATGATGGGACAAATATTACAAGTATGTAGATTATGGGTCGAGATCTCAGAGCAATAATATACAAGAGGGAACGCTGCTGTAGTTAGTTTTGATGAGTTTTTCCGGACTCGGCTAGACCTGGGCGGGGCTAGGACTAGGGATAGGGTATTTATACATCCAGTCATAGCACATGTCGACATAATGTTTTTGTTTATTCATATAACCACTTTTTCACAGTATTGTTTTAAACAAAAACATAACGGCGTGATAATTTGGTAAATTTTGTTGTCTCTTTTTCATGGTGTACGGCGTAAAAATCCGGAGAAAATGATTTATCCCAAGTTTGTATAGGTTGGGTAAAAAGAATTAGCTCTCTCTCCATATATTGTTACTCCAAGGTCGAGTTTTTTCATTGAAACCTAGACAGAACATTTGCCTATGAAGATAATATTCAATCTTGAGTCCTAGCGAAAAGAATAAAGTACACGTTACCTAGATTTTAATAAAAATTTTACAGAATAATTTCACTGAAAATATTATGTTTTATTTTGCCAGGAACAAAAATCATACATATCTTTTCAATACTGTAATACTTATTGTTTATTTTTATAAACAGAAATATATCAAAGTTGCAAATAATGTGATATTTATAACTTTTCCTACTTCCATCAGCTATATCGCTATTATGAACCTAGTACTAAACTTAGAGAGCATTGAACCGTAGAAGCCTGGCTGCAAGCCCAATGCTTTAAACCACTCTGCAGGAAACCAGTAAATATGTAATAGTTTTTTGTTTCCCTAACTATATTGGGTTGAGATGTTTGAACTTGGTTGACGATGAAATATGACAGAGGTTGAGACAACCCAACCATAGTATTTCTACATTGATGTGGCAAACAATATATCCTCGATTTAGTAGTGTGTGCATTTAACTTAGAATTGCATCAATTCCAGCCAGTGCCAAAATATATTGTTTTTTTGACACATAAAAGGGTTCCGTTAGAGTGCTGAACATTGATATATAAATTAACAGTTTTAAAATATATAAAAATAATACCCCATATCAATTCTTCAAAGAATATTGGTGATTTTTCCTGAAACTTCTTCGTTTTTAGTCCACCGGAAGAGCACACCTTGAACATCTGTCCACTGATGGATACGTTATATACAAACAGCTATGTTTCACAGTCAGATAATTCCCCATCTGCGCTTCTTTCAGCCTCACAGCATTCCCAAAATGGAGGATGGTATAGTCCCATCAGCTTCGTATAGCATCAATAAAAAAAAGCATAAATATTGATGCTATTAGTGTATCTACTGTTTTCAACCAATGCAATAAACTTTTTTTTTTTAATTCTGGATAATTTCATCCTTGAATGGCGGTTTAATTCATATTGATTGTTTGGTGGACCATCTATTTTTTTTTTTATTCTTGCCAGCTAAGTAAAACACAATTATTTTGTTTACGTCACTTTTATAAATATGTCAACTAGTTTCAACACAATCATTATTTTGTTTCCTATTTATAAAGCTGTGGTTTTAAATGTATTATTTAGATTAATAATTTTTGACATGGTGAAGTCACAGATAGTGTTGAAACTAGTTGGCATACACAAAACGGTGACCGAAAACTCGAGGTACAGCAGAAAAATGTGATTTGCAGCACATTGAGAGCCCAAATAATAAATTAAGTTTTTTCGATTTGGGCATTACTTTAAAAATAAAAATGGTCATTTCAGCAACTTTAGCTATATATTTAGACTATTGGAGTTGGACCTACGCTTCGACACATTTTAATAGCTGATATTAAGCCCGTAGTGACTGAATATTTTGAAATTGACTATCAACATTTCTAATTGTCAAAAATGAAAACTCAAATTAAAAAAAAACATTACTTTCCCACTTGCACCACGAGTTTAAGAACACTGTATAAGAAACCATAAAAGTGATGTGTTTTAATATAAAGTGAATCATCACAAAGTTAATATTTTCAAAACTAAAAAATAATTGAAATCCGACTATTTGCAATTAACTATAAATAATTTCTTTCAAGTACATACCTCTAAGTGTGAACTTTTCAAATTTTGAACTGATGTTAATTAAAATTACCAATTTTTAAAAAATTATTTTTCAAATACCTTCCTTCCCAAATAAAGTACCTACCTATAATGTATTTTGACAGACGTTATTCTATATTTGAAATGAGTGGATTGAAGCAACCAATATTTTTTCTTGGCAAGTCAAGTTTCCTGTGATTTTTCCCAGGTAACTAGAAATATTATAACATCATCACTTTCAGAACAAAACCCTTTAATCAGAATTTTTACCAATTTTTCAGGAGGTAAAAACACCACATAAGTTAAATTAAACAATGCGACATCATTTAACAATAAAATATTGTCGTTACATTTGAATTCATTTTTTACCTGTGGAAGCATCAATATGCTCTTAGTAATAGAGCCACGACAAGGGGGTAGAGTCTAGGCTTAAATTTAAAGAAATCATAATAAAAAAGGTTTGAATTACAATATTTAATTGACAATTACGTAAATTTTTTTACAATCATGGCAATTGTTGATCACTTAATACACAAATAAAAAAGAAAATAAAGACATTCTTAAAACCTCCTCTATAATATTATATACATATACAGTAAATGCTTATATTATTTACATTAATATAATGTATTAGAATGTCATGAAGTACTTATTTGATTGTACACAAAAGAAAAATACTTATATGCTCTAATAGTTTAATTATATATATAGTACATTCTAATCCAGAATTTATCAACTTCTTCACAGTAAAAAAAAAACTTATGTCTTATAAATTGTAAAAGTATTATAATTTAATAGTTACATAATATTGATTTTTGATAAATCAAATCACACTATTACTGTCAGTTGAGGCAGCTATAAGCTTAAGATTAAAATTATGTAAAAAAAGTGTAAAAGTCTCTACTAAACACAATCACAAAAAGTTAATTTAGTAAAGTTAATGCTGGCCGCTAGAGGGTCAGCACAGTGAAGTGGGGTCCCCCTCGAGGGTGCAGGCCACAGATTCCAGCTTGTGAGCTAAGTGCATCTTGTTACAGTGCGGGTCCATCTCTAGCGCTATTAATACTTGATCCCGATACTTGTTCACATAGATATATAGTTCTTTCAACGCTGAAATAGTGTCAAACTCATTTACTTGCTGCACGGACAGCTGTTGCATAGAAGTGCTCATCTCCTGGTCAGTGATCTGGGGCAAGCTGGACACGGCCTGGTAGAACTGGAACACCATGTCTCGGTACACGGGGATATCCTTGGCAAACAGCAGCTTGTTGGAAGGGGAATCTTTGCAGAGACGATGCTCCGTCATGGAGCATGCGTCCATGAACGTCTGCGCAATCACAGACAGACAAGAATCTACAGTCATTGTTTTATTGATATCAAAAATGAAATCGGGGTTTTTAATCGAGATTCACCCAAAACCTTAGAGGAAGACTATTAGATTTCCACGCGTGAACCACTTCTGGATTGGCAATGCCGTGCATGAGAGCGGCTTCATCAAACAAGTCAAACAACCATTTGACAGCAGGGGGTAGGATTTCATTTACTGTTAAAATTGTGCTAAAAAAGTCATCCACAAACTTGTTAATGGTTCCTTTCGCCGATAAAAGTCTAGTTAAAAATATTTCGGGAATGGCTTTATGCATATGTTCGGATGTTTTACTGGCAAAGTGATGGTAGTCTACGGGCTTGACAAGGTGGTAGATATGGGAGTTGTTGTCAGAATCCATATCACCATTTATTATACGTAAGTGAGCATTGGAGCAGTACATACCGGTGCAATTTCTACAAGGCTGTTTAAAATTAGAATTAAAACTATCATTTTGCCTCGGAATCAGAGACATGATAGCTGATTCTTTTACCCCATAATGTGCCAACGTGTTGAGCTTTTTCCAACCATTAATAGTTTTGGTGGTAAGATCTTCATCTTGCAAGATGAGGTGTCCGCCTCTACCATGGCGCCATTCTAGATCTACTTCGTGGACGGATGGACGTAAAGAGAAAGGGGTATTTTTACAGAGGGCATCTAAAATCTTGGATTTCACCTGAGAAATAGTATCGCAATCTAGTACTTTACATTGAACTTTTTCATCAAGATCATCTTGTAAGATATGAAGGGTAACTACTTGGTGGTCTATTTGCTCCTTAAGCAATCTTTCTTCGGAAAGACAGTACCTAGCTTCGTGTGTGATTGCATCTACAAGCCCTTTCTCTACTTGGTGCTTGATGGCCTTAAAAAGCAGGAATAAGGAGGAGCCTGCATAATCTTTCAAATAATAATACATACACAAGGCCATCCAGTTGGTCAACATTTTCTCTACTACACTTTCAGTGCGCCGCAACATGAGTTGAGGGTGTTTTGTACAGACCGACTTATCGATCAACCTCAGTAATAAGCACTTCAGTATGTCAGTGGCGTATTCCATTTTGCCCATTAGGACGACCATCAAGAGAGAAGCAACATTGACTTTGTCTCTAATGTTGAATGACTTCTGAGCTTCCAATGTATCGATAAAGGATAATAAGAAGCATTTATTGTTGATAAGCTGCTCGAACTGAAGCATTGCCGCGTCGTAGTTAGTTCTTGGACCATTGATTAAGGACTTTTGAATATTCAGTATTGGGTGGTCAGAAACACCAGGGAAGAATACATTCATCACATAGTTGACATGATCTAAGGTAGGTATCCCAGAATTTTCCAAATCAGCAGCTAAATCAGACATATCAGTTTGAAGTTCCGCGAATGCTTGCTTACATTCTAATCTTACATTGCTTTCTAATGTATCCATCTGTATTTGGATTCTTTTGTATTCCCTTTCAGCTTTAGTACTTTTTCTCCTGTAGACCACCAAGACAATCATGAATATTAGAACTAAGAAAAATGTTCCCGCAGCTGTTCCCGCAATGGCTTCAGGAGGAAAGGTGTATGTTTTCATTACTTCATATCTCAGGTAACCCAACGAAAACTTCAAAGATTTTCCAATTTTAATTACAACCAGTGGAAGATTTACTTCTTTTATTTGAATCCCATTTTCATCAGTATTAGCTGGTTGCATTTCCGGAGGAGTACAGACCAATTGATTCATGGTCAGACTTGTTAAGTTACATGAGCGGATACCAATTGTAACTGAGACATCTGTTTCATCACTAGCGCGATTTAAATTTTCTCCCTCGATCACTAAAGTATCTCCCTTGTAAGGTTTAATTTTGTTAGGGAATGTATATACTTGGGGATCATCAACATAAACCATTTGAGTTCGCAAAGAATGAAAGTACTTTTCCAAGTCTTGAACAGTCTCTACAGAATCCATGGTAAAACCGATTCTCATCACTACTTGAGGTTTAACTGAAGGAATCTTTACAGCTGAGAGCTGCATAATTTCCAAGAACTTGTCATTGACTGCTGGACTGGGACACTCCATTTGGTTAGAATTTAGTACGATGCACACTGTACTATTTGCTGGAGTTACGTCAGTGCCGTGAAACACATTCATTTCAGGCTTTTGTATGCTGTGTAAGTTTGTGCCGTGTATTGTTATCATCCGTCCACCAGAAATAAAACTTTTAAGTGGTTTTATTTCCATAATAGTAGGGTCCACCACATAATTGAAAAGGTTACCAAATAGGGTTCGATTTGCATTATCAATAGATATAGTAAGTGTTTGGATCATCCTGGGGATATGAGATTTAGATGTGACACAGATAAGTCGGCTATTAGATGTTTGAGTGTTGTTAACGAGACAAACTAATTCATCCAAATAAGCAGAAATCTTTGAGCCAATATTGAGATGCTGGCCTGTAATTGCAAGTTGAGTACCTCCAGAAACGGGTCCTATAGAGGGGTATATTCCTTGCAACTTGATGTCCTTGTAGCTGAACTGGACGGCTGACTCGGTGTAGCCAGCTTCATTGCCTACAATCACCGGGGCCACAATGGACTCGTTAGGCGCTCCCGTCCTACAGGTTATGCTGACAGAAACTTCGAAATCTACTATCTCACAAGGTACATCTCCTATGCGCACCTTCCCAGTGACCTCAGCTTCCTTGAGCCCAAGATTGCTGCCCTCAATGGTCACCAGGGTCCCCCTTCAATAGGGCCGCTCAGGGGCTTGATCATATCAATACGAGGACGAGGACAGTCTTCTACGGGAGGCTCCAAGCAGGATTCGCTGTAAGAGCATGAGTTGCTGCACCATGTACACTTGTAGATACTATTTCTGGTGATGCATAGTGAGCAATCAGCGTGTTCCCTGTGAGATCCAAGAATCTCACATTTGTACAAAGTTATCTCTATAGTGTCAATGTAATGCTTCTGATTCCACACTACCTTTACGCTGACATTATACTCTCCAATGTTTTCTTCGTAAGAGTAAGTGGTTTTATCGCAAACTATAAAATGGTTGGATTCTACTCTAGCCGGTACAATCATTTTGGCTACTTCTATACTGACCACACACTGGAAACCGGTATGTCCAGATTGAAGATGAGGGAGATTTTCTACCTCGAGAACCAGTTCTTTAGGAACATTATTCGGAATGAGAATGGGTTTGGGGTAGTGACGGATACGAGGACAGTGGCCATCACCGTGGTTTAAAAGTTTGCTAGGATTATTTTCCCCACTTATCACTGTTCTCTGACACATTGAAGAATTGTGGGTACATTTATTATCGTAGACACACCAATTACATGCCCACTGGCTAGTTACACACTTGTAGCACGTTGTATGCACTGAACAATCGAAGAATGAGAAACTTCGAGAGACAAAGTCTTTATTAGTTTCAGAGGAATGCACTGACAATGCAACAGATATATGATCTTGAGAACCAAGAATGTTAGGTCTGTGATAAACTGACGGAGTGGGACAAGCCAGCCCATTAGTCGTCACTGTAGCATCAATGGAAGGCGCATTGCCAAACACACACTTGTATTTAGCTCCAGTAGGCAGTTCAGGGAGAGTACGGATGGTCAGCTTCACTGTGGCCATCTCGCTGATGGGGATCCTGTCGGGCATCACTTGCTCGAAGTCAATGCACTGCTGCCCGGTGTACTGCGACAGCCAGCGCGGGGCGCTGTGGGTCCCCTTCTGGCAAGCACTCTGCAGGGTACACCTCTTCTCTAACGAGCACCAGCCGCAGTACGGATCATTGGATTCAAGGCAGGCTGAACAATTGGTGTAAGAAGAGCAATGCTCTACGGGAAGAGAGAAGATAGCATGCTTTGATAGTATGTACAAACTATTCTTATTAGTCGATAAGGTTGTATCGGGAAGTATAGTGTGCCCCGAAGACAGTGTGATTTCTCCATACTCTAGTGCTGTGGTATTACTTAGTACCACTTTTTTTAGGGTTCCATTTTTTGTGCCGAAAAATCCTATTGTATGGGCCCCGGTGACTCCCACGGTAACAGAAGTCAGGTGAGTATTATTATACTCCTTGATGGCAGTAGCAGATATGGGAAACATACCGCTTATCTTGAGTCCAACTTCGCAAAAGTTAAGTATGTTCCCCGTAGTTCCCGCATTGGGACATTTTCCATCTGATATCATTCCGGACACATAGGCCATGTTTCTGGACATTACACTTCCATTGAAGCACATGTGTATGTTTTCATCAAACTTAGCCTCAATGTCTAAAAGTGAGAAAATGCAGATTGCAGAGCGAGAAGAGGGCTCGTTGGTTATTCCACGGGAGGGGCTGAATACTCCCACCAGGACAGGGTCGTGGACTTCGATACCCATCTCTGCCGCCAAGTTCTCACCTGCAAATGCCACCTTGGCATCTTGGATAAGATTATAACTTTCCAAGCCCTTCTTTCCACTCACAGAAACCAGACACTGAAGAGTGACTTCCGTGTAACTATTGTAGTTATCATCGTTAACACAAGTCCTCGCAAGCCGGGTCACATATCCCAACTCCTCATTTCCCGGTAAATAAGATTGTTTTTGTATTAACACAAAGTAAGCATAATCACTGGCATTAAAGCCGTACATATACTGCACAAGAAAATTATCTCTATATTTAACATCAATTTGTATGAGTGATTGTTTTGAGAATGAATACTCAGCAACTTCTAAAGTATATAAGTTCCTACTGGTTATTGCTGGAACGTCATGGCGAAAATCCCCGTTGTTTGTAAAGGTAGTTCCCACATACAAAACATTAGATCTATCCCATGTATTGTAACGCTCAGGTCCAATATAGGCATAGGTCGAGGCATCTTCACTATTGGCCGCAACACTGATTGGGATAAACTCCGGCTCGGCCGATATGTCCGTCAGTTTATACTTCTCACAAGCCCCTTGAGCCACTGAACCACAAGCGATTAACACTTTACTTTCTTGGTCTATCACAAGCACTTTATTGATGTTATTGGTCAGCGTGGCTTGAATATCCTGCGCGTTGCAACCGCTGGCATGGCACATGGGATTATCATTGACGGGCCCAGTGGTTACTACGTGTTCTATGTGAAGATCAGGAGACAGTTGCAGGATCTGGTTGGCCGCTCCAGCGTATACTTGTCCCGTCAATTCGTCCAACGCTAAGTGCGTGAATCGTATTGTTTTGTTTGGAGTTGGTGGGTATCTCCCTATAATATTTTGGGTTGAGGCTTCGCAAACGATAGCAAGGAGCCAAAGCACCAAAACAACCCGAGCCCTTCCCATGATCATTATGCCATCGCCTACGTTTCCATGTGATTTTTTTAAACAATCATGAATTAATCAAGATTTTAACAAAAGTCTTTCACTTTCAACCCATAATCGGATACAGAACACGCGAATTAGACGGGAAATAAGTATTTTTTTCAGTTAACACTTTACAAATGCACGACATCAGACTTTCCGAACACAACAAAACCATTTTGAAAACCTTAGTAAAAATGGATGTCATAGAAGGGTTGTTGTTAGAGTGAGAAAGCTAAGAAGTATGTATTCGTCTTTGAAATTTTCGTAATTTTACACAAACTAATAAAATCTATTAGAAGCTTTAAAGATTATGTTAAAAGAAAAACAAAAATAAGAGAGATTTTTTCACAAATTCGCATATAAATTCTATGTAAATCCTCGAAAATCAAGTATACGAACATCTATTCGTCAAATAAAAACGCAACCAAGTGAATATATCTTTCTCAAACTATAAAGCTCGTCCGGAGCTAAACTTTAATAGCAGCTTACATTGTACATTCAGCCAGTGCGCAATCATAAAGCTTTGTTTAGATTGTGAGAATGTGAAATAGGAATAATTCGAAAATAATATTGAATTTTTTTGTATCATAACATTAGTAAACAACGCATTCCTCAAGCTTGTTGGCAATGTTAAATACAAACTAATCTTATCTTAAAGCAATGATGAATTCAATATCATAAATGTAGTGTGCGACGCTATTAGATAAAATGTATTTTATTTTTTAGTAATATTCATTGTAAATTAATATTCAGGGAAGAAAATTAATTTTATTTAACAACACTATTATTTAGTTATGTATTATAAAACACTAGTTGTTACCCGTGAAAAATCACGGGATTTTACTTGACTTGCCAATTAAAAAGTTTAGTTTCTTTTATCCTCTCCACCCATTTCAAATACAAAATAAAAATAAAAGTACATACTTTATTGTCTATATTTGAAAACAAAAAATGATAACAAATTTATCAGTTCCAACTTTGAAAGGTTCACACTTGTACGTAATTCTAAGTACGTACTTACTCACAAAATAAATTATTAGTAGTTGATAATAAAAATAACAATCCATTTTTCAACACCTTTCTAGATTTTTTTCCAAAATAACCTAAATTAATAGATTTAAATAGAGAAATAATTTAAGCTTTACAACTTGAGAAGGAAACGGAAGATTCGAGAGATTAGCTGAAAAATTTCCCATTGAACATATAATATATGAGTAATGACAAAATAGAATAATAGGCTTTATACAGCAAAAAAAACTACAGAGATTGCTTCTACGGCAAATGAAGGTATTTGGAATTTAATACTAGCTGCATTATATAGATTTTAACGCTGCGCGATATAGATATAATATGTATTTTTAGCGCTTGTAAGGTGATATTTCACAAAAAATAGCGCTATATAAATTAGCCACGAATTATTATCTTCCTGAACGAGTTCAACGTAAAATGACATTTTTGTTTTGAAAATAGTTTATTTGCGTTTCAACATTCACAGTGACTAAACTGTTGTAAATAAATTGAAAAATAGAATACTTAAACTTTATTAACTTAAATATGATTACATTCCTGAAGTGTAAAATTACTTATTTGATAAAAAATAAAGTAGCTTAGGCTACATTGAATAATGGTCTCGAGACTCCGAGTGAAAGTCAGCGCTGCCATATCAAAAATAAGAAACTCCCCAGCACTGGCGTAAAAAATCTCCAACTTCGAACCAGGTTCGAAGTTGGACTTAAACTGCAATGAACTTGAAATGCTGATCTATTGAAATTTTACACCATGAAATTTGAACTAGTAGTTGTATAAACAATCCACATTCATTGAGATTTTTTTTTCTTTTAAATACCTACCTATAATACTAAACGATATGACACTAACATAGATTTATTTGTTGTTTACTTATAAAATAATGTTAAAAAAAAAAAAAAGCACAGAAATGAAAAAAATATTATGGTGAATATATTGAATATGGTTTTAATACACTCATCTATTTATACATTCTACTATTTACTTTACTGGTTTAACCTTTTATCTATTTTAAAAACTAGACATGTGGTTTAACCTTTTAACTGCGGACTTTGGAGCGTGCGATCTTACTCCCTGTGCGGAGTTTATTTTAGAATCGACAATTTAAGTTAAAATAAATATAAATAAAGTCTTACCTTCATATAAGAAGCACAAACATTTTTTTATGATATAAGCTGAAATGTCGACAATGCTTTAAAACAATTAAACTATCACCAACGCATTTATTTCTTACGTAAATAAACAATAAACTACACCAAGTCAATATTTTCATACTACGTAACATAATGTATAGTCTGTTTTACTTTTGTTTGCGTCTCTTTACACAAAAAATATTATTAATTTTATTGAAAATAATTGACAATAACGTTGTCGTTTATATTAATATCACTTTATTATCAATTGTTATTTAAGTGTTAGCTGTTTGTCCATGTATTTATTCATTATCAACAATGAGTTCGTTCATAAGTTTCATTCGTTTCGGCATTGTTACAAAAAATGTAACACACTATTGATCGATAAAAAGTATCTCGCGGCATAATTTGCGAAAATATTGGACCAAATAATAATGGATTCGTAGACCAATATTCATTTTATTTTGACCATCAACATTGTTAACGCAAAAAAATAACTTATCAACTATGAAGGTTTTCCACTAACGAAGTCTCGAGCAAGGTCCAATATCAGCACTGCTCATTACATCATTATGATACCTATTTGTTTCGAATACAATCTTCTCCATTATATCATTGGACAAAAAATGTAAAAATATATCTGATTCACTGCAACTAGCGTCAAAATGTACTTTTACACCTGCGTATTTACCAAGTCGAACACGTGAATCCTAGGACTGTGGTGACCGCCTACCCATGTAAGAGGTTTGTGATTTGGTTTACGAGATAAACTATCAGATGAACTTGTGGATGGTTGCGGAAAGGTTAACGATGCTGGAATAATATTAGGTTCACATGGAACGGACTCATTTTCGGATAATAATTCAACTTCAGAATCTGATCCACTCTCACTGTTATTATCCTCTGAATCACTGTTCATTATAAAGTTTATTTCATCATCTTTCCCAAACATATTATTATCTCTAGTTTGATCCATAATAAAATATTCAAATGTCCACTTAATATTGCAATTAAATAACAAGTAATGCTTTATGAACGTCAAGATAAACCGTAAACACTTCTCAAAACACAAAAAGATATTAAAACTGTTTAGATAACAGAATAAACAAACATATATCCAACGCCGATGATTAATTCTAATGTTTACTAAGTTCTAAAACAGACTTACGTTTCGCGACAAATTCCGCTGGTGGAGCAGCCAAAAAATGTGATAAAAAAGATTTAAAAACATGAAAATATTCTCTCGACTTGAGCGTCCGTTCCCGTCTATGCTCGGTATGATTTTATCAAAAATGTAATTTGCCTTGTTAGTGCTCCCTAGAACTATTTGTTTTCCCTTGACTTTTTATCAAAAATTCCTTGTCTCCCTAGAGAAATCCCTAGATGTGGCAATGCTGGAGTAAGTAAATTTTCTGCGCCCATAGCTAACTTTACAGTTCTGTACATTCTGTTGTATAATTGTCTATTATCCATAGAAAAATAAAATACAAATCTGTAATTCATAATATTCTATGGTTTCTAATGGTAGCCGGCCACTGTTGTGAATTTGTTTCATAATTTGTTTGGTTTATTTTGACAGTGATTCGGCCCCAATCCAACTTCTTTGATAACAATGAACATGCCAATAAATGTGGTGCTTTAATAGATGATTGTTTTGGTGAATATGATTACACATTGATAAGTTTTGCCCACTTTGCTCGCCGGTGGGTGCCTTTTCACATCACATTATTGTACTAGCGTCTTTTACACATAATGCCTTTCGCGCGTTGCAATACATAGTCCTGCAATGTAAGTTTTTTATTACAGGTACTTTATTCATATATAATTTAAAATAGGAATTACCACCATGATGGGACCACCAACATCTGGGGTGTCTGGGGACCCCTTGGCACAAATGAATACTTACAGAAGTTATGTTACCATGCTTGCTGACCCTGGAGCGAAAGACGAGATCAAATTAAAGGCAGCTCAGGAGTTAAGCGAGAACTTTGAAGTAAGTTAATATATATATTTTTACTGTTGAATCACCACAATATTCTATGAAATTCTGCTTATTTACAACTATTAATAACAAAATATACATACCCCTTGAGGTTATTATTACTAACACTGCCTCAACGTGTACTGCCTTTGTGAAATATTAATGGTGATGTACCAGAAGAGCCACATAGTGTCTCCCTACCTAAAAGTTTGTGTACACACAACGCATAAACACGCTGTAGACACTGAATCATTTGTATCCACGATAAGCTTATGCCCGTTACCATTTAAACCTTCACACTAACCGTTTTCCTATGGGCCTAAACTGTCCTAAGGTGTATATGGCTACAAATGTTTCCATCAAAGCGCCCTTGAGGAGATTTAAAAAATGGCACTATAAAAATAATCCAATTATTATTATCACCGCATTTTTGACATTGTGTGTATGCATACCGTAAAGAGTTAGTCTTATTTTGAATACCTACCATGCAGTCAAAGAAATGCTACCATAAATAGATGTGCTTGGAGGATTAGGTATCTCTTACATGGCTAATTACTGAAAGTACTTGAGATGGTGACACAGTTGTGACCGCGGCGGTTGAATGTGTAACAGTAAAATTGTGATTAGTCACGCCTCGCAAAGTGTAAATTGATCCGCCTCAAAGCAGACTCAGTTCTTTCAAATAATGTACTCTAAATGTTATTATTATGTCTCCACTATAATATTCAATAACTCCGATAATGGCTTCTCTGTCAACAAAACTATGGCACACTAGCAAATATTACACTACCCACCAGCAAGGCTGCCCCAACCAACTTCGGCTTTGGTACCATCAATTCAAAGTTTCTTTGACTCCAGAAAAAACAAGGCCACAAGAATGAGTTTCTGGTTTTAGTTGCACTATTTTTTTTACATTAAAAAAGTTCATCGATGAACCCGCTGTATGTATACAACAAAAGTCCGGACAACATTAGATCCTTTGGCGATTGTCACAAAATCAACGGCAGGCAGATTTCTCATATTGTGCCAATAATCATCGATGACATAAAACGATCGGAGTCATATGAAAATAGTTTGTTTATCATAAATTGTTATTGATTCAGCAATAAAACAGCATTGCATTGTTTGTTCGAAATAAAAAGTTAGTAGAAGTTTCAAAGCAAGTAATAAACGCAAAAATACTCATGTTATTTTTCTTACAGGTTATAATAAATTCACCGCAATATCCACAGTTCTTAGATCATTCAATCAAAATATTCTTAAAAATATTGCAAGATGGAGATACACATTTCATAGCAGAATACAACATACAGCAAGTTAGAAAGCTCATCTTGGAGATCATCCATAGGCTGCCCATCAGCGAAGTGTTGCGACCTTACGTCAAGAATATTTTAATCCTCATGCTAAAGTTGATGGAAATTGAAAATGAAGAAAATGTTTTGGTCTGTTTGAAAATTTTCATGGAAATGCACAAAACATACAGGCCTGCGTACAACCCAGAAGTTGATGTAAGTATCTAATTTTTAGTATTCAATCTGTAAATTTTTTGGCATAAAGCCGCACTGACATTATTTTATCATGGGCCTTGTCACTTTCATGTTGTGCAATACCCCTCACCCTAATTTAAACTTTATTGTTCCTTTGGGAATATTATTAAGTTAGAAGCAAAATGTTTTCGTTCTTGTTCATGCTTTTTTCTTAAATTCAGTTACCCGTTAAAATAATGGTAAGATTCGTTGATGATATAACAATGCGTAAGATTAAAAACTTGAATAAAGCAATGCCACCTCATTCCTAATTAAATAAAATATTTTTTAATGATAAATTACGAAAACCTGATCCCTTGGAACCATAATGCAATGTGACGGGGATCAAAATCCTCCCTGCTCGCTTCACAATCTTAAAAGAAATATATCACCCAATAATTGGAAGCCCGATTATATGTGAAGGTCTGGTGTAGTGCCAAGCAAAACCCATGCCAGCGCCGGTCTTACGCGGTTAATCCGCAGCATATCATTGTATAGTTATTTGATACATGCTTTCAAATTTGAACAGCTTTTGCAATAAGGGTAAGATATTGATCTACTGATGATTTTATAATATATTTGCATGTTATTTGACTATGTATTCGATAACAAAAACTTATTTCTGGCAGATTCACAAATTCCTACAGTGGGTTAAAGCAATATATTCCGATTTACCTAACCATTTGCCAAAGATCTTCGAGCCCCGGTCAACTTTGAGAGTTAAGGATCTGTCTGAAGTAAACATTGAACAGTTATTGCTGGAGACATACACAGTAACTCCCATTCACACAGAGAAAAAGCTGGTTGATGGCACGGTGGTCACGGTGAGTCATATCCTCTGTATTCATATTCTTCAAAAATCGATGTCTATTCACGCATGAAAAAGTGATGATCCATTAAGCGTCGGTTCTCGCACCATGATCAAATGACCAGACTTGATATACTTCACTAACAACTGGTGTGGCAAAGAGATAGCTGCTACAACATATTCACAGATTGAAATGTCGGTGATAGTCTTTCATGTCTACTATGATTCATTTATGCATTTCTGACAATTACACTTAATTATTTATTCATAATTAAAAAAAAAAAAAGTGTTTTTAATTTGTAGAACTCTATTTTGATTATTCAAATTATGATAAAAAATAAATTTAAAAAAACATGTGTAAGAAAATAGGTGTTCCAATACGAGTAAAATAATTTTGAACAGGAGACCTTTATATATTTTCGTGATTCAGTAACAAAAAGGTTGCTGAACCAGTCAGTGGTAGAGGAATTCTATGAACGGATTTACTCTTTGTTGACCGTATTATATCAAAGTCGTGTAAAGACAGAATTGACTGTATTGTGCAAATAATTATTTATAAAAATTGTTTCCAGTATAACTTGATTCCAAAGTCAGTTTTGTCTTTGAAAGTTCTTCAAGAGTTACCCATCATCGTAGTTCTGATGTACCAGCTTTATAAGCAAAATGTACACGTGGAAGTTGGCAACTTTATACCCTTGATCATGGAAACCATAACACTCCAACCTTCACTCATCCATAGGTAAGTTCAATATATATTTTTTTAATTACATGGTAGTTTAATTATAAAACTGTATTATTCGTCAAATAGTATGATATTTTAGATATTAAATTGTAATAAAATCACTTGTCTTTTTCAGGCAATCTCCGAGTTTCAATAAGGAAGTGTTTGTAGACTTCATAGGTGCCCAAATAAAGACATTGGCGTTTCTAGCGTACATCATCAGGGTGTACCAAGAGCAGGTCTCCAACCACGCCAGCCAAATGGTGAAAGGAATTATAGGACTGCTGACCCTGTGCCCTCCGGAAGTGGCCCATTCCAGGAAGGAGTTGATTGTCGCTACTCGTCACATTTTAGCCACTGATCTCAGAATAAGTATGTATAATAAGGTAGTTCAGATTCCTATTTAATCTGTAAATCACAATCTGTTCTCATCAATATCCGCTCATTCTGAAATGTACGCAATATGTGTAATGAGATGTGCTTTGTGTTTGGTTATAGCTGGTATTCAGATTCTTTCACTAAACCGAAACTCACTACAATTTTTTAATATGATTACCGATTTAAGTTGCAACTGCCAAAGCCAGTTACGGCATCCCCAATTTGGGAAATTTTTCGAGGCCCAAAGAATTGGGAAAGGGGTTGAGATAGGGAAGTGGAAGGTGGGAAGTACCTGGGTATTCAGATCTGGTCACCAAACATGGCTCTGTCTATGTCATGGCATGTCTCATCAAGTAAATCTACTACTAACACGGCAAAGGTTTCTTTGTAACCGTTAAGGCTCTGAAATGGTTGCATAGTAATAAATAATATAATTTTGTAATATATTTATTTTTGTAGCCAAAATAATGAAAATATAATTTTCATATGAAAGTTGTCAGGATTCCGGTAAGACTGAATAGATATCTCCAAATATCAAAGAAAAATCGACTTTAAAACAAAAATTATGTTTTTCACTCAACAAACCCTTCTAGCATGAAAAAACAACCAACTGCCACGGCTTTAAGTTATTGATTTTTTGTTTCAGAATTTGTGCCCTACATGGAGCGCTTGTTTGATGAGGATGTCCTGCTGGGAGGCGGCTGGACAGTCCATGAGTCCCTGAGACCGATCGCTTATTCCACGCTGGCGGATCTTGTGCACCACGTCCGGCAACACCTACCGCTATCTGACCTGGCGAGGGCGGCACACCTGTTTTCCAAAAATGTTCACGATGAATCTTTGCCAACTAGGTATTGTTGAATAACATTTATTTTGTTACAGATCAACCTACTTTTCTGTGCAGTTTGAGGTGTCGCTATTGTAAATATAGTGGCAATTTAAAATCTATGGATTAAAAAAAATGTTTATTCAAACGTCAGTTCATCTTTTGGCTGTCCGCACAGATAATCTATTTGCGCTTACCCTTAACTTTAAACACTCCCGTTCCGAAGGGGGTTCTAATGTCACCCTGAATGAGAGTTTTGTGTGATATCTCAAATAAAGATCACTGAAATATTATGAATATACTTCTCTCTAAGTATTACCAAAAATAAATTACCCAAGATTATTTCATAAAATCGCTCTAATAAGCAAGATCAAATGGGGCAACTACGTCACCTCCCTTTGGATCGTACATTTGTTTTTTACTTTTAGATACATAAAAAGATAAAGATTTTAAATACAGAAAGGTATCACAAGATTCTCTTTGTCTTAGTTATTACTTGCTTAATTACTCGGCTCAACCCGAAATATGAATGGAACGAACAATGTGGTCTTGTCCTCTTGTCTGCCAAAGTTTTAATAGTTGTATGGATATTTCAAAGCTTGATACCTTATGATAAGAATCACGTTGAATGCATAGAAATTCCTGACCGAAAAAGCTGTGCAAATTTCATATCACCAGAGGTCACCATCTGAGAGTTTTTTCTTCTTCAAACGGAGATCTTTATTATACTCGTAGTTTAAGATGAGATCAAAGTCCCCTATGACTGAAGTGGTTAAGTGGTGAATGGGACGCTTGGCTGACAGTCAGACGGATCGAGTTCACATCTCACAACAGATACTTCCTTGGAATTAATATCAAAACTAGTTTTGACAAGTGAGAAGAAGGTTTGTTGAAAAAAAAACATACTTATTTTAACCTTTTTCCACTTTCAGTATTCAAACAATGTCTTGCAAGCTGCTGCTGAATCTTGTGGATTGCATCCGCCAATACTCAGATGACGCTGCAGCCCCGGGCGCAGCGGCAGGAGCCGCTGGGGGCGCCGTGGTGGCGGCCAACAGCGCCCCCGGCACCCCGGCCACGCTTCAGGGCCGCCAGCTACTACTACGCATCCTGGAGGTGTTTGTGCTCAAATTCAAGACCATATCCAAGCTACAGCTGCCCATATTGATGGCTAAATGGTGGGTACTTTTCTAAATCAATCTCTTAACTCGGCTATTTGCTGTCGTAAAACAAACATCCAGTCTCTTCAGCTTTAAGGCAAAAACCGGGGATCAACTGTTGGCATTACTTGTAACCGCACTGGTTCTGTGAACACCTTGGATTTTCAATCTCCCAATAAACTTGACGGCATTAGAAGGAAATCTCTAATTGTACCTGCCCTGCAATTATAGTCTACTCTGCTCCCTAGAATCCTGTACCACAGTTCAACAGTAGTGGGATTTCGGCACCCCCAATTTGGGGTATTTTATAAGGCTTAAGGAAGAGGGGTGGGGAAGGGAAGGGTTGGGATGTACCTAGCTATTCAGATCTGGTCACAAAACACAGCTAAAGCCATTTTAGTATCAGTATATTCAGTATCATCATCCTGCTAAAAGAATCTAACCAACTATGTATGGATTGTGTTTTTAAAAAAAATGTCAATTTAATTTTTTGTTTTAACAGAAAGGTTTTTGAAAATTAAATGCGTATTCTTTTCCAGTAAATCACCAACTGCCCCGTTTCCATCCACCACCCCTCAAACTGGGCAGCCCCCGAACACTCCCCAGACCCCGGTGCCCATGTCAGCCAGTGCCTCTGAACTCCGGAGCGAGGAAGAGAGGTCCACGCAGGAGTCCATGGACCCATTTGCCACCCAAAAGACCAGTGAGGAGAAGTCCAAGTTTGGTTTTCCCTCATCGCAAATCAACAATTACAATGTGGCGGATTATAGAACGCTGGTCAAGACATTGGTGTGTGGCGTGAAGACTATCACCTGGGGCTGTGCTTCTTGCAAAGTAAGTCAAATATATATTTATTTATTTCATTGTCTAGATACTAATACAAATAAATACAAAATATCATTTCGATTTGAAGAAGACTGAAAAGAGAATACTAGAATGATGTCATTTTAATTGGTTTTGTTTAGTTAATAAACAATGTCTATTGTTAAAATGGGTTTATTTATTTATATTGAAAATTGCATTTTCTCCGTCTTAAGGTAACGATTTAGACAGCCTTTCAATGTCCATCATCCGGGAAGTGTTTTAATGTATAATGTATGTATTCAGGGTGCCCCAGACGGTACTACAAGTTCTAAACAGTTCCTGCCTCGGGAGACTCTGATGTTCATCCGTCTTGTGCGATGGGGGCTGCAATCTCTGGACATCTACACGCTGCAGGCCTCTGTGCCCACCCCCTTGCCTCGCCCCCCATCCGCCTTGATACGCTCCAAGGAGGAGAAAGAGGTTCTGGAGCATTTCAGTGGAGTGGTAAGTCATCCATAGTACACTTTAACCCAAAATTAAGCCTTTTTAATCTTGTTAGGTGGGTTTTGGGTTTATAAACCCCTAGCTTATAAGAGTTTGACATTTTACTATATTTATATAAAAATCTCTGACATTTCTTTTATCTTTCAGTTTTCCATGATGAATCCACAAACATTTCAAGAAATATTCACCGCCACTATATCTCACATGGTAGAAAGAATAAACAAGAATATGACCTTGCAAATAATAGCAAACACCTTCTTATCTAACCCATCAACATCACCTATTTTTGCTACAGTCTTGGTAGAATATTTACTAGAACGAATGGAGGAAATGGGTTCAAATGTTGAACGTTCCAACTTATATTTGAGATTGTTCAAACTAGTCTTTGGTTCTGTGAGCCTGTTTCCTTCGGAGAATGAACACATGCTTAGACCCCACCTTCATAGTATTGTTAACAAAGCTATGGAATATGCCATGACAGCCAAAGAGCCTTATAACTACTTCCTACTTCTGAGAGCACTATTTAGATCCATCGGCGGTGGCAGCCACGATTTGTTGTATCAAGAATTCCTCCCTCTTCTGCCAAATCTCCTGGAAGGACTGAACAGGCTACAATCTGGGCTACACAAACAGCACATGAAGGACCTCTTTGTGGAATTGTGCCTCACAGTACCGGTGAGACTCAGCAGTCTGCTGCCGTACCTTCCAATGTTGATGGATCCCCTGGTGTCGGCACTCAATGGCTCCCACACTCTCATATCGCAAGGCTTGCGGACCCTGGAACTCTGTGTAGACAACCTCCAACCCGACTTCTTGTATGAACACATACAACCCGTGCGAGCAGATCTGATGCAAGCTTTGTGGAGAACATTACAAAATAATGATGTGGCTCGTATAGCTTTTAGAGTCTTGGGTAAATTTGGCGGTGGTAATCGTAAAATGATGATAGAACCTCAAAGGCTGGAGTATAAGGAAACCGAGTCTGATGGGCCTGCAGTCATTGCATATTTCCAAGAACACCATCGGCCAATAGAATTTTCCGTATCCAAAGTGATTGACACAGCATTTAGTGCTCTAAAATCTAGTACTACAGATCCATTTTATAGGAGACAGTGCTGGGAAGTCTTAAGATGTTATTTAGCTGCATCTCTGTGTTTAGATGATGATAAGCACACATTACAAAAGCTCTTCCTTCACCCTAGTTTCTTGGAAGGAAAAATATCTCCCATGACCAGCCCCCATTACAAGTGCACTGATAATGTCACCAGAGCAACACATCAAACTGCATTGACTGGTATGTTTGTGGCAGCAGCTATTAAAGAGCTTCGCCATCTGGTGTTGCCTACAATGGTAGCACTGGTGAGACATTATACTATGGTGGCGATTGCCCAGCAAGCCGGCCCCTTTGCTCTCACTCAAAGGAAAGGACCCATGGGTACAGGTCTCGATCCTTTGGTGCTTATCGATGCTATAGCCGTAATCATGGGTCATGAAGAGAAGGAACTATGCAAACCAGGTCATTTGGCTCTGGTTTTAATGATGGAAACTGCGGCCACTATCTTGGGAGGGAAAGAGCGAGCGTGCCAACTTCCACTCATGGAATATCTCGCAGAGAGGATGTCCCTACTTTGTTACGAAAGAGCATGGTATGCCAAACTGGGTGGTTGTATCGCCATCAAGTTCATGTTTGAAAAGATGGCAATCAAATGGGTTTATCAACACATGTTTACCTTCCTGAAAGCGTTCCTCTTCGTAATGATGGACTTAACCGGCGAAGTGTCCAGTGGAGCAATAGATATGGCTACAATCAATTTAGAAAAAATGATAAGAGTTTGTGTGACAGGGTCATCTACTGGTGTCAGTGAACAAAGCTTCAAAGTGCTGGAACCAGATGTAATGATGGCCAGAAACAAAGCATTGCACGATGTTCTCCATGAGCTTGTGAGACAGGTCACTAGTCCACATATTCTCGTAAGAGAGCAGGTATGTTTTATTTATTTACCTAATTGTAGCTTTTGCATCACAATTCTTTAAAGTGGTTTTTTTTGCTAAACATTTCTTGTTACTTTTAGGCCATGCACTCACTACGACTTATTTCTGAACTTCAAAATAAATCAGTGACAGAAGTGATGGATCCCCACAGAGAGGTCCTAGTTGATATTATTCCACCTAAAAAGCATCTGCTCCGACATCAGCCTGCCAATGCCCAGATGGGGCTGATGGATGGAACTACTTTCTGCACTACACTCAATCCTCGTCTTTTTACCATAGGTTTGAAAACATTTAAATTAAATCACACACTTATAATTCTAACTCTTTATTTGTTAAACAAATAACATTATCAAATAAGAACTGATAGGTAGGAAGGTTGTTTCAATATTGGAACCAGATTTGAATAAGTCTATACATTTTTTCAGATTTGTCCATCACCGAGCACAAAGTATTCTTCCATGAGCTGATAGCCATTTGCGAAGCTGATGACGCCGTGCTGGGGAAGTACGCTTGCTACAAGAGTGTGAACCTGGTGCCCCTCCGCAAGTCTGCGTTAAAAGCCCTAGCTTCCTGCCATTATATTCAGGGGCCAACCTTCCGAGAGAAGATATTCAACGTTTTGTATAAGGCCCTTGAGAAATTTGACCCAGATTTACAACACGTAAGTTTCATTTACTGTACTCATGCCAAACTTGTTGTCTGTTGCTCTTAAGCTCTCCTCTCAATTCTAAATATTTGTATTAACTTTTGATAGGCTGGCTTTGAATGTATGCAGAAGTTCTTGAGCGGTTTCCAAATCGATATGGAAATTGTGCACCCAATAATGCGACCCCTATTGCTGACGCTGGGAGATTACAGAAACCTGAGCGTCAACAGCGCCAAGAGGCTCTCCTACCTGACGCAGCTTTTCCCGTCTTCATTCAATGAAAAACTGTCAGAGCAACTTTTGCAGCTCCTGAAAAAGCTATTGGACTATGCAATCCAAACCAGCAGAGGTAATAACTTATTCGTCTGTGCATTTGAAATTTAATATATTATAGTCTTATTCTCAGTTCTTTCTAGGCATCTCATTCATATGAACTTTTTTTTATTTCGATGTACCGTAATTGGTTAATTAAATCCTTTTTTAATACTCTTCAACATTAATAGATTTATGGTTGTTTTATTTTCAGGTACCAATTTCTTAGGTGCATCAAAGACTGGTGAAAACGAGCAGAAGATCATTCTGTTGATTGGTATATTCCATCAAATTCCCGCTGCATCAAGCAAGTCATTAGAATCCCTTTGTCGATTGGTTCTCCAAGCTGAGAAGGCCCTCATGATTGAAGCTGGGTCACCATTTAGAGAACCTCTTATCAAATTCTTATTAAGGTAATTACAAATTTGTCTCAATCTTTTATTTGAATGTGCTGTGCATAAAAACAATATTATCACTATAAACATTTGAATTTATCCTTCTTAAAAGGCTCCTTGGCTACAGACCTAAAGTTTGTGGGTTTGAATTCCGGTGTGAGCAAATAAAATTGAATTTAATTTATACTATGTGTTATTTTACAGAATAATTTTGTACAGTAAAACTCACTTATAAAGTTTTCTTGCTTAAGAAGTATTTCTTTCCCGGCCCCTTGGAAAATCTTATAGATAGTTTCAATGTAGTATACTATTGTACCTCGATCCATGCTGGAAGATACTCTCAGTATAGCCCTTGTGAGAAAGCACCATTCAAAATCGAAATGATTAAATAAAACAAATTTATAACTTTATTCCACTTTTTAAAAAGTGGAATAAAATATAAATTTATTTTATTTAATCATTTAAATGGAATTCCACCACGAATTAACAGTTACAAAATTAGAAATAACAAAATCGAAACATTATTTGAAATGGCTTCAGCCGTGTTTAGTGACCAGATCTGAATAGCTAGGTACTTCCCAACCCTCCTCTTCTCCATCTACTTTCCATCCACACTTCATTGAGCCTCACAATATCCCCCTAATTAGGGATGACATAGTCCCATTAACTGTGGGCATTTAACACTCTTGTACAGTATCACAATTAAGTGTTTATTTGAAGATGACAGCAAACTTTGTCTTTAAAATCAGCACTAGTGAAAATGTAAATCTAAGTCTGCTGATATTTTCAGATTCCCCAAAGAAACCTTGGAGCTCTTCCTCAGTGACAACAGTATCAAAGACCAGCAATCCAGCCGCTTCCTCCAATACCTCATCACCCACACCAAGGGCAAGCCATACCGCGAGGTGCTGCAGACGGTCAAGAAGCCCCGGTTGGTCACGCTGCTTCTCGCACACACCCACGCTGCGCCCACCCTCACGCACACAGACAAGAACGAGATGCAGTACCAGGCCATCCGCATCATATCACTGCTGATCAAGCACGATGACCAGTGGTTGTCCACTCAGTCCGATATTGTAGAAGCTTTGAAAAGGATATGGTGCAATGATGCATATCAGGTTAATACCATTGTACTATAATTCAACCATAATTCTTTTTGTATGTGTATTTATTAGTTAGGTACCACAGTGATGGACTATTTGAAGAGTTATGAGTTCTCGATGTTAGACAAAACTCATCTATCCAACACTCTCACCACACCTGAATGAATAGATCCAATTTTATTTTGATTTAAAAAAAAACATTCTGGCGGTCTGAGATAGGAAGCGTTTTTCTCTTTCATTCATTACTAAGAAGAAACAATTTATTGACAGTTTCTGTTGAATTAATTTCAAACTTCAACAACTCGGCTAAAAATAATAATAATTGTCTGATTTATATAGCACCGTTTTCGTGACAGAAATATCACCTCAAGGGCGCTTAATAGACATAGTACCTCCATCTTAGTCTCGTTTCAAAGAGGAAGGATTAAAGTTTGTGCCAGTACCACGACATTTGTGGCAGTCGGACGTCGTGAACTGTTCACGCGCAAAGTGAACCCAGGATTTTCGACTTTCCAGATTCAACACGTGTCCATAAACAGGATCATATCTCAGAGGCTAATGATCCGATCCGAGTGAACCAAATGTTGTTTTGAAGAGTAGGGTATGTTACAGACTTATCTTGGGCACCAAGTGTGTATCTTAAAAACTCGAGAATTTGAAAAAAAAAGCATGCAGTACTGCAGCAAATATAGGCAACATAAGCGCGTTTTTATGATCCCTTGAAAACTTTCAGAGAGTTTCACTGAATCAGCAAAATTAAAAGTCAAGATTTTCCCTAAAATAAAGTGGGTATTATGTATTTCCCCCACGCCATCTCACTGTGTGGATTTCGTTTACAAAATAAAGATGGATGCCCACTCACCGAAAAAAGTTAAAACAATATTAAGAAATTCAGCGTTTAAAAAGGGGTTCCATAGTCTGGCAAGCAGAAATTCCGGGTTCTAAACCCTACTCTTTTTTCTTTTACTTTGTGTTTTTCTAATACACGTCGCTTGAATATTGTTTCCATAATTAATATCATGGGGTGCAAGCATTCAAATTATTTTTATTGTGAAAAAAAAAGATTTCCAATTTAATTTTTAACTATTTTTTTTCTCAGGAAACTCACAAAAATGTTGATTTGGTGGATTCTACACATTGGAAAGAACCTAAATTGATCGTAAAGATACTGCTGCATTATTTCTGTCACCACAATACCGAAATCGATCTGCTGTTCCAACTGTTGCGAGCTTTGTGCAATCGGTTCATTCCAGTCTTCCAGGTAAGACAAAATTCTTAATACCATTATATATTCAATAGAACCCTATTAATTCGAAATCCACCGAAGTTCAAAAATCAAATTTCAAATTAACAAATTCCCACATAATTCGAAATTTTAAGAAAAAAGTTTTTTTTTTGCCGAAATGTCGATTTACATGTGCAACCAGCTCTTCAAATTTAGATGTTCAAAATGATTTCTTGATAATACGAAGCTTTCCCCCATAAATCGAAATTTCGCAGCCGCTTACTGAAATGGCCGGCCTATCAGATTCATATTTCCAATGTAAATTCGCAACATATTCCCTTTGTAAATTGAAATTTTGCCATTGATTAGCGGCATGGCCGGCCGTCAAATTCAGGAATTCTAAGTAAAATTGAATTATTACTACATATCTCCGCGTATTCAAGTATTCGTAATAATAGTGTATTCTCAAGTAAATGCAATCGAATTTACAGGGTTCTACTGTATTTAAGCAAGGTCTTACCGCTGAAAGCTCCATTGTGAACTCTCCTATTGTATGGGACATTTAGGAAAAATGAGGGACAAAGGACCTATCTGCAGCAGTGGCGGCTTGTGAGTTTTTATTGTGCTAGAGTGCTGACATTGAAAAATACGACATTGTTAGTGTTTTTGTAGTCGAAAATGTTTTTTTTTTTTTTCAAGATCATATTTTTTGTATGAAGATTTTCAGGATTTTTCAGTTTTGGTGGTGCACTGCACGGATTTCTGAAAAATCTTCATGCAAAAAGTTGAAATTTCGAAAAAAAAATAAAAAATGTTTTCGGCTACAACAACATCAATGATGACGTTTTTTTCAATCTTATCACTCTAGCACACTAAAAAGTCACGAGCTGCCGCTGATCTGCAGCACAACAATATCATCTTACGTCCACATAAATATTGTTAATAACCACCCATACCTTTTACAGTTTCTTCGCGACTTCCTCGAAAACACTGTCGCCCAGAACTACACGGTGGAATGGAAGCGCCGTGCTTTCTTCAGATTTGTGGATCACTTCCAAACGGACACCATGTCCCAGGACCTGAAGGCTAAAGTCCTGCAGATGATCCTCATACCCTGCTTCGCTGTCAGTTTTGAGAAAGGACATAAGATAGTGGGAGGACCCCCCGCCCCCTACCAGGACAATCCCGATAATGTTGTTTCGGTATTCATAAATAATGTAAGTTAACATTTAATATTTGCCTAGTAATATTTATTCTCTACCACATTTTTACAATTGATTAACCTCTAAAAAACAGGCAATATTTCTCAAATATTCCATAGCCACAAGTGATAAGGAAATATGTCAAAAGTGCAGAACCCTTACCCACGCATTGCAGAATATAATTGAACCTGAGACTGCTATTGTAGTAGGCCGCATTCCTGAGTTTACAATAATCCATGAAGCATTACTGTGTTGGAATCAAATACCACAGGTATGCGCGCAGGACTATGTGGAGTCGAGGAGCCTTATTCACCAGGGCAGTTGGAGTCACGATCCTCAGCAATGGGGCAACCACTCGAGAAGAAGACTGCTTATTATACATACTTATTTTGTACATCGTCATCTTCGCTAAAACCCTTGGGGAGCCCTGCCCACCTTTAGAAAATGCTCCTACTCTTACTTGTCTCCTACTGTTTCCCTCCAGTTCCTTATACTGAAGGATGCAGGTTAATTGTTAAGAAATCTCTTTGGTGTTTGGTTATTATTCCACCCTTGTCATTGATTTATCAAACCGTTTACCAACTGAACACTTTAGATCTTTGTTGCCAGATATTTATTTATTTATAAATTAACGGACTAAAGTCCAATTACAAAAATACATATTAAACACGAAATAGAAAAAAGAGTAACAGAGAAGGAATAGCATATACATTAAAATTAATGAAGCGATGAACAAAAATAAGGCAAAATAAACATAAGAGAAAACATTCATGCCATGGTCTAGTCAAAGTTTTGGTAGAGTCTTAAAGAATGACGAAAATCATTTAGACTGCTACCAAAAATTTCAAGACCATGGCTTGACATTCTGGACATTGGAGAATTATACCCATAATTAGTATTGTGATGATTGAGGAACAGCAATTCATTGTTTCTCAGTCTACGGCTATATATGAGATATGCAGAATATGTTGGAAAAGTCCTCAGTAGAGTATGCGAAAGACAATTATGCATATACATACATATTTATACTGGGGTCTTTATTTAACTGTGTCCGTAATTTTTTGGTTTTCTGACCATCATTTTTTTTTTACTCAATATTAACAGTAGGTATAATATAAATTGAATAAATGTACAATGTCTAGTTTCTAGTTAATGATAATTACCTCCCTAATTGAGAAAATTCTCGTGCTTAGGGAGGGAGTTCTATCATGGATTTCTTGAAATTATTTTTGTATGATTAAAAATGAAAATAATAAATTCTAGATTATTTTAGTGAAAAGTGTATTTTGAGTTTTTTTTTATATTTCATAGTTGTTTTCGTCTATTATGTCATTAAGAAGTTTGTTGAATATCTTAATTGCTGAGTAGGAATAGTGATGTTGTGCTGTTGTTGTATTGAGTTTCGGGATAACTATTTGTCCTGACGTTCTTGGACTGGTGCTCACTGACTCCAATTTGCTTTTTTCTTTGTAGATTTGAAGTAATGCATTTTTTGATGTATATTTTTTTCAAATCTAAAACTTTGAATTCTTTAAATAATTCATCAGTTGAGTAATCTAATGGCTTTTTTAAGATTATTTTTATTAGTCTTCTTTGGACTATTTCGGAGTGGGGCTAAGTTAGTTTTATATGCACCTCCCCAGCCTATTATTCTGTATTGCAAAATTGATTGGGCCAGTGCGTAGTAAGTCTTTAGTAATAAAGGTTTTTGTAAGATGTTTCTTATTTTTAGGAAAATGTAATAAAGTTTACGTATTCTTTTTACAGTTTGTGTGATGTGCTCAGTCCACTTAATATGATGGTCTATTGTAATACCTAAATATTTTATATGATCCTTTTTTGTCAGCGTAGAGCAATTATAAGATTTGCAATTATCAGGAATTTTTTTACAAGAGTTATGAATAATAATATTGGAATGTACCGTTGGAAGGTTTTTTTCAGAGAGTGTAAATGTCAAAAAGTGAGTTTTGTCCGAGTTTAATGATAAATAATTGTTGTCAAGCCATTTCTTAAGGTTGTTTATTTCTACGTTCGCACTTAAGTACGCTTCTTCCCATGTTTTTTTTCTTCCAGGATTAAAACTGTGTCATCCATAAGGATATAATTTTTCCCATTTTCGGAATTGAAAGCATTTCATTTGCATAAATGATAAATAAAATAGGACCTAAGACTGTTCCTTGAGGAATTCCGAATTCTGAAAAGGTGGGTTTTGGCTAAATTGATATTTACCTAAATTATATTCATTGCAGGTAATTGATCCGGAAAATCCATTTGGCTGTTCAGACAGCGTGCGAATCTCCCTCCTCCAGTTTGCCTGCTTACTCCTGGAGCAGGCGTCTGCCCACATTCACGATGCCAATAACAAGAAACAAGGAAACAAACTAAGAAGACTCATGACCTTTGCTTGGCCTTGCTTGCTGGTCAAGAATTACGTTGATCCAGCAACAAGGTTGGTTCATTTTTTTATTATTTACAAAAGACTGTTGAAACTTTTATACTTCAAGTTGAAGAATAGATAACATTTTGGTTTGGGAATATCAAGTTCATTTTAACTCCACTTTATCTTCCCTGTTAACTTTTTAAATTAGTGCACACGTAACATAATTCATGATAATTTTTATTTATTTTGCAGATATCATGGCCACCTTTTGCTCAGTCACATAATCGCCAAATTTGCTATCCATAAAAGGATAGTCCTTCAAGGTAATAAGTATAAAAATACACATTAATACAAAATTTTGACTAGAATTGTATTGTCTGTCTAATAATGTCCTTTCAGATGGTTTTTGGCCACCAATGTTGAAGTATACACAATTAGAAATAGTTAAAGTATTGCAGAAACTACAAAAATACTTGTGTATTTCAGTGTTCCACAGTTTACTGAAAGCCCACGCTGTTGAAGCCAGACAGGTGGTGAGACAGGCTTTAGAGATACTGACTCCAGCCATGCCATACCGAATGGAAGATGGCAACACCATGCTAACACATTGGACAAAGAAGATTATCGTTGAGGACGGCCACACCATGCAACAACTGTTCCATATTTTGCAACTTGTTATTAGACATTACAAGGTAAATTTGAGTAACTAATGGTTTGAGAATATTTTGACATTGGATTCAATTAGAGTTCTGTAATAGTAAATTATCATGGTAATGATGTTTTAGGTATACTACCCGGTGAGACATGCTCTTGTATCACATATGGTTGGAGCTATGCAGAAACTGGCTATTAACGCCAGTCCTTCCATAGAGCACCGGCGATTGGCTGTGGAACTTGCAGAAGTGATCATCAAATGGGAATTGCAAAGGATCAAGGATGAAGCTGACGAACAAGAGGTACTTTTAATTGTATCCATTCACTAATTTAAAGAACTTGTGCTCAATTGCTCCTTCTTTCATTTTATGTATTGATTTGTTTTACAGGGTTTGACTGCAAATTTGACTCTTGCTTTTGGAATGAAGAGACCTTCCACAGAAGACTCTTCTTCCCTCAGAGGGTTTGAACCCCCGCGCAAGGCCCTCAACACTGGCTGGACTAGTCCTTCTCAATCTTCTACGTCGAGCACTACTCCATCTATTACTAAAGCAGATCCTGAATCCCTTAAACCAATCGAAAGAGGTCAAGCTGATATAGTCTTAAATCTGCTCTTGAGGTTGGCTTGTCAAGTTCAGGTAAAATAATGTTCATTTTTAAAGAATTTTTGGTTGGCTTTTATTTGACAGCTCTTTTTTTAATTGTTTGTTTTTTTTATTTTTAGAATACGGAAGTCACTCCCGTAGGCAGCTCTCCAGCAGAGCAACTGGCTCGAAGATGTGTCACCCTCCTGAAGACAGCCTTGAAGCCTGATGTATGGCCTCAGCAGTGTGATCTGAAGTTGGCGTGGTTCGACAAAGTGTTCACAAATGTTGAAAACACCGCTCCCAACTTCGGAAACATTTGCACAGCTCTGGAATTGTTAACTTTCCTGCTTGGAGTCATGAAGAGAGAACAAATTTTAGCATCCCTTAAGCCTTTGCAACGAGGCCTTGCTGCTTGCATCAGTAGCACCAACCCCAAAGTTATCCGCTTAGTACACAGTCTCCTCGCCAAATTGATGGAGCTCTTCCCCACTGAGCCCACAGGATCAAATGTTGCTTCAAAGTATGAGGAACTAGAAACTCTTTACGCCTGCGTTAGCAAGATGGTGTTTGAAGGATTGGCTATGTATGAGAAGAATGCTACGGCTAACCCGAGCACGCTGTGCGGCACTTTGATGATGTTGAAGGCCGCCTGTATGAAGAATGAATCTTACATAGATCGACTGATAACACCCTTCATGAGAGTATTGGGACGTATGGCTAAAGAGCACTTGAATCCCGCAACACCTGAGGCCAGCCCAGCTTCTTCCGAACTACTCACTCTAAGTTTAGATCTTATAAAAACCAGGGTAGTAGTTATGGGAGGGGATATGAGAAAAACCTTTATTGGAACTATCTTAGTAGGTTTGATAGAAAAAACACCAGATGTCAAGGTAATGAAGGCTGTCACCAAAATGCTCGAAGAGTGGATGAAGAATCGTAATCCTGTCACCCTGAGTCAAGCTCCCTCCATACGCGAAAAGTCTATTCTATTGGTGAAAATGATGCAGTATGTGGAAAAGAGGTTCCCTGATGATTTGGAGCTCAATGCGCAGTACTTGGAACTAGTCAATTACGTTTACAGAGATGAACACCTGAAGGCTTCCGAGCTGACTTCCAAATTAGAGCCAGCTTTCCTGTCTGGCTTGCGTTGCCCCCAGCCTCACATCAGAGCTAAATTCTTTGAGGTGTTCGATGGTTCCATGAGAAGGAGACTCCACGATAGGTTGCTCTACATTATTTGCTCTCAAAACTGGGATGCTATTGGGCCACATTACTGGATTAAACAGTGCATAGAACTGTTAATAGTTACTGCTGTGTCAAGTAAGGGTAATATTTATCTTTTCATTACCGTTTTATATCTAGAGGATTAGAAAATAATGTTTTATTTGTTTAATTTCAGGTACACAAATTCACATCTCCAATGAAATCAATCTTTTGCCCAGCATTGCTTCTGTGATAAACCTTGCGGACTGCGATGAAAAGAAGAACTTTGTAATTTACACAAGCATGGAGGAAGTTCCCGACAACTATGATATTCTGGACCAAGATAAAGAAGATGTTCTCGATATGGATCTGTCGAGTGTAGATTCAAATTCTAACAACCGGCGGGACGAACTTGACAAACAAGTTCCCAACAGGTATGAATTCAACTGCATAATATTCAATACACAATACTCTCGGTAGCTTGTACGTAACACACTCGATACTCATTGTACCTGTTGCAGACATCATGCCATCACGATGCTCATAGGGAAGCAATCTGACTTCTTGGAGACGGCCCGCAAAGTCCGTACTGAACAACTGCTGGTGGCCGCTGCCCAACTCTGCCACATGGATGAGCAGTTGGCCCACTGGGTTTGGATTAACATGTTCCCCAAACTTTGGTCCATATTGGATGAAAGACAGCTCACTGTAAGTGACATTCCGTTACATTTTTTAAGTTTATATAGTTGACTTAGTCTTCAATGTTTTCTTTTCTTCTTTTTTACAGACCCTCATATCGGAAATGGTTCCATTTATTTCTTCCGGAACTCATGTAATTCAGAAAGAACATCAGTCCCAATTGAGTGCCATTACAACATTTGTAGAAGCTCTCTCCAGATGTAGTCCAACAGTTGTGATTAAACCGTAAGCTTTTCATTATTTTGACAATTAAATTAGTCCATCTAATCATTTATTTATTTTTTGCATAATTACCCTTTTAAAAAAAAAATAATGTACATCTTTTTATCTTTGTTTTAGAGCTTTGATGAAATATCTAGGAAAGTCCCACAATTTATGGCACAGGATGACATTAAATTTAGAACAAATGGCATTCGATGCCACTATTCTTGCCAAAATTAAGAAAGACGTATCAGACTGCTATGATTTCGAGCCAGAAAGCAGTCCACAAACAGTAATATATTTAATATACAAATTAGTTGTTTATATATAGCATTAGTTTTGTTTATGTAACTTATTCTAAAAAATGCTGCTTTATTTCTCTAGGACATATTGGACTCATTGAGTGATATGTATGAACTGCTCTTTGAAGAGGACATGTGGTCAGGCCTGTGGCAAAAGCACGCTCACTATCGGGAGACCAATGTGGCCATTGCTTATGAACAGCAAGGCTTCTACGAGCAAGCACAGGTAAAAAAAATACCAATTTATATAATTATACACATCAATTTTTGTACAATACAACCAAAACAATCCCAGCACTGGAAATAAAAACTACGAAATACCTTATTTTTTTTTCATAACACGGGTCATGCTAAAATTTGTATAATAGAATAGAATGTCCTCCACAACACAACTCCTAGCGTGGAGGACAATGTACATTATTTTGTAATTTAAAAAAAAAGAGTATGTTTGCGACATTTTATGAATGTGAATGAAAAAAAGTGTGTGTGTCAAGACAGAATTGTGTGGCATTCAATCTCCTCTTTACCTGCCCCTCTGGTGAGTTGCCTCCAAGTTTAGTAAATACCAGAGTGGAAGATACTCTCATTCAGAAAATAAACTTTGCTTGAAATGGTTTTAGCTTTCTTAAGTTACCAATCTGAATAGCCATGTAACTGAATATAACTTGAGAAAAAGTGTATTCATATGCACACACACCAATGTATGTACATATTTATTATTTCCAGGGTGCCTATGATGTTGCAATGTCCAAACTAAAACAAGACTGCTCCATGGGTCCTGCTCCCTACTCTATCCAGAAGGAGTGCATGCTCTGGACCAACCACTGGATCAAGTGTGCCAAGGAGCTGAACCAGTGGGACCTACTCCTGGAGATAGGCCAGACTCGCGGGGAGCGAAACCCCTTTCTAATTCTGGAGAGCTCTTGGCGCATTCCCAACTGGGCGCAGATGAAAGAGGCACTCGCTGAGGTTGAATACAGCTGTCCTAAAGAAATGAGTAAATATGTTATATTCTTCACAATCTTTTTTCTTTCTGCCATTAGTTGCCATTGTGCTACCGTTGGGAACATATCTACTCTCACTTTTGGTTCTGACAATATTTTTAACTTTGGTCAATTATATTATTTTCTATAGTTAAACCTAAAATGTTTTTTTCAATAGTTATAAAATAGTAATTTTTTTTTTAAATATATATAATTTAACTGAATTAAAATGACCTATTTTTTAAACATTCGCGTCCGCAGACCGCATAAGTGTACCAGCGAAATTCATAATTCAACATTTCATAATAAAACTTTGACTAGACCATGGCTTGAATGTTCTCTCTTATGTTTATTTTTTGTCCTATTTTTGTCATCGCTTCATTTATTATTATGTATGTGCTATTCTTTCTCTGTTGCTCTTTTTTTCCATTTCGTGTTTTATGTCTTTTTTGCAATTGGACTTCAGTCCGTTAATTTATAAATAAATTTCTGGAAATTTTTTGATTTCCTGGGGCTCAAACCGGGTGTCCAAATTTTATTCTAAACTTCTTTGTTTTTTTAACTCATCTGTTTATACATACGTTTGGTGGATGAGGAATATAAAAATAGGCACTACCACCATCACAACTTGATAATTCGTTTAGAACATGAGGTATGGTAAAACAAAAGATTTAGGCATGTCATCAATTTTTTTTTTTGCAAAATGGGCCATACGAAATAGACTGCGAGTTGTGCATCACTGGTTTATAACAAGTGATATTTTACAACGGAAACCAATAACAACAGCTAGTGATATGATGTGAATTTTTTGGAAACCCTGAACCAGATGATAAGACTTACAATGTGTTTTGTTCTGAGGGGGAAATTTATAAACATGAATGTGAAATCTTTGAAATATCTTGACAACAGTTGAAAAAAAACTTACCTTTTATATTACGTGTACAGTATATTATTATTAGTGTAATTATCAATTAAATTATTTCGTAGTTAGGTTAGATTGGCAACCGTATTGCAAATTGTTTGTAAAAAAGGTTTTAAAAGTAATATTTTGAAGAGTTATTACACATGGGCAAATATATTGATAGTTGGTAGGTAGGTACATACTTCTAAAAAAAAACTATTTCTTATTTAACGACTAATGGCTATAAGAAGCAAATTTTATTTTTTTATAGTAAAATTTAACTATAGTCACATTCCAGGTTCTTGTTACAGAAGCTTATTTTTCTCTCATTTAAAATTTTCGTTATAACTTTTTGCTTTGCGATATCTTCGAAATATTGTCAATTTTCTAGGGGTTAATATCAATTTTTAATTTCAGTTTGGCAAGTGAACCTTTATCGTGGTTTCCTGAACATCTGCCAGCCCGGAGAGCAGCACCTGGGGGCTGTGGAGCGCCACGTGGAAGGGGCCTCCTCGCTGTGCATGCGCGAGTGGCGCCGCCTGCCTAGTCTCGTGTCCCACGCTCACCTGCCCCTGCTAAGAGCTGCGCAGCAGATCATGGAACTCTCGGAAGCTGCTCAAATACATCAGGTATGACATTACCAAGTCTCTAACTTTCAGTTCTATACTTCTACCTTCTCTTATTACTTATCCAAAATTTCTCAACTAACCATATTTAACCCTTTGCACTCCTATGTCGAGTCTGGCTCAAAATCGTGTGGTATAATTTTTTAAATTGAATTTTTTTTAAATGATTCAGCTTAATTAATTTGTTAAATATGTACATTTTTATTTATTTACTACCTTACAACTTAATATAAACAACAACAAAAAATATTACTAACCACACTATTCCAATACAACTTTTTAGTGAGACCTCTTTTTTATAAATTAATCAAGGAGTCGGTGGAAGGTAAAAAACAATAATTGAGGAGTGCAAAGGGTTAAACGTATGTTAACATTTTGTCAATATTTTATTTATTTTTACAGGGACTTCTCCATGGCCGGCCGACATCATTACACGACATGAAAGCAATTGTTAAAACATGGCGCAATCGCCTCCCTGTTGTTGCGGATAACCTTTCCCACTGGGGAGCCATATTCACTTGGCGACAGCACCACTACACCTTCATCGCCACGCACTACGAATCTCAGACAGACCAAGCTTCCAACCACTCCATGTTGGGGGTGCACGCCAGTGCGCAGGCCATCATCCACTTTGCCAAAATAGCCCGCAAGCATAACCTATCAGGGGTGTGCTTAGATTCCCTGCAGAGAATATACACTATCCCCAGTGTGCCTATTGTAGATTGTTTCCAAAAGATACGACAACAAGTCAAATGTCACTTGCAGATGGCCTGGACCAATGGAAAAACCGAACTCCAGGAAGGTCTTGATATGATTGAGTCCACGAATTTCAAATATTTCACTAAAGACATGACTGCCGAATTCTATGCTTTCAAGGGATTGTTACTAGCTCAGCTAGGCAGGTCTGAGGAAGCTAATAAAGCATTCTCGGCCGCTGTTCAACTTCATGACACCCTGGTGAAAGCCTGGGGGCTGTGGGGAGACTACCTGGAACAGATCTTTACTAAAGACCCTCGGCAGATAACGGTGGGAGTGTCCGCAATGACGTGTTACTTGCACGCTTGTCGTCATCAGAATGAATCGAAATCAAGGAAACATCTAACAAAGGTAATGATATTGTAATAATAATAATAACATTGTATTACTGTAGTACAGTTTTGGGATATTTCTCCTCAAGTGTGTCATCATCTTAGTTTCGGAGGATTATAAATCAAACGAGATTAATTACTAAACATATCCACACATCAACAGAATGTTTGCAATTTGTGTCATTTAAAATTTTTGGATTAACCTCCATAATTGACACTTATTTATTTGTCCCATTCTTCAGGTACTCTGGATGTTGAGCTATGACGATGAGAAGGGCAGCCTGATGGAGGCGGTAGACAAGTACTCCGTGGGAGTTCCACCCATCCAATGGCTGCCGTGGATCCCTCAGTTACTCTGCTGCCTCGTACAGTATGAAGGAAATGTCATTTTGAATCTCCTCATTCAGGTATTTACCATCAAGTGTATACAATTTTCTATCTAACTTCATTTTGACCAATAAAGGAGTGTGCATGGTCCTTTTCTGGTAATATTTATGCGTCGCTTATGAGAAAGAGGTTTTTTATTTTTTATTAATATCTTGCTAACATACATAGCAAACCCGATGAGTTATAAAAACTCACTCTGGGACAATGGAAATTAAAGAAAAACATGAGTTACAACAGAATACGGTTACAATGGAAGTGTATGCCTATACCCCATATTTTATCAACTGCATTAAATTCGGCATTGTTCGCAATAGTCCCTAGTCCCCTTTCAACTTCTTGTTTTAATTTTTTTATGAATGTTTAAATTGAAATTGAATTAGGTGGGTCGCCTGTATCCCCAAGCTGTGTACTTTCCCATCCGCACTCTGTACCTCACCCTGAAGATTGAGCAGAGGGAGCGCTACAAAAGCGCCGAGCTTGCTGCGCAGACCGGGGGCAAACCACTATCCACCACACCGCAGGTCAGTCCACCCCCCATATCACGGCACACTTGTTATGTATTTTTTTTTATCAATATACATATATACAGGAAATAATGCAATATAAAAAAAAAGTACTGTTAAGCAGAAAATCTGTATGTTGAAACAGTAAAAAAAAAAAACTCAAACGGTGAGCTCTGGCATAATGAAATTTGCTCAATTTTTTTATGTGAATTTTCTAGGTCAACACAACTATTTCCAGCACCATCACGCACGCATAATTTCTATCATGAGCTATGGAAGCTTTGAAATGTCAAGTTAACTGTCAAAATATAGGATAAGAAAATTTATTTAAGAATTTAATTATTGCATTATACCAAGTATACCTTTTGACTTTCTTAGGCACCACAAATTCGAACACCTAAGCAAAGTTGATCAACATAAAAAGGTTAAAATCTTAGAGCAATAATATACCATAGGTATAGCTGTAGATCGATCTGTAGTCAGTTTTTACTAGCTTTTACCTTGAAGTAACTGACTCGGTTGGAAAAGGGCGTGGCTAAAACTGGGGCTACGGTATTTGTATATCCATTCACAGCACATGTCGACATAATGTTTTTGTTTATTCGTATAGCCACTTTTTCACAGTATTTTTATCAATAAAAATATAGCATATAAGCAAATAAACCGTTTAGTTGTGTCAAGTTTAGTGCCATAATAAAAAATGTGGGCGGAGTCCCGCGGTTGCCCAGTAGCTTAAGATCATTGCGTCACCACGTAAAAGCGAGGAATTAAATTTGTTGTCTCTTTCTCTCTTATGGTGTACGATGTAAAAACCCGGAGAAAGTGTTTTTTCGCAAGTTTGTGTAGGTTGGGTAAAAATAATAAGCTATCCCTCCATATATTGTTACTTCAAGGTTAAAATCAATGAGGCCTCAAGATTTTTTTGGTTTTCGGTGTTCTTTCCATTTTTCTTCTTAGTGGTTGCCTCATTGCTGAGGATCCTGAGCCCCACTCTTGGCAGTTCTGTGCTGCATGGAGAGCTGCGGACACCGACGTTTCAGACCAGTATGATATTTGACAGCTCCTACCTATGATGATAACCGATGATCTTCCTCTGCTTCTCCTGCTTCCACTTTCCCACTGACCATGAGTTCCTCCAGGTTCGAGTTCTCACTTTGGAGAGCAACGTGTCGAAAATATCTTAGGGTACGCTGAAGGCAGACAGTTGATGCCTAGTTCTTCCCAAATGAATAGATTAGTGTTTATTAGTTTCCATTTTTATTAACAAGATAAAAATATTCAGGTGTACCCCACATTAAAGCGCTTCACCAACTAAGTGTTTCTTTCTTTACATCTCGCCTTATATTTCCAGCCGAGTGAATTGAGCGATGCCAGCAGCTCCCAGAGCTCTACAACATCCGGGGGCACCCCGGCTGCAGCTACCCCCTTGACCACCTCCGCCGAGACAGGCCCCATCAAAGCCACCCTGCCCATGTGGCGCTGTTCCAAGATCATGCACATGCAGCGAGACCTGCACCCCACCATACTTTCCTCGCTGGAGGGGATCGTTGATCAGGTAAGACCATGTTTCTTTGGCATATTAAATTTATCATCATTGAAATTATTGTTACAGTAAAAAATAGTTTTGGTTTGCGTGATTCTATTAGATATATGCAATGAGATAAGTTTGCAGTAAAGCGGGGCTGTCAATAACGGAATTAATGATTTTAAAAAGAAAAATTCAATCGGATACCAATCTTCTGTCAGATAGCTTTCTTAAATTTAGATTAAAACTGCTATCAAACTGCTACAATTTATATATTCAATAGGAATGTTTAGTTTATAATTTAAATGTCGTAAAAAACAAGCGTATCTTAAAATGTGGTGACCACATGGATGAGTTATACTCAACTTGACTCTGAACTAAATTAAATAACAAAAGTCTTTGACAATTCTTATTATGAAGCCTTTGCATTTTGATTGCTTTATTTGTAATTGTATTTATATATGATGACAAATTTAATTTACAATCAAAAACTATCCCCAGATCGTTTATTGATATATGATGAGGTTTTTGATTCTATAAAATCTAACTGTTTGATGTTTACTTATACTGGGTAGCAATTAATTGAGAATCCACCAGTCGTGTAGCTTTTTCAAATACATATTCTAGCTTTATAAATCTTGGTATTGATAGCTGTTCAAACGTGACATTCATCCTACTGGAACTTTTGTGTGGTGTTCACGTAAAGATCAATGATAATGTGAGGTTATTTGTCACTGAAAGTATGGTAATAGTGTTTTGTTACTCGGTTTACAGATGGTCTGGTTCCGAGAGAACTGGTACGAAGAGGTGCTGCGGCAACTGAAGCAGGGACTGGCCAAGTGCTACGCCATCGCCTTCGACAACCGTGGCTCCGTGAACGAGGCCACCATCACGCCGCACACCCTGAATTTTGTGAAGAAGCTCGTCTCAACTTTTGGTATTGGAATTGGCATGAGTAGGTGGCAGTGTTTTTGCATAGTGTAGGGTTTTCGGCAGCTTAGATAGAGATATCGTTGTAAAAATACTTTTGCCACATATGCGCTTATTTCATCATTACTTTACTCCAGACGTTTTATATCGTTTCTCAAGTTCTTCCGCCCGCCCTACTCTTTTCTTTCTTCTCAAAATTAGTTAATCATTTATTTTAAATGTGCCGTCCTGTTATTTTTTTTTCATTTTACAATTGGCTCTTCTTTACGTTCCCTATGATTTCAGTATTTTATGTAATTTTAATTTCAGAAAATATATCAAGTTCTGTAAGTGCAACATTCTCCTCTGCAGCGTCAGAGAGCCTCGCGCGCCGAGCTCAGGCTATCGTCCAAGATCCGGTCTTTCAGAAGATGAAGGGACAGTTCACTACGGACTTCGACTTCACACAACCTGGAGCCATGAGACTGCAAAACCTCATTGTCAAGCTCAACAAGTGGGTCCGCATCCTGGAGGCTAAGACCAAGCTGCTTCCCAAGTACGACACTCGCACAACATATCTATATGCATATGCCACACTCGAATCATCTTTCTACTCACAATTCATATCATTTACCAAACAATGATCTATTTGCCTTTTCCAGGTCTTTCTTGATTGAAGAGAAATGCCGCTTCCTTTCCAACTTCAGTTTAAAAACCGCCGATGTAGATCTTCCGGGAGAGTTTCTACTCCCGAAGCATTCACACTACTTCATTAGGATAGCCCGATTCATGCCAAGAGTTGAAGTTGTCCAAAAACACAACACAGCCGCAAGGAGACTTTACATGAGAGGGCACAATGGAAAGATCTATCCTTATCTTGTGGTCAATGACTCGGGGCTTGGAGATGCCCGAAGGGAGGAGAGAGTACTGCAACTTCTCAGAATGCTCAATTTGTACTTGAGCAAACAAAAGGAAACATCCAGAAGATTCTTGCACTTCACAGTACCTAAAGTTGTAGCTGTTTCACCTCAAATGAGACTTGTGGAAGACAACCCTAGCTCTATGGCACTTCTGGACATCTACCGCTCGGCCTGCAATGTTCACAATGTGGAACACGATGCTCCAGTAGCCAGGTACTACGAGCGCCTGGCTGCTGTACAGGCCCGGGGTTCTCAGGCCTCGCACCAAGTCCTCAGAGATATCCTCAAGGAAGTCCAGACCAACATGGTTCCACGAACACTGCTCAAAGATTGGGCTGCGCAAACATTCCAATCTGCCACCGATTACTGGACATTCCGGAAGATGTTTACCCTCCAGCTGTCACTGTTCTGTTTTGCCGAGTATGTGTTACATCTCACACGATTGAACCCTGACATGATGTACATACATCAAGACTCTGGACTCATTAATATTTCCTACTTCAAGTTCGACGTTGATGACACAACAGGTACTCAAAATTGATGATTTTTTACCAAATGAAAACAATCCACACATTAAATGTAATTTGTTTCTTTTACTAATGTTTTGATTTATTTTTAGGAGAACTGGAAGCAAACAGACCAGTACCTTTCAGATTGACGCCCAACATAGCCGAGTTCATCACCTCCATAGGAATAGCCGGTCCTCTCACCGCATCGGCCATCGCTTCTGCCCGTTGTCTCGTCACACCCAACTTTAAGGTTTAAAATCCCATAATTAACCTCTACTGTGCCGGAGTGTCCTATAGCAGTAGGCCCCCAACCTTTTTGTCGCTGCGGACCGGTCAACGTTTGATAATTTTTCCACGGCCCGCTGAGGGTGGGGAAGAGAGTGCGGCGGACTCATTGAATATAGTTTTTTTTTTAAATGTTTTTGCGCGGCCCAGTACCATTTGGTCCACGGCCCGGTACCAGGCCGCGACCCATGGGTTGGGGACCACTGTCCTATAGGACCCAGGCATTCATCATCATCTTTTCAGGAGTTTATCCTTTAAAACCATATTGTTGTATAGTTGTTCGCATTTTTAAATCAACCATAATCGCTCGTTAACAAAATAATCAATCTATAGAGATATTTTGCATTGCGTTTAAGTTCGGTACAAGTCGAGTAATATACGAGTTTATTTGAAGTTTGCTTACGTCAGTGCGGCAGATAAAAAATTAAAGTAACTTTACTGTTCGCATTTACAGGAAAACCTCTTGCAATTATTTCTATTTGGAAGGAAATTTACTCAGCTACACAAAAATACAATAAAACAACAACAAAAATCTTCACATTTCTTAATCAGACTTTTTTTAGTGACATGAGGGAGAAAAAACCGATTCTTCGAATATAAGTAGCTATACCAGAAAAATCACTTAAACCATCTACATACAATTTGCAAAAATACATAAACACATTATCTGAGAAGATAGCATAATTGACAAAAACATCATTTTGTAAAACACAAGTGAGTTATTACGAAATTACAGTCAGCGAGGTAGGACGGAAATCGTACCTTGTGGGAATCCGGCATTCCAGAGGTTAATCTTAATACATTAAAAATGGAAAGCGAATCATGTTTTCAGCAAGTCAAATATGTCTTTAGTAAGTAACTTAAAATGGGTTTTGTTTTAGATACAAACTATTCTACGGACAATTCTCCGAGATGAGATGATTGCCGGCTACAAGAAGAAAATGGAAGACAAAAACAATGTTGCCGCAGTATCCGGTAGTAGCACCAGCGCTGTAGACACCAAGATCCCCGAGGTAGATAATGAGACCATCATCAACATGGTGACCAAAGCCGTCACCGCCATCATGAACCGTCTCAACTCATTGGCGCAGTTTGATGGCACCGACAGTAAAGTAGCGACACTGGTGGCTGCAGCTAATAGTCATGATAATCTGTGTCGAATGGACCCAGCATGGCATCCATGGCTTTAAATGTTGCAAATTAACCACATTGTTACATTGCATTTTTATGTTAGCCTTTTTTCCGTTCCTAAAATATAATTGAAGACCCCCTAAAAAAAGTTCTAAGCAGCAAATTTGTAATGTTGACAATTTTTTATGTTTGTTTTAATTAGTACATTTTTGGGAGGTTTTTAAAAATTTTATATCAAATCATTTTGTCTTTTGGTTTTTGAAAGATAAGGAAATTTTTATTTCCTTTCAAAGTCAATGCTGCTTTATTATCAATCTTTGACATTGTGATAGCTTCCCGTTAGGTTTGGTTGCACTTAATTGCACACTGTGTATATTTATAATTTTAAGAAAAAAATTATATTTATTGCTCCTCCTTTTGGCGAGATTATGGTATGAAAAATGATAGATTTACTCCGTACCAATCAAATGTGTACAGAATTAAGTCACTCAAGGAGAAATGTGATGCTTATTATTAAATATGATTATTTACCACTTTAAATGCACTTTGATAAATTCAATAGTCTTCGTGGGTAAAGTGAAATAAATAATAACATGGAAAGTAAGGTAAAAATGCCCAAGAATAAATAGACAGTGTCTTTGTCTAATTTTTGTCTGGTTATTAAACGCTTATTATTTTTATTATTTTCTGACATTAGGTTAGCCTGAGTCAGAAATCTTTATGACCCACAGGTTGGGATGGGTGATTTATTTTTATTGATTTGTGAAGTTGAAAAAATTTTTATTTTTATTTTATGACACGACGTGAAGCATTTACCCTGACGGTGGTATATGAAATTACAGTTGCTTCTCTCAAGCAAGACAACTGTATTTTTTGGTACGTAAGGCCTTATCTTATGGATGCAACGTGATAAAAGTATTGTGTAATTGTTCAATAATGTATAAAGTAATGTATTTAATGCACTTATCAACCCCTCAGGGTCAAAGAAACATCTCATTTTTCGATTTTGGCAATGGAGTCATAATCAAGTAAATTAACATTTCACTGATTTCAACCTTTGATTTCTGCAGATACAAGCAATAACGATATTTGCATACATAATATAACAGTGAATAAGGTTTTCCAAGGGCCTGGGAAAAAACTTCTTATTTGGGATAAATAAAGCCATTTTTTTATTTCAGTCTTCAAGGAACCGAAAAAGCTAAACTTCCTAAGCATGAAGGAACCTTATATGTAGGTTACACAGATTGTTTTTTTAAAAAGATATATACGAGGTTTGTTCAAAAGAAAAGGTGAATCTTGAATTTTCGCGGGCTGTGTAAATAATAAATAAAGTGCTCCAACGCACTTAAAATGTTTACTGTGGCATTCGGCGAGTCTACTTTGTCTCAAAAAAGTGTTTATAAGTGGTACAAGCATTTTACAGAAGGCCGAGAAGATTTTAATGACGAGCGTCCTGGAGTTGTGGAAAAACAAACCATGGATTTTATTCTTTGATCCATTTTTTTCAAAAGCAAAAAATCGAAGAACACACAAAAACGTGACTAACCTTTCCAGTTGTCAAAAACAAACCACTAATCCAAAATGGCTGATAATGCTAACATGTGTACCAACATAACAAAAAAAAATCGATAATCAAATGTACACAGCCCGCGAAAATTCAAAATTCACCTTTTCTTTTGAACAGGCCATGTACTTTTCGAAAAAATTCGAAATTCACCTTTTCTTTTGAACAAACCATGTATATATATACGTTTAACATAATTACAGCCACCAATTTTTTTTATTACTAGAGATGCACCTCTTTGACTTAAAGGGATTGTAATATGTACTCCATAAAATCTATTTGCGTATACAAATGGCCCCTCCACACAGCATCCCCAAAGATGACAGGCCCCGAAGGAAACCTCACGACCGCCTGTGTGGAGTTGATATAAAAACTATTGAGTATTGTACATTGAAATAGTATTGTCATAAATATTTTTTATAAATACATAGTGTTTAATTTGTATTAATTTATTACCATAGGCAAAGTTAAATTGGGATATAATCACAGGTTCGATTTTTTTGAATTTCATGTGACACCTCACAAGAGCTTGTCTGTACAGTGTACATACAGAGGAACTACATCGCCACCCGGCTGGGCAATTTTATGAGGCGGGTCAAGTAATGGGCTGTGAAAAAAGATATGTTAATGTATTAAATGAAGAAGGAAAGACAAATGCTGACAGGTCGTTCCATTTACGAGCCGACTTACACAATAACAAGTTGGAGAAACGACCCATTCTTATAAAGTCGACAACGATTGAGGAAGAGTGTTCCGTTTGGGTCCGTCTAGTTTCACACCCCAGCCCTATTTATACTAAGTTGCCCAGCTTCTTGGAAGCCAGATTGAAAGATTGCTTGCTTAACTAACCAGATTCTTACTGGCGCCCAAGAAAGTGTTTTGGGTCCAACCATGTTTTTAATATTTAAGGACTTATATGTAACAACATATATATATATATATATATATATATATATATATATATATATATATATATATATACATGTTTGATGGTAAAAACAAGCTTTTAGAGATTACTCCATTCTCAAAACAAATGGAAATAATTGGGAAATCCATACATCAATTTATCAAATAAACACTTAGTAATTAATATTTTATTCAAGAATGTATGCACTGATGGCACAATGTAATACATTCCATAATTAATAATACAAAGAGTAACTAAATAATAATACATAAAATAAAAGTAAGAATTGTAATACATATATGCAAAGTAATGAGGAAAAACAAATTTAATGTAATAATAAAAATAACTAAGGACGTTAAAATGGCCTAACCCAACCTACAATTTGTCATATTGCTACGGAACAGACCTTTGTGGTGACGTAAAATAATTTTCAAAATAGTTTCTTACATTTGCAGCAGAAGACATGGTTCTGTTTTCTGGACTTATTGATACATTCGGAGTTGACACTCATAAACGGTGTCATCGAATCTTATACCATCTTTACGATGTACATAATTGTGAAGTATTCCACCTTAACATCAATAGGTCTATGTGAAATTCTCCATTTACTAGCTAAAATTCCAAAGGTACATTCGACATGCCCTTGTATGACGATTGTAATTATAAATTCTTTTGCCATATGAAAGGGGCTTTTTAGCAATGGGGATGTAAAATTTGTTTGACTAATTCAAATGCTTTATCACCTACAACACAAAACGGCATCACTTTGCCATTCTCGTCGTAGTAAGTAGTAAGAGCTCATCAAAACTGTTGGCACCCATGCGTAGAAACCCAAAAACTTTTCAGGATGGGCTCGGAGATCCTAGTATAAAGTGTAACACTTTCCCTTGAGTAGCCTCTCACTACTAATAGGATGTACCTTATAACATCTCTTTCGAGCATTTTTTCCATGTTATATTATAAGAGCACAAACCACTGCCGCCTGTTCGAAATCCATTGCTGGAATTAGCGTTATGACCGCTCCGTGCGAACTACTACAAAGAACTACTTCATTTTGCGGCAGTTCAAACTTTATTCATTTTTCATTGAACAAACTTCAATTGAAGTAAGACTACAAAGAACTACTTTATTTTGCGGCAGTTTAGTTGCGAAGTTGAACTTCAAAGCCTACAAAGAAGTACTTCATTTTAAGTTCTTCAATTCATGTTTGACTACAAAGAACTACCCCATTTTGCGGTAGCGCACACTTCAATTGAAGGTTGACTACAAAGATTTGGCGAAGAACTGGTTCTTCCCCAGTTCGATTTCTTTTGTTGATTTGCTAGTACTTTTTTGGGAAGGATTTTTTGTCGATTTGCTATTACTTTTCGATTTCAAATTCTCTACTGACTAGTGCTTTTTTTTTTTGGAGGAATTTTTGTTGATGTGTTTTTTGATTTCAAATCTCTTTTTGGCGAGTTCGACTTCAATTGAAGTATTCACTGTGATGGGTTCATTTTGAAGAACTAGCAGTTTGTGAAGCATTCACAAAACATTGAAGTTTTTCCCAACGCTAGCTGGGATGAAAGGGTGACGGGACTGACAGGTGACAGTCACTCACTCTGTGCGTGCTCGATTGGAAGACAGTGATAGTGACGAAACTGTTGGGGTGAGAAAAGTCACCCATGCGGGCCTGGCCTAACTTTGCATTAGAGTTGTAAAGTTGCCATGACATATTTTTCAAATAAAATTAATAGGGACTTATGCAAAACATTAAAAAATGTTATGATAGCACGGGAAATAACAGTAAGATATTGTTATCTTTAAAAAATTCTAAGAAAAAAAAAAAATTATTTCTCGCTTTTAAAATACTTAAAATATTCCTTAACACATCATGGGGTAATTACGTTATTTATTACGCTGGCAATATCGGTGTGCATTAACGACTATCGAAAATGTGTGGAAAAAAGTTTTTTGTCACGGAATTTTTCTACGAATTGCATAATAGTAATTAGAACGTAAAGTCTTTTTTTCTATGGAGTGTCGTACGCTAAAATCGATGCGATCCAAAGTCTATTACCAATCAGCATGTCCGTTTTTTCTTCCCGACGTTCTAAATAAACCGTTAGAGATAATAGAGATGGACATATTCTTGTCCCGGTGACATTGTATGGGTGACTGCGCTCATTTGGTTTTTCAGAACTCGTTTGAAAAAAATAATTTTTTGGGGTTTATTTTTTAATCGTGCGATACTTCGGTAAAATAAAAATATATAAATGATATCTTCGCTATCAGCTTTTTTTCTAAAGCTATTGGTAACTGTTTCCAAAAGTAGTTCCTGGTAGTAACAGCTTATTTTAGATATTAATATCACTACCGTCAGTTGTTCTGTCATTTTTACCCTTTTGTGTTTTACGAAAATTGTTCATTATCGTGAATCTAGCATGAAAGCATGAAGCTTGTAAATACCTCGTTCGGGGATTCCTTCGATTTGAGGGAACGCAATCGGTAGTTACTGCACAGGGCGTGAGATGTAACGGAATGTTTGAGATAGTCGATATAAATACTTATTCTAAATGCAAAGAATACAATGCACACAAAAAAAATTAATACCAAATAATAATTGACGCAGACGGTGCCTCAACTTACTTTAAAATTAAAATCTACAGTTGGATTAATTTACCTTTGCAGAAATGTCAAAAAAGATTTCTAGACATAAAAACTTTTTTTTTTAAAAGTTCTAAACCGCAGGTGATCAAAAGAGAAACTAACAAACACAAACTAATAATCTCTGGTAGCCTCAATATCTACAGTAGTGACGTCTATCGTATAGAAAAACAGACTTTACGTCCAAATAATTATTGTGCAATACGTAAAAAAATACGTTAAAAGAAATCTACTCCCCATACATTTTGGTTAGTCGTTCAATGGAAACCCCATTGATGTGGGTAATTTTAAAATGACAAGGGGAAATTTTTATATGATTTAGAGAAAAAAGTAAATTTAAATAAGATCTTTATTTTCACGGCACCCCTTCAGAGATGGCGCTTATATTTTTTGCACAGTTAGAACGTATGGTGGACTGACACTCCGACTGCACAGATAAGTTTTTAATATGTAAGTAGGTACAAATAGTAAACTAAAAAATCTAACTAACTAACTAACTTTTTTTAAACAATCGTGGAATGTCCTTGGCAAAAAAGAACTGACTGGCACAATTGATTGAAAAAACTAATTCCAAACATTTGAATGATGTTTCGAATTTCTCACGGGTGGGTACGGAAAACATCGACAGCATTTTTAGTGTAAAATACAGTAATCGGCATATTCGTGATATCCATTTCAGAAAGAATCGACAAGGTATTTGAAAATCGAATTGAAATAATTTTTCAGTAGTTTGAAAGTCTGAAAACAATCGATAAAAAATATTATTAACTCCGAACTTTTCACAGTTAATTAATATAAAATAATATATCATATTACTACTCAGTATCATATTACTACTCTGGTGAAAGACCACCATTTAGAACTGAAAAGTTGCTTGAAATGGCTTTAGCCTTGTTTTGTGACCAGATCTAAATAACCAGGTACCTTCCTCTTCGTCATATAATTTCGTTCCTCACTTCCTTCAGCCTCACCACATTTTCAAATTGGGGTTGCCATAGTCTCAGTGACTCCGAACACTTGGGACTCTTGAGCGGTATTTACATAAAAACTAAAACTGCCAACAATCCCAATAAATAAGAAAAAATATCGTTTTCTCTGTATATATTTATTATGTAATTTTATAATAATGTACTAGAAATGAGAACAACTACTACAAAAAAAGTTAAAATGTTTAAGACCGCGCCTACTAGGTAGGTACAAGGGGTACCTAGATACATATTTTTTGCTGTTCTAAGCCTAAATTCAAAATACAAAAAATTCATTAAAAATTGTGAAGTAGCAGATTATTCGTAAATACCTACTCAACAACGCGACATTCAACCATCCCAATATTATTGTCTGGAATTTTAAAAATGTATAATAATATCATAACGTTGCTTCTACTTTAGAATGGTTGGTTAAGTTAGACCTTTTTTTTTCCTTTATTTTTCATATGATACCGGATACGCTTGGCCCCAATTTCGCATATCCGCCCATCAAAGAGATTGTAAATAATTTAGCTATATTCAAAATTATTTAGATAAATTAAATTATCACATACTTCTATTATTACGATTGTGTTATCAAGAGTTACAAATAAACACTCACTCGAGTATACATCAAAATTTGTCAACTGAATGTTATAATAAATGGAAATGACCGAGTATGGGAAATGAAGGGTTTAAGATGGAAGTGGAACGTCTAACTTATATTGTTACTTCAAGGTCTAACCTCTGAAAATAGAAAGAGCCTTTTTAAATTTTACGAGAAGGTGATACTTAAAAGAACTCCCCTGATATTAGGGGCAGCTTCTTTCAAAGGTAATTCTCAATTTTACAAATTTAGTAAGGTGGACAGGGAGAACTACGTGTGCAACTCAGAGCAATGTACTCGTTCAACAACAAATGTTCACAATATTATTATGAAGGAATTAACTGCTTATTTAGAAGACAGTACCCGGAAACTTGTGGTATAATCAAAATAACATGTAATTACGAAGAAAATTGTCGATATTTAATAATGTAATCGTTTTCGAGTATTTTGAATGTGAATGAGGAGGCCAGTCACCCAATATTGAAGTTTTTTTGCGTTCTATCCACTAAATCTAGTACCTAACTACTAGTTAGATTGTACAGATGGTTGTGATTTTCCGGCATGATACTTTTGTTATTGGTTTTTATTATAATCGGTTGCCTTCATCCTTCCTCAGGACGAAACGCCATATTTAGGTTGCATTAGGCAGGGAGATGGCAATAAATTATTAGGTTAGGTATTGCAATTAATCTGAATTGGATATTTCATTTGCGAGATCAATATTTCAGATCGAAAAGATAGGCCTTTTTATTATTGGGGTAATATTTTTTTTAATAAAAAAAAGAATAATGATAGTTACGACAGAGTGAAATAATCGCAAGAAAAGGAAACCCATTTAAGCCTCCTTGCTTGTTTTGGTTGTAGGCTGCAGCCATCAGAGGGAGAGGGTGGTCGTTGGTCGACTGTCGGTTGTTGACACCGTTGACACTGTCGACAGTGACTGAACCGCTGAACAACTGGATGGAGCGATTGAAGATGGAATGGCCGTCGTGGGTTGCGGGTCGCGGTAGTTATCCTGAGAGTCGCGACGGGGGCATTCACTTCGCCTTCGCTCGGACGCTAGGGGCAACCGAAGTTTCCCGAAATCAGCCGAGAGAGCCCGAGCCTTCCCGAACTGCGTTCGGGTGACACGTCGCGGGTTTCGCTTCCCAGTCGCCGGTTTACGACGGTAGCGAGCGGTTTAGTAAGGTGTTGCTGTTAAAAACGCCCTTGTAAATTATTGTTAAATTAATGTTATTGTAACTTTCAAGTTTTGACATTTGATAACAACATTTCGCTGTAAACTAATCTTCGGCGATCAGGACTCGTCGGCTTTATCCAACTGGACTAGCGATCGTGAGAAGGCTCTTCTCACGCAGTAAACAAAGAAGCCGCTGACGTTTCGTCAAATTGATCGAATTAAAGTGAAGCGCCTGTTTTAACGGTTTCAATTGTTAATAGCCAGTGTATCCACATACGCCCGCTTGCAGAAGGATTGTTGTGTGAAGTGACAGTGCCGGCCGGCAGCGCTTCCAGCATATTCTGTGAGTAAGTTCATGATTCCTCTGTCGTTTTAACTTTACTGGAATGTTTTTATAGCAAACAAACAAACACACAATTAGCGCAAATTCCGCGTAATCTAACACGTTTATTATCAAGTAGAAAATATCTCTGGAAACACGGCCGTGAACAAGATTATTCCCAACATATGGAATGGTATTTAAGTCCGGAGAAGGAAAGTGCTTACCGGTGTACTAACAACAAATATATACAGTAATAAGCGTAATGATTAATGATGATAACAAATCTGTTGGTAAACAAAGTTAGTCTTGGCGGAATTCCCCGTAGTATCGAGTGACGGCAAGCATATGCCGCCCCCTGCCCCGGGTAAATGTCAGAGTGGAAGTGCCAAATGTCAAACCAACCCCCGGCCATATGCTAGGCTCAGCTGGCAGGTTGTTTTACTGCGGAGCCAATATCTACTCCCAATGATTTTAGAAAACAAATTTTAAACTTTTTCCACTGTTTATTGTTAGACCGGACCGGTTTCTACCTATTACGGTTATCTTCAGACTGGTACATTTATTACTTGAACTACAATATTTATACATTTTGGGTGTTATTTAATTCTTTTTTTTTCAATTCAATTCAATATGACTGTTAGGGGTAGATAACAACGAGTTAACCCAAATTTTATTGATAACTTTTGTCCTTTATTGCAGACATGAAGGACTTTTAATATCCCCGTCCTTGTCAAAACAGTGTTAGTTTTGTTCAAAAGAATTGTAAATTGAGTTTTGAAAAATAAACTCATTGTAAAAACAACAATTAAAAAATTCAATATAACACACTTACTTTGTTCTTTTAAAACCAGATAGTTGGGTATATAGAGTTACACCATAAGTATTTTTTTAAAGATCTAAAACTACAGTATATAAAATCATGATATAGGAATAAAATTATACTTATCAATAAAATGTAGGTAAACTCATTGTTATCTACCCCTGACACCAACATGTACCTACATATCGTAGTTTAAGTGATATGTGCACCAGTCTGAAGAAGACCGTAACAAGTTAAACCGGTCCGGTTTAACAAACAGTGGAAAATTTGAAATCATTCAAATTAAATTCCAGTAAGAATGAACAGTTTCAAAAACAGAAATATCTACTTCACTTTACTCCTGCAACCTGCAACCGTCTATAATATAAGCAGCTTACTGTCAATTATTTTCAAACAAATTAATCTCTTACCACTGCATACAAAATACTACTAAATTTAATCGACGATCAAATAAATAAATAAAATAGGAAACGACTTTGACAATATTGCACACGTTTTATGATTTTACGGCTGATTTCATGTTTTTTTTTTTCAATTCTGTGTGGTCTCTATTAAAAATTTGTTTTTTTTATAAATGCACGTAAATAATCAAATTTACCACTTCTTTATTTTGATTTTTTTGTAATTTACAGTATATGGTATCTATTCAATTTCATACTTCTACTACCCGGCTTCGCACGAGTTCCAACACTTCCCCTTTCTTACAATTGAAACAATATGGCGTCTTTTGCAATTTCTTACAATTGAAACAATATGGCGTGACGTTGCAAGCAGGAAATATTTGCGTCGACCATAAAATTCCTAAAAGAAAAAGCTGTTGCAAGATGCCAAAGCTCACCGTCAGAGTTCATCGCTGCTTCAGATAAAAGAAAAACAAACAGATTTTTTGCTTTTCTTACTGTTAACTGAGACAGTTTGGCAATGCCTTCGAAAGGTGATACAGCTGTCACTCGCAAAAAACAACAAATTTATTAAAAAATATATTTTTGTATGGAAGAAACAATAATAATATGGCATCTTGTTTTATTTTTTGACAGTAAATGGATACTTCAAAACTCATTAGGTCATGGTGGAAATGACCTTGCAAGTTGAAAATAGTTACGTTGTATATATATATATATTTTAATATCAGTTATGAGATACATGGTAATACAAAACTACATATTTTGATACATATTGAGAATCAAGCTTTATAAACACTAAAATAATATAGCTTTCTTATAAATTAATTTGCTACATAGTTTTGTATACTTTACACTTATTTGTTTTATTTTCATTTTTACAAAAATATTAAATATTACGACCTCTCAAACTAGGCATAATATACAAGTAAAAGTAACCATCATGATGCGTATCATGGTGATCTGCATTCTAAATAATCATAATATGAAACGTAGCATTGCTCAGTAACAAGATCAAAGACAATAATATTTAAAAAAAAAACAACTATCTACCTCACGTGTTCCGGGGTAGGTGACAGAGAAGTCCAGTGACATAATAATGTATATTATGATTACAATACCATGTTATTTATACGAAAGTTGTCACGAGGTTATTAGAAAATAAGAGAATGAGGTTCTAAATACATTTTTGGTGATTTATATTATATCTACATAACAGGATTAAAAAAAAAACTTCATAACGAATAATATTCGATGTGTTTGTATTTTTCGTAGAGAAATAATAATCAAACATAGCGACATAATATATATAGTGGAGCGGAAAACAAGTAGAAAGTGTTGACGTACTCGTATATATTGTGCCTATAACAAGTGGCACGTTATTCTAGAAAGAGGGAACAGCCGCTCCGCCACGTTGGAAAGGTCAGGTCTATGGTCTTTATAGTCTCTATTGTCTATCGTAAGGGATGTTATATCGATAAATAAACATTTTCTAACTAACCTGTAATTTTAGCAATATTTTCCGTTTATTATTGATTTTACACAAATTATGAATAACATACCATTCCTATTCGTAGAAATCTATCACTTTGTGGTTTGACATATTTAATGAAAATGAAATAATAACTTTGTATAAGACCACAGATTTTATTTTAATTTTTATGACCGACCGGTTTCGCTTAGCCTAAGCATCATCAGGGTAGAAAATTAAAGTAAACGAAAAATACAAAGGGTGCGGTTTTATATACATACAGAGGGAGAACACAATATGAAATAAAATAAGATAACACTGAGAAAACAATTGAATAACTTTTAAAATTATAAGAAAGGAACAGAGAAAGAGACAGATAATATGAAATGAAAGAGGTAAAACGTCAAATGAGAAGGTGATAAAAATGTTAATAAAATATGTGGTCTTGTGCAAGGTTATTATTTCATTTTCATTATATATATAAATTTATAAATATTTTTGTCTAACTTTATTTATATACCCACTACAAAGTTCTTTCTTTCGACATTTGTAAATTATTTTCATACCCTCCAAGATTTTCTAATTTCAGCAAAAAAATCTTAGGAATTAAACATCGTACTACAAAAATGTATTCGTCGTCTTTAAATATAAATAACTAGTTGTTACTACCCGACTAATTAATGAACAACAAACAAAATGTTAAATTTAAAGCTCCTTAACTCATGATGGAAATGACATGCGAACTGAGAATATGTGCGTTGATTAAAAAATCAACAAAATTCAAACATAAATCTATGTTCCAAACGGCAAATGTCATATCGCCAGAGCTCACTGTCAAAGAGTTGTAACGTTTGCAAGCCAATCATTTTTTCAAAATATTATTAAAGTAAGAAAATATTTTTTATATACTTGGTGGTATACAACATACGAGTACATAATAGTATACAACATATCTAATGTGTATTTTCGGTAAAACTTTTTTTGAGGTTCTGTTGTGGATACAGGCGACTTTTAAAATGCGCGAAAAATATTTAAAAAAAACTGAAAAATCCCTCTTACACCATTAATATCCTTAATTTAGTCAATGTGAACTGTCGTTTATTCGTTGGAGATCTGCAGTCGGGCTCCAATGTAATATATATAATGTAAAATTATTATGTTTATTAATACAATACAATGTATTTGGTAGAACTCGCAGATAAGCCGCCATGTTGCAGCTTTGCGGCCTCTTTCGTTTGTGTAAACAACTGTAATATTTATGCCTTAAAAAAATCGATAGAAAAAAGAGCGGAGAGCATTAAGCCGAAAAATCTCTCGAAGAAAATCAAAGTGAGTTGACTAGCACTTAGTATTGCGTTATCTAGTTGGCTCAAGGATTGAAAACTGTTTTTACGCATCCCTGAATACAATACTTCTTGTTCCGTATCAAATCGCCTAGTTGACCATGCAATTTCTATAATTTTGGAAATCCATAATTCAACGAGAACAACCCGATGCCCAAAAATCGGTTAGTTGAACACATTTAACGTTGGAATTTGTTTCTAGAGAATGTTATTAAATACTGTTAGAACATTGCCTCTGGGTTCATACGCGTGTTTCATATTTCGATATATTATATTTCTTTACCAAATTCCAATTCGAGTGCGAACAACTCACTTTAATTTGATACCTTATCAAAGACACTGAGCCGAGTGTCCATGGAATTATCTATACCTATGATACCAATACGAAGAATAGCTTCTCTCTGATATTATTAGGTGTACAAGTTTGCTTCCACCGTTTTTTTTCCGAAATTCAAGGCTTTATTGTAAAAAACTGGTTATACATTTATGATTTAAAGTATTGTCCATCGCTGGCCACTACTTTCTCCTATCTTTCGGTCAGCGTACGAATCCCGCGATGAAAAACTGGTCATATTTTGAAGCGATCCACGAATCGATCCAATTTTTAACTTCTTCATAAGACCGGAAGTGCTCGTCAGCCAGGATCTAAAAAGGTGATAGTCAGAGGGAGCTACGTCTGGAGAATACGGCGAGCGGGGTATGACTTCTTATTTCAACGTTTCCAAGTATGTCTTGTCCACTTTCGCAACATGAGGTCGAGCATTCATAATTAAAACCTCCCGAAAATGACGAGAATTCGGCTCGTAAACTGACATTTTCACTCAAGAATTTTGACAAAAACCACATTGTTTTTCGTGTTCTTTTAAAATGAAAATGGGAGATAAAGTTAGTATTATTGGCATTTTAATTAAAAGGAAAAAAACACCTTAGAAATACGGATTTGTAGAGTGATGAGGTAAAATGGTGACGAACTAACAAATTCTCCTTCTTCCTTTGGTGCCCTCTATCATCAGGATAATATTGACTCCGCAGGCCGCAGTAACTCAGCAGAACTGCACACGTACCAGTCACTTAGGTTTTGAAGCCATGAAGTGCGGCGTCTTCATCTACTACGTCTTAGGTTTGATGGACCGATCAAACACGATCGACTTGTTTTACCTTCACAACTACATAGCACTAATCAATGCACATATTATTTTATATTTTCTTATTAGTATGTATTCCATGGACTATGGTAAATGGTAAGGTACCCAGCCTGCAGCTCACGCTGAAGTGGAACCTATACTTTGTAGCGGGTTATGCCAGTGTTGAGGTTACAGTATTCGCATCAGTTCCACAGAGTTCCGTTAACAGCGTAGCTCGGACTGCTAAATTCCTAACTAATTGCCTAATTGCCTTGCAGCAAGCCAAACCGGTACAGAGCTGATGGGTGGCTGATGGCTGATGTCTGATGCCTGCAATCGCCACTGAGCCTCGTGAATTTTAATGAAAACTTTCGACTTTCGTGCTTCTCACGACTTTGGATACCCTGCAACAGCGGGGTATTTCTTTCGATCCAATTGGAAATGCTTTATCGGAATGAAAAATCTCAATTAAAATGTTTATGTGATATCGCACACAAACTCCGACAGCCTCGAGCTAGTGAGTCTATGGCATCCCCATTTATAGATTTTTTTCGAGTCTGAAGTAAGTGTGGAAGGGAGGCCAAAGTGGAGAGGTTAGTTTGGAAATACTCCACTCTTCAGACCTGCAAGCTTTGTATTTATTTTTAAACCGCACAAGATTTCCAACTGCCGGGAGCCAGTGGAACTATGGCATCAACATTTAGGGGAATGTTATGAGCCTGAAGGAAGTGGGGAAGAGAAAGGTTCGAAAGTACCTGACTATATATTTTATTTAGGAAACAAACAGTTGTAAATTAAAAGTATCTACTTATTTATGAAAGAACATACTCGTATATTATTTAAAAAAAAATAAGTTCCATTCATTAAATTAATACAGGATAGCAGTTTAGGTACATGTATATACTGTCACAAACAATAGGTGAATACAATGTTCTCATAATTTAAGTTATTAATTTAGTGAGCTTCATTTTATATGATTTAATAATACCAAATTTTTTACTTTATTTATTTTTAAATTTTCACTTTATATGTTTTCAAGTCAGTTGAAAATGTCTACGTCTCGTAGGGAGTTTTGTAGATCTGATTCCAAAATGTCAGATAAAACATTCGGTCTGGTATTGCGTCCACTAAAACGATACGGTGGATTTTTTATAATTAAAAAAAAATATATTTTCAATACGGTCATTAAATTAGGTTTGGTATTGAGGATTCCAAATGACTGAGGAAAATTTAAGTTGTGACCCCATATATGTCATATACAGCAGAATAAAGGCTGATTCACACCAACGTCCGGATTCCGCTCAGTGCCGATATTGTTCCGCAAGAAAACTTATTGATATGGTATGAATATCAATCAAGGAGTATGTGCCAAGACAAATTTGTGTGGCAGTATATCCTTCTGCCCACCCTTGTGATATTTAACTACTTATTTAGTTAAATAATTATTTTGAAGTGTAAAAATACTAACATCGCAGATTTTTTTTTTTAAACCATTTTTTTATCACTAAATAATATTTTTAATAATTAATAAAAATATTATTTAGTGATACTACCCATTTCAAATATGGAATAGTGTCTGCTAAAAGACATTACAGGAGGTTCTTTATTAGGTAGGTCGGGATTTGAAAAGATTTTTTTCAAATTTTGATAATTAAATTTCGATTCACACTCGTACGTACCTACGTACTCACAAAGGAAATTATTTATGGTTAATGATTTGCGGCCCCTTGTTACGGAAAGCTACCAAGCATACCGGTACCTACTTGATAATGTGTATTCCGTCGACTTGTTGGCAACATTAAATAATGAAGGAAGCAGAATACACTATAGAGAGTACACCGAAATGCAGGCATCGGCGTGGAATAACAAACTACAACTAGTCAAGTATCGACGGTAAGCGATGTCAATGGAATTCAAGCGAGATGTGGGCCGCGGGGCGCTGGGGGCGGGGGGCGACGCTCGGGCCGGAGTAACTAACGGTCAGCTCTGCGTCTGTGTGCTGCTACTCTGGCTCCAGTACCCACATGTACCCAGTCGTTCCTCTTGTGTGTGCCCTGCTCACAGCTAACATATCTCTACCACCCTCACTCACCTTCTTGCCTTCCTGCCTTCCTGCTCTCCCGGTACAATTATTATTTAACATTTTTCTATCGTGCCGTTTAACTGTTGTTATGGACACTTCGATAATTTTATCGATTTGCCCAATAAAATGTTTGTTGTATTTGTCCGCACTGACTTCCGAATTGCAACAATAACTTTCAACACTGTTGACGCAATCCACCACGATCCAGACAGGACATTTTTGAAAACTGCAAAAAAATCCCTCAAATAAACTTTACTCAGTAGAGCGTCTTGCAAAGCTCAATCGTATTTTTTCCTTATACTGTTTTATACTATTGCGACAATTTTCATGTTGATGAGGTGGTCCAATGAGTAGTAGCCGGACGGGTCGAGATCGAAGCTAACAGCGGGTACCGACTTATTCGCTTTTCAGAATAAGTTACGCCCACTTATAAATCTTAGGGGTTTGACGTTAGTTCAAAGGAAGTAAGAATATTTAAAAGGAGATAAAATCTGTGAATTTATCATTTTGGATATTAAAATGATGTACGAGTATGTTCGACCCAACGATATGATAAGTATGTATAAGTCTCTCTCCACATTCTATGGTTTTTAAATAAAATGTTGGCTTTGTGATTTTAGTGATTAGTAGGACCCGGATTCGCTATTCCAAAGCAGGGGATCGCTTGTAAAATGTTTGAGTGTACTCTATTTGACAAATATCCTCCAAGGAAAAGATTTAATAAATAAAATAACTCAATTCCCGACAATAATAACTTATTTCTGCTTGTACTCGTGTTGACAGACCGCCCCCCCACAACTGTCTGTCGGAGATGAACGGAATGCATAAAAAAGTAACGAACAAATAATTGAAAATGGCTCTCTGCGATTGTCACCCAGTAGTACAGTACCCACGCCCTGTGTCCAGTGTCCAGTGTCCAGTGTCCAGTGTCCAGTGTCAGTACTGCAGAGTGCAGAGCGCCGAGTGCAGAGTGCGGCCGCGCTGGCTTCTCGTGAATGTGACTGCCAATCAGGCGGAGTGGCATTCCTCCGCGGAGGAATTTAAGTCAACAAGTAAAGAATTGTAGTGACCGAGCACTCGCCATTTACTTATCATTCAATGTCCACTTGTCTCCGACCAACTGGGGGCGCGATGGGTGACGAATGTGCCACAACGCTGCCACAACGCTGCCACAACGCTGCCACAACGCTGCCAGAACTGCCAGCCGACCATAACTCAATAATATTATACGGGACAGGCATACCGCTGATGGATCTGTTGTAACTTGTAATCTCTATGTCGTTTTCATTGACCAAGTGTATAATAGAAGGAGGTGTTGTAACGGGGCTCCGAGTGGCAGGAGCATACCGCTACGTCACTTCCACGCACTTCCTACAGATGAGTAACTTCCCGTTTATATTATCGTTCGATGACCATCTTGGTCTAACAATGAAGTCTCGAGTATCAAAGATCCCCGATACGTATGTAGGGTAAAGCCATGAACGATCTTTTTACGAATAAGGAGATGTAAGCGTATTGAACAAGATTCAGAAAGGAACGCTTACGTGGTTTGGGCGTGTAGAGTGGATGGACGCAGAGAAGTGTGTCAGGAAAATGAATTACGCGTAAGTGAATGGAAGAATGACAGAAGAGTATGTTAGATACGATGTGTGAATTTGAAAGAAACCAGGAGCATTTGCAAAGTACCCCCAGTTACAGTATGTTTAATACACAGACATTGTACCTAGCATTTGTCTGGAGCAGTACTTTCGGTCGTGTCGTTTCAGAGTCGAGCCGGATCAAGATTATGATGAACATGGAGCTTTAATCACGAAATGGCGGTGGAAGTAGTTTGCTGGAAGTACAGTGTGCACTGTGCATAGACTGGAGAGGTATAGAGCGTGGAGTGGTTTGCCTTGAGAGGAACAGAGGTGCAATCGCCGAGTGCGCACAGACAGGTCTGAATACCGCAGGCTGCAGGAATGTGCGTTTCTCGGGAATTGCCTTTCACGCTCCGGGCCCAGACAAAGGTCACCTGTGACATGCGATGGCACGGTATAGTCTTACAGAGGAACGAATTCATTCATTAGTCGTTTAGTCGTTCTCGTCTCTCCGGTTACTCGGCGCTCGAAGCGCTATCAGCGAATCGAGTGGAAAGTACTTGCGAAAATCATTTCAGCCCATCTCCAAATTAACACAAGCCTCTAAGCGTGTCTTCGCTAATAGTGATCTTGATTTATGAGATGGAAAAGTAAAAACTCACGTACTCGATGACTCAACTAGATTACGCTTGGTTTTTTATTCGGTTTATCAGAAAGTACCCAGTACTCAGGGAAAGCAGCTAGAGATACAGTTTGGAACGACACGTCTTCCTCGAGTTGCCTGTTTACTGCAGAGTAGTGCAGAGTAAAGTGTAGTCGGTCAAATTCCCCGATTTCGCCGTTGGGTTATATGGCCCGCGCCTCGGGCCTTCGTTTGCCTCCGCTCACTGCGAACTGCAGAACCAAACGAACCGATAGAATGATGTCCACCTTTCTAAAAGCGCATCTCCTCAGTCAGATGCCACGGCCACGCATCATCAACATTCACAGCACAACACCCGGAGGTGCCGAGTAAGCAGCTTTTTCAAAATTCTTTAATGCCCCGATTTGTTCCTTCAAAAATCTTTATAACAACTACAGACTTTTCATTACCATGAAACTTTATTGAATTGGATATAATTTTAAGGACTCCGTAATATTGTGAAGCCATAACCTCGAGAGAACTTATGAAAATATATATTTTTTAATTTTGCGAACAAACTTTAGCGGTCACGGAATATATTTTTGCGTTATCATCCGGTGTTTTAGTAAATTGTCAGGAATATTCATCTATAAAGCAATGGTAGAATAAAACACAGTTTATTTTTCTCAAACCAAGTTCAAAAGGTCACTAGGAAAGAATTCGATAGAGAGGTGTGAATGACAAGAAGGCAGCGCTTCCAACTTTAGAGACAACCATCAACTCGATACTAAACAAAAATCTGAAGTTTGAAACAATGTTAAAAGCTAACTGACGGAATTTAATGATAATATATGTATTTATATTTATGTTAAAATATATTAAAATGTATAAGTTTTTACATGCGCCTCTAGCTGCGGCAGTGTTCAAATTGTATTTTTGAATAATGGAGCGTAGTAAAATAATTATTGTCTTGGCTTTTTCGTCACTCTCTTTAGCTTCTTCGGATTTCAGTCACTTTTGATGATTGGTGTTATGACTTGTACTTGTTTATTTTCACAATGTTATTCTGTTTATCATCAAATTGAAGAGTCTGTTTTCTTTGTCCTGTAAGTAACCAACGTAACCATACTTCCACTTCTGACTGCCCACTAAGTTTATTTACGTGTGATTCCCGACCGTCTGCATCTGTATCGTGTTGTTTGTGTCTACAATAAGGCTGTTGAAGTAACTGTAAACTTCGTTGTGTTTATTATCGCTTTGGCTTAATATGGCTCTCTTGACACGTAATGGACAGTGATATATTACAAGCGCGTGCTTATTATTCTAGTGAACATATCGCATACCTTGATCAAAACAATATCAACTCAAAAGTATTTTTTTTTAATGTATTAATTTATTAGGATTCTACAAACGAAATAACATGAACCAGCAAAACAGATTTATCGATATAAACTTCCTTTAATATACATTATCCATTCATTAAAGAAAACATTAAACTGCTAACACGTAAATATAGCAACATGTCAATAAGTTTTTCGATCTTCCCGAAAAAGTATTTTTTTGAGTTGTTACAGTTTTGATCTAGGTGTGCGATATGTAAATTTATATATTGACTTGTGCATCATTCTTAAAGAAAAAATATGTAAGTAAATAAATCATTTTTAAAAAGATAAACTTAATATGGAAATCCTTCAATGATCAAATTAAGGACCCGTTTAGCAAGAAGTCTAGATTCTATACACTCGAGTCCACAGTATAGAAGATACAAATAATTGAAATAAACCCCACATTCAAGTTGTAGTTATAAATGTATATAGCATAGAGCTCAACACTTAGTTAAATATTAAAACAAAGGGTTGTCATGACTTCGCACTGAAACGCAGGTCGGGGAAGACGAAGACAGTGCTACGAGAAGAAGAAGAAGAAAAGAACGGTCTCTCTGTAATCCCTAGGTATTAGAGATATAATCCGTATAATTATAATTTATTTATTCCGGAATGTGGGAAAGTTAGTTCAATCCAAATATATATACATCCCAAAGAATATACGAAGAGTTAAGGTCATTAAAAATATAAAGGAGATAAAAGAATTTAAATGAAAACGTAAGAAAAATATATTAATACACTAACACAATAAAACAAGAAACCAAATATAAATTGACCTATTTTTTCTACTCTTTATAAATAATTGTGTAAACTATGAGCAGTATTAAATAGGGTGTAAACTAAAAATATTAATATATGCGTAAGAAAGAACCGACATAAGCTCGGAAAAAAGGCGTGAGATTGTATAGTTTTCTGCTATCTAGGCAAATTCCCGTGCATCCTGCTGTCAGATTGCATACAACATCTGGATGTTTAAAATCGCATCGCGCTAAAAGACTTCTTTGGTGAATTAAGCTTCCATCGTTCTCTTCGGTGTTTATGACCGGTTCTAATCACACATACCTGTACCTGTTTGTAATAAACGTGCTATTTGTTTCGGTTGTTTTTGGGGTCTTATGTCGTGTTTGCCACCTCCTCGAGTCAAACGTTTTGGGCAAGGCAGACTCCATGTCTCTATTGTGGACCCGTACACGATACAAAAACATAGTATTTAATATATTGGCGGTGAGAATTTTAAACCGTTCGCTTATTATTACGGTTTCAATTTTTTATTGCTCGTTACTGGTTAAATATAATAATAATATTTTTCCGCGCATATTATCTGTCCAATTATTGTTCATAACATCAACAGATTCCGATTCACGAACGGTCTGTTTTTTATGTAAACATTTTTTATGCATGTGCGCCAATTGGATGTATTGAAAACTCTTTAATTAAAATCTTCCACGTTGATATATCGCATTGTGCTGTGAATGCTGTTCCAGGCCGCCAGGGCCGGTCTCCCGTGTGGTCTCCTGACAGGCTGTACAGCGGGAAGCCGTGAAGAGAGAGGAAAGAGAGGGGGAGGATTGCACCCCCCTTACTCCACCCCCTTGCGTTGCGATCGCCGTTATAAAATGGTTTAGTTTAATCAGAAGCTGGAAGTCATTTTGTTATGGCCTTATGAAAGCAGAGCGTAGATTTCTGGTTCATGTACGAGTATGTTGTGTAAAAAATATTTTGAAGCATTCAATGATTACTCAAGCCGCCTGGGTTGGATTATTGTAAGAGTTTTTAACTTTATGCGGGCATATGTTTTGTGTTATCAGTTGAGGCATATAAAGACAATAGTGCTTTATAAAGAATTTGGTTTTACGTCATTTTATTCTTTTTTCTGAATACGTCTTGAACTTTCACATTTTAATGGGTGCATCGAGTCCAAAAAGCAATCATTTCCAATATAATTTTCTTTTCGTTGGGTTTAACGTAATTTGTAGGGTCAACCGAGGAGTTGGGGAATTGAAGACTGCTAGAACCATTTATGTCGTTTGCGAGGTCATCGGCCTGCTAACATTACAGAAGCTGCTTTTCAAGACTTGGTTGGACTTTGGTTCACAGTTGGAAGCCCATTCTACATCCGCCCTTTCATAACGGCAATGCTCTTCATAATTGACTCGGCTAATTCTTCACTTCCAAGTGGAGATGGTCGGCATTCGTGATGAACCGGTCCCTTTTGGAATAATTGTAAAAATTCGAAAAATTGTAATGACAGCCGAAAAAAATCAGTTGGCTCCTGACCCGGAAATTCGCTAGCCACCTCCCCCCGGTTCTTTTCCTTCAGAATTTAGCTAAACCCCCCCCCTGATATAAAAAAATCCCCAATCCAAACAAATTATACCATCCCGCCATCGAGAACCGCTTTCACTTTGGTCTCCCTGGAACCGCAGTGACACCACATTTCGGATATCGACCATCTCTACCTCTAAGCCACCGGATTTCTTCGTGTGTGGAATCGTGGAATGTAAACCTGCCATCCATCACATTGGGAGTCATTTGTAAACAATGCCACGAACTTGCATCAGCTCGACACAACGCGAGTGCTATATGAAGTTTCATATAAAATAAAACAGGGATACATTACACCAAATTTAACAAACAAAAAAATTACAGTTTACATCAGCGGCAATTCAGTCGGTGTGGGTCGTACGTAGGTGATTCGGGTTCAGCGAATGTTTGCAGTTTATAAAGATGAATATTGATTGACACATTGCAGAAAGGAAGTTCTGAGCTTAATGGCTGCGGGTCAGGTGATGGGTCGATGGGTGCTTGGTGATTGGTGACTAGTCATCAGTGGCTGGCTTGTCCTCCACGTTTATGGAAACTATAATAATTAGTTCTCGCCCACGCCGGCGCGTGCTTGTAGTTTATAGCTATTTTGTCCATTTTAATCTGAAACTATTTATTTAACAATTCTCGAGTATGGCGTGTTGTCATATATTTTTTACGGTTAACTCATGTTTTAAATTTTCATAGCTCATGATGAAAATGACGCGAGAGCTGAAAATAGCTGCGTTGACCTATACATTTCAGTTGGAATATGCTGTGCAATTTGATATACATGGCCTGTTCAAAAGAAAAGGTGAATTTTGAATTTTCGCGGGCTGTGTACATTCGATTATCGTTTTTTTTGTTATGTTGGTACACATATGTTTATCATATGTGTACCAACATAACAAAAAAAACGATAATCGAATGTACACAGCCCACGAAAATTCAAAATTCACCTTTTCTTTTGAACAGGCCTCTTATGCCTATGACACCAGAATTCTCCGTTCGAGAGTTTTTGATAATTATTTTTATCATTATTCTTCTCAAACCGAGTTCAAAAGGTCACTAGGAAAGAATTTGATAGAGAGGTGTGAATGACAATGTAAGCTAAATTATTATTTTGTTTTTATGAGATCAATCGAATTTAAAATGAATGGTTTGATTCGCTTGCAAGGCGTACCCACAGGAACTATTGCGAATAGTCACCTCATTATGTAGCCCTTCACAATGCACCAAGTCCCCTCAGACGGTTAGTTCATAGTCACAGTTCACGCTGTGAACCGTGACCTGTGAACCAGTCGCTGGTCATAATATAGTATGTACCTAGTTAACTCCCTAATATTATATGACGCGATTTAACTGACTCATGATAGCGGCTAAATGACTCCTAAGCCACGCCGATGAAAATATTAGCATTACAGAAACACGTATTATATTATGAGTTATAATTGTTCACTTGTACCTAGACAGGCCCTACTTCCCCACCTTCCTCTTTCCTGTCTCCTTCCCCTCTCTACTTCCTTCAACCTCACAACATACCCCGAATTGGGGATGGCATAGTTCCTCTAGCTTCGGGCAGTTGGGAATCTGCTCTATGATTGAGAGGGCCGCTCTGGGCAGCGCTTTGCTGAGTAGCCATTTTGTTAAGCTATCTACCAACTAATTACAGGGCGCACTGCCTTAGCGCCCGTTCACAAGTCCGGCGTTAGTATAATACGAAATATTCATGTGGATAACTTTTTGTTAGTTGTGCTGTAATCGTACCCGCAATCTCCCGACTAATAGTCGAATGCGTAAACCACTTCGCTAAGGAGGACATGATGGACAAGGCGGCGGAACTGGCGAGCGCCTCAGCGCCTCTTGTATTATCACACAGTTTGTAAAATATCACCACTTGTAGAGCTATTAGTCCTCGTGGGTTCACATAACATATAGCGAGGGTGTATATGATGACTATTGTTTTAGATTTTGTAAGGTGCCAAAATTGATTAAGGTTAAGGCTGCCTATCCAGGCTAGACCCAGGGAACCGATCCCTTCGGTCCGGCTGTTTGATTCAAAACTCCACGGCTTCAAAGCAGCAGCCGGCGGGCGATTTTCTTCGAAAACAAGTCGTGTTTTCAACACGACAATAACATAATATATTTGAATACAGACGTCTCTCGTAACATCATTCAAACATTGGTCAATATTATTCTACATTATACCAAATCGGAGCAAGTGGATGAGTTTGTGTATTTAGGAAGAATGTTTACGAGAGACGGAAAGGCTGATAAGGATATTGAAAGAAGGGTGAACGCAAGAAACTCCATCAATGGAGGACTGAATGCTGTTGGCGCAAATAAAAAAAATGTTCGAAGAAGCGAAGCTAGCAGTCCACAATGGAGTGCTTATACCAACCCTGATGTATGACAGTGAGGCATGAAACTGGCAGAGGAAGGATGAAAGTAGACTGAATGTTTTAGAAATGAGATCCACGAGGCGAATATGCGGTAAAACCATGTATGACCGTGTTCAAAATGTGGATATCCGGAAAGAATGCAAGGCTGATGTAAGCGTACTGAATAGGATTAAGAAAGGGACGCTTAGATGGTTTGGGCATGCAGAACGAATGAACGAAGAAAGTAGTGTGAAAATAATATATGACACGAAAGTGAATGGAAGAAGAAGTCAGGGACGTCGGAGGAAAACACGGCGCGATCAAGTGAATCAAACACTTAAGTCGGACCATGCGAAGAGTCAGAATAACAGAATACTGTATATGAATGTGAATGAAGCAATGAATGTACGCCAAGACCGTCCTCTCTACCTACCCCTCCGGGGAAATGTCGTGGTGGTTAGTTAGTTAGTTGATATTGTATAAAACAGAAGAATATTTCTTAGTTTCAACGAACTTCGGGGAGGTCAGATCGACAGCCCGCAGCCCCCTTGTTTCCCCTCTCTCCCGCAGCCCGGCGACCGGCGACCGGGAGCTGGAATCGGCTTTTCTTACTGACCAATCAAAGTTTTCCCCGATACTTAAGTTAAGTGAACACGGCTAGGAGCAAACTTTTCTTTTTGGTAAAAAGAAAATCCCAAAAATTTTCGCCAACTTTTAGCGTAATAATGTAATGGTCTGTTTATTTACTAGAACGATACATTTTTTGCCGATTTTCCGAGAAGTACGAATGATTTCGTAATAAATAAAACGTTTAAATTTTTTTTTTCGAGGGAAGCAAAAACTTGGGGGTGTGACATTATAATATATGGTATATTAAATGAATAAATGCACGTTGTAAAACACCACTTTATTTAAGTTAACCGCCATCCAGGTTTCGCTTATCTCAAGCTTCGTCAGGACTTAGTTAATATAAAAGCCCTGACGAAGCTTGAGATACGCGAAACCTGGTTGCCAGTTAACTCAAATAAAGTGGTGTTTTTAAAAGTGTATTCTCTCATTTAATTTTTAATTTAATATTTTATACTGTTATCATATCATTGAAAGTATCATAACGTTTAAGCCTCATTCTCATTTCAGCGTTATTTCAACGCGTTATCATACTCGCACAAGCCCGTTTTTGCTCAAGTGCCTATTAAATTGAGTTTGAGGCTAAAGTTACCCTCAGGCCGGAGTAAGCAGCTAACTTCAGGCTCAACAACTGTCATGGCTGAAGCGTTGGCAAACCGACAGGAACTGACAGCGACCTCATGCATACCATAACGCCTGCGGCCACTCTGGGGATGGCTAAGCTATCATCCCTTCAAAAACTCACGTCAAAAAGTCTCAGCGTCGATTATTTTGCTTCTCTGTGAACACGGCTAAGTACGAAAAAAACAAAACAAAAATAGATGCATACGAAACACTAAAAAACTAACTACACACAACGTTTCTTTATCAGAAGAACAAGCACGCAATACAAAATATCGTCGCTGGAGAGTCAAAAGAGCTGTTTTGGGAAGTTTACACCAATTGTATTATATTAACAATTATTATAATTACAATTCATAAGCCTTCAGTACCTGGTTGAATTTTGAAAAAAAAAATTACTCAGTTAAACTCAATGCTCTCGCTAAGTTACCTGAAGCCACAAAAGCTAAAAAAGTTCCAAACTTGTGTCGTTTGAGGTAAGCCTTCTATAAAACGGTATATACATTTTAAATGGCTGAAGCGCCGCAAAAGTCTTCAGAATCTTCAGTCGCAGAAGTGTCGTTCAAGCCCTTTTGCCTTTCCAGCGACAGTATTTTCAAACGCTGATTTTTTGTACTTTGTATTTTTTTTCGAGTCAATTTACTTAATGTATATTACAAAAATTAAAATCATTAGGCCAACTATGAACTCCCTACCCCTGCTGTGTGTTACAGAACCTTTATTTGTTTTCATTTTCACTCTCATTATGTGGTGTATCTTTTATATTGTTTGATTTTAATTTCTTATTTTTTAATTTGCTATAATTATTATTTATAATTTTGTAACTGTTAATTCATGGTGGAATTCCATTTTAATGATTTAATAAAACAAATTATTAACTTTATTCCACTTTTTTATTTTTTGACTTGACCTGTTTCAGCCTATAACATATAAAAGTAAACTGCTGTAAAAGTGCATAATAAATATAATCATGTAATTATACCATAATACTGGGAGTAACCCAATAATTAGGAAATTTTATGGAAAATCTAGACATTACAATTAAGATGGGAAAACCTAAAATAAACTCATTAATAATCAGTATTCACCAACCTTGCATTATATAAATACATCGTAAAATCATACTTAGAGAAATACAACTGTAACCCATATTAAATAAAAATTCATACCAGATAGATATATAAAATAATAAACTAAAAGTAACTTGTAACTAGTAAAATCATGCAGCAATACTGATAAATATAATTAAAGTAAAAGCATGGTTTACTACCCCTGACATCCCAAAAATAGTATATAAGCCATAGAATAAGAACAACCTGTACTAGTCTGAAGATGACCGTTATAGGCTGAAACCGGTCCAGTCAAAAAATAAAAAAGTGGAATAAAGTTATAAATTTGTTTTATTAAATCGCTATAATTATTGTTTCTTAGTTATTTTTTTTAACCTTTTTGTGATTTTGCCAAAGATCTGACCGCCCTGCCACGCAGATAGTCGAATAATCCTGCAAAATTAACAAAAAACTCTACAGATAATATTTTCCATGTTATGGAACAACCTTTTTGTGATGTACACCATCTAACACCCCACCTCCCGTATATCATTATCATGACTTGCGTTATATGGCGGTATTTTTTTTACTTCCACAGGTGGTTTCGATAAAGCTGAGGGTAGTAATGGTGGTGTAATTTCTCCCTTAGGTGCTGTTTTTATCGCGTGGGTATTTTATATATGGTATTTTACAAAAGCGATGTTGATTTTCCAGGATCGCAGCTTCTCCGGTTATTCTTGAATAATCCCGTTGAATAAATAAGGCTAACTGCGTTGTTTTCGAAGCCGATTCGATGTGGGCGTAAATAGCAAACACGCACACTGATATGTACATTCAATATTCAAACACGTGTTTTCATAATACATTAATAGGTATCTCTCGATAGGTATTTTATCGGCGGGGAACTAAGTGTCAAAATATCCTTAGCTGAATGCCACTTGGTTGCTCAGAAGAAATGCTCTCTTATCCGTAGGTTCGTCACCTGTTATTTTACATAGACCCTTTCCCAGCATATATTCCTAGTATCTACTTAAAGTATTTAAGTTATAATTTTTAATTCTTTACATTACAATGAAAACGTTATTAAATCACTAGTAAATAGTTACTACCCGGCTTCGTCGTGGAGTAGATTTCATTTTTTTTTTAATTAGCGAGTAAATATGGAACAAAGAATAGGACATCTTGTCTTATTTTCTAACAAATTTCAAAATTCCATAGTATAAAGCACACTAGGTTTAACTTATATCTGTATCCTATTTCATAGTCAATCTAAGAAAAAAAAATGACCAGTGGATAGGTTAAAGCTTGAGTCGGAAATGACATGGCGAGCTGAAAATAATTCCCTAAACCTAGACATTTCGAACAACAATTGTAAAAAATTCACGATGCCAGAGCTCACCGTTCAACATTTGTTGCTTCTTCTTCAGCACACAAATGTTCCGCTTAGTTAAGATTTTGGTTGGAAGTTGGAACTCTAATCGTTGTATTTAAAAAGTTCCACCTAGACTTTTTCACGTTAGAAATATAAAGCAGTGGCTCATCCATTCCCCAACAACAGGGGTTATGGAAAACCGTCCACTATAGCGATGATTTTCCATGTGGAAGCAAAGCGTCTCGCGCCGTGTCGGTGTTCAATCACCCCGCCTCCCCTTGGCGACAGAGCACGCACGGAGTGCACCGCTACAACCATAGTGATGCGCGTATCGATTCCCGTGTGATCCCCACTATGATGCGTCCCGACGCGGCAGACGGCCCTGGTCAGACTACGCCCCCGCCCTGCGCCCCCCCGCCCAGGTTGCCAGGCGACGGCGGCACAGCCTGCACCACGCCGCCCGCTGGTGGCGTAGGCTGCATGTCAACCACCCCACATCACCCCGCCCACCGCCCACCACTACCCCGACAGCTTCTACCTTCCTACCATCGATTTCATTATCTTATTCTGCCGGTTACCTATTACGTCGCGATAACAATGATTAATTATCAGAGTTAGAAATACAAGTTCTTGCGTATTTTCAGCAACATTTTGAATAGTTATGTTACGTTATGTTACGTTATGCTACGTTATGTTACGTTATGCTACGTTATGTTACATTGTGTTACGTTATGTTACGTTGTATTACTTTATGTTACGTTAAGTTGAGGTACGTTATGTTACTATAAATTCTGTTAGGTTACATTATATTAGCTTCTGTAACGTTATAATATAACGGTCATATTATTAACTAATGTTATGTTATTTTAAGTTGCGTTATGTTACCTTATTTTACGTTGGGTTACGCCAGCGTATGTTAGGTTGCTTTAGGTTACGTTTTACGTCCGATTACGTTAAGTTACTTTAGCTTAGGTCAGGTAAGGTTTGGTTATGTTTTGCCTCAGTTATAATTGTGATGTATGAATAGGGTATAACAAGTCGAACCCGATAGACTTTGCTCTACGGTGATTTTTTTCTATTAAGAACTTTCTTCCTTTTTTATTTCTCTTTTTTTAAAGAAAGACAAACATTCCCGGGTTACGAATAACCTGACAATATTTGGAAAGCTCCAACTGCCATCATTATAAGCGGAAGATATTTATTGTGGAATGATGGAAGGCTTAACTAGCAGAGGAATTGAACCCACGACGCCCGGGTGGGAATCCGACGCGTTTGTCCACTCGGCTACTAACCGGTCAAGATTCCAAATTAACATTTTCCCCTTTTCTCCAAATAAGCCATGTAATAAAGTATATCGGGTACGTCCTGTTAGACCCTGTATATTGTGTCATTTGCAATAATTGTAATTCAAAAATATATAAAACTCTTATCAAACATTTAGTGACTTGTAAGTCGCCAATAAAAAAAATCATTTATCATTTTCCTGAACGTACCTAAATCGTTGTCGACAAAATAACGATATTAAAGTTATCAAAAACATCGTAAATCAAATGAAGCGGAAAAATAATTTTAATAACTGCACTTGTACAGTTTAGTGTCAGGCCTGTACAATGTTGCAGTATTGCAGGTTTCAAGTATATGGTATTATCAGGTAGAAGGTCTTATCTATGGTGAGGGCTGTCAATGCTAAAAGTAGAGTATGGTTTTATATTCTGTCATATTTCCTTATCGCCATTTGCTAGCGGGAATGTTACCCCAGACTGAGCTTTTGCTTATCACTGTTTAACGAATGTAATATTTGCTGTAGATTTTCTAACACTAATTAAGTGAGACAATATACGATATATTTGCACCTTGTTCCATCGTCAACATGAAAGGGACGCTTACATGGTTTGGGCATGTAGAGCGAATGAACGAAGAAAGGACTGTGAAAAGAATATATTATGCGAAAGTGAATGGAAGAAGAAGTCGGGGATGCCCGATGAAGACATGGCACGATCAAGTGAATCAAATACTTGAATCGGGCCATGTGAAGAGTCAGAATAACAGAAGAGTAGTGAATGAAGCAAGGAGTGAGTGCCAAGACAGAGTTGTATGAAGGTTCGTCCTCTCTGCCTACCCCTCTGGGGAAACGGTGTGATGGTTAGTAAGTTAGTGTTCCATCGTCGAAATGATCTCCTCAGTATCGCCCTAGAGAGAGAACACTATTTGTAATCAAACCGTTTCATGAAATGGCTTTAGCTGCGTTTAGTGACTACATCTGGTTAGCTAAGTACTTCTAGCCTTCCCCTTTGTTATATTTCTCTGGCCCCGGATAGTTGTAATTCTTGTACGGTATCTTAAAAAAAATAATTTGTGAGTCGAATTATTCTATTATTAAGATCTCTTTATGAATCAGCGTTGCATTGTGTGCATCATATTTTATTTAGAATTTACCGTTTCAATTTATTGCAGTTTTTTTAATAAGTCACGACTCCATATTTGTATGCAGTCACGTTCCAATTATGTATCCACTAATAGCTGTGATTGCTTAATAAACAGCACTTTATTGAGATACTCGGAAATTAGTCGATTATTATTTTTTCTGACCTTTTCAAATCACCCAGACGGAATCAATCAAGTACTTTTTAAATGTCATTTGTGAAAAATAAATCACGAACATAAGAGGACACAGTATTCTAGAAATAAATCAGTAGGGGCGCTACCAAGATGTGCCTTTGCATTCGTTCGTGTTCTGTTAAATTGCGAAAAATATTATACAATAAGGCTCGGTTCACACGTTCGGGTTCTTTCTGCTCGGAATCGCTGCGGCGAGGAATATTCTTAGAGTATACAAGAGGTAGCCCAAGCCAAGGCAGTGAAGTCAGTTTTGGACTTGTTTTTGATGATTTTAACATGACTCGGCGCAAATGGGCGCGGCTAAGACTAAGGCTACGGTATTTATATATCCATTCATATCACATATCGACATAATGTTTTTGTGTATTCGTATAGCCACTTTTTCACAGTATTTTTATCAACAAAAATATAGCATCTAACCTAAAAAACCGTTTAGTTGTGTCAAGTTTAGTGGCAAAATAAAAAATGTGGGCGGAGTCCCGCCGTTAACCAGCGAAAATAGCCAGCTTAAGATCATTACGACAGTATATAGAAGCGTTCCAAGAAATTTGTTGTCTCTTTCTCTCTCATGGTGTACGATGTAAAAACTCGGAAAAAGTGATTTATTACAATTTCAGATGGGTTGGGTAAAACAAATTAGCTATCCCTCCATATATTGTTACTTCAAGGGAATATTATATTTTAGATGGAGCACTGCACACACACCGCACGGCACCGTCCATGGAATCCATCGGTATTCGAATAATAATTCAAAGTGCGGAGCCGCAGCAGAAAGAACCCCGACGTGTGCACCAAGCCTTATCCTTTATTTACAGGTGACGTCAAAAGTGTTCAAAATCATACGATTTCACTAACTATTCGTTCAAATAAATTCACGCTGATTAAACCAACGTTACTCGAAAGGCGGGATGAAAGTAATAATGCTTTTCGTACGCCGGATAGAAGGGGTGGAGTAGGGTGGTGTTTACTTTAGCAAGCTGGAAGGTGTTATGTCCGAGGTGTAAAGTTCAATTCATTCTGATGGACGTATAACAATAATCTCAAATATTTTTTCGAGGAATATCTCGGGAAGTAACTAATCTGGCCTTAACCGCTTATGTTATTGCTGAAAATCGATTTGCAAATTTTGGAAAACGTTTTACGGTAAGAATGTACACGTTACGATTTACATCCCGAGTGCATCCTCAGACATTTGATATTCTGTTACACATTCATCAGAAAAAAATGAAATGGGAAACTCGGGCAAACCCCGTTTATGGAAAGTTACGTCCTCTCAAGACGTTAGTGTGGCTCTACCATTTCAGTAGATACGAGTACATATTTCAATTCATCTACATCGAAGTTCAGTTTTTTTCTTTACTTATTACCTTTCAATACATACCCCTCTCAAGGCACCACCGCACTCAATATGCATAGGGAAGATATCGCCCGTTTTAGGAATCGCTGGTTTGAACCAAGAATCTGCGACGTTTGTTTGCGGAGTAACTAAATGCCAGCTTCACATGGTGAACATACACACGACGCTACATCGCGTGTCCTGATCACATCCTCCGCGCACACGCTGGCTGCTGGCTGCTGGCTCCGAACAATGTATTCTCCGCATTGTTCCGACGGGGAAATAAAATGAAAGTAATCATTCTCTCCGCCATCTCTGTTACAACATCTCGGGCCCTCTCCTCGGGCCGCGGAGGGGGGCACCGTGGGACCATTGTTGTCCTCCGCTTTGCAGAAATCGTATCATTAAGTGCACTTTCCGGCTCACACGTTTCAGCGGGCTCTGAACGGTGGAATCATTGACAACAGAAATCCAAACGATACTCCAAGAAGAACAAAGGTAAAGTTTAAACAAAATTTTCACCAAATATGGATAGCACGGTATATCTCAAGCTGTTGCTAATAATGTGAACTTCTATAATCGCGTAATATGTGCCTTAAGCTAGACACAGTTGTGGTACCTAATCCTTGTGCTGAAATTCAATTTGTAGCAGATTACCTTAGATAAGGACATTTGCAAGTAATAATATTTTTGTTTGTACAGATACATATGTTATCTGACGTACGTAGTACGATGATTCGTAGACGTATTATTCGGTGCGGATACATGTATCTTTATTGCGTGGCCCATGGGTATATTTGGTTTTGCACGTAGATCACAATGAGTTACAATTTGCTACCCAATAAACACGGTAATCCGATCATGTCTCAGAATTGGCGCTAATTTGATGATTGATGTAAAATTAGATTCTCCCGTCCAGTTGTAGTCGCCTGTCGCCGGTCGTGAGGGTGTCGACAACTTCCTTTGTGGTCCTTTTGCAGATCCACGATCTTCGTGCGGGCTCAAATCGCAATAGCCGTCTTCGTTTGACGATATGCAATAAGTTTATTACTCCGGCGCGTCGTGCGCCCCGTGGTGCATCTCAATTCCGATAATTGCGCCTGCAAAACAATATTCCGTTGTGCAAGCTGCGAGTTGCTGGTTGCTAGTTGCCAGTCGCCAGTCGCCAGTTCCGAGCTGCAAGCTGTCGCAGCGGCAGCGGCAGCCTGTCGCAACGAGGAAATGTGCTGGGAATTATGTACGGTGCTGCAGCCCGCCCCTCTCGGCTGAGGCGGCTGATTTCTATCGAATCCCCTATCCCACTGCCCGCTCCCCACTGCCCATCAGATTGGCGATGCAGTGAAAGCACACGGAACCAACATCGTGGCGGTAGTCAGTATTTGCGAGGAGAAACTTAGGACACTTACTTCTTTAAATCCACGTAATTCCTCCAATTATATCGATTGCCATATTTTTTAATAACACCGCAAAGACACTTTGCAAAGGTAGAAATTAACAGAAAATTGTAATTAAATAACCTTAAAATTACTTAGCTATTCACCTAGATTATACATACGAAAGCTGATTTTGACAGAGGTTGCGGAATGTGATGTTTAGATTTGTGGGATAAAATTAAATAATTTTAAAATTTGCGCAATCGAACAGAAAATATTAAATTATAAAATTGTGTACAAGCTATCACTGAAATATATATTTATTTATTATTTTACTTGAACATACATTTTTTTTATTAGTTGGTAAATTGCCCATCCCACTAGGCATAAGCCTGTGTTGGGATGGCAATTTGCAAAAGTGGTTTTTTTAGCTACATGGTAACATGTTAATATCGAAAATATAGTACATACATATACGAGTATGTTTTGCCACCAACTTTAAAATCATGCTCACCTCACAAAAATACGGAATGTCAGATGATTGTTGACTGAATGTCTTCAAACACCAGTCGATAAATTATTCAACAATTGCTATCTTTATTTCTATCAAAGAAAAGGCCAAAGAAAAAGACAATCTCTGTTTAAAATTTGGTTTGACAATACCTTAGGAAGATGAAACAGGGACCAACCAACACCGAGTGCCAAAGAGTATTTATAAAAAATATATACGAATACGGTGTGAATAAAATGTGTATTTGATTTTTTTTTATCAAAAGTTGTTCATGTGTTAATATTACATTTGCATACAGTGGTGGTCTTCTAGTGATCACAATGGCGATACAATCAAGATACAAAATTTCCTTTTCAGTCATCGATGTGATCCAATATTTCATTATTTAATTATTCCAATAATGTGCTATTACCGAACCTTTCCAGTATTTCAATTTTGTCTCTTTTCCCAGAAATTCTACGGACCTAAACCTGACCAATAGTTAACTTAGTTTAGAAGCTCGAAGTACATTTACTTTTCAAACTACTTAGCGAACTCCAAAGGAAAATTTGACGAAACCCCGAACCATCTAGACTTATTGTGAATAAAATAAATTTCTAGAACAAGGACCTACCTTTCGTATTCTTCCGTCGTTTTCACTTTCCAAACCTGCTATCTGAATTGTGTTGTATTCGATCTCTCGCGACCGCGGTTTATTTTCTTTTGGGTATACATATCCACAAAGCATTTCAACCTGGTGATTTGATTCCTAGTGGGAAACGTACGGCTTACGATTTCCTGTGTGCAGAAAGGCAGTATGTGTTTTGCCCTGTCGATCTTATTGTTAGGTATTGGTTTTCTAACGGACTAATCAATAGCCCATCAATCACTGCAACAAGTTGTGTTGTGAATTCTTCACAGTCATCTAAGAGAATATTCACCTTTGGAGATACTATCAAAGTTGTAGATAGCTACATTATAGTATAAGTATAACTTCATTATGGCTTTCGATTTGACGTCACTACGGTATACCGCAAGCTTAATTGCTTCAATGCAAATTCTTACTCATTTAATAACAGGTATTTGATATGCATTGCGACACTGCTTGTCGTTCATTCATAAAATTCTGTGTGCCTGTAGGTAGTTGATTAGATTTTTCTCTTCACTAGATTAAGTAAGTAATTAGGTAATTGCCTAATTACTATATATTTTCCTTACGAATAAGGTTTAAGCCACACTGTTCGTATGCCAAGGTTTCGTCAGCCACAGTCAACTCGACTACTGAGGTATTCGGGTAAGTACTTAGCCAGTGTTACGGAATGGAGCCTACTATAATTGTTTTCTTAGCCATTCTCTTTCAGCTTATCGACTGTTACAGCCGATAGCTTTCTGTTATCTGCCCCATTGTTCTGACGGATAATGAAAGTTGGTGGCGATAGACGAGGTCTCGTATGAAAAAAGAACGAAAGAATGGCAGAAAACACAGAGCGTCCGCAATATCCGCTCGCCGCTGCACTCGCTCTACATCCCAGCCGAGTGGAAGTGACGTCGTGTCGTTCGAAGAACGCTGTTCTTTCTTATTTCCTTTCTCCCAGCACGTCGTGCCTTCCGGTATGCGACAGGAGTGCCGGACTGTGAAAGCTCTGGGAATACCATCTTATGCGCAGCTTTAATTAATAGTTTATTCATTTGGCAAACAATTTGCTTAGCAAATCTGTGGCTTGTTTTCATCTATTATGTCGATCGTTCGAGACGTCTCACGAGACTTATCGAGACAAGGAGCCCCCCGAGTGCTACTTCACTCTCAAATCGCGCAGTTGTTTCTTTGATTATTATTGGTTGTATAGTGGCTTCGTTCGCTTATTACCACTACCTTCTCCACATCTTTACCCGCTCCGCGGTGATGGTTCCATGACACGAAGAACGGTGAGACGAAGCAAGCGCGTCAACTACTCGTACGGCTCGGCCCCTCGGTTCTCGGTTAGTTTCTTCTCGTCGAGAGCGTACAGCCGGCATTATAATAATTATTGGTAATATTCGTGCTGACTTGAATATCGTCAGCGGTTCATTGAAGAACCTGACTAAAACTGTAAAACGTTTACAAATACGTATTCGGCCCAACACAATACGTACCCAGAGACGTGTACTCCGTAAAGGAAGATAAGCACTGCCTACCCTGCCGAGTTAGTGCTCGGCTTACCGTTAGCCCTCTGCACACGGAGATACTCAAAGGAAACTGATCACGGACGCAAATTACTAACCAGTCCGCGATGAGTTTGACCCTTTGTAATTAAATGAGACACCGCACACGGCGCTACCGTCACTAAACTAACGCTTTAGTCACCAGTGGCTAGGAAACTCGACCTGTCGACTCGTTTTGTTTTCTTGAGTCTCCTAGTTTTTCGTTCGGTTAAATACATCAACGTTTCTTGTCACATCATTTTATTTTATAATATTATCGTATATATTTATTTAACGTAAATATTTTATATCATTTCATTGTATATATTTAATTTTATCATAATTTTATTTTTATTCACGAAAACGATCGATTAACAAGTGAATACAAGATTAGTGGGAGAAGTAGAAATATATCCCGTTTTATATAACTTCACCACCGTGTACACACCACACAAGAAAACTACCGATTTGGATCACTTGTCAGAGTAGCCCGCGTGTGCGGAGCTGCGTCACTAAAGAGTTTGTTAACCGGCTAGTAATTTCAATCACAAACCAGTTCAGTTTCTTTTGAGTATCTCCGTGTGTATACGGCCTTACTGGCGCATTGTAATATCAGCTATCAACGCACCTATAAAATTATACGAAATGCCAAAGCTTATTATTTGGCAGAAGTCTGCTAGGTACGCCAGTTATATTTACGTTACTTTGTTTTAGAAAGATTGTGAATAAATAATACGGAATTGGTGATTATAATCAATTCGTTCCGGCCCCGCAAGCATCGTAAGTACGTGCATTAGGCTGGCTCGTCAATGTAAATCGTTATATCGGGGTCTCAATATCAATACTTACGTATTACTATTTAGATCATAACCTCATTTTAAATTTTCCGATTCAATAGATTTTTTTCGGTGCTCTATCGAGACTTGAATATTATACGACAATTCTGTAGGTGATTTTGCAAGAAATTAATACATTTTTATTAAACGTAGTATTCACGTTTCAGCAGTTTATCACTCGAGTTTGACAAATAGTATGTTTTCCGCGTATTTTCACGGCTCTGTTCAAAATTGTGTCAATTGTGGAATAGTTTCAACGTTATCAGTGTTCACTTTTGAGACCCCCGACGTATCCAAATTCGCGAGCCAGCCTAACGCACGTGTATGGGTGTATGGAGCCAGCACGGTGAGAGAGTGGTGTACTACGAGCCACTAGTATGATGTATGTTTTATCTTGCGGTGAAAAAGCATGTTTACCTTTCACTCTAGGTCTTGAGAATATTGTTTGAACAAGCTTCAAGTTTTCAGATGATATTTTAAAGTCTAAAATAGACATCTTTCGTGTATCTTTACATTACTTTCAGTATCTATTGCTACTGTTGCGCTGTATTTAGTGTACTATCCACATATGTTATATATTAGATTGTTTCCAATCAAACTTATTAATAGGTTAGAAATAATTTGACCCAAACCCATCTTACGCCCAACCGGCGAGACAGCACTCTATATGTTATACACCTGAATGGTTTCTGAGGAATCTGTAACAAACATATCAAATGTTTTTCAAGGAAACACTCAGGATGTAGGTAACTTATATTTTAGATTAATAAAAACTAAAAGAAATGAAAAAAATAACTTTGTATAAGACCACGAATATCATTTTAATTTTTATGACTGACCGGTTTCGCTTAGCCTAAGCCTTATCAGGGTAGAAAATAAAATAAACAAAAAATACGAAGCGTGGGGTTATATATACATACAGAGGGAGAATAACAAATTATAAAATAAAATAACAAAACAATGAGAAAACAATCGAATAACATTTAAATTATAACAGAATGAAAGAGACATAATATTAATTGAAAGAGACAAAACGTCAACTGAGAGGTGATTAAAGAATAATGATAAATTTTATGATTTTTTTATGAAATATACAAAAAAAAAAAAATATATATATATATATATATATATATATATATATATATATATATATATATATATATATGTATATATTAACAAAAACTGTTCACACTCTTACTTTATTTTTCTGTGCGATGAATTACTTAGTTCCCGAGATGTTCATCAGAATGAATTAAAATGAACACCTCGGGCAGAACACCCTTCTAGGCCTGCTACTGCAAACTCGACCATATATGCCCTTCCTATACGCCTTGCGGCGAACACCTTTGTTTGTTCGGTCCACCTTTTTGTCTTAGGCCGTTCTTAGCTCAATCGCCGCTCGGGAGTCGGCGGATAGAGATATCAGATGTGCGTATATCGTCAGCTTGAATCCTTTATTTATTTTGACGAATACTCGAAAATATTATGTTAATAAAGGGTTATTGTGTTTTTTCACAATTTAAAAGAACAAGAACGAATGCATACGAAATTGATCTATTTTTAAGTCTTCTCCCATTTTTTGGAAAAACTCCTCATCGGTTTACTTGTATGGTGGTGTGTTCTTTTAAGCAACCCATTTGTCAGGATTAACCTCAGCTAACTGATAAGGAAGTTCAACGTACTGTCAACAGGACTCGAGACGTTTGCGAAGTTTTTTGTTGTTTTCGGATTGTGATTTTATGCATTTCAGTATGTTTACTAAATGATTTATTCACAGTAAATAAACTAGTAGGTATATTGATTAATTTCAAAGTTTTACTTTAAATAATTGCCGGTAGGGAATCATTGGAAACAACCGCCGTTGGTGTGATCGATTTAGGTTCAGATATTTCAACAACAGTCGGCATTCACCTCTATTTAGAATGTGTGACATGTTAACGGTCCAGGTTAACCGCCGATTCTCAGCCTGTCAGTGTTTGCTTAAATTTTAATGCCCGTTATGCTTGCCTTCTTAGTCAACGGCTGATCAAACAACCCGATTTAAAATTTGACCAAACGCCGACTGGGCGAGAATCGGCTGTTAACGGGAACCGTTTAAATGTAAAAAAATATAAATAATAAATGATTTGTGACAAATTCAATTGTGTGAGGGGTTCAAACAAGTACGCGTTAGTGTACCTACTATGTATTAGATTGATGTAGTATAATATATGTTACCATCTAGCTATAGGATGTTGGCAGTTGGCACTGTATGAAGTGTTCAATTGTATGCTAAGTGTCGACTCGGCGGAGTCCAGTGGTCTAGAGTCTAGAGTCTAGGTCTAGAGTCTGGTCGTGTGACGGGCCGAGATGTGGGTCAGGAAGTTGCCCACAAATAGATGCCCCCTCCCTTTCCTTCCCTCCCTTCGCCAGCCCCGGGACTACCCGCCGTAGCGTACCGGCAATACTAAAGCAGAATTTCGACGAAAACAACATGATAGTAATTATTTATTACAATTTTTTTAAATTATTAATTCTACGATGAAATATTTACGAGTATATTTAAAACCCAATAACTTTATGCACATCACTTTTTCATGTTAATCTCAAATACAAATATGTATATGAAAATGTGATGTTAACAAAGATATTTGGTTTTCAATTTTACTTATGTTCACATTGTTATCTTGACAGACCTTTCGTAAGAACCCTGATTTATTCAGTTTTGTGTGATCTTTTCTTTTAACGGGCCACCGTGCAACTAATGATACCACATTTAGGAAATTAGTTTGCGTGGACAACTATGTATTATACGGTGTTCTCAAGAGGCTATCACACGAGTACCTAAAGAAAGAATATTTTTTTTACCTTGTTCCAGAATGGAAGATATTCCCTATATTGCCCTGGTGAGTGATCACCGTTCAGAATTGAAACGTTGCTTGAAATAGCTAGGTCTGAATATCCAGGTACTTCTTAACCAACCTCTTTCCCACATAATTTTTGTTGTTGATAAATTGGCATACAGAGTACCGGGGCCAGTTAGGGCTCCTGCTCTTTCAAAATGGTGAACTATTATTTAGGTTGTTGATTTAAGAAATTTATGCTTTTTTGCGAGAAAATATTACGTACATACTAAATTGCGGGAATGGCTGCAGGAGGCTGATCCTTTCGAAGGATTTTTACATATTTTGTTCGGACTCACCCTTATTCGCTACCCTTAGACTGACAACATTTCCGAAGTCGGGGACGCCGTAGTCCCCCTGGCTCCTGGCATTAGGGACTCTCGCGATGTATCACACAAACAAATGATACGAATAAAGCCATGGCCATCCCTGATTGCGGGGTTTATTGGCAACCACAGCCCATTGATAGCGCATAATATGCTTCGGCGCCGGAAATCGCATGTTTCGGTGTTCATGATTTTATTAGTTACACGTATGTTATTGCCGGACTGCTTCCGCCGAAGGTACTGATTGGTTGATCGCGGACACAAATTGCAGGTGGATTAGGCAGTGGGCAGGCTTATAGACTAATCCTCCTCTAATTTGTTTGTCGGGCTGAACATAAGTTCATCGGCCGAACCTTAAGAACACAGTGCGTCAACTCGCAACTGCTGGAGTACGGCTCGATGCCCGCGTTGCGCAAACGAAGAATGTCTTCAGAAATGAGTTATGAACCACAAAACGTACGAACTCCGAATTGCTTGGAGCCGGCGATCTCAATTCACAAAACGCGGATGCCACTCGGCCAATGCGAATTTTATTGGTTTCTGGCGAACGCATCGTATTATTAGTCATTATTCCCCGGAGTTTGACAAGAAGAAACAACAGTGTTTGCGCAACGCTTCGAACATGATCAGTTTGCGCAATTGGAATTCATAATAGAAGAGCGAGGAGAAATCTCGCCTAGGAATATATGCAAATAGCACTGACTCACTCCACATTCAATGAGCTGTTAGCTGGAAGTTTGAAGATGGAAGCTGGAAGCTGTACACTTGGCTTATTGAGAATGGAAAACATACTTTTTTCTGCTCGTTTCAATCGCAGCATCACTACATTTCCGTAGTATTTCAACTTTTCCATTATTATAGAATAAATAATAAGCGTTTAGAAGCGTCCAACTCAATTTATGGTGGGTGTAAAACTCGAATGATATACGATCAAAGTATGGGTATGTGTGTAGCTTGTGCCTATGCATTTATACATCTTGGCTCCCAAAAAGTAGACGAATCCCTGCCCAGAAATTTGCACATAAATTTTAAGAGACCTACGGAACCCAAAAAAAGACAAATACAACCGTACCAGAATTCTAATACTTTTTTATGATATTTTTTTTGTTTTTGCATTTGCTTTGACCCGGGCGAGGAGGGCTTGACCTTTACTGTACATTCACGGAACATTCAAAAGTTGTTGACAATCTCTACGGAGCGGACAATGACATCGTGTACAAATCTATCACGTTAAGAAAACGTTAAGTAGGTTAATTAAAATTTTCACTGTCGGAATCCATTATTTGAACAACCTAATTATTTATTCATGCGTGTGTGTAATGAATTACTGTAAAATATTTTTTAGTAAAGAGTTTTGATACGACATGAATTTAGAGAAAATGTTATGACCTCAGGTCAGAGTTTAACAGATTGTAAAATTAAACGAGATAAAATTGAAATTTACATTCAGTTGTGTTCACTCAGTGTACTTAAAACATAATAAATTGAAAATGTCTATGTTTTGTATTATTTAATTAACATTCGCTTTGTGGCTTGTCATAATTATAACAAATTTAAACACAAAACTTTGTTTTGACCACTTCATTTTAATATAATTGTCGACCGGTTTCGGAAGTACCCTTCCATCGTCAGAACAAAAAAAAAATCATAATATAATATTAAAAAATATGTTTTTTTAAATATTATCCTGATGCTGGAAGGGTACTTCCGAAAACTAAGACTTGCTTATTTATTTACACCATTTAATGTCTACTTTGCTGAGACGAAACCCAAATCTCACATACCCTTTAGTATAAGTATATTTTTGAACTTTCATGATTTTTATACCTATGATCAAAAGATTGTTGGCATTGTTGCATTTGATTTCATTTGCAATAACGTATATTTTCAGGCCATCTTTTACTTGACATATAATTTGCGAGGCGAGATTGTTATGCCCCGAACAAACCCTTTCTTTCTTATCGCCATATGTATGCAAGACCGTCGTGGTAGATTATAGTAGAGTAGTTTTCTGGAAACAGAAACTGGATCTTTGAATAAATCCGCTCAAATCCCTGCCCTGGTTTTCCCCGAACTATTCTCCTTGGCTAATATCACTAGCTGCGGATATATGGATCACTGAATTTGGCCCTCGTCTCCTTTGAAAGTCTAGATTTAAAGCTTGTTTAGCACCACAGGCACAACAGTTAACTATAGTATTACAGACAATACAGCCACTGCTGTACTACACACTGCAGCACTACGCGATATTAGCGAGCAGGACAAGATGGCGACCGCGAACGACGGGTCCGGTTCCTCTTTCCAAGAATTATTTTTCAACCTAAACTTCCTTTCAGCGAATTGCTTTTTTTCTGTTTTATTTTTTCTTCTTTAATGTGTTGCCAGTTGTATAAAAATGAAAACGATGCATGATGTGCTAAATCAGTTTTTGCCTCGTGTTTTGCCTTTACAATGTTTGTCATTCCGTCTAAAGCAGGTAGTCGTAATAAAACGACAGAATTGAATGCCGCGGGTGGGTATTGCAAGAAGAACAAATTCAGTGTGAGTTTTAATAAACTTCTCTCGTTAGAATTGTCATAGCAATCAACTTCAAATTTCAGAACCAGTTAATTAATTGGGATTAAAATTTAGGTTTCCGTCTGCTGGAAAACTTGTGTCATTCTCGCACTTTATTTTGCAACAATTGTTACCGTAGTCGACGTTATATCTGAAAGGTTAGTTTGGAAGCTGCCTTCGATTATAATATTACATAGTACATGTAATAATAAGGTCGGAAAGCTTTGACATACGAGTATTTCTTTATAAAAATACATATTCGTCTTTGTAAGTGTCTGTTTTGATATCATTAAAATGTTGACATAACTTATTTCCAATTAAATACTATAGCTTCGAATGTTTGTCATTCTTTCCATGTTTTGTTAAATGTCAATACTGCACAAGTCTTTTTTTCCTTGTGCTTTTCTTGTTAGTTAATTTAGAAATTCAAAAAATGTTATTATTATTGTATCTGAATTCAATAGTTAAGTTGACGGATTTGAATTATAATACAATTACAGTGTAGGTACGTACAATTGGTTACCTTGCGAGCTTCCAGCTGGCTTAATATAAAAATAAATATTTTGATGATCAACACCTGGCATTATAGACTAATTTTAGGAGTTTAGTGTTGAGCCAACGCCGCTTTGCACACTTGAAAAGTGTGTATTTTTCATTCTGTTGATGTCCTTTATCCTTTATAAAAATCATTTTACAATAATCCAAGGAAACATCAGCACTGTCCCTCGGTCACTCGGTATGAAATCAATCATTTGAAAGCGGTGACATTTCAAACGTGTGCTGATATGCATACATTTTAATGTGTACCTACATACACGTACTCACTTTAATGACGGGTAATATAAAAGTTACCCTCTGTGAATATCACTTGCGAGTGAAAAACTTTAAAAAAAATCATTTTGTTCTAACAAATTATGAAACTTGTAGATATAACCAACCTACCCTCAGGACTCGTTCTGACTCTCACAAAAATGATATTTTGTTGAAATTGTTTCTGTATCCCAAAATGTTGAACCTAAGTAGTTCTGCTATTCAAATTTTCAACCGTTTTCTGCATCAGCAAGGATGCATTGAAATCGAAAAATTATTCAAACCGAACCGTTCCTAGCCGACGAGAGTCAAAAAGGGTGGTTTTATCATTGCCGTGTGAGGGTGGCTAGGTCCCATGTTTCACCTTGCGAGAGTTAGTTTACGGGCGCGTCCGAGGAATGCGTCGTCCTTGGTCAATGATCCTGACCTTGGCGTTGCATGCTAAGGTCGCCCCTCCACCCCTATATCTCCCATCTCGTACCCCCCGAACCTCCACACACCGCTCCCGACCGACGACCGGTTACTCTCACCTCTGCCATTCTGCGCTTCTTATAATCCGGATTTGTTTTTGTAACTTTTAGCGCTTTTATTGTAATGTTATTTCTACAGCAGCAGCGAGCTCGCGGGCTCCGCCGTATCTATGTTTAGACTGAAGCAAAACTACCAGCAGCCTTCAGTTGCGCGGCCCGAATTTGCATCAGATCTGATATTTATTTTTCTGGATTCTCAGTACTTGTACGCACCTAGCTAGTGACGCACCTCGGTAACGCTATTATTATTTCAATGCAATCTATTTATATAAAATTCTTGGATTCGACTTATTTTTGTTATTACTCAACTATATGACGTATTAATATTTTGTGATATTAAAAAAAACATCAAATAATAATATTATAGACGTTGTTTTTGTGTGAAATTGACGCTTAATACGAAAATAACATGACAGACAAATAACCTGATTTAGCAGGTATCCATTTGATCATATATTATGTTTAACAAATTGGATCGTATTCTAGAACATGCCAATCGTTTTTAACTGTAATAGCTTTTTTGTCACGTAATATCATATAATAATAATATTTTGATAATTTATTGTGAAAAATCACCCCAAGGGCGCTGTACAAATCTTAATTCCTAGGCTCCATCTTATTACTAACTACATACAATCTACGGCATATTAATATTTATTTGTATTGTATGCAGAGATAATGTACAGAAGCATACTTGGCAGGTCACTTAGAATAAACACAATTATCTTAGTTATATCATTATTATCATTCTCGTAGGTTCTTTCTACTTTTAGCCCTAAATCTTAATAGCTTGATACGATGGGTTGCCCTTGTCCTTGGAGGCTGTCGTTAAGGACCTTTTCCACGCGGAGGTTGTTTATTATAGTTGGTATTTTGTCGTACCTACCTTAACTGTCTACTGTAGTGTACTGGGCAGAAGATAGTGGAACCCAAATCAAGCGTCTGTTGTTCTGCATTTTAAATTCTTAAGTGAATTGATTGTTTTTTATAAATTCCCGGCGATATTGATTGCGCAGTTCCTAGGTGTGCCACGCAGCCTCGCGCATAAAGGAAAACAGTTAAGGTATAATACATTTAAACATTTTCAATGTCAAAGATGTTTTTAAATATAGAAAATAATACTAGACACCAATTACTAATGGCGTGAAGTTGCCTAAAATTAAAAATAAACTCATGAAAAAATAATGACTGACGTCATATCCCGTATTCTGTCTACTTTGTGAGACTCTGTGCACATTGCAATGATGGCATTACTGCAGGATGTGGCAATAAATTGTGAATTAAACGCTTAACTTCGCAGTAAAACTATTTAGAAATACGCGAAACGGGCAAAAAGGCGATACCCGTGTAAACAATGGGTCGTGTTCCACATACCTACGTTATTGCGATTACGTTGGCGGATTTATTATGAAAACAAAATTACATTCTTAATAAATGGTGTTAGCATTTCTGTCCAGAGCAACTGCATATTTTAGTAAGGCTATATTTGGGGCGACACTGGAACTCCGATGGACCAAAGAGGTCATGATTAAATCGCTTCAAAATAGGAAAGTGGTGAACAACATTTATATCGATACCCTAGTTCAATAGGGAATTATCTCAAAATACTTCAAACCAGAAAAAAACTGTTTTATACTATTTTTCTTTGTATTATTACTTCTTTCTTTATGTGCTATTATTTTCCAAATATAATATACGAAATAAACATAAAACTCGTTTTCTTACTTGATTTCTCTGACAAACAACAAAGAAAAGTTTTAAGATGATACTTGGTGGGGGAAAATGCATGATATCATGCTCAGAGCAATAATATACAAAAGAGAGCGCTGCTGTAGTCGGTTTTTATGAGGTTTGCCGGACTCGGCTATACCTGGGCGTGGCTAGGACTAGGGCTAGGGTATTTATACATCCATTCATAGCACATGTCGACATAATGTTTTTGTTTATTCGTAAAACCACTTTTTCACAGTATTGTTACAAACAAAAATATAGCATGTAACCTAATAAACCGTTGAGTTATGTTCATTTATTTCGCGTATCCAAACGTGTGGGCGGAGTCAACGGGGACACGGGACACGAAGAACATTCTAACAATACTTTAAAGCGGTGTGATAATTTGGGAGATTTTGTTGTCTCTTTCTTTCTCATTGTGTACAACGTAAAAACCGGGAGAAAGTGATTTATCCCAAATTTGTATAGGTTGGGTAAAAAGAATTAGCTCTCTCTCCATATATTGTTACTCCAAGGTTGCGTGTACCTACGTTGGTAGAGGAAGCGTTGTTGATAAGTTTCCAAAAACAATAAACAGAAGTTGTCAGACTCTATGGGGTTTCTAATCCTGATTATTATTTTATCCGGTTTATAAACATATATTTTTAAATCCGTTTGTTAATTTCTAGTCTTGCAAACGTTCATGTGTCTTTGCAGCTGATTGTAGCAGGGGTAGGGGCGCCAGCCAGTCGCCTTTTGTTACTTCGAGTATCATGCGATATGAGTATGGGAGACGCCCATCTGAATCAAGCTGTCGTTTTTACATATGTACATAGTAATATTTATGAAGTGCATTTACAAGAGATTACAATGCAGTACTAAACCAATCAATTTCCTCAGAAATCCTAAAGGTTCTAGTGTACAATGAGATATTTAATTTTTCAATAAAAAATATGCAAATGTTTCCCTATAGAACTGTAAATGGCTATACCATATGTATTAACTTCTACACGGAAACATCTGACATGTTTCTCTATTGAACTGACAATGTGCTGATTTCATTATAATTCCCTAGAGAATTATCTGATTTAACTACATAATTTGAGTATTTTTAAAATTTGAAATATGAAAAGAAAGAGTTTCTTTACCATTTTGCATCATTAACTCAAAAACCAGAGATTTTGAGCTATTCCCATATTGAGTTAGGATACCGATATAATATTAAAAAAAAAAATGGACAAGCCATAAGGCTTTTTAGATTTAAAATGTGTACAGTAGATACATACTTAGCATCGTAATGAAGGTAACAAAAAAATGAATGTGTTTTAAATTGCTATGTATTAAAAATGTTAAAACCTAGCTATTTTTATTTCCCATCGTATCCAAGCGGGGAATAATCGCATACGCGTGATAGTTTGTCTCAGATGTAGTGCTTTAAAACTATATTGAGTATAGCGCAATTATATATTATTTATAGAATTAATAGAAGATTTCAAAATATCAAATTGTTCGGATAAAATCACTTTAACAACAAACTTATGGAAATATGTTTTTTCGCATTCTTCTTCAATTTATTACTTGTGCGAGTATATTTAACGGAATCCTCTATTAATCTATTAGTCCATCTCATTAAACAATGATAAATTACTTGAAAATGGAGGCGATTGGTTGTTTTGCTGTTCTTATAACACTAGACACTCGTACCAACTACCAACTACCAACTGAGCGCCACCGAGAGGCGCCATTTCACGCATCGGAGATGTGTACCACGTGCGGTGATTGTTACCGCCGTACAACTATTCGACATTGGGAAAATCTGATTCTATTTCCATTAAAAGTATTGCTGCAGTCAAATGGCATTTCAGTAATGGTTTTGCAGCCTCAATATGTTGATCCTAATTTATTTATGTATCACCCACGATGTCACTAGTCACAATATTAATTTTAAGGCTACGGATCGTTGATCAGTAGTTGTATTATTCCATTTATGTATGTGCTGGTTACTCGCTCAGTTTGTGGCTATATCCTCGTCACTTACTGTATCAATCATGTTGCGAGTCTGCTGCTAAGCAACGGCCAACTCTTAATTTCATTTAAACTTCGACGGTGTTCATCGGGGGCAACATTGTACCATCTCATCGAGTATCTCGCACACAGACACCGCGGTACATGTGTACATGTGTAGTGCTGTGCTCATCACGCTGTTAGAACTCGGAAGACGGTGTGTGTATCCTCACTGTGTATATTGAAGCTGTAACTATGTATCTAACTGCATACCTACCTTACGTACGTAGGACAGGGTGGATGTTTGTTGTGAAATATTAAATATTGGTCAGCATTATCATCAGGGCTTGTAAATGTAAGGGAGACCCACGGAGACCCCCTTCAGTTCCTTGTGACTGTACAATACTCCTGCAAGCTTTTTATGGAAAAGTCTCTTCGCTGGTCGGTTTTCTTCCTCTCTTGCTGCACGTACCACTTTTATGAATCATAAGTCATATACTCATAACGCCACGACTTACTCATAAGAGTAACACAAGTTAAGTAAGACAAATTGAACACGAATACTAGTCATAGAAACTATTCGTCATTTGGACCGTGAGCCCCGTCTGTGCACCAACGCTGAAGGCGTCAATAATTACGCTTGTCCCTCAGATCATCTCACATTGATACACTAGTAAGATAAACTCGGCATTTCCACCGGTCGCCTGTCCCTACAACCCATCCGAAGACTGGGTTATCGTTTCAGGAATGTAGGGCTCCAGGCCGAGAGTGGGTGTACTTGCAATTTGTATGCAGCGTAAATTCCGTGAATTACACCCAGTCTGATATCGCCTTGTTTTATCGAGGCCTGTTCAAAATAAAATGTGAATTTTGAATTTTCGCGTGCTGTGTACATTCGATTATCGTTTTTTTTTGTTATGTTGGTACACATATTTTTATCATATGTTAGCATTATCAGCCATTTTGGATTAGTGGTTTGTTTTTGACAACTGGAAAGGTTAGTCACGTTTTTGTGTGTTCTTCGATTTTTTATACTTTTGAAAAAAATGGATCAAAGAATATGTATTAAATTTTGCGTTAAAAATGGAATAATGTGCTCCAACGCACTTAAAATGTTGACTGTGGCATTCGGCGAGTCTATTTTGTCTCAAAAAAGTGTTTATAAGTGGTACAAGCGCTTTACAGAAGGCCGAGATGTTAATGACGATGAGCGTCCTGGAGTTGTGGAAAAACATATCATGGATTTTATTCTTTGATCCATTTTTTTTTCCAAAAGTAAAAAGTCGAAGAACACACAAAAACGTGACTAATCTTTCCAGTTGTCAAAAACAAACCACTAATCCAAAATGGCTGATAATGCTAACATATGATAAACATATGTGTACCAACATAACAAAAAAAAACGATAGTCGAATGTACACAGTCCGCGAAAATTCAAAATTCACCTTTTCTTTTGAACAGGCCATGTATATGGACAAACCTTGGAGAGGGCAAACAATTCATTTCGTCAGTCATTTGCCCATGTTGGTATCTACTCTTTAGTCGTCGTTTGTGTATTTGAAGTATTACACAATAAGAATACCAAAGTTTGCGTATCTTCAGCGGTACTGTAATTGGTACGCGTACCTGTATTTTAGTACCCCTCCTGTATCCGCGACGACAACTTGGAAACTTCCAATGTCCTGTTTGGAGTTCTGATCATTCCAAATAGATTATCTATGTAAACAACGTTCAATCGACACATTCACAGGGAATTGGTATCTCACAAGACGGACGATATCCTCTATTGAAGTCGTGACTCGTTTAAGATACGAACCAGTCAATTCTGCAGTTTTATTCCAACAAGACTTGGAAATAACCACAAATATTTAGATCTTCTTCATACAATCAATACCAGTAGAATGTTACTTAAAAAAATATCCATACAATAGTAGCTGTTCTCCTAGCACTTACTCGTATTCAGCACTTCACGAACTTGCACGTATTGAATTATTGAACTTGAACTTCTTTTTACATTTTTTTTCCATAAAGATGTGTCGATCATGCTCCTTCAAGTGTGTCTGGTACGGGGGACCTAATTAGTGTGCAAATTCTTTCAATTGTTATAATTGTGTGTTAAACTTCACTCGTATTTAAGATTTTATCTTTAAATTTTAAACTTCGCCTATCCTATTCGCAAAATTGCTGGCGCGTTTTCCTCCGAACGACATTGGAGTACACATTCATTTATAATATACCTCATTTTATAAATTAAAAGGTTATATACCTCAATGGTTATCCAGGGCAAAATGGGTCTCTTTCCTTTACATTTAATTTTCTTAGAAAAAATCGTTGTAATACCTTTGTTCCTGTCGATAAAATTGTCGAAAATGATTACTGAATTACACATAATTTTGTGATATACCGAAATACAAGTCATGATTTAATGTATAGGTAGCCTTCAGCCTGTGGTCTGACAGAATATACCTTCCATTGTAACTAAGTTAAAACTATGCACACAGTGCAGTTAAGCACTATCCCATAGTCTGGAGGTTGCACACAGCACATAGCTTCATGAGTTCATCGAGAGGTCCGAGGTGATCCCATTGTTTGCAATTCCACGGTTCTGGAAATCCTCCGTGTTGGTTCAGTGTTCAGTCATGCCATGTCATGTCATGTCCTCCCGCATGCTCTTCGCCCGCTGGACGTGTTGAATGTTTACTGTGGGAACTGTCTGCTGTGTCTAGGGTCACAGCCGTGAAATCATTGTGTTTCGGCGTCGCCGTCGGATGCAACGCCCGCCATGCTAATGCTCGTGTAAGATGGTTCGCGTGATACTGGGCTTTATTACGTTCATTTGCCACCAAACACAAAGAGGAAACTCTACCTACAACCTGGAAATGTAGTTAACTTTTTTAGATTTATATTGACTCCACATAGGAGGTCTTGAGATTTCTGTGTATGCCGAGAATGGAAATTCTACAAACGACAAGCATGTTGTTAGCTCGCTCATTAAAATACTGGTAAAACATTTCATTAAAATACTGGTAAAACAAATCCGGTATGCCACCTACTAGATTACTTCGGGTATCAAGTTTCAAGGGCATTCAGTCGGAGGTGGACATCAAATAGAGTTGTTAGACGATCTTGCAATTTGTACAACAGTTTGTATTACTAAGGCTCAATCTCTTTTCCTCTTTTTTGATGCAGGAAATACAATCCACACATTAATTCGAGCATAGCCGCAATCAGATTGGAAGTTAAAAAGCACGCGGGCGTTTTTTTCCAGCCGCAGCCAGTTTCTAAAACCAAATATTTCCGGGCTTTTTTAGTGAACAGGGCATACGTTTACGATTTTACAAGAATGCTGGCTTCAACGTCGAACTCGGAGGGTTCAGTTGGCAGTTGCATCTCGAAAACATAATCGGGCGAGTGTTCCTCTAGAATAGAAACCTTACGAAGTGTATTACAACCATTGCGATGTAACAAATAATTGTAATATTGAACATGATAAACATTTAGATTAAATTAGTATGCTCTTTAGTTATGTGTACTTCTCTCCGGAGATAAGGTTATTAAATCAGTTATTTCTGTTTTAACTGCGCGTAACGTTTGTTATACAACCGCATTATTTTCATTTGGGTGATTCAAAACAAGAGCAACAAATAATGGGGTTTTGTAGGGTTGAAACGTATTTCGTCTCGCTAGTCTATCGGACGCGTACAGAGGAAAATGTTTTAATTGTTCATTTTTGCCTATTTTCCCAACAGTAAACAACTACAAGAAGGATTGAGCTTTATTGCGAATTTTACAACAGCAAGGTGGACCTCTTTGAAAATATAAAATCACCGACGAACGAACACGGACTTCTCAAAGCATGGTTTATGAAAGGAAGAGGTTGTTCTTTTATGTATTGCTTAAATTTTTGACAAGTTTTAAGAATTCGACTGTAATTTTGAGTTATATCACAGAGGGGATATCGGGGATGGAAATGAATGTGAGAAAGCTTACGGAAAGCACCACTTACCTAATGCAAATTTTGTGGTCCCTGGCTTTTTCGTACGATGACTCGCCCTAGTTTCCTAGAAGATAATAACTTCGAATTTAGTTATACGTAAAATTGAATCGTGCACGAGAATATACGCGACAAGGGTGCTTTTTGCCAATTTTTCGGCGTTTTGTGTGCGGTAATGGGTCGTTATGAACGGAGACTCGTTTTACCCAGAAAATTTTAGCTTCGTGTCAACCCGGGTAGGAATAATTAGGAAAAAGAATTTGGACAAAAATTACATTTGGACAACCAACCATATCCAATCCACAATCTTCCTCTCATTTGGGATGGGTGCGATGTTTGATACATGTGTAGGCTAAAGGTTTAGAGTTGGAAAACCTCCCACTCCTTATAATCCGTTCCCTTTTGCAGGAAATTATAAGCGTGTCAAATTAGCGGATGAAGGCACACAGCCGGCCTCGCAGCCTTGTACTTTATACCTTATGCGTTTAATTGCGCAGGATCTATGGATTTGTTTCGATCTCAACCGCTAACCAACTAAAATTGACACATTGTTTCCTCCCATGGGTAGCGCTTGATTTAATTGAGCAATTTATTTATTAAAACTGTACATATTTTATTACATGGTTGTTTAAAGATGAGCTTTGTGAATGGAAATAAAAATACAAGTTTAAACAGATATCTGAAAACATAATACATTTTTTGTATTAACATAACAATAATAATTCAAGTGGGGACGGGTAAGAAAAGAAATGGAGATGGGTGGAAATTAAGCATTGTTTAATTTAGCTAGAAAGTGATATTTGAGAGAGCACACAGCAGATCAGAGGTTATCTCTTTCCGAGAACGCGATGCTTGAATTGTGAAAGGATGTGCGAAGTTTTCAGAATGGTGGGTGGGAATTCAAAGGGTTGTATCATAACTTAAGCGAAAAGAGGGACCATGTACGGAAAGATAGTAGAAATTTACCTTCAGATAGGTTTGTGAGTTAATATCGTTAAGGATCTTATAAAATAGGGAGAATTGATTTATTTCTCGTCATATTATGATGGGAAGCCAGTGCAATAGTGTGCGGTATATGTAGATTTGATCGAATTTTCTAAAAATATCTTGTTTTGCAGTCGCTCTGGTTTTTAACAATACCTTTTTGCGTACGCGTGTCTCAACTCCCTTATCTTAATTGTAATGTGCACCGAAGTGGCTTTATTGAACAGCAGTTCGCAAACACAATTATTGTTCCCCGTCTGGTGCTTGAACCAAAGGAAAGCTTCACCGGTCTTATCCCAACTTGTTTTTCAGCCATTCGCACCGTTTGCGTCAGTGGAATCTATTGATCTGCTTACTTCTGCCATCAACTCGTTGGTCGATATACCCATCCAGTATAATGATAGAGTTCATCGAGCTTACGGTCTATTTTGTATCCAATCATTCGACATAATAAAAAGTACAGTTTAATATCTGTTCAACGCCCCGTTGAGACCTATTTTTTTTTTCCACCGTGATAAGAGTTTGTTTTCTTATTCACTCGAATTATGCGGAATTTTGGTTTATTATTACCGCTAAAACGTGCAAGATTTTCTTTGAATTCTGACCATTTCATTGTCGGGATTTAAAAAAAGACGAATAGATTCCCTTACATTGGTATTCCCCAAGTTTACGGCGTATTTTTCTAGCTAAAGACAGCCTAAAAAAGTCGCCATTGTTGCCACGGCAGTTGGCATTAACTACAAAAAGTCACCGGGAACTTTTTCATTCCCAATGTCAACAGGGCATCAATGTTTTAAAACGAGTGTTTATCTTCGTATTTTATTTATTATTTTTTAATTTAAAATTTACAACAATTGTTTTATCTGCCCGTGCTGAAGCCCTCAGATTTGTATATGTTTGGGCTTGTCTAGTATACTGCCACACAACTTTGTCTTAGCACATACTCCTTAATCGATATTCAAACCATATCAATAAGCTCTCATGCGGAACAATATCGGCACTGAGCGGATCCGGACGTTGGTGTGAATCAGCCTTTAGGCGCTCTGCACAAGGGGAAACTAATGAAACCAGTTTGCAACTCATGTTGCTCTCCTGTGATTTTTAATGGCAATCCGCACACGACGCAACCAGTTTTCAACCCCGACGCAACCAGTCTCTCGCAAATTGCCACGATAGTCGCCTGCGCGTTGCGGTTTCCAGTTGCGCCGTAGTTGCGAGCTGTTTTCGAGAATTTTTCAACATTTCCGATCAAGAGTTTTTGAACGCAATATGACAATGACACAAATTGACACCGTGCACTGGTCGATGAGATAATGACTGAAATCGTGGCAAATTGAGTAGCGCCGTGAGCGAAGCTTGGTCGCTAGTTCAGTTCAAATCAGTTTGCAACTTGCAACTGCTGTCGCCGACTAGTTTAAGTAGGGTTTCGGTTGCCCCGCGGGGGGTCCTCAAAAAGTCGTATTTCGGTAACATTAATACATTATTGCTCAATGCTTAATTGACTTCTAACGGCAATCTTTTGACATTTAAGAGGAATGCACTCGGGGCCTATTTCATAAAATAGGATGTTTTGAATATACGCCTAAAATACCCAACCAAACTGAACGATCTTTTTTATCAAAAGGTATACGAGTAACATAGATATATCCAAGACTTCTTCGATTTTACTAATTTTATAGGCGACTTTGTCAATTATTTATGACTGACAAAATAAATTAAATTATACATAATTTACATAATATTCCTAAAACACCAAACGTCAAATTTGTGTTCCGACTAGATATGTGTCACACCTTTTAATTAAACACAAACATCCAGGTTGGTTGACTTTTTTAGTCGTAAATCCAAAACAAAAAATTGCATGAAACAAGCCCCGGGTACGTTCCTCTTAACTTTTAGGAAAATAACTTTACCTCCATTACTGATTATGTGTTGACAGCTTTATCGCGAGCTTTACAAAGTAGGAACGTATTTAGTTATAATACATTTTCAGGACCTACTCAGTAAACCTACAACATAATATTGTGTTGACTCGTAGATGTCTTGTCTTTCCGCGGACAGCTGCTGAGGGAATCACTGCTTTAGTATTCCCCACAAATCTATCAGCCAGCCAATTCAAATTAATTTCCTGACCATTTCGGGCTTCGAATTTATAACATTCGCCTATCTACATTTTTATCTTTTTTATTTGCCACACAGTGGGCACATTCCCATCCTGAGGTTTACGAATAAAGGCCTAGTTTTTGGTGTCAAACCGTATATATATATATATATATATATATATATATATATATATATATATATATATATATATATATATATATATATATATATACATATATATATATATATATATATATATATATATATATATATATATATATATATAATATATATATATATATAATATATATAATCGATATAATATATACTCGTATATATCGAATTTCCCATAGAAAATTATTCGATCGTCGACGTTTTTAGGATGATATTTCAAAACTATAAGTTTGTGCAATATTGTATTACATCTGTTCGAAAACAGTCCAACGAACGTGATCGTATTATTCGACACCAACTGTATATTATAAGATAAGTTTGTGTCCATCGTGACCTTTTGCCTCAACTCCCTGACCCTAGGGCCGGGTTGTTTCATCCTAATGTCTCGGGTTTAGTCGAAACTTATTCGTTTCGTTCCGACCAACTCCGTTCTATCAAATAAAACTTTATTTTTAACGGATTGGCATGTTTGACCTTAGTTTGCATGCGTACATTAGTGTGTAAATAACATGTATTAGAAGTAAAAAAGCGAGATAAAATCTTGATTTCATATTTGCACACCGATGAAATAGGGTAAGTCAATGAGAAATTATTATTTTCATTAGTTTTATTCACGCACAAACGAGAAACAGCCCGGCCGTAGCCGCTCTCCGAACGTACGCCGCACCAGTCTCTTGTTAAGCCCACTTTAGACGACACAGTAGTCTCCTTCCAATTGACTACAAATACTTGTTCATAAAATGGTTCAGAATTCGACCTAGACTGCGGCTATTAATATACTCGTTTTAAATTAGAAGATTTTTTTTAACATTCCACACTCTACTATGTCATCTTTGAGGATGCTATGTGAAGGTTTTTTTTGGGAAAAGGAAGAAGTTAACAAGGGTCTTGAAAATAGTCATGTTGTAGGAGGGAGGAAACGTAGGGAGGAGAGGATATGCTGGAAAATCATTCCACATTCGAGGTGTAGAAAAAAAGAACAATCCGTTTTCATGTGGAAATGTCAACAGGATACAAATGTTGGGCGCGCGTTTGGCGTGTTTTCTAGCCGTGCACCCGGTGCTGAAAGGATCAATGACGCAAGTTCCTCGAAGCATCTTCTATTGAACTACCAGTAGAACAAAGGCAGTTGAAGAAAATTGACAGTTCTGTCTGGGTACAGCTCTTTCAGCAGGTTGACAATGTTATAATAAACAAAGATATTTATTTAATAATGGATGATTTTAACGCATCAAAGTAGTCTAACCGCCAAGCGGCCATTTTGGAAATTGCTTCAAAATGTTGCCAAATCGCGATTCCAACTCTATTGCAACTTTATTCATTGTTGCCCTGTATTGGGAGTGAAATAGCTCCGGTCGTCTATTCTAGCCAATGACAACAATAGCGACCATTGCCAATGATTTTTGAGGCTGTTATTGTCTACAGAAAAATTCCGAGAGCTTTTTAACACCAATGTGAACAGGCAATGTAGATTGAATGCTGGACGTTTTATTAGGAAATCAATATCTCTTGTAAATCAAGCATTAAGTCCAATGCCAGTGTCGGAACTAGTAAATGTCTTACACTTATTTTAGATACTTAAACAAATATTTAAATAACACTAATAATCTAAAACACAAATATGAAACAGAAAAAAGGCCAGAAACTAACAAGAACAATGGTCATGACCGAGACTCAAACTCGGAACCTTTACTCTATCCGGGAGTAACATTTGAAAGCTGCATTGTTAAACGATCTCATACTTCTATTGAAAATTATTGATATTTTAATTTCTTCCCGGGCTACTCCCGGATAGAGTAAAGGTTCCGAGTTCGAGTCTCGATCATGACCATTGTCCTTTTAGTTTCTGGCTTTTTTCTGTTTCAAATTTGTGTTTTAGACAATTAATATAATTTAAATAATAAATAAGGTATTTATGCTTTAAAGTTAATTCCAATTTTAATAAATATTTTATTTTCTAATTTATCAAGAATCATAAAAAACATCTCATTCGACTGATTGTTAAAGTTGTCGTAGATGTTTGCCGGCCATATACATCGGACTTTAGCGATATTTTTTGCTAAAGCTCCGTCCATTTGAGCAACTGGCGATTTGTTTTTCTAACGGTGCGCCGGTAGCGGTAGGTCGTCTGGCCTCGTGGTAAGGCACAAGGGCACTCTCGCTACGGGCGCGGGTTCAATCACCGCCCGGTCACACACCCACGGCTAAATATACACCTCATCTAACCAACCCGGCCTTAGTTCCTATGGTTTCCGATGGTTTGTTAGTTCCCTCTACTTGGACTGGTTTTAAATCTGGTTATAAGGCTGTATCGGTGTGTGGCTTGGAGCTTGGAGCTTGGAGCTTGGAGCGTAGAGCGTGGAGCCTGGAACTTGGAGCTATTTCACTTTTCATTCACAACGTATCAACACACAGTCGGTTAAGCGCACGCCCTATTGTACATTAAATTATTTAATTATTACGTTATTTAAAAACTGGTTTTGTTTCTACAGAATCAACACATATTACGCATTTATAGAATAATTATAATCGCCAGGTAAAACATATAGGTAGGTACTTTATCACTTGTCTGGTTTTAAATTTTTTTTTTTTAAATTTAATAATTTTCTTAACATATTTATCGGTTCCACTCGTACGCACGTACGCAAGAGGAAATTATTTTGTTTGATTGTCTCAGAGATTGCTCATCTTAGAGATCTGAGATAGACGGAGATAGATATCGCCCTTTTTATTAATAGTTTATTAATAGTTTATGCAGCCAATAGTTTTAAAAAATGAAATTCAATAAAAAAAAACAGCACTACATGCAACAAGATAGTTAACAAATAATTAATAATGTAGTACTCTTTTTATTTTATTGTAATTGCTTCATAAGAGCCCCAACTGCCCGGAGCCAGTGGGACTATGTCATCCCGAAAATATTTTGAGAAACGTTGTGGGGCTGACGAAAATCGAGAGAAGGAGGCGAGATATAGGAAGGTTTGGAAGAACCTGATTATTCAGATTTAGAAACACGGTTAAGGCTATTGCAGGAAACGTTTTAATTCTTATCACTGTCTCTCAACCACCACATTGAATGTACATAAAGTAATACAATAGTATCTACGTCATAATTCCATTTCGTCTACTATTTGGAATAGTGCAATATTAACTATAATTAATTTCCTGTGTGAGTACATATGTACGTGCTAGTGTTAACTTTTCAAATTTGGAACTGATTTTAATTGAATTATCGAATTAAAAAAATTATCTTTTCCAATCCCTACCTACCTAATAAAGTACCTACCTATAATGAATTTTCGCACACATTATTGTATACTTGAAATGGGTGGATTAAAAACTATCATTTTTTCTTGGCTAGTCAAGATACATCCCGTGATTTTTCACGAGTAACAACTAGTATATTTATTTATTTTATAAACGCCCATTGGGCTTTTATAGGAAGAGTACATTGTATAGCAACAAATGCATTATCAAATGTACTCGCAACTTTAATATCTTTAAATGAAAATATGTAATAACGATTACACAAAAATAATATATGAAAAACATTATTATTATTATATATTTTTTATTATTTTATTACATAACCGTATTACTATTCTTCGGAAGAGTAACACACACTTTTTCTATTATATTCATGAAACTGTCCATGTTGTGTGACATTTGGTATAATTTCCATATACGAGTATAATATATTATGTAAAATTTTTTGGAAAATTTAATTTAAAAAAAAAACTGTAACACAAAAGTAACACAGCAAGAATTGTATGAAGATAATAATTATAAAATTGAAAAGGAAGATACAAAAATTAAACAAGAAAGATAGAACATATTCAATTATGTATTAAATTTACCTAATTATGTTATATACCATAACTCTGATCTGAATTACAATTATGTGATGATCAACATGTATTAATACCAAATAAAACAAAAAATATAAATAAACAATAGGAGAAAATCTGCTCGTTTTATAAGTAATGCGTAAAAGCTTTATATATATGTCATAAAAAATAAGTTCTCTGTAATAAAAAGTGCCCATCATCTTTAGGGGTTGTTTGTTTCCCTATTATTGAGATGGTCTAAAACAAAGTGCCAACAAAGCCGCAGCCGTCGCGGCTTCTGGAACTTCATGAATGGGCCAGAGTCGAACAGTTTTCCGTAGTTATAATATTTCTTGTCTGTAGATTGTCTACAACTTTATTTATTGTCAACCGAATAGAAAATTATCAAATACTTGTCGCCCAATCATTTATTTGATTATCATGCAGCGTTTCAATTCTGAATGGAGGTCCTTTACAAGGGTGATACTGAGAGTATATATCTTTCTGAGACGGGGTGCAAATGTACCATATATAATTTTAATAAAGTTTATGTGAAATAAACAATATGAGTTGATTCAATTTTTTTTTTTGTCCGGTGGTTTCGAACCCGCGATCTCTGGGTTCGGAGCCAAGAAACTTACTACCCAAGGCTTATAGTTGACCCCTATAGGGCGATACATACCCACAACTCGCAAAATTATGGACTAAAAAATAGTGTATCAACTTCATTTTTAGAAAGGTTCCAATGTAATTTCATTACAATTTTCTATTATTTTACTATCCATCTATAATCCAAACGGAATCTAGACAGGAGGTTGGAAAGCCCTGCTCTAGAGAGTTGAATAAGACTTACCAGACGCGCCCGCAGCCGTCACTTACCTTCGGCCCGTCTTCTATTTCCAGACTTCTATACTTATGCCTCCAACATAAATATTATGAACTTCTAAATGAAAATTGATATAGACATCTGAAAAGGCTGGAATGGACATTCTTTTATAGGTAATAGTCGTATCAACTGAAGTGCTAAACCGATACAGGTGTGTTGTAGGCGTGTCTGTGTGCCCGAATGTCCGAAGTAAGATCAATTTTTCGTTACTTCCGGTTAGATTGATCAAACGTTTTCAAATATCGAAATTTCGTATCTTCGCTGAAAAGACAAAAGGGCTTAAGGGACACTTTGGTAAAAAATGAGTCAAATATGCAGTTTTGATCAGTTTTTTTTCTGCATCGAATGCTCTGACTGAATCTGTCTGATTCTGAAGACTTTTGTAGCCCTTCAGCTATTTAATATATATCGTCCCTTCACGGCAAAACCACTTCTCAGAAAAAATTGTTAAAATTGCTTTTGAATGCAATTGTATCTTAAAAATTAGTCTTATGTCGGTTTATCTCTACTACTGTCGAATCCTTCGTATTTGGGTAAAGTGACTTGGCTAACTCGAATTGGACAGCCACATTTAGTTTTAAGTGCTAACTACTAGTGTTTTTTTTATGGTGATACCCCTATCGGTCTTTTATTCCTCTTTTGAAACTTTCTACGTCCCAATAGCAATAAAGCAATAATGGGCTTCCATCAAAGCCCACGCATTTTGACTCAAATGCCATACACTACACCTACTCCCGTACAATCTATGTAACATACTCGTACAGGCATTCGGAATAGAAAGATGCCGGATTCTCCTTATCTCACTTGGCAAACATTGTTTGAAAACAGAATTGTTTACATATTTTATTTTATTAAAGTACATATAACAGGCGCGATGCCCAACACATACATAAATAGTGTTTTTTGTTAAATAAGTTTATTTAATTTAATAACAATAGTTAATAGATAATTAATTGAGTCAAAGTTAAACAAAATCAAATGAATAACAAACAAGTTAGACAGATACAAGGTAGAACGTAAATAAATTGTTTTTGGCACCTATGCTGATGAGATGCTGATTAGTCGTTTGGTACTTCATATAACCAGTCTATAAATAAAGGGCATTATTACAATATCAGCTTTTTATGATTATTGATAGAACTTGTTAAAAGTGTTTTATCGGATCATTGAAAATGTCTACTTCATTGTTGGCGCAATGTATTGTGTTGTAATTTCTTAATGCCGACGATAAAAGTGAGAAATATCCGTCATTTGCGTGGTAGGCTTTAATATTGAAAATGTCGTTTATCCTCCTTGTTCTTTCTCTTAGTGATATGATCATGTTAATTCGGAATAAAAATGTTTGGTGCCTCAATTGATGAATGCATAATTTTGTGTAAAATCAATACATCAGAAAGTTTACGTTTGGCTGTCAGAAAGTGTAGTTTATAGTGCAAACCCGTTCATTGTACGTTTCAAATTGATTAGATAAGCCTTCACGATATGCAATTTTACGGAATAATTTTCTTTGAATAGATTTGATTCTATAGTTATGAATCTCAAAATATATTGTGTTTTTGTATTAAATATAAAACAATTAATGATTCTTCGTGACAAATTCTTAAGACATTACGGGAAGGTATCACAAAAATCTTTTTTAGTAAAAAAACTGAACCTTTGTATTGAACTTGAAACTCGCTAACGGTGGGCTCTGGCCTTATGAAATTTGAATAGCTTTTTCTGTCTGGAGTTTTGTAGGTCAATGATACTATTTTCCGCTCGTAAAACATCCTTTTCATAATGAGTTATTGAGCATGGAGAAATTTAACTGTTAAAACAATAAGACAAGCAGCCATATTGTTTGTTTCATATTTTTCAACCCAAATCTCGGAAGAAGCCGGGTAATAAAGCTAGTATATTATAAACATAAAAATCTACAAAAAACTGTTTGATAAAATCTACGATTTATTTGCACTCGTGGAGGGTTTGTTTCACAATAGAACCATTTTGTGATAGCAAAATTCGCCAAATTCACGGAACTGGCCTTGCACTTGGAGACATTACTTTACCCGGCATTCCTCAGGGTTCACAGTTCGCGCCACTGCCTACGGTAAGATGCAGATTGAGTAAGCTCCTCTTGTGAATGGTCTCCCGTGTGGGGACCCAACCGTGACCCTGAATCTTTTCCTACACATGTGAACTCAAATCCACTACCGACTACCTCCATAGATTATACACCTGTAGAGGACCTGGCTGCGTTCCACTCTTTATTCATTAGGTACCTCTGTTCCATTTGGTGTGATCATATAAAAGTGCGAAATACTTAGGGCAGCGGTCGGGGAACTTTTATTAACCATTACCCCAAAATATTTTTGCGTAAGTCGATATTACCCCTCCCCCCCATTTTGTCGTCTCTTACTTCTCACGCACACACCTGAATTTTGTTTGTAAAAATACACAACACGTTTATGAAATAGCAACCTAGTTGTTCTTATGAGCCAAGAAAAACATTTTTTACCCATAATTGGTAATCAATAATTAATGTATTTGATAATATTGTATGTGAGCTTTTCGCAGATGATCTGAAACTCTTCAAACTCATAAAAACCACAGATGATTGTTCTCCATTCATTAATTTAAGTTACATATTTTTAAACTTAAAATCAAATTTTTTAAATATTAGTAAATGTCAAATAATCAGATTTTTTTAGAATTAAACTCACCCTCGACTATGATTATAAAATTGATAATATTTCCCTTTACATCTGTCAATGAAATTAATGATCTCGGCATTACTTGATTCTAAATTAAATTTTTCTCACATATCAATATAATGTGAAGTAACAAAATTGCTAGGCTTTTATTCTCGAAATGCTGAATTTAAAAATATTTCTACATTGAAAATCCTGTACTCTTCACTAGTTCGAAGTCAAGTCGAATATAATTCTTCTGTCTGGTCCCTCACTTTAAAATCCACTGATTCCATTGAAAATTGCAACATAAATTTCTAAGATACATCAACTATAAACTCGGTCTACCTATTGAAACCATAAATTATAATTATTTAATGAAAGAATTAAAATTACTAAAACTTTCAGACATGAGGCTTGTTTCCGACTTGACTTTTTATTTTAAAATTGTTAATGGTATTATAGACAGCCCTGATTTACTTAGCTTAATTACCTTCTATGTACCTAACAGATCCACTCGATCCAAAAATTCTTTTTAAATGTAACAACAATATCAGGACTGAGTCATTTAAATACATTACCCCCAAAATATTTTTCGCTGAAATAGTAGATATATTCAACTGCACTGAATCTGTCGTCGCTATAATAACATACCTCTTTCTTAAATACTAGTAAAAATATCAAATGTTTTGGCGCATTGTTATTTTTTATGTCATTGTTAACATGTCACTGTTATTTTATTTTATACCTATGTTATCAAAAGCCCATGAGGGCGTATAAAATAAATAAATAAATAAATTTACCCCCGGTTCCCCGACCGCTGACTTAGGGTGACTCGAACACTCTAAGTTCTCGTGGAACTCCCATGTGAAATCCAAAATTTCTTCAATAACTGGTGTACTCTATCGACTCCAAGGCTTCCTCTCTACATCGTTACTGCGCGCCACATATTATTATATGATCCATTACCATATGAGTTATCTAGTTAGTATGAGGCACCATTACCAACAAACAAATATCAAATGTACAAGTTATCCAAAATACACATACAAAGAATATATACCATCTATCATGTCGAAGATAAATACTCTCAGACGAAAATTCTTTCTTTTACGATCTGCCAAAAAATAACGTTACAACTGCCACATTACAAATAATTCACACTCGTCACACACCAACATTAAACCATCCTTTAATTCGACATACACCAGCTCAAAGCTCGATCACAAAATCAAACACACTTATTGTAATGTACTCGCATAACTAAATTTACAATATACACAATACAACGCATTACCCAATGAATTAAAGTTCCCAGTTGCGAATAAAAAAATATTGGCAAAATCACTTGATATTTGACAAGGACAAGACATTTTGACAAGGATATTTTCTCAACAACTTTATAAATCATTAATGTATTCTTTCTGTAGAACTAATATGTATGAATATCTTTCTTTATGCATTTATGATTTCCAATTGATCTCTACCCTTATCAGTCTCTTTTAAATGTATTTACGCGTGTGTTCTCTTTTCTTTTGTAATTCCTTTTAAAATTTGTATGCTTTGAAATTAAAATATATTTCCTTTTTGTTTTCTAATTTTGTCCTTCCAGGAAAGTGTTTAGACTCCTTGGAAAATAATATAAAAAATATATTTTTTGTACTATATTATCATTTTAATTAAAAAAAACTTGAATTGAGTCTTTTTTTTCTGAAAGAATCTATTGTTCGTGACCTAAGGTCTGGTATTTTAATATCCATCTTAGGTAACTGATAGAGATACACCTTTAGATATCGCAATCTTTAGTCTTATAATACGCCATTTTTTTTATCTGCACGCTAACAATGCAATCGCTAATTGCCAAGGAATTATTGGCGGGTGAGTAGCTTCCAGACAGGCAGCAGATTACACTTAATTTAGTATGTACTTTTATTATGATATTTTCGAGAGTTGAATTAGTTGCAATGATACCGAGCACTTTATAAAATCCCCACAATCTGCGATTCACAATAATATCTATGCAAACTTTTTTTAGCCGTTTTTCCCATTTTTGCCATGATATTAAACGATTTGAAGTAACTTTATATTTAAAAGCTGCCAAATCCGTGTTCACAAAAAATTTTTGTACAACAAAACAACCTAGGTTGGAACTAGCTGTCCACAACCCAAAAATGTTTACAATTCAGCCATTATCTTATCTTCGATATGAACTACCGGACATTAGCTATCGCTCACATTTATCTATACACTGTCGTCGGCCCTAAGTTCTGCAAACAAGTGACCGCCTCGAGAGCTTCGCAGTTTACCCAGTGACCAACTTGACACATGTTCTGTAGTTATTTCATCACGCGACCGTTTGCTTCTAAATATATATTTAGATGCCACACGTGTGCGCCCTGCTTTTAACGTACATAAATATAGTGTGTGTAATTACAAATACTTTTTTTCTGGTCTGGAAATAGTAATTTATACGGGTGAAACTAATTTAGATCTCGAGTCCTCATTTAGACGTGCGTGCTTCTCGGAGCCCTCATGTTTCTCATGTGGGATTGTTGACACGGGCACCACTACCGACTCTGTGTTTTAGATCAAAACTCTATGTTTAATTTTGAAATATTATATAATAGTTAACATAGAATAATTGGACGCCTACGCTGGATGATGAGAAGTTATGTTATGAAATACTTTATGTACAAAAAGTTTCATAACGATTTGTGTTTAAAAAAAAAGCTTCTTTGCATTCACCTGCTTTTGATCAATGTGCACCTTGTATTTACTTCTGAACAAATGGTAAACAGTGAGTCAGCACAGTTTCTTGAAGGAGAATGCTTTGATCTAGATTTAGAAGGGAATATAGAAAATATAATAAAACCATTAATTCCTACAATGTGTTCTTGAAATCCTTTGCTTCCGGCTAAAAGTGCGAGTCATTATTATTTCTCACGTGATTTTTATCGACGGTTAAAACTGTGATTGTTTCTTGATTTTCAGAAAGTGAAATGTATTGCTTCCCGTCTCTTCCTAGAAAAGCTAATAGACACAACATCACTGAACCCTTAAATTGCCGATAATTGCTAATTTATCAGATGTTGCTTGTATTCGCTGAATTGGATGATTATTTACTATCCAGTATTGATTTAGGCCTAACCCAATGATGCCGACAGACAGAAATGCTTTTCAAATCATTGTAATAATTAAATATAAATACATTCTTAAATTTATAAAAAAAAAATAACAGGTAAGATTCGATCGCACGACAGTGAATCAGTTGCCATCTTAATTTGCCCTCTCGAGTGCGGAATCACAAAAGGAAGGCATTGTGTATGGTAATATCTCACGCTACGTTGGGCGGTGAGCTATACTCGCAGAAACCTCGGTACAGGGTACAGGGTACAGGGTACAGGGCTCTCAGCGCCGACTACAGACTACAGGCTACTGCCTACTAGCAGCACTAGCAGTACTAGCAGTACTAGCTCAGGCAGACCCCGAGGAATGTGCACGCACACTTGCTCCGCAGCAATAACGAGGCCAATGAACTATGTACGAAGACAGCCATATACAACTAGTCGTTCTACAATCTCGATTGTTCGGGAAAAGTCTGTAGCGTTGTGGCCTGTGGGAGTATTGATAGTAGACGCTGCGTGCGTGGCCGTGTGGGGACGGGCCGTGTACAGACGCGACACGCACTCACGCACACTCACTCCCCACTCCACTCTCCCCACCTACCTCAACACGCCAGCCGGCTCCTTTACACCATTACGTCTGTAGGTAATCTGTCTGTGGATACGTGTTTGCCGGTTTCCTTAAAATGGAGTTTTTTCTCACAATATTTACGCACTGCCTCGAGCACATCGAACATTCGTCTTTATAAAATGATTTTTAGTTTTGTTTAAAGTCTCGCGTTTTGTCTAAACGAAAATCAGAGAGCGCAGTATCACTTTACTTTCATCGTAACATCACGCTTATCACTTCAACAGGTAAAACATCACAGCCGCCGGCACCCGGATCCACGGCCTCAAGATTACCTCTCTCCCCGTGCTGTAGTTTGTTCCGTCTTATTTACTAAGCAGACGCTTCAACAAACAGTTTTTTACGCAGTGGTTTGATTTATCTTGCATGCTCAAAATATTTCTTGGAATTTTTGTAAGATCAAAAGTTTACGACCACTATTGTTAACATCGCACCTGTCGACATTTCGGTCACATTACAATACCACGGAAATGTTGCAAGAATAGTCAAATAGAAAAACCTATGTCCGTGTACCTACTGCCTACTGTTACCATCCGGAATCCGGCCAACATGGTTCGGTATTGTACGTTCACCAAAGCCGGGTTTTTGGTGTTTTTGTGATTCGAGACAAGGTTTGGTATGTTCGCAATATATTTTTTTATTAATCCCTGGGGCTCTACGAGTATAATGTTGCAACAGGCAATACAATTATAAACAAATATAATAATAAGATATCTGTATGACAATGTAAGAAGTCTGTAAGACCTGTGACTTTATGATAAACCGAGAGGCTTAGAAATTGCACCTGCGTAATCTCATGTTAATACTGGTCGGAAGTCAGTTATAAATCACGGCGAATAAACGAGATAAACGAGTATTTAAATGTATGCACTTTATGAATCCACGTGAAATAAGCGACTATCTTTTGTTCGCGGATTTCAAAATCGTAAGTAAGTGTAAATCACGTTTTATTCGTGAATTCAAGCTCTCGGGAAATGGCACGCATGCAAAGCAGCCGTCACATACGAGTTATTTTTTAAATTCATTTTGAAACTGCAGTGACTTTTTAGGCAGGAAGACGCAGAATGCATAATAAATAATAAGTGGCATCTGTGGCGAAATCCAAAATATGTATATATTCAAAAGTTTTAAATTATCTATTTCCTGCTGTTCGATGCATTCGAATGCAATAGATATTTTTAAAAATATGTGATAAATGTAAAGCTATAGTATTTTATACCAACCACATATGCAGGAAAGTGTTTCCCCTACTTTTTCCAATATAAAGTACTCGTATAATAAGTTGAGTTTTTTTTAAATACATTATAGCCACTTTTCTAAAACTGGGCAGCGCCCACGATGAAACAAAAGTATTATTAAATGTTTTAATAGACTTTGTATTTGACGTTTGAAGTTACCAATTTGTTGAAAAAGAAAGATAAACTCACCACAATAACCAATGCAAAGCGCCCTTGGGGTGATTGAATCGACCGAACAGCGTTGAACATTTAAACATACAAAATATGGTATTTAATTATCAATGAAGTTTCCTTATAACCTTGCAAAAAGGGTCTTAAATGGGTAAAAGCCTATTATAATAAAACAAAAGTGCGTCAGGCACAAAGTAAAGAAAACTTGGAATAAGTAAGCGGTTAAAGCCGCTATAAACTCGTGTGTGAATGCAGATTGGATCTATTGTGTGCAATGTTTCCAAAACACTCACCCTAATACTCGTACATACTCGTACGGCATCTGCAAATATAAAAATGTTGATGAACTGTTTACAGTTGCATTCAAAAAGCTCTCAGAGTCTTTTTCCAACCAATATCTCGACAAAATGTCACCAATTGTTGTCATTGTTGCATTGACGGTTGTCATTAGCTTGTACTCGTATTTATCATCTAGTAATATACGTCGGGAGCTCTTTCACCCCCATCATCGATGAAATCAATGTCGCGCTGATAAATTATTATTTGTATCCGTTAAATTAAACAAATACTTTGATATAACCACAACATTTATTTAAACTGCCGACCGGTTTCGGAACAAGGAAAAATTCGTTAGGACAAAATTTTAAATTAACAATACACACAAGAAATAAGTATCGTGTTGGGGTGGTAATAAACGATGGGTAAGGGGTATGCTGAGGAGAGAGGACTCTATAATATATTTGCACCTCCACTCCATTCAATGCACAGATAACACCTAGACCAAGTAAACAATAATGGCAAATAATAAAGTTAACATATTGTCCCAGCAGAGAATGTTATTGCGCCCGGTACCTACATGTTGCATCCTAGTTTGATAACAAGATGCGGGTTGTCGCAAAGTTCAATTATTTTTTTGCACATTAACCTTAGCATTTATGTAGGTACCCACGTTACCCAAGTCATCTATTATCTGTAGAGATACATAATATTATATGTGACGTAATGAATTAAACTTTATACGGGCACTTACTTATAGATTTTGAAATTTGAAAATCATTAAAAATAACGAAAATTGTTATACTGGTTGTAATCAATTTATTATAAGCTATCAGCCACTATTTCACATTATTTTAACTGAATATAGCTATATGGTGTACTTAAATGTACGTCAGTCTTGCAAAGTAATTCTTTAGGTGTTTAGGATCACGCGCTTATAATATAGGCACCCCACTCTCCCCCTGATATATAAATTTTTGTATTATATTGAACGCTTTACGTTATTTTTTCATAATTTGCTCAGTTGCACCAACGTAACGCGGTTTTAGCAATATTGTCGCTACTATTTATATTGAAAAGAGTTTGAGTGGCTTTTGGTGGTTCATAGCATTCGCGACGGTCAAGGAGTCCATATTCTAACACGACTCCAACCCTTAGTTAAACTTTACACATTTATATAAAACTACCCTTTCCCTTTTACCGAATGGCTGGTAGTGACGTTTTTATATGATTTTCTAACAACAATTTTATAATTATTATTAATTAACCAGGGAAAAATCTGAAAACTCAGTTTTATCCACCCGAAAAGTTTTATTCTAGAAATCTGTAAAATTAGCAATGTTCGGTTGAGATACCTAATTCTCTGAAGTAGGTAACTAATACGAGTATTAAGGACTTCATAAGTATCGTCATAAGTGAAACGGAACATTCAGTTCAACCTTCAGTTATTTTGGCCTGCAATCAATCATATCACCCTTTATTGAGCCCCAATCGATGATACGTCAGCGGATGACGTCACTGCCTCAAGAGTCAATTTGTCTGCTGATAAGCCCAACCGCACGAGCCCTGCCGGGAAATATCATATCAATAAAATATGTATTTTTCCAGACATTTTCCACTTCAATGAATGATGAAAAATGTTATTCCTGCGACTGCTAACGTAACAAGTGTGAAGACGACCGGTCTTTACCGTTTTCCGGTAATGCCAACGATTGTAGAAAAGCCAAGAAAATCGGCGTCCCCAAGCAATGGCGTCTGGACTTTTTACGTGGGTACTCACTAGAGAGAACTTAGATTTGAAAATAAAATTATAATCTTTTTTTAAAACGAAATATAGATATATTTTAGTTTAGTAGAGAAAATTTTTTCTCTTATTGATGTTTGTTTACGATATAATTTCGACACCAAACCTCCTCTGCGAGACATTCGTACGAAATATCAAACCTCTTGAATTTTTTTTTAAAAATGGTTACGTTAAATTGGTTAGTTAGTCGAGTGGTTCATAGCGTCGGTTTACCACCCACGCGTCGTGGTTTTAATTCTCTGCCAGCTTTAATTCTATCCCATCATTGCACCAGCAACATTTTCCGCTTATTATGATGATAGTAAGAGGAAATCAAATATATTTTTCTCAATTGTTTCATAACCTGGGAATGTTTTTTGTTAAAAAAACATATGTTTTCTGCCTTTATCACCTAACCTTACCACCTTACGAGTAGATGAATAAATAAATTAAAACTTAATAAAGAGCGGTACAAACCTTGGTACTGCGTGTAGGATTTGACGCAATAATAGATTCAGTCAGCAATTCATAAAGCAAAATACAGACCCACTTAAAAAAAAAAATTACAATACGGCTAATAGCAATAGGCGAAAAGATTCGGAAATCTTCCTCAGTAAAATCATTATCTGACTGAAAAAAATGAACAGTCGCCTAACTCTGGTTGTGGTACCTGGAGGGCATAAAATATTACCCTTTGCACCGTCTCCATTCCTAACACCCATCGCATCCCAACTGTCATCATCAACGCCAACAGAAGATGGGTCATCTCCCTGCAGCCAGCCAAGTAAAATAGAACTCACCCTACCGACAGCGGATAATTGAAGCCTTCAAGGATGCTTATGCGAGGGGGATGTCACTTAAATACTTAGTTTTTTTTTTAATTGTTACAATAAGTAAATAAGTAGATTATTTGGATTCAACTGTCACATCATATCCGCTGTAATCCATCATGACATCTTCGGACTGACTTGATAATAATATTTTTTTGTTATTTTTCTCTTGTTATTGAACTGTACTTCATTTCATCGGATAATTTTATATAAAATGCCTACCACCATAATACTAGCATACTAGCAATTTGGTAGGCGGGTATGAGTACCGCCGCCCTGGGAACCAATTATTGGATGACCAACACCTCTGCCACAGGTCGCCCCAAGTGGTTCGCTACGTTTGGTGACTTAGCAGGGGTGCCCGGGTTTATGGGGGGAGGTTTGTCCAGGTCTTGGCGGCGGGCGCGTCGGCTCACCTACTGCGTGGCGGGTCGGACTGGGAGATGCCGGTTGAGGGAGACCCTTTACAACCGGCTACCGCTGTCCGGGCCGCTCGGTAGTACAGGGCCTGACCCGAGGCTCACGACCGAAGGTGGGCTGCCCCATCAACGAGTGAAAAAACCCTGCCGCTGCTGTTGTGCCGGTTCGTGACCGGAGGGGACCCAACGGCAGTGTTTGGGGCGCATTGGGCGACCTCTCCAGCTGGACTCTCCCGGACCATCGCCTAGCACCGCAGTGGGTGGGATAGATTCACTCGTCTGTCATTCCTGGATACACCAACCCCCAGCTTCCTACTCACCCTCTACACCTATTCCTTCCCAAACCTTCCCTTTCCCATTTTTTTTTTCTTTTTTCATAATCATTAACATGCAACAAATAAATAAAATCAATAACGTTAATACAGCGGCGAGCAGTAGGCGTCCCCGGTGCAGGCCAAAAATGATGGTCAATTTTGCCAACATTCGCGGCCTGCACAAAAACTTAAATTTTGTCCACCAGATACTTCAATAGTACACAACTGCTGACCTTGTACAAATCGCAAGTACGCCCCACTGTTGAATTTGGTAGCCACCTCTGGTCTGGAGCCCCTAAATACCTGAAAAAACCCTTGACTCTGTGCAGAAACGGGCGGCCCGTTTGATAGATTCTCCTATCTTAACAAACGGATTGCAAACTTTGGAGCACAGACGTCAGGAATGCTGTCCTTGTTCTACAGGTATTTCAATGGAAGATGCTCCGAGGAACTTGCGTCATTGATCCCTTCGGCACCGGTGCATAGTCGGGAAACTCGCCAAACGCGCGCCCAACATTTGTACACGGTTGACATTCAATACATGAGAACGGGTCGCTTTTACGACTCGTTCTTATGTTCAACAGCTCGGCTATGGAACGATTTGCCGGCCTCTGTTTTTCCTCCCTCCTTCAACATGGGCCTCTTCAAGACCCAAGTTCACTCCTTCCTTTCCTCAAAAAACCCTCCACAGCATCCCCAAAGATGACATAGGCCCTGAGGGAAATTGTTTTCCTCAAGGCCTCCTGTGTGGAGTTATTGTAAAAAAAAAAAAAATATATGCCTAGTGGGGGGGGGGGTCGTAATATATATTTTTTTAAATCTGTCACACTTTAATAATTTTGTAAAATACGAAAATGAAATAAATATTTCACTTGCAATATTTATTTCAAATCAACCTTTCTTCCTTATGATGTGACCAATGAATTATCGTTTCGCAACATTGCAGACATTAGAACAGCTTCAATCCCGACTTTGTTAGATTATCGATTGCATTTCTTTAATGCATAATGGCATGTCTGTATCTGCCATCTGAGTGCAGGCTATAGCAGTCAGATCTGCATACTAGGAAGTGTATTTAATTGCTCTTTAATGATAGATAAGCATTTATTTATTAGCCCGGCTTACATAAGTTCTTAATCATCGGAGTTATTGCACGGAGTTTGTGATTAGATTACCTATGTTAGAGAATTCATCGAGGCAGAAAGTTATATTTGCGATCGACTGTATGAAGACCAAATGTGATGAACAATCTATGGAACACGTATTTTATAATATGACAAATCACATGCCCATGTTTTCCTTATTGACCATGCCCTTCGTTAAAATGGATACATCCTATTGTTTTCGTTGCTTTTGGAGAGTTTGAGAGAACTGCCAAATGATGTTTTATGTGATTCAGTACTTGCCAGCAAATTAATCAAAATGTGACCTAAATATGGTACAAAGATTCCTTCTGAATTGCGCAACTTATTATGGTAATTTGTAAAACGCAATGATTATTATTATTATGGAGTTCTGGAAAATAAAAAAACAAAAACTATAAATACGCAATGATTATCCTTTAATTCTTAAGGATGTATCACAACTTAGGGGTTATTTTCTTTCACGAAAACGGCTCTATTAAAATTAGCCAATTATTATGATTGTCATAAGAAAGCTTGAAAGCATACAACCAAAACCTGTCTCTCGATATAGTCACAATCCATTTTCTCCCGTGCATCTTCTGAAATGTTTGATTAATTCTGAAAGGTGTTACGCATTCAATTTTCATTTAATTTATGGAATAATCTTTTTGTGTGAGAATAAACCACAGCGAGAAAAGCATTATAATCATTTTTTTAATGAAAAAAAATTTCGCGAAAAAAAGCGTTGTGAAATTTTTCGTCTTGAAACTCTTAGAGTTGTACTTCACAAATGCACTTGCGAATCCTGAACACCATAGTAAAACATAATTATATGTTTAAACACAACCTGTGTTTAGGAATTTTATTATTTTTCCTGTATGAACATTTTGTACAATTTTCTCGTCGTTGCAATAATGATTATCGCGGAATTCGTTGCATAGGTAATTTGTAAGTTATTTCCATGAATGTCATTTAGTGATGATTATTGTGAATGCCGGACATGTCATATAAAACATTGTTTATGATGTAACTTGAATTGCCAAGAAAACATATTAGTTCATTTAATCTACCCATTTCAAATATAGAATAAAATTATAGATCGGTGCTTTATCGCTTGTCTACATTTCAATTTTGTTTATTTGATAACAGATCCATCAGTTCCAAATTTGAAAAGTTTACACTTGTTCGGTACGTAGGTACTCTCTAAGGAAATTATTTATATTTAATTAATTTCCCATATTTTGAAGCGCCCATATTGGGTCCGCAATATTCCTTATATTACTAATTAATCGCACATCGTTGTCAAAGTATAAAATTTACGTGTAATCCTTTTAATGGAAGAATAATTATGATAGAGTGACGAAATCGAATAATCGTATTCAAAAGCACCGCAAAGTTTCTACTAATGTCACCAAATTAAGGCGCGGGGAGGGGTTCTTATCTAGGTAACATACATAAAGGCTTCCCGCTGATAGTTCCGTTGTAATATCTCCCTCTTTCTCATAAACGACGCATGTATCATCAGAAAGAGAGGTTACAACGGAGTTGGAAGTGGCAGGACCATACAGACATTATATATATGCAAGCTAAAATAATGAAACTTGGGGGAAAGCGCAAGATATTTTGTTTTCTTGTGCATTTAGATTGAGTTATGGCATTTACATTGGGCATATGTATAGGTTGCGTAATTTAGAGTTGACCCAAACAATACAAACTTAGGATTATGTGTATCGGTGCATAATTATTTACTTTCCAAACGTCACTGAGAAACAGCCTGTTGCCTTACTTACATTTAATTATTGTTATTATTATTATTAGCGAGAAAGGGGCCGCAAATGTACATACTTATAACTTATTTTAATTTTCTTCACTGAAGTAGAATAACAAGTTTAAAACGTAATGTATGCAAGCAATGCATCTGTGCGAGTACTGTGTTCGCGTCAACTCTGGTTGCGATATCTATAAGATAGTTTTTTTTTCGTCTTTTCGTTTTTCCGAACTCAAATCAGAAAGAGTGAATCAGCACCCAACATGTGATAAGACCTAATTAATCATCTCAAAACAAGTGTAGAATGTGGAATGAATCAGTTCCATGCATTTATTAGTTCTTTTGTCAATCGTGTGCCGCCCGCGGATTCATTTCTAGAAGCGGTTGCGTACTGTAGCGTGTTACGATGGGGTTAGCAACCTTTTCGAAACTGCTAACCATTGAAAATTAATTTGTGGGTCGAAAACAGTATTTGAACCAGGACACGTGTCTTAGCAAACAGTCCAATTACTGCCAACAACTGTCCAATAGTTCGTCACTGTCATACTGAATTTACTAAAATACTATGCTTTTACTGTTGAAACTCATTTAATGCGCAGTGACGAGACAATGTGGTCAAAATATGCATTTATATTTGCAATATCCGTTCACACGAGTCCGAACTTCCTAGACCCAGTAAGACTATGAATCGCAATATTCAGGAAGGTTGTGGGGTGAAGGGGTAGAATAACAGATCTGTTTACTAAATTGAAATGGCTTCAGCCGTGTTTGGTGACCAGATCTGAATAGCCAAGTACTCCCAACCTTCCCCTTTCTCATCTCCTTCTTCTCCCCACTACCTTCAGCCTCACGACATACCCCAATTGGACGTAGTTATGCAGAAAGCATCCAACCTCAAAAAGATGAAACCGAGAAAAAGGCGTTTAAAAAATATGACGGTACAAAAGCATTAATACGCGAAATCTACATTTGTAAAATGAAAATCAGTGTTTTCTTCTTTGTGATAATTATTATAAATAGGCAATTTATAATTTATCAAAGTATTTATTTTAAAAAAATGTATTTCCTATGTTATTCTACATTTTCATGTTTTTCAAACTTCAATTTCAGTCAAATATCTGCAATGTGAGTTAGTAAAAAAATGAATTACCAAAAATATATTGCATTTGAAGCTTGAATGCTTTCAGCAGATACAAATCTCGTATTAATCTATAGGAAAACATGTAAAACTCGATTTTAGCAAATTGTGGGTTGGAGGCTTTCTGCATAACTACGTCCAATTGGGGATGTCATAGTCTCACCGGCTCTAGACGGTTGGGACTCTTGTGTGGTATTTGCTGTAAAAAAATAAATATATACATAGTGTATTTTTTTACTATTTTAAAGATTTGTATTTATTTCGGAATATCAATACCTATAAAACAATGTTTTAAATCAAAAATTTCATTTTATGAGTTTATTATTTCAACGTTTTTTTTTAATAAACGATACATAACGATCTTTCACGACCATCTTGACACAGCATTGGCGCATGTATTCTACACAACCACGAAAAAGAAAAAATCTCTTGTTGATGGGTTGCCGATCTCTGCATTCATCTTCTTCCCAAGTCCACATCTGTTTATTTGAACTCGCTATTCCATCCATCGCCAACTCCTGTTCAATCTGCCAGCAGTTGTTATTCTTTCAAGCCATGCAGCCCTAGCTCGTTTTTAATATTAACAGATATTTCTATTTAAATTTACTCATGCCATAGGGGAGATATGTGATACTGGTGAGTGACGACTTTATTACTGATATACAAATAAAACATCACACCATCGTCCATGTAAAACATAAGCACACTATCGGATATGGTAATATCTGTTTATGGTCCTTCCGCTGAGAGCTCCGTTGTAACGTCACTTTCTGTAACAGTGCGTCGTTTAGGAGAAAGAGGGAAAGGTTGCAACGGAGCTATCAGCGGCATGCCTTTAGCTGACATTTGTTTGGTTTTGGGAACTGACTATTCCATTTTATTATTAATAGTCGAGGACGTTCCAGCCAGAAATGAAGTGATCAAGTATACGAGTATCCATGAGATGATTTATGAATGTGGATAGAACAAAAAGTTTGTTCCTCTCTGCTTATCCCTGCTGAGAAATAAGATGTTTTTAGTAGTTAATTAGTTAATAATACAAACAGAAAACATTGTTACTTTCTTCAAAATAGATTACTAACTAAGCATCACGCAGTTTCACCTCGGGGGTAGGAAGAGAGGATGGACCGCCATACAACTCTGTCTTGGCACACTCTAATTGCTTCATTCACATTCACACATCGTCTCATATATACTATTCTGTTATTCTGACTCTTGACATGGACCAACTCAAGTATTTGATTCACTTGATCGTGCCATGTCTTCCTGAGGCGTCCCCGACTTCTACTACCTTTCGCTTTCGCGCCGAGGATATATTTTAGGTAAAATGATTTTATCATCACAGAACAACTCCAATAAGAAAGACGAATTGATAATACTTTAAAATCTGTTATGTGGATATTATAAATAAATAATAAAAATATATATTTATTGAGCCATAGAAGTAAAAGTATTCATTTATAGGTGCATCACGAGCCAGTGAGAAAAATATTAGTTGGAACGCTGGAAAATAACATTATTTATAGGTACATCTCAAGCCAGTGAGGACAATATTAGTTGAAACGCTGGAAAATAACATTATTTATAGGTACATCTCAAGCCAGTGAGGACAATATTAGTTGAAACGCTGGAAAATAACATTATTTATAGGTACATCTCAAGCCAGTGAGGACAATATTAGTTGAAACGCTGGAAAATAACATTATTTATAGGTACATCTCAAGCCAGTGAGGACAATATTAGTTGGAACGCTGGAAAATAACATTATTTATAGGTACATCTCAAGCCAGTGAGGACAATATTAGTTGGAACGCTGGAAAATAACATTATTTATAGGTACATCACAAGCCAGTGAGCACAATGTTAGTTGGAACGCTGGAAAATGACAAAAAAATTGATTTGGTAAAATAATATTATCCGAACTTTACTCTATCATCTGACAGCCGACATATTTATAATGAAGGCTCCATGTTGCCTAAAGCGTCTAGACGAGATGACGTCACGCCACGACGGCTAATGGCATTAGCATTCATCGAGAGACTCTCAGATTTGCCTTGTAATTGATGCTGTGGAAAAATGACATTTGCGAAATGAATTCCTTTGACTTTACGAGTATATGGGAAGTTGTCCGTGCAAAATAACTTTGCGAATAATATAATGTCAAGTGGAATTGCGTTGGGTTTTCTCACACTAGACTAGTCAATAGAATTTTTTTCTTGTCACTTTTAATTGGTGCATCCTTGTAGATCATATTATTGTCTTTATGATAATACTTTATCTCGTTTTTGCGGTAGGTGAAAGAATTCACTTTTCCGAAACATTATCACAGTGCTGGACAATTCACCAATTTTACAAACGTTCAGAGTATAGAGTTCAGCAGAGTACAATCGTTGCTTTGGGGATGACTGATAACAATATTCTGTATTGAAAAATAAGTATGACATATGAAGTACCAAGATGAATACATTTCTCCCGAATCGTAATCGAAAACGTATAATTTTTATCTTAAATATTTTAATGTTTCCGACTCGGCGACAGAAAAGCAGATTGTTTCGACGAGTTGCGCAGATGCTTTTTATAATCATCACAATAATAATACTGTCGGGATTATTTGAACGTAAGCACTTCGGCCTCTTGGGTTTTGCCCCACAAAAGATTGGCGAAACGCGTTGCCGCTACGAGTTCGCTGAAATGTGATATTGTTATATTCCGTTATTACCGGGAAATTCTCCTGCGCACAGTTTCGCATTTCGCGTAGAGGTTCCCTGCGGGGAATAATTAGATCGTTCCACGGGAATTGAGTTTTGTTCTTGCTATCCGGGAAATGTTGGTTGACTGGCCAACTAAGTGGAGTATAATGTAGTCTGTGACTGTGACTGTAGTGTGCGCTACTCTGCAGTTGTCTATACGCTGTACTCTGTAGCCTGCGTGGCGATGGATGGTGTACCACGGTAAGGTATTGGTACTTGGTACGGCGTAGTATGTTCCGATGTTGTGTACGATGTACTCGCTGTATGACCCAGATGCCGACGCGAACTCTCGCTGCAACAATGAACCGGATATTATTTGGACTGATGTTCTGTACTTTCGCTAAAATTTATTGCGGAACGGAGATTTGAATGAAATCGTTCCAGATTTTCTAGCGTTTCTAAGCTATCGGCATATCGGCGTCATTCACATCGCTCTCGTCGGTACAATCCATGTCGAGTGCGCCTTCTTTCGCTCTCATTCGAGCGTTTTCTATTGAGACACTTTTCCTTCGTTCGCAACATACGAGTATAATGAGTTACAATGTTACTCATTGATACGATCAAACTCTCGTTACCTTCTCTACATTCAATAAGAATCCTTATAAATCATTTCGACACCCTTTTTGCGATCCAAATTACCACTTTGTAAGCTGCGTCTCCTATCTTTACCGAGGAGGTCGTAAGGCTTTTCTCGTGGTCTGGTTTTATGGATCCCAGAACTTCTGGCACTATGATTGTTTCATACTATAAAGTTTGTAATCATAATACCTTTTAGGATTGCTTCGTTTAAATGTTACAACTTCAAGACCCCACAGCCCTCAGTGTCCAGAATCTAGACTGGAGAAGACGGCTGCATCACTGATGATCCGCTTGTCGCTGAGGGTGGTGAGACGATAATACTACGAAGGTGGCAGTAGCCCTGTAGACTGTAGCCGATATGACATTGTGGCGAATAGCCGAGGCTTCAGCTCGGGTCGGTGCTCGCTAGTGACGTCACGCCCCTCCCCCCGGCCGGCCGGGGAATGCCGTTCTCTGTGGAATGCTTCTCTATCCGCGACCGCCCGTCCGCCCGTCGTGTGTGTGCACTATACACAGCGGTGTGCTGCTCTGTGTGCCTTGCGGGGAGTGTGCCAGTTGCCAGTTGCCTGTTGCCCGTGGAGTCGCCAGTGTTCTCCGGCTGTTCTCCTCGCGCGCTGGGCCCCTCGCCGGACTTGCCTCGCTATCCGGACCCTTCTCTTTTCTCACTCTTCGCTCTTCTATTCCCTTCCCATCAGAGGTGTTACGGTTCTAGGTACGTGCGCAAATATTTCGCAGTGGCCGACTGCATTGAGTTTAATGAATTAAATTGACGTTGTGCTACGGATTTGTTACGATACACCGCGATACTTTCCGCTAGGCGTGAGAACTAACAGTCACTGGCGTGCTTTCATTAGTGCAATTACTTGTTGTTTATGACTGCGGTGCGAACCGAGTGACAGTTGACGTGGACGTGGCCGCGGACGACTTGCAGCTACGCTGGTACTACGGGCGGAAAGTCGTATTTACAGGACATTTAGATAACATTACACGACTTGCATACAGTTCTCTTATTTGGTGCTTTCTTTGTTGACAGATAAGGCGCTAAGCTCCTCGGGACTCGGCGGTGTAAGTAGTGAAGTGTACAGTGAGTGCCCGCGCAGGAGGGCAGGAGTGCGCCCCGCGGCAGTGCAGTGGTGATGGTGTCTCGCTAGGAGATGGTGCGCGTGGACGTGGTGGCCGGGCAGCCGCCGCCCCCCGCGGCCTGCCCGCCCCCGGCGCCGCTGGGCCCCCACGACATGTACTGCTCGCCCTACGGGGAGTTCTACTCCCAGGATCCCTACTACGTGCCCCCGCCGGAGATGTGCCCCCAGCCGCCGCATCTCTGCACTCTGCACGGTGACTATGGTAAGTACCGATTGCTATTAAAAATTTTACACGTGTCATTGTGATCGCGCGTTTGTTGGAAGCTGGCTGGACCCACTGCTCGTAAAGGATGCAATCTGTCCCGCGCACTTGATGCATCAGACACTACGCTCCTGCCGCTCAGAGATCCGTTGTAACCGCTCTTTTAGTTACGTGCCTCGTTTATAAGAAATATAATAAAGTTTCAACGTAGTTATCAGCGGTATTATATTTCCTATCGATGTTTACAAACTCTCCTAAACTTTCGCGAGTATTATGAACGTTCTGTTAAAGCGCCCTTGATGTGATTAAACCACCAAACGGCGCCATTTAAAGTTGCCCATTTAGTTCCTTTATTTATAATTATTTAGAATAAGTAATGAATGAACGGTATCTACACTAACGTTTTGTGATTGTTGTGTTATTGCGGTGCGATGTAAGACTGGAGAATTAACATCTCCGGGTCGTAGTTAATCACCAGAGGTCGGCGGTTGACCTTTCCATATCCAGGGTCATTTACTTTCCTGCCCGTTTGGCCTATCTCGACCGAAAACACCCACCCAAAGAAATACTAAAACAACTGTAAAGTACTGTCAACCCTTTGCCACCCACATTTGTCATTTTGACAGGAATATAACTTTTGCCTTTTCACTTTCCATACGTTTCAATCGACCAGTCAGCCACTGATGCTTTTTAAAATAATGAATTGATGTTATCTAGTGTTTAGAGTTCTAAATTACTGTGTACTTTTGGTAGTTCCAAAGATTTCGACGCTCGAAATTTTTTTAAACTTTAATTTGTTTACTCTAATTCGTTTGTGTTGTGGTATTTTACCAAACATATTACTGAACTCAAACTGATCTGAACTTTTGCTTAAGTCAGTCTAGCTGCGGGAGTACAAATACCCAGTTGAGGGTTTTTGTTACAAGTGTTCTAAGAATTAGGTACTTCTATAAAATATCATATTATGCAGTGGCAAGAAATTTTCCACCCATCAATTTTTTTCAGAAAATGGTCAAATATAATTTTATTGACACTGTTAGTAATCTTTGCGTTTCAAGGGGTTATGTAAAACCTAATTTATTTATCGATAAATGAATGAATATTCTTATCACTGGTTGTAACTTGTACGCAAGTGCCGCTCATTTTATTCTTGCTAATTATAATTTAAAAACTAGTCTGTTTCCTCCATAAACATCCGGTGTTTGGTAATATACTTAATGTCAGAATAGCCGCGCTGACCAAGTGGTGTCTGTAACGAAACACGTTTTATATTTACACACTAAAATATTTTCATTGTAACGTGAAAATGTATTGATTTTTGAGATATGCTTACCAAAATAATTGGTAAATTACAAGAGCCGGTCCCACAAATAATTCTGTTTAATCATTGAGAAAATAGTTTCAGATAAATTTCGCTCAGAAATGCCATTTGTACCGAAATTATCCTTACTTAACCTAGGTAATATATATGATTAAATTTCATTTTGATATCTGGGAAAATGCCAATTGGCGGCTTTATGGTTACTGTTTTTTTTTTTTTAATATTGCTTATCATTGATATTAATTTATCTAATATTCAGAATGGCCTCTTAATCAAGTTTTTTTTTTAATTCTTACCCGTATCCACCGCGGTATTTGATAAAAAAAATCGTCAGAAGAGACCGACAAACTTGTGTATTTTTACCAATTTATTGCAGACATTTCCGTAGTTTAAAGTTATGCTTATTCATTCAAACAGTAATATATTAATTTATATAAGTATACTTTTACTTATATAAATATCCGTAACAAGGTAGCTTAAAGCTTAAACGATACACATATTTGTATTATTTTTTTATTTCATTTGAATCTTGCTCATATTTCGAGCATGTTTCAGTAGGTACCTACCTAAAATTACCAAAAGTGGACATAATTCATTCCATCGTAAAAGTTTTTCCGTTTTGTGGGTGGTAACAGATTTTGCGTAAATCCTTTTTACTTAGAATCATTATTTTAAGTTTCTAAATTCTTAATTAATTCGTTTACAAATGTCTGCTTGCGGAACTTTTAAGCCTTTAGACATTGTACGAAGATGTGATTAATTATCAAATGCCTTTCTTCCGGTTAATCGTCGAAGAAACTCCAAGGGGCTGTGATAGATACGTACAACTTATGTATCTATCTATTATGTAGTAAAAATATTATTTTTGAGAAATGTCACCTCAAAGATGCTGTGAACCTTTTTAAGATTTCTATTTATTTTTTCCACTATTCCTTATAAAACTCTTTTGGTCTGGTGTCCGTCTTGCGTGTAGATTATTCCCAATTCTGTCAAAAGTGTTGATGCCTGTTAAAAATCACGCGTAACTCCCAGGAGCGAAGACCCTCGCAGGGGCCGCCTTGTCTCTTGTCTCCTCGTTATTGTATGTAAGTGGCGTCTTCCTCTTGGAGCTGCTTCGTACGCAACTCTGTATCCGCACACTAGCAGATAAGTATATCACTTCATAATGTTTAAATTATCAATACGCCTTCAAATACTTGGTTATACCCCATTCCCGTAAATGCACAAGAGTTGTAAAAAAACAAAAAAATAAACCTAAAAATCGCAAAAGTAAAAGGTTGAAATTCCACTGTATAAAAAAAAAAATTTCTTCAAATTTGGTTGCCTTTCTAAGAATCCGTAAACCCAAAAGTTAGATTGTCTTTTTGCTTTTTTACAATGCCCAAAAAATGTTGTATTTATCCTCGTTTACGAACAGGACCTCCGCGCAGTAGAGCGATGAGTAGTTGTCATGAGTCATGACACACCCGTATGGTTTTACCATGGTTCTATTACAACAGTACAGATACATAGAATATCATCTGCACACAAACCAAGCACTAAATTCCGTGCGTCTAATATTAAACTCGAAATTTCATACATTGTATGTAAATTCCCAACTTTCCCTACTTCCTTCCATATAGCAACATTCTTCAATATTAGAGACAGAAATCAATTTCAAAGGGTTGCATAGTTCCACGGGTACCAGACAGTGGCGTTTTCAATTATTTTAATTACACCTGCTAGAATGAAGCTATAATTCCGTAGGAAGTAACTTATGGTTTCAATTGCACGTTGCGTGTGAACAAAAAAAAACACTGTGTATGGTATAAACCACCAATTTATTGATATGTGTATTTATTGCATCCCGGTTTAGTGATGGACTTTAGGTACAAGTGAAACCGTTAGATGGCAAAATTAGTAGTATTTTTATTTCATAAAGAATGTATGCTAGTCTGTGGCTATGTTATTATATCAAGTGTTTTCATTAATTAATTCATATTGATTATTTCATATATTATATTATTTATGAAAAGATTGATTGCTTCAACCGCTTAGTTAGATGAAATTTCATCAGTATTATTGTGACATTGCTGCTCTGCTTTTATAAATAATATAATTATTTATTTATCTCTATTCTCCCTGACCGCTGCAAATTCGTTATTATTTTGCCAATATGTTTATAATATCGTATTAATATCAAATTTCCGCTCTCGACAGATAATTATTAAATACATTGAATGAACCAATACATTATAATAATACCGGGAAAATCGAAAAGCTTTATCGATTATTCATATCGAGTTATGATGGTGGACCGCCCATATGCAGAAATCAATCTGTAATGACAGCCGAAGTATACAGTGATTATTATGAGATATTTCAAGCAATAAGATTGTCTCTTCCTGTCCCGTGTACCATTAATAATTCAACAGGTAAAACAAATTATTCATAGCATCATTCGCATTTTATTACCTTTCACCATTGTTAAGATTTGTGGGGACCCGCAGTACGGTGTATAACACTACACGTACAAGTACAGTATACTCATAATACTGTTGGTTCAATTGTTCATAATTAAATATTCTGTTAGTTCTCCTTTTGCGATTGAATGAGACGAATTGAAACAAGAAATGATTAGTCTTAGGTAGTAAATAGCAAGTAGCGAGCTAGAAGCAATTTATTTAATTTAATGAGAGAGTAGATTTCCCGTTTTGCAAATATCTCAATCAGTTATATTATTATTCTTCTTTAGCAGATGAAGAAACATAATATCTATGAATATTTCGAACTTTCTATCAAAGTAATGCATATTGGTAATAATCAAAATCATGTTTCATTTTATCATTAGGGGGGAACAGAAATTATATAATAATGTGTAGGCTCTCGTTCGTAATTTAGAGAATTTGTAGAATGTTATTTTGCTGTGGGTCATTAATTTTGTTACCACCTTCCACATAATTTGTTTTTTATGAATGCAACCACGCGTATGTACATGATGATTATTACGAATGTAATAAAAATGCTGAAAAACGGTAATAACATGATAATTCTAATACAGATGGAAAACTCGTATTATACGAGTACAATATCTGACTGTATCTATGAATGTAGGACCAATATTATTGTAGATAATATACGAGTATCTTGTAAAAATGGGGCCATTCTAAACAACACAGTGAACAAATTTTGAAACTGTTAATTCGTGGTGGAATTCCATTTAAATGATTTAATAAAACAAATATATAACTACTACAAAAGTGGAATAAAGTTATATATTTGTTTTATTAAATCATTACAGTGAACAAACTTTCGCGGTGTATACGAGTTTTCACCTCAATGTGTCTAATATTATATATATTATGTTTAGCAAATAATGTTTAATTCGATCTATTATTTAAACAAATTGTAACTATTCAATGTATTTTTAATGTGAAGTAAATTGGACGTAGTTATGCAGAAAGCGTACAACCCACAATTTGCCAAAATCGAGTTTCACATGTTTCCCCATAGATAAATACGAGATTTATATGTGCTAAAAACATCCAAGCTCATCCAATAGATTTTTAGTAATTATTTTTTTTACTAACGCACATTGCAGATATTTGACTTAAAATGAAGTTTAAAAACATTATAAAATGTAGGATAGCATAAATTATTTTTTTTAAATTTAACAGATCAATAGATTATAATTTAACTATTTATAATAATGCCCATAAAGAAAAAAAAAATGATATTCACTTTAAAAATGCCGATTACGCATAGTAATGTTTTTTTATCGTCATATTTTCAAACGCCTTTTTTTCAGTTTCATCTTTTTGGGGTTGGATGTTTTCTGCATAACTACGTCCAATTATGTTAATCGAGAATTTCCACATTTTACCGACAGTGCACGTATTTATTTTATCCACCTCCATTTTTAATTCATATTTTTTATTTGTCATAGCCACCTATTATAAGCGCTGAAACCGCAAACAATTTACTTTCCAAATACTCGGAAACCAGTCAATTAATATGCTTATTTGGTTTAAGAATGTATAGCCTGCAAAATGTCTGGAAATTAGCTCACTCAAGAATACTGAATCACTTGCAGTATTTTTATAAACATGTTGTATTGCCTTCAATAAGCTAGGTGACTAAACGCTACAGTGCTACATTATGTGACAGAGTACAGAGTACAACACTGCACCCGTACGTTTTACAAAAAAAATGACGTATGCATGAAAATTAAACGTGTTAGTGCAATAAGGGTATTACATAATCATATTACAATAGACCATGAAGAAATTATTATCGTCAGATTTGACAACTTTTTAAAGTTTCCGAAAATTTTTACCCAGTCAAAACTATTTTTTAAATAGCTTGCATTTTAACCTTTTTCGATCTATAATTTATTTGACTTATTAATGACGTTTTTAATTTAAATATTTTATTATTTAATCTAGATAAAATAATACGATACAATAAATAATGATCACTTAAGTATTACTAAAAATAAATGAAAACAATAACTTTGTATAAGACCACGGATATTATTTAAATTTTTATGACCGACCGGTTTAGCTTAGCCTAAGCATCATCATAATATAATTATTCTTTAATAACCTTCTCAGTTGACCTTTTGTCTCTTTCAATTCATATTATCTGTCTCTTTCTCTTTGTTCCTTTATTATAATTTAAATATGATTCTATTGTTTATCATCGTTCTGTTATTTTATTTTATATTTTGTTCTCCCTCTGTATGTATATATAACCGCACACTTAGTATTTTTTGTTTAGTTTAATTTTGTATCCTGATGCTGCGTAGGCTAAGCGAAACCTTATACAAAGTTGGTTTTTCATTTCTTTAAATATGTCAAACCATAAAGTGATAGCTTTCTACGAAAATATAAATTATTACTGTTTGAATTAGCGGTTTCTCAGCGCGTCATACATCTGCTAGTGATTTGTCACCCACTGTTAAATGGCAAACATCTGTTCTTTTTCGTTTTTCCTTGCATTGTTCGCTTTATTAGGTACTGCACTTATGTTTCAACTCGTATTACTTGCATACACTCTTCTCACTATGTTCTATCGCTTTTCGCGCATTCTTCAGTGACTCACCGCCGCGCCGGCCGAGTTGGTTTACGTAAAAGTCATTATTTCAAATTTGCACAATTTCCGCCTATCAATCTATTCTCGTGACGATAATATTATGTTTTTAAGCTTTCTCGTGATCTGTTTTGCAAACTAACTGTTTTAGCGTTGATTAGCTTGATTTAAAAAAAAATAATGTGTCGTACTACTTATATTTCGCATTCAACTGAGATAATGGACTTAATTTATCGTTTTCAGGTAAATATAAAAACAGTCATCAAGGGTGAGCACTCAATAATGACTCTGAACGTTACTTTGTAGCATCCTAAAACAAGCAATACTTCAAATGATTTATCTGCAATTTTTCTATAGGTAGTTTGAAAAATGTTTGAGGTTTCTAGTGCATACAAACTTTTAACTGTAATCTTTTAAATTCTATGAAAACACACACCGAAATGACAGTAAAAGGTGCAGTGTGAAAACCAGCAAAGGCATTTTTTAACGTTTTACCAAAAATTCCAGAATGCATTATTTCATAAAGAATTTAAAAGATTACTGTTTTAGAATTGTATTTACTGAAAACCTTAGACATTTTTCTAACTACCCGTATATTATAACAGATAAATAATTTTTAGTTTTGTTTACACGTATGTATTTTTGGGTGCTGACCCTTAATATTTTTTAAAAAGTAATACTTAAATTTAAAAAAAAAAAACATTTAAAAATTAAAATGCATAACTAGTTTCTATTTATCTTATCACGTGTTTTCCGATAGATTAAAAATGTATTTATTTGATGCACTTCAAAATCACTATTTGAAATTGTTTATTTGGAGTAAGACATTAGACATTTTATATCTTGATAAGTGAAGAAAGTAAATCTTTGCTCAATCGTCTTTTTTCGCCTTTACTATATTCTTCTATACCTTCTTGACCCACCTTTATGTACATTTGAAATAATTAATTATTTATTTCAATTAATCATACAAAAAATAATGATATGTATAATAATAATAATAATATTTGGATAATTTGTAAAGCGCCGTTTTTGTGAAAAATCACCTCAAGGGCGCTGTACAAATCTTAATTTCTACTTAATATTAATTCCTAGTATATAAATATACAGCAACATACACTTACTTGGCAGGTCACTTCTGGCAGGACACAATCACCATATCATATTAACTTAAAATTTATCTGATTCTCACATATATTTTTATTTAATTTTTATTATTATTTTTTCATTTTTAGGGCATGAGAGCAAATTTAAAATAAAAAGTATATCGGAGGTATTTTTGAAAAATCAGTATTTAAGGCATGAGAGTCTGAAAATTCTTTCTTTTTTTTTACATGAATACCGCACAAGAGTCTCAACTGCTCCCAACCGTCTATGACCAGTGAGACTATGGCATCCCCAAATTGGGTATCTTGTGAGGCTGAAGGTAGTGGGGACCAGATCATAAGAACTTAAAAAGTACCTGGCTGAATCTGGTCACCAAACACGGCTGTTTATTTCAAGCAACGTTTCATTTTCAGGGCGATACTTTAGAGTATCTACCACTCTGGAACGTGCCGCAAATATATCGGAGGTATTTTTTATGAATTTCGTAGTATGACACATATTAAAAACCTTAAATGAATTTATTATGCACGCCGGGTTTGAACCCGCGACCTTTGGTCTGAAAGAAATTCTATTGGGCTTGTTACATCTTGATTATGGATATGATTTTCTGAAAAAATGTGTTTTGAGTTTGGCTCTGAACTCTGTCGAGTCTTGTAATATTTTTATTTATTTCACTTGATAGTAAACTGAGTTATTCAGTCATGGGATCTTATAACTTATTACTCTTATTAGTTATTAGGTTATTAGTTATTACATTACTCGAAGAACTTCAGATCCCTTCTGTTTTCGTTTTCTTGGCGTTGATTGATGACACGTTGCTGGCGTCAGAAACGTTGTTTGGTTGACTGTGTTGACCGGCGTATCATTGCTGGAAGCGTAAACACGTTAAAGTAGTTAACTACCAATATATATACCCTTATACCTACACTTCATTTTACCAAGGAAGGTACGTGACTGTTATACAGATGCAAAATACAATCGAAAATAAATCTGTAAGTTTCTGGGTGGCTGTATTGAAAACCTCACGCCATTTCAAATCTCGCAGTTGACTCAACGGATACAATCGAACTTGATTCGATCGTATTTTGCGTTTGTATAACAGTCATGCACCGGTGTTGGTATTACGAGTTTGGTGAAAAACCCTGTCTTTACAGAAATAAAAAGACAAATTTCAAACCACGTGGAATTTGCCAGATTAAATATTTACTTTCCTAAAATTTGTATTGTTTATCGCCAAAAGGCATTTGGCCAAATTATGCGACCGGAAGTCTAAGCTGTGAGATAAGTGTGACCGAATCGCAATGGTTACGGCCGTGGTCTCCGCGGACGTGTAAAACTCTCTGATAAATGCATTCAACTTCCAACGAACTGCGTAAGCATATATTATGTTATCCTTATCGCGAATGTTTCTAACGAACCAAAACCACTGTGAAATGTTGGCTCTTAAAAATATGTCCTTGGAAAGGGCATAAATTTTTTGGTCTTTTTTATTGTTTCAACCGTTGACCACCTCCGTTGCACAGCGGTGAGCTTCTTGGGTCCGGAGTCTGTAATCGCGAATTCGAAACTTCACATAATTTAATTAAAATGCTTCCCAGACCCCCCTCTTCCTCTTCCCCATCTTCTTCCCCTTACCACTATCTTCAGCCTCACGATTTCCTTAAAATGAGGGATGCCATGGCTACTCTGGTTCCAGTTTTAAAAATAAGTTTTTGAATGTTTCAAGTGATGTAAACATGCTCTAGTACTTTGTTACCGGTTCCAATAATGTCGAAATGCGCTTCTAGCTTCTTGATAAGTCGACGGCAAGTCAAATGCAGAGAGACCAGTTTACGCTATTCAATCATTAAATCATTTACTTGCATGTGCGCCGTTTACGTCTCGGAGCTCCGTGAACCAGCTGAGCGGTGAGCAGTGCCATCGGTACAGCTGACAGCTGACAGCATAACCGATTCTGACATTCATACGACGCGGACGGCGGGAAAGGCGAACCCACCATTTTATGGACCGTGAAGTCATAATATCTTGGGCATGCCAACATTATATTATAATATCATGAACATGAATAAAGTTATTCGTGTTTTAGCATTACACGATACTCTACTTTATTATTGAACTATTCAGGCTATGCTAGGTTTTCTGCTTTATATATTGATATTTCTTATTAAACATTTGAAGACCCCACGGCAAGTACCTGTTTACTAACATTTTTGACAGAAATGAGTTAGTATTCTCACTAAACTAATTCTGGTAGGCTCTATCCAACGAACACACTTTCAGATCATGAAAATGGCACGAACATGGAAAATCAAAGAGTTGAACATGTTAACTGCAAATTTAACATAAATTAAATTATATATTAAATTTAGTATGTTAGCTATAACTTCGATTTAATTTTCATTTACAAAATCATTAATTGTTTTATTGACTCACCTTCTCTGTTGCAACTTATCCAGTTCAACATTCCTTGCCGTAGACTCAGAAACAATGAATTGCTGTTCCTCAATCATCACAATACTAATTATGGGTATAATTCTCCATTGTCCAGAATGTCAAGACTTGTTATCTCAAACCATGGTCTTGAAATTTTTGGTAGCAGTCTAAATGATTTTCGTCATTCTTTAAGACTCTACCAAAACTTTGACTAGACCATGGCTTGAATGTTCTCTCTTATATTTATTTTGCCTTATTTTTGTTCATCGCTTCATTTATTTTAATGTATATGCTATTCCTTCTCTGTTACTCTTTTTTCTATTTCATGTTTAATATGTATTTTTGTAATTGGACTATATCCGTTAATTTATAAATAAATAAATAATATTCATGAAAAATAGTAGTGTGGTTTGTGATGGTCTTTAATTGAAAATAAAGAAATAAGCAATAGGTCGTCTTATCTTATTTAGCAGTTAATATATATATATATATATATATGGTATATATCATATTTCCGTAACTCATGGTAGAAATCACATTGCGATTTGAAAATGGTCAATAAATTCCATTTTACTGAACCGTAATTGGAAAAAAATCTGCTACAAAGATACCATACGAAAACTGTTCGCTCTGGAAAATCTGAAGAAAAGTCCCTGCACGTTTCCAATACTCGTAACATACTGTCGCAAATCGACATATTATACAAGGTTCTATCTTATGCCAACAGGTGGAGGTTATATATACATTTCATACAATGTTTTAATTAATGTTAAGAGATGTCGCTTATCCAAGGGCTCTACTTACCGACATTTCGTTTTATTATCTTTCTACCTTTCTGTACATCATTCTATACATCGACTATTGTTACGGACTAAACAAAGTATCATCTAGTTTTGATCCTGGTGCATTTCCGCGTTCAAACATATTTCTAGTGACGTTGATGCTTCTCGAAGGCGATAAACCCATAAAATCGGTTAACAGCTTCTGCCGAAGTAACCGGCAACTGCAGCCGTCGATTTCCTATACTCTCACCTAAATAACCTGCACATTATTACGATAATAAATAATACCACGGAAGAGTTGCAAATTCAGAGCGGGTGACGAATCCAGTAACCGACCAAACGGCGATGTTAATTTTCCACGGGGATAAGATAGCAATGGAAATATACCTCTATTTGGCATATAATGTTTGGCACAATACTTTAATAGTGTTTCGTGCCAAACTTGCAAATTCGTTAAGTAAAGTCCTGATGAGGGGCTTAGATCCAGGATCAAAACGTCGCTTTTAATGCTTTTAGCCATGTTAGTGACTAGATCTCGATAGCCAGGTCTTTCCCAGAGTTTTCATCCTCTTCATCGATTTCTTCCAATTTTGCTCTACCCCACAACATTTATTTTTTCTAAAGATGAATGATGTAGGACATTTTAAGGTGGTTTCTTACATTCAAACGTACAAAATTATGTACCTACATACTAGTGAAAAATCACGGGATGTAACTTGACTTGCCATTTTTTTTAAATTTTTTATTTAATCCACCTATTTCAAATATAAAATAATGTCTGCTAAAATACATTATTGGATAATTTCAATTAACATCAGTTCCAAATTTGAAAAGTTCTCACGTACTCACAAAATAAATAATTTATTGTTAATAATAATAGATAATCTAATGTCAGACGGCTATATTTTTTTGTTTCTGCTGGTTCAAAGTTAGTCTGAAAAAAAAAACTTATCATTGAATATTTATTATAAATACATTTTAGACCAGTGCTTCTTAAACTAGGGATTGCAACCGCCCGAAGGCCCTGACGCTTCGGCCTGGGAGCCACGATGTTTTTTTAACATTTACGAAACATGAATCAAACAATGGGGCGTCTTGTCCTATTTACGGTGTTAATGATATTTCAAAGTTCTATAGCTCATTATAAAGAAATATGTTTCGAGCTCAAAGTAGCAGCTCTAACCTAGAAATTGCAGGCAGAAGAAGTTGGGCAACTCGCCAAAGGTGTGGTTCGATATTTTTGCTGCCACAAAGAGGCAGATTTCCTATTTTATTTGAAATATTTATCTTGTTTCAGTGCTCATTATAAATAAAACCTGTAGTCTAGTTAATGTCGACAAGATTACAATTATTTCTAGTTTCTGACCTTTTACTCCGCTCTTTCAAAAGAAGTAGTATCGTGTTCAACATTATCCCATTATCCTAATGTGTAATGATAATGATTATCCGCCTACGTCTTTTTAAAGACTCCTAAGAGAGCCTAAAATGAACACTTGGATCTTTCTGGAGCCTTCTGCCCACGTGGTGTGAGAGGCGTGGGCGAGAGGTTGGAAGCAGAGTACAGCGTATAGCGTACATTGTGCTTTACGGTGGTAGTTAACGGAGCCAGTTGACGGGAAGGCAGAGCCATTTGTTTTTCACGGCGTCTATAAATAGGGCGTCGCGACGGCGGCTCTCCAGTTGTCTAGACGCCGCCTAGCAGTGCATTTTATATGTGTAACTTTAGTTATCACGTCGCGCCTGACGACAATTGGATGTTTTCGTGTAATTTTGTCATCTGCAATAATGATACATTCCGAATTGGCCCACTGTGGAGATTGTTGGGTGTTCTGTCATTAGTATAAGCAATCACGGTACATACTGATTGCGTATGTTTGTAGGGGAGTTTCACTATTTTACACAAATAACGTCTACCATTGTCGCGTAGAAAGCCATTTATGCGAAAACAATTGTAATGTACGGTATATTTATTGTAGATTAAGAATATCATAGCGGCGTACAAAATAGTAGGAATCTACACAAATTTAAATTAATCCTTTTTTTAAGTCATGGCACGTCACTGGGAGGGTGAATCACTTCGATTTCAGTGATGGACATAATTGAGATACATATCTATTTCAACATTATCGATTATTTTAGTAATATAAACATTTGAGCTAGTTAACAAACTATTAAAATTCATTCGAGTAAATTTAAAATCGACAATCTAGTTATTGTGATGTCTAAAATAAAAGATACACAATTGGCCGCGTCCTTCAAACATTTAAATTGACAAATTCCATGTCTATGAGATTAATTCTAAACATTCGATTATTAAAATGTTCCGCAGTCGGATATTTCGTTATCAAAATGTTCATCATGTATGTTCATCATGTATGCTCATCACTACTTTACTCCCTTCAATATAATATCTATAACCTCGGAGAACATTGCTTTATTTAGAAGATTTCGCGTGATTTGTGATGTTCCTTAGATAGGTAGGTACTCTATATCATATCGCTATCTTGAATACAATACATATTATCTGATTTTTATATCAACTCAACGTCGTCGTTTGGTGTATGATGCTTTTCTGTTGGGGTAGGTCCTTGTATTCACGATTTGACGCGTTCTCGCTTCTGCATTTTACAATCCAATAAATCGACGTTGGTTCGTTTTCCGAGAAGGTGGCCTCGTTTGCTTTGATAGTTGTTGTTTAGTGTCATCAAAATATATTGACAGTTTGCATCCTTCCTGACATCAGCAACTCCCAACGGCCTAGATGTAGAAAGCGTACTTTACTTCATTATATACGTCCCTAGGTACATATTCAGATATGTGTCTCAGTATGAGTTTACATGTTTTAAAAGTTTATAAGTTATACCTATAACAAAAAGTTATACCTTATAATAATAACAATTGAATATTATTTTTTTCCAAAACACAAAACTAATGGTTAAAAAATATCGTTTCGATTTCAAAAGAAATTTAGAACTTCCTTGGTAGAGTGATACTGATAAGGTTCTCGACTATTCTTCATGAAAAATAAAATTATCTGGGTTTTTTCATAAATATAAATCTAGCATATTTGCACCTCATTCGGAGTGTGAGATCAGATTTACCCCCGTGAGAGACCACTATTAAGAATCGAAACGTTGCTTGATATGACTATGGCTATGTTTATTGACTTCCGTTCTGAATAGCCAGGCAGCTCTTCGTTATGACCCCCCTCTTATTTCAACCTCAACATCTCGCAAGGTACCACTTGCTCCGGGCCAGCTCTAAATCATGAGCCATCATTTTATAATATTATATTTATTTTCGATGTCACATTACTCAGTTTTTTCTTTAGCCCACGGACCTGTATTGACGTAAAAAACATTTTTTTCATGTTACCTAATTAAAGAATATTATTTTTCACATTTCAAAGGATATCGAAACTTTTCTCCAATTTTCTTTTTTATTTTCATCTTTAAATTTGTCTATAAAGAAAGTCTTAGGCGTATGCTGGGCTTTTTAATTTTTATTTATGCTTATTTTATTTGGGAAACCAACAAGTATTAATTGTAAGTATAAAATAACTATTTATGCAAATTTAAATAAGTACGACCGCGTCGGATTCCCACCCGGGCGCCGTGGGTTCAATTCCTCTGCTAGCTAAGTCCTCCATCATTGCACAACCAACATCTTCCGCTTATTATGATGGTAGTAGGAGATTTTCATATATAGTCAGGTTGTTCTTAACCCGGGAATGTTTGTCTTTCTCTAAACAAAAAAAAGAAAGTCAACTAACGGCTTATTGTATTTTTTTGTATTGATATTTTTATATTAGAACACTAGAGTGCCTTTTTTTTTGGCCTTGAGGTTTCTCTCAAAGCGTATGCCACCTTTAAGGATTCTGTGTGGAAGGTGTTTTCCAATGAGAGGTAGTAGATATCCTGATTATTGTTGGAGGGATGAAACATAACAAACCGGCATGTCATTCCACGGCCGAGCTTTTGACTTTTTTACGATTCATTGTCAACCTAATTCGAAATATCTAATTCGTCAGAATTTTCAGACGAAAACAAAATCACAACTCGCATAGCAAAATAGAATCTAGTGTTTATCTCAATAATCAAGCAACATACACAAACTCGTACATAATTAAAACGGGCTCCCGCCGCGTCGACGTGTCTTGTCACTGTCATTTTTTCGCCCCTTCTCGAATAAATCGTGAGAGTCGTGAGTATGTTGAGAGTTGATAGCAAATCTGGGCATTAATTGACATAATCGTGTGATACCGTTACTTGTCATTTGTCAAGATATTATACATTTCATCGCAATCAGTCATTCTTTTTCCTGCAAATAATTGCTAAACAAAATAATAATTTGAATAAAAAGTTATGTAAAAATCTTCGATAGGCTTAATATAATTATTAATGTACTGGTTTATTAAAGACCGCCAGGGGAACAATATTCTTTTTCCACGTAGTAAAATTGGACAACCAAACCAACTAATCAGTTAATCCTTCCAACACGCCATTTCCCTGCAGGGTTAACAGGCAGAGAGGATGGACCGCCACACAACTTTGTCTTGGAACACACTCATTGCTTTATAGCCATTAATTAGTGTGGAAATTACAAGCTTATCTCCACCAGCGCAGAAGCGCGTGATTTCGTTCGAATTTAAAGGTCTTTTACGAGTTGCTTCGCCTTTTATTTATTCAACATGTTTATTATCATTCGTCAATTTTATCTTCTCTTTCCTTCAATATTTTTATGTTTCATTCCAAAATCCATTAACTCTACTGCAATAGTTTTGCTTTTCAATATAAATAATATTTATCAACTGCCAGCGAGAGAGTGAAGCAGGTTTTATGCATCGAGTCCGATAAAAGTACAAACAATTCTTCTGGAGGCTATCATTAAAAATAGGACCTATTTTCTGACGTTTGAACACGGGAATTTAATTACACACGTGTCTAAATCATTTCTAAATTACTCCTCTATTGCTAGAAATCTTATTGTTATTATTTTTAAATAGAATAATGCGAACATCAAAATCTGCTTCGAATCACCCGCCTTCCAAAGATTATATTTTCTTTCTTGGCAACGTTTTTCTGAAAATTTCCCCAAGGCAGGAAGTCATTTTCCAGGAGTGTTACCGATACGTAAAAACACGGCTAATGAACAAACTTATAATGGCAATCTGGCGGTATCCGCTTACGGAAATTTGTACCATTTACTTCCGAGATTGAAAATGGAGATAAAAAATAATATTGGAACACTGTAGGTAAGACAGGAAGCTTAGCTTACGGCTAATTACTAATCACAACAATATCAAAGAAACATCTGTTCAATCTGCGACCACCCTACCACCCTTGGTAAGTTATAAACGTATTATAATATAGACTGAAAGTAATATCTTATTTTCTTATGACATACTTTAAATAGGTACAAAAAAATGATTAGTTACATCAGTTCTTAATGTCAATATAGAGCTTTTGCAATCAGCATTATGGACGTACGTGATTCGAGATAAAACCTGATGGTAGGAGTATCAAACATGCAAACTACTGTCTCTTACTAACTATCGTGCTCTTTAGCTTCAGGGGTAGGCAGAAATAATAGAACGCCACACAACTGTCGACTTGGCACACTCCTTACTGGGGCGCCCCCAACCTGTTCTTTCTTCCACCTGCGCGTTATATTTTATCCTGAAACTACTTCCTTTCTCAATGTGATCCAAACCATCTAAGAATGCCTTTATTAATTCAATGACCTCACATTATTTTCATTTTTAATACGGTCGCATATAATTTCAACCTGCATTCAATCTAATGTTATCAGATTAATAAAAATCTGTTTATTCCGAATTTGACTTGGTATCGAGTTCAGTCAGTTCATAGGCCCATCTCCATATTGCTGAGAACACTTTTAAGATATGTGAAGTATTCTCATTGATTGGCAATGGCGTGTAGCGTATAGCGTATCCCGCTGAGTCACCGCCCACCGCCCACCGCCCGGCCATACATCACTCCTGGAATAACAATGACACTGAAGTGTTGTCGTTTAGTAGCTCCCCATTCCCTAGTTCTAGTCCCCAGTCCCAGCTAGAAGTGGGGGCGAGGGGAGTGCGGCGATGTCGGGTATTTATTGTAGGGGGCATTCATTATCGCCGGCTTGAAGAATAGGATCCGCGTGAAACAACATAATTGATGGAACTTTGCGTAAACGCCACGCAGCGGCGGGCACAACAGACTTGGGCAGTGATGTCATGCCAATATTCCAACTACTGGTTTGCAACGGTTTCTTTATCACCGAATAATAGTTGGCTAATTTATATAGCGCCTTTTTTTTAAATATTACCTCAAACGTTGTTTTATGCGCCGCAGGCGAAACTTTTATAGCCTTTTTCGGAAGAATGGACGACTCGTCAAGTTGAGCGGTTTATTGCGAGCTAAACGTCGTTTGTGAACTTCTTTGGCAAAACTCTAAGAGAATGCTTTCATTGACAATATATACATACACACATTATAAATTAGTTACCGTTATACAGCCTTGCTAAAGTTTGTGTACAATTCAAACCTGGTACGCGTCTAAAATATAATAAAAAAAGTTGTACCCGAGGAAATCACGGGATGAAACTTGACTTGCCAAGATGAAAACAGAGAACTTTTGTTTGTGCAGAATCAAAAAACTATTTCAAATATAGAATAAAAATAATCCTTTGGTAAAATATATTTTGGCAGGCACATTATCGCTTGTGTGGATTTGAAAATATTATTTTTACAATTTGTCAATTTTCATATAATGATACGTCGGTTCCATTTTTGAAAATATCACACTCGTACGCACAAGTAAACGACGTTGTTTATAATATTATAAAATAATAGTGTCAAAACCAAGTCACTGTTTTATAAACCATTTCAAGAGGATGCTCTTGCTCGGATGTACAAATAAAATGTACTGCTATTATTTGTTCATGGTTGAATGTTCCTTTGAAAATAATGAAATTAAAATGTGTTTTTTTCCCACTATTTCGACTTTTTTGAAAACCGTTCGCCAGCTAAATCACCACACACCTGCGAAAGAGTCAAACAATAATTACAGTAGCTAGTTTTTTTTAAAGTGTGTTTCCATACTTCAATAATAATCTGTGATAGTTCCACATGACTCCAATATTGTAGAATACAAAAATGCCATCTGAAACGAATATAGAAATAAATAAAAGTTACAACAATTTATCATAGATTGCTATAGATACATTCTCCTGCCATTTCCTGACATGCCAACTCAATTCTACGCAGGGGTGGTGTTTCACATAACTATAGTGACATTCTAGTTGCAATCACATCGATGATAATCCAATGTATGCTTAATATTATAGCAACATAATGTAATTATACCTCTAGTTTATTTATGACAGATGTTATTTTCTTATGTCATATTATTATTTTATTTTGATAACAAATATTACAATGGTTTTTGCTATGCCCGCTCAGTTTGAGGAGTTCTCGTGTCGAGACAGACGTAGTGCATTCATAATTTAGTTTAAGGTGATAAGGTAGTACATACACATTTAAATGTGAGGCTTATAGAAAATTTAAAAAAATATTTGTTTGTTTAAATAGGGAGAAAGATAAGAATGAAATAAAATAAATATTACAAGATAGATTTTTAAATGGTATACCTATGTTATAGTGGTTAAGGAAACACTGTCTTGTGTGTTTTGTAATAATGTTTATTTTTATTATGTTTTTATAAATTTTATAGTAAAGATAAAAACAGGATTAGGATAAACACATATACAAAGATAAATTAAAAATTGAGTGGGCACATCTATGTATGTATTTTACAGAAGTTGGAAAAAGTGAAACGATTAAAAAAATATATACATGTGAATACCGCACAAGAGTATCAACTGTCCGGAACCAGTGGGTCTAAGGCATCCCTGATTGGGGTATGTTGTGAGGCTGAAGTAAGCGGGGAAGGAAAAGGGAAAAGGAAGGTTGGGAAGTACCTGGCTATTCAGATATGGTCACCAAACACGACTTAAGCCATTTCAAGTAACGTTTTGATTCTGGTCCTTGCCTACAACTCTACTTTAACTATGCAATTCATTATTGCAGTGTGAAACTTAACTTTATTTTTCCTTGAACATTAGAAAAACAGGTCATCAAATAATTATCTCACACTTGTCACTTAAAATGACTCATTTTCCTAATACAACTTTTGAAGAAAATTATAAATGAATTTAATTTCAATGAAAACGAAACACCAATACCGTTCTACAAACAGTTGCTGGACACAGCCTTTTGCATTAGTCGACAACCTGTGAGGCTTTCAACAATTTCCAAGACTCGCTTTTAAACAGTTTAGCTAGTTCGTATCACGTGAACGGCATTGGAAAACGTATAGTATTGAGATCAACGTACCCGTTTATAGTAGACTAGTAGTTACTATCCGACTTCCTCCAACATTCAACCCTCTTTTTATGTTTTTTTTTAAATCTTCTCTAAATATAAAAATAAATGTTTGTTCATCTTTTTGTCTTTTTGTCTGTTTGTTTTCGATTTTCTCGAAAATTACTCGACCGATTTCGCTGAAAATAGCACAGTTTGTTTTTATTAGTGACGGGAAGGTTTGGAGGTTTAAAAACATTGAACCCGCAATTTTCTATTTAGGTAAGCCCATAGATATACCGCTCTGGTTAGGCACAGAAGGACAACACAATTAGGTACCTATTTATTTTTTTAGTATTTTTTTAAAATAAATGTTTAGAATTAAATTAAATTTTCCAATGAATATTTCTTTATTTATAGATATAATAGTAGTCAAAAGGCATTACTTTCAATGTCAAATGAATTATGCTACCAAAAAGAAAAGCTATTGGTCCATCTATACCTTGAGCACGAAAGATAAAGGCATCACGAGCTTCAGAAACAGTCGAGCAACGGGAAGGAAAACTGGAAACCTATCGAGTTCGAACATCTCAAGCCCGTTCGTCTGAGACGGACGAGCAACGGGAAGCAAGACTGGAAACCGATCGAATTCAAGCTTGCGGGTACTCGCCGTAAAATTACGGTAGAGCACAAAAGCTCAAAGCTCATAAGCTAAAAAGCTCAAAAGCTCAAAGCTCTCAAAAGCTAAAAACTCGAAAGCTCAATAGCTCAAAGCTCTCAAAAGCTAAAAACTCGTAAGCTGAAAAGCTTAAAGCTCAAAAGTTAAAAACTCGAAAGCTTAAATGCTCGAAAACTTAAAAGCTCAAAAGCTCAAAGCTTAAAAGCTAAAAATTTAAAGCTTGAAAGCTCAAAAGTTCAAAAGCTCGAAAGCTTAAAAGCTCAAAACCTTAAAGCTTTAAAGCTCAAAAGCTTGAAAGCTCAAAAGTTCAAAAGCTCGAAAGCTTAAAAGCTCAAAACCTTAAAGCTTAAAAGCTCTAAAGCTTAAAACTTAAAAGCTCAAAAGCTCAGAAGCTTAAAAGCTCAAAAGCTTAAAAGCTCAAAATTTAAAGCTCAAAAGCTTAAAGCTCTAAAGCTTAAAAGCTCAAACTTCTTAAATTTTGAAATCTCAAAAGATCGTAAGCTCAAAAGCTCGTAAGCACAAAAGCTCATACTCAAAAGCTCAAAGCTTATTAGCTAAAAAGATCAAAGTTCAAAAGTTATTTAATTATAATTTTTAACAAACAATATGGCGTCGTGTCTTATTTCTTTTTAACATTTAAATAGATTTCCCTACGTCCATGAATAATGGTGCAAATGACGAGCAACATATCGTTTTTTTGTACATATTTGTTTCCTATAATACCTATGTAAGCGAGTTATGGAAGATTACATGGCAGTATTGTAGTTCATTTTTGTCAAATAGTACTGGACTCAACATATAATATAATGTCGTTTTATGTTAGACTAGACGACATTAATGTCATTAAAAAGTACAAGAAGTCTGTCACACTATGTCAACCCATAGCTGATAAAAGCCAAAACTGTTACCAAGGGGATCACAATATTAATTTGCAAATCCACCCTCACCCGCCGCCCCTGCAGGGAGGCTGATCACTCCCCCACCCCTCTCCACGGACCCCAATAATTAATGCCATTTTAATAACACTAGGCGGGAGAAGGCCTGTATCATGAATATTAATGTCTGCCCGCATGCCGACGGGCGGCTCATTATTATTTTTTCCTTTCTAAACCGAAACTGTTTATTTTTATAGCTACATTATCAATAAGATGCATACTTACTCATAACGAAAAACAAACGTCTACTCTGAATATACAAGTTTTATTATATATGGTTATTCGTACAGTTAATAAATCGATATTAAAAAAATATTAAAACACAAACCGATCAAAACGCTCCGACTCGGCTCTGACGTCATCCGATGCCGCCAGGGACTGAGATCCGCGGACAGTTTGATAACTATGTGATGTCATATGTCATCTCATGAAAAATCCGCTAATAGTGCTAATTAGACTCGCTTTTATGAATTAAAAACATCTAGCTTTAAACATTTATTTTACTATTGAAAAGTTATTTAATTAAAAAATGATACTGGCATTTAAGTAAGACGGTGAAGATTTTATTAATATATCACCACGCGCGAGGAGCGTTCAAATAAATTGTCTTTGGACCCACGTTTTTATTTTGGTTTATTGCCACCTTTGTTCCATGTGAGGGTAATTAAAGTTGTTTGTTACAAGTTGTGTTCAACTACAAGTTGAGTTCGGACCCCTATTTCATTATTTGCCCGTGATACCGAATAAAAAATAATGTATTTTTGCAGTATTGTGCAAATTTAAATCATCTGGTTTAAAAAAATTATTATACTTTTTTTTTTCAAAAATGACCTCATGAAAATTATACAAGTATTATTTTTGTGTTGCGAAGTTATGTGCTATTAGTGAGCAGCTTTCTCCCATAAGGCATTATTTTTACCCAACCGTATCGAATGATATTAAAAAGTTTGTAAATGTTTATCTATGGCAATAATAATGATAGAAGTGATTCACAATGACGCTATTCATTCCGCTAATAATGTGAATAGTGTGAGAGTTGACCTTTTCACTTCCAGGATTGTGTTTTTTTGCTGAAAATCTTCTACTTTACTTTGCAGCGTTTTTTTTAAGCTTACGACAAAATGTTATAAATAAAACAATATCTCATTCTAGCATTGCATATTCTTTAATTTGAAATAAACAACAATAAAATATATCAAAGTTTGCTTTCATAACGTATGACAAAAGATTTGTAGATTAACTTTTTTGCACAAGTTATAACTCGTTATTGAGATAAAACAATCGCTATCGGCCAATGCACTCTCACAAAGGCAACATAGTTTTAAGGAAAGTAATTTATAAATAGTAGATACTTTTAGTTGTGAACTTAATGTTTGCATAACAAAATAATTAGTTTTTAAAAGGAAAATGACCCTTTCTTCCAGTTTTAATTTCCTCCTACAAATTTGCAGGGAGAAGGCTTTAGGTACAAAGTTCGGCTTTTATTTTGATAATTTTACATATTTGTACTCATGTATGCATATATTTTTTAAAATACTTAAGAATGATCGTGATTTAATTTTGATATACATATTTTTTTAGATCCTCGTCTAGGTAGCCGAGTACGAGTCGCGGGTTCGAATCCCGGTGTGCGCAAGTGATTAAAAATAATATATAGTATATTTGCGGCACATCTATACCTATATCTACCAATACTCTTAGTATCGTTCTGGTGAGAGACCACCATTCAGAATCGAAACGTTACTTAACCGCCCTACCCATACGAACGTACGTGATACGTCCGCTATATTATCGCCCAAACGCAACAAGCCGTATCCCGTACGTCCAGATTAAAAAATAATTACACCCGAAACCCACAAAACGTTCGTCATACGTTTGTATATATCAAGTTCTTTCCTGCGTTATCCTTTTTAGTATGCCCAGGTCAGCCGAAGCAAACGGAAGTGTTCGGGTTTTTTTGTATTCTCCCATACGTTTTAAACAAGTATTGTTATTGCGAAATCTAATGAAAAAAAAACCCGATGTTTTTTTACCTACTTTTTGAAAAATAACCCAAAGGCAGGGCGGTTAAAATGGTTTTAGCCGTGTTTGGTGACAAGATCTGGATAGCCAGGTACTTCCCGGTCTCTTTCCCTCCTCACTCCCTTCAGTTTTACAATATACCCCGATTGGGGATGCCGCAGTCGTAACTACCGAGGAATGACACTTACAGTTCTACAGGTATTTCAATGGAAGATGCTCCGAGGAACTTGCGTCATTGATCCCTTCGGCACCGGTGCATAATCGGGAAACTCGCCAAACGCAAGCCCAACACTTGTACACGGTTGACATTCAATACATGAGAACGGGTCGCTTTTACGACTCGTTCTTATGTTCAACAGCTCGGCTATGGAACGATTTTCCGGCCTCTGTGTTTCCTCCCTCCTTCAACATGGGCCTCTTCAAGACCCAAGTTCACTCCTTCCTTTCCTCAAAAAAACCCTCCACACAGCATCCCCAAAGATGACATAGGCCCTGAGGGAAATTGTTTTCCTCAAGGCCTCCTGTGTGGAGTTATTGTAAAAAAAAAAGTAAAGGGTTAAATGCTCCCTAATGCACGCTTTGCATGACTACAGGGAATAACGTACAAGTTTCGCGACAGCAATAAGTAGGCACCATACCATAAGTTTCGAAGCAATTTTCTTAATTAATTTTAATGTCATTAGCTAAACTTAATAGCATTATAATCACGTCCTCCAAAAATGTGATTATTACGTTAAAAATGTGATGCATTGTGCCAGCCGATTTAATCGAGGAATAATGACCCTTTATCGGCACTAACGTATATGTATAACACATGTATTAGTAGTTACAAAAACGTTATTTTTTTATTGCAGCTTTGTAATAGGTGCCGGGTTATCTGACAACACGAGGTATTGGCATACCGCTGATATCTTCGTCGTTACCTTCCCCTCTTTCTCATAACCGACTCATGTAACGGAGAGAGAACTCTCAGCGGTAGGACCGTGTAGTTAAATATATCAAAACATTGTATAACACACACTGGTGTGTATATGTGTTATGTGTCACAATATTGTTACTTTCGTTTTCATTTGGATAAATTTTTCCCCGAATATTATTTTTTCTCCCTTTGTAGAACTAATCAAACTTTTTTGTTTGTTCATTTAAATTAAAGATTTTCTCCGAAAAACGTTGAAGTTTGAGAACGTTGTATTGAACAAAAAAATGTTTTTCTGTCTTAAATTTCCAAGAAAGTGCAACTATTTTAAGTTATTTCTATGAAGAGCTGTACCTAACATACACTATCTTGTTTGGTTCAATATTTATTAATTGTGCAGCCAGGATAAAGATATGTCAAAAGAGGGAGTTAAATTCGGACGAAACCGGGTAGTAAAGCTTTTGATCTTTATAAAAATAATTCTAAGAACTGGTAACTTGTAGCCAATAACAAAATATTATTTTAAAAAAGTAAATATTACATTTCATGATGTAGATTCTATGGCTGTACGAGTTGGCTATACTAAATATACGCTGTTAAGAAAAAAAATGCCACCATATGAGGGGCCGACATTTTTTATCATCTCCCCGCCAAGGACAGGCTTGTGGAGATGCAGCGTTGCAGATCCAGATTCTTGTCAGTGTCACTCAATCTATCCAGCATACGAGATGAAGATTTCGTACTTAAACTGACCTACGCTACCTACACATCCTAACCTAACCTAACCCACACCAGTAAAATGGGGGCCTTAGCACGGACACGCAAGATAAGTCAATATTTTCACATATTTGCACATTGTACACGGTAAGCTTCGTCCAGGCACCTCGCGACGTGTGGCGCACGAGACAAGTGCGAATAAGTATCAAGCAATAGCTACATTAACGGAATATATTAATTATATTAACAGGCCAGAATATATTATTATACACTTCATTTTACCCTTTCGACTGCTAAATTATTTATTTGTAAGTCGGAAACTGCCTCGAAGGCTAACCGCTGTGGACGAAGCTGTTGACACATGAGAACGGGTCACTTCTACGACTGGTTTTTGTGTTCAACAGCTCGGTTGTGGAATGATTTGCCGGTTTCTGTGTTTATTCCCTCCTACAACCTGGGTCTCTTCGAGGCCCGGGTTAACTCCGTCCTTTCATCAAAAGATCCTCCACACAGCATCCTCAAAGATGACAGGCCCAGAGGGACAATATTGCTCTCCTGTGTGTAGTTAATTTATATATTTAAACAGTCTTTTCAATAGCTTGCCTTTGCTTCCATTGTGCATTGAAAGGGAATTGTGAACCGATTTTTCAGCGTGTTTATTTCGTATATTTCGGGAGCGTTTTCAGGGTATTTCCGTCGAGCTTTCAGCAAAACAGATGGCAGCCCTACTCCCACGCCACTGGCCAAGTGTACAGCATTGTGAAGTATAAAGCTAAGCGAGATTAATGGTCACTTCTGTTCTATAGGCACCGCCGATTGGCGTACCGCTGATAGCTCCGTTGCAACCTCTCCCTCTTTCTCAGAACCAACGTGTGTGAAAGAAAGTGAGGTCACGACAGAGCTCTCGGCGGCAGGACCATGCTAGTGTGCTTGATTAAAATGTCAAGGTCTCTGTTTAGTATGTGGTATGTTAGCCGACTCCTCGACTAGCGGAATATCAGCCAATCAATAAAAAACAAGTAAGAGTTTTAATGCGAATTCAATAATAATCATTAACACATGGACTTTTCTATTTCGAGAATACGATATTTATATATTTAAAAAAATATATAATTTAACTAGTAGTTGCTGTTTGCTACCCAGCTTAGCTCAAGTTTTCATTTTTTTTTATAGATAAACGGATATTTCAAAGTTCCATAGTTCATGACGGGAATTACGGTGCGAGATCAAAAATACTTACATTTAAAAAAAAAAAAAAACAGAAATCGTAGACAGAATTACTGTCAGATTTTCGGTTTTATACTTGTGACTGGAATAATATTATCTTTTAATCAAAAATGTCGTTTGGTTAAAATAATCTCTTTATATTTTGGCTAACATCATTCTACTCATGCTAACTTTCAAAGAAGTTATGGTGACATAGCATAATTAGTTGTTGCCGGGTTTAACTACCAGATTGTATTGACATTAAAATAAGTCGTCTTTTGACTGTTTTTTTTGTCTTTTAAAATGATTGATTAACGATCTTCTGTATTGAATTGACTTTTTAAATAAAAATACTTTTTCCTAAACGATGTCCATTCAAATTATTACACGCATGGGTTGGCTGCCTTTGGGTGAACAATAAAATTGATATTTTACGACACGACAGTACCAAACCATAATGTTAATTATTTTATTTGATTATTTATCATTCTGAGCTCAGGGACATTCTTTTATACCGTGTATTGATTTGATACAAGGTTTCTATTTTAGTCAATAGATGGCAACTTGTATAATTTGAATTGCATGTTTTAATTTATGTCAAGAGATGTCACTCATTCAAGAGGTCTGCTTGCCGACATTTAATTATTTATGATGTCGCGGCTTACAATTTTCTCCCCTGTTCAACAAACTACGGAAAGAGTGATTCTAAAGCAACTAAATAAAGACTTGAAACCAATTCAGGGTGCTTGATTTAAAGTTGGTGAACTTTCCTATTCTGGAAATAATACCGTTGATATAAAGTATTATGGCAAAATCTAAAATAATATTATGTTTTTGTAATATTGACTATACTGCCATATGTTGTATCTCAGCAAAATCTCAAATTGTGTTCATCAAAGTTATGATAGTAGCCGAATACGTTAGATATAGTTGTTGAAACTTTTCAATTACACTCAGATAACAAAATATAGGGCATCTATGTACTATGGCACTGCTAAAATTGGTGAACTATCAACTCACAAATACAAGTTTTATGTTTAATGCATTTTCGGGACCCCACAAAAGTTGTTAGTTTGTTACACATTGCATATTGCAGTATCCAATACGATATTGGGTTTATTCTTACTGTTTATGAAATGACTCCCTAGAATATGGTGAGAGAATTTGCCGAGTGTACATTATTATTCAAAGAACAGATATTTCATGTGAACAAACTTTATAATGTAATGATTTTTCGTAACTTATCAAAGTTTATGTAATGAAATGAATGATGTGAGTGAAGTGAGTGTAGTCAGTGAAACCAATCATGCATATTTTTAAATATATCATGTTTTTAATGTTTGCCCGACGACATTATTATAGCAATGCTCACAGATCATTATTAAAATTTATACAAACATTGAGTCTTTCTAACGTTTTAGCATTAAGCGTCAGCACCCAAAAATACACACTTTCTGATTTACTAATACAAGCAATACTACAAATGATTCAGATCTGTTAATTCTAAACGGGTAGTTAAGAATATGTCTAAGGTTTCAAGTGAATATATTTTTTAAACTGTAATCTTTAAAATTCTTTACGAAATGCACACTGGAATTTCAAGTTAAAACGTTTATGAATGCCTTCGCTGGTTTTTGAAGCTGCACCTTTTACTGACATTTTAGTATGTTTTAAATAGAATTTAAGAGATTTCAGTTTTTTAAATGATATTCATTGGAAACCAATTCGAACTCCATTTGAAGTCATATTAAAAAAAAACTACTTTCTCAATGTCATCGTATTTTTGGTTGAAACCAACCCGTTTAGTAGACAATCGTGTCTTCATCAGGACACATTTGAATAAATATGCTCATCTACTTCTCAGTGAAGTTTCCCTAGTTTTTCGGAATTACTTAAATTAGTAAAATATAGCACCTTTATTGATTCGATACTTCTCTAAGCGGCTGGCAAAAGTCCAGACAATCGAGACTTTGGCAAATCTATCAAGTCTGCCTTGAAGAAGTCACGGCTGTGTAAACCGGTTGGTCAGCTCCAACCAATCATTATTTAAAACAAACTTTTTCACCGTGCCATTTTTTGTAATATTTTTTACTAATCTTCCTCCAAAATTTTTCTAATTGTAGATATATATTATTTTTGATAAGTTATTTTCAACTGTAGTGGAAAGATTTTGGGTCTGTTTACGTTCCATAAAGTGTAAAATCGGCTCTAAAAAAGCTGGCGTATTTTAACAAAAGCTCCTCAGCGTGCTGGAGATTTAGTAGGGAGGATTATCGCATCGCACAGAGCTACTACCGCAGGCTTAGCACCTGACATGTTGCTTCAAACCAGCGGTTCTTAACCGGGGTCAGAGAACTTTCCAAGGGGGCACAGTAAGTATTTGTGGGTCACATTCAGAATATAATGTTAAAAGTTACGAATAACCTGACAGTACTTATATTTCTCCAACCACCACTAATAAACGGAAAATTTTGTTTGTATAATGATAGAGGATTGACCCCGCGACGTGTGGGTCCCGACGCTTTAGACCACTCAGCCTCCAACCGTAACCGCAAAATACAAAAGTAAATTTTGATTTGTAAATATTCAATTGTTAAAATGCATTATTTGACTTTAGACAGAACAAACCGTGCCACCAATAGACTTTCGGACTCATAGCAGACCTATCTATCCCCACACCTCTGTAATGAATCACTCTACCAGCTAAAAAACATAAAACTTCGAAAAATTTATAAAACAACGCAAAGCAAATGTCTTTTTGAGCGTTAAAATATTGTCAAATAGGTTTTCTCCTCCCTTTTTCACGACCGGGGGCTACATATAAAAAAGTAAAACAAACTATGCATCACGCTGCAGTCTTGAGGGCCCTTACTTCAACGGGATGCCCGTCCCAGCGTTTCTTTGCAGCAATGTCCCATCTCGCTGCTGGTAGCCGTTTCACTTATCTTTTATATCTTCTACTATGTAGCATTGCATTTCCCAACGAAACATTGTTGCGTTACAACTGTACTGCCGCCTGCAGTGTACACATTTCCGCTGCATCGTGCACACTTCTCCTTATAGTTAGAATGCTTAGGAGTTTATAATAAACAATTATGGAAGAGTTTCTTTTTGCTTAATTCACGTAATAGATTTAATTCCTTATCATAGTTGGGTTCTTATTGCCGGTAATGGAAATTTTGGATTAGATATATTGTTGCCGGAAAAGCAAAAGGTCTGAAGCGCCATTTTTGAAGTTTACATTAAAGCACTTTAAAGTTTTTTAGTTTTTTTTTACAATAAAATTCACAAGTTTTCAGTACCTGGTTGGATTTGAAAAAAAAGTTAACACAGGTAACTCAATGCCCTCATTGAGTTCTGAAGCCACAAAAATCTAAAAAAGTCCCAAACTTGTGTCGCTTGAGTCAAGCTTTCTCCCAAATGGAAAATATATTTTTGATGACTGAAGGGTCACTAAAGTCTTCAGAACCAAATGAGAGTCAGAGTATTCGATGCAGTAAAAAAACTGATCAAAACTGCATATTCAACTCATTTTTGACCAAAGTGGTCGGTTAAGCCCTTTTGCCTTTCCAGCGACGATTGTTATTTTATTATTATTGGACAACTCCGGCCAATCTCTTGCACATTTGTAGTTAGGTCGACTGATGGTCGACAGGGTTTACTGTTTATAGGTTCGATCCATTATTTGGGTCACTTTACCCCTTTTATTAAGAAAAAAATAAACATAAGTTTAAACATTAATTTAAACATTATGCTTAACAATGGTTTATCGATATCGATTCTAATCAGATTTTTGTACAACGTTGCATTTTTACACGTATCCCAGGTTCGGTAGGCGGAAAACTAATAAGACGCATATTGCCCCACTAATTGAATTTTAAAGGTTTACGAAAGAATCCACAATAAAAACAGAATTGGTTTAATTGAGTGTGTTTCAGTATTGACCTCTTCGTTAGTAATATACACATAATGCCACACGTGTAAAATCTGATATGTTTGTACAAACATTAATACCTCGAGTTGCTTTATATCAAATTGACTCACGTAATTCCATAATTCGTTTATTCAATATTATGTAATTGATCAACCAAACTCAGAGCGTGTGTCCACAGAATTAATTATTATTCGTATGAACACAACCCGCACATTATATTATCGAATAGTGTATGTAAAATATGCAATAGGTTGTATTGTCATGAGAAAGTAATCGATTTTAAAATCATTTTCATGTGGAATTTACTTTTACCCGTACAAACATAGAATATATTGGTTACATTATACTCGCATACGCAGGTACTACGTACATACTCGTATACAAATAAAATAACACTTTAGGTTCAAAGACTAGATTTCAAAGAAGTTATAATATTTGTAAAATAATTTTAATAAATACCGTAAAATATAATAGAAATAACACAAAGGAAATCCAAATAAACAATGAACACAACTTTATAAAATATACGAATTAAGGGCATTCCTTGCTATTTGTAAACACATATTTTGTATATAATTAACTATACATAATTTCCTTTGTGAGTACGATTGAGAACTTTCACATTTGGAAATGATGTTAATTTAAATTATCAAATTAAAAAAAAAATTATATATTTAAATTCTTACCTACCTAATTGAGTACCTATCTATAATGTATTTTAGTCATTAGATACTATTGTTATGTAGACATTATTATATATTTGAAATAGGTATATTGAAGCAACTAATTGCAACGCTGTAATTATATATAAAAAAGTATTGCGTGTAGCATAAATAAATTTAAAAAAGTTAAGCGTTTAACTAATGTATTACTTTAGTATATGTTTTTAGTAGTAGTTCTTTAAAACATATTTACCAATGTTAATGTATTCTGTTAATCAAGCTTTTTTTTTTTATGAACAAGTCCTATTTCAAGAGCAATGCACTATCGGCATTTTGAACAACGATGCGAGTGTCGTAAAACTTTGCCTTTATTGAAGCTGAATGTCCTCCGAGAGGTCACAGTTCATTATACATGTTTGTGTAGACTGTGTAGACATAGTGGCGAATCCTAAATTTGGTGCATTTGAACCCTAAATAATGTGGAAACTGGAACGCTGTGTGATGTGTATCGGGTAATTCAAGCGAGCTCGCCGGAATTTTGCGGAAATTGATTCGATAACTCGTTAATTTTCAGTTCAGGGAAATTTATTGTGCTGCATTATTTGTTCAAAAACAGACATTCTCAGAGGAGTTGGTTAGTAGTTACAGCAATATCGCTCGGTTCCGGCTGGGTCGCCCTTGACTGCAGGACCGGGTGGGCGGTCGGGTTGGTGGGTCGCACCTGCGTGGGCCGAGGGGTGTAGGCCGGGCTGGGAGTGGTGGTGGTAGGCTGCAGCGCAGAGAGGGACGCCGACACCTGTTGCGCCGTCGCGACGCCCGCCTGCACCGCGGCAAGGTCGCCACCGCGCTGCCGGAAGAGTTGGGTATTTTGTACCCGGGACTTATTGGTTTTTTAATGTAGTTTTCTATTTTTGGCTCATTATAATTTCCTTTTCTCAAAACGACTCTACTATCATGCTTAGAAGAAAGCAGCCCTTGAGGTGATTTTCCCACGAAATCGGCGCTATAGAAGTAATCCATTTATTATAAAGCTAGGCCACAAAAGTAATGATTAATTTTATTATTTCAAATTAAAACGGGACATATTATGACGTCCATTGTCGTGTAAAAATCATATCCTGTATAAAAGAATATATTTTCATTTTTTTTAAAGAAAACATTCCAGTTTTACGAATAATTTGAAAATATTTGAAAAAATAAATAAAATTATAATACGAGTAAAAACAGTTATTTTAAACTTACTGTTGATTATAATGTTACAAAGAAAACCTAAATATAAGACAAAATATTTAAAAACAATTAATTCTTAAAACACTTTTTTTATATTATTTATAAAACCTTTTTTTACTAGTTTGTATTTTACGTTCTACCGTCGTAACTGTGATTCCTCGAGTAATTCTCTCGTACTTGACAGTGCTTGAACTACGGAATTGTGTACTGTCTTAATAAACCAGCTATCTGGTGTCACAATATTTTGTTTTCGGGAAAAATTGAAGAAGCGCTGCAAGATCGCGGGAGCCCTAATTACAGTCATTTTTTTTGTGTACTCGAAATTGGTTTATGTAGATTCATTATATTTTTTACCATAAATAATACTCTATGTTAACGTTTCAGTCGTATTTACCTTTGCAATACGGCAAACAATCCCTTGCTCAGTCGTATACGAACTCTAATCCTGTATTTGGTTTAGTATCGACCCAGTTGATCTCGTTCCGCTTCCCAGCTGAGATGACGACTCTTCTGGAATACTCGTAAGTTCTACCATAATATCACCCGCGAGCCACTTCGTGTATTGCTTATTTCATTCCTCCGCCGTCCACCTACTTCTGAATCGCTCTAAGCATACAACTATTTTATTTATAGATGCTTTCCTGTGATTGCTTAAATGATATGAAATAATTTTATTAATCACGATCGAATAAATTGTTCAAAATCTAACATATTTTGTTACTTTCGTATCACAATTATCGTCACAGATTTATTTATAAAGAGAAAATGTAGGTAAGAAATTAAATAGCTGCGAAATCTCGTAATCACGGTAATTGTATAATTCCACATTAAGTCGCTTATTTATCGTAATTGTTTTGTACGGTCTATCATTAACAATCAATATTACAACTCTCGGACTGTTAGCGCCTAATATTAAACTTTTATGACAAGTATCTGATAACATGCGGCAGACATTAAACCCACAACATTTCTAATGATGTCAAATTGATCGCCACCACTCTATGGAGGCTGTTAAAGTATAGTATATAATTGTTTTGTTGGTAAGGTATATTTGTTCTGTATTCATGCAGTTTTCAGCGGAACTTTTGTTGAAATTTGCCGATATCCGTATACTATTAGGTAATGTCTGAAATGTTTTCGGTCAATGCTTCCAACCTTGCAAAAAAGGTATAATTTATTTTTTTTAAATCTACGTATTGACCAAATAGCATGTAAAACAAATTCAAAGGTTCGAAACGAATCGGAGGAATAAAATAAATCAAAAATATTAATTTTAAATTAAGCAGTTAAATTTTGATAAAAGCACGATTACGTATTAAAAAATTTCATATTTTTCTAAAACAACCAAGTTATTTCTTTAAAAAAATATATTTCATGAAATTTAATCACATTTTTTGTAACGATATTTTGCTGGCGAATTTCTTTGAAGCTTTTCCTATCGGCTGGTTTTTCCAATCAATTCTACCGAGGTTATCAAACGCTTACTCTTGTGTATTCTTTGGGTTAGTTATTATGACTTCTCGGCAATGCATATTTATATATTCTCGGGAACGGCGTTCCGCTGTAGATTGCTGTAATCAAATTCAAAGAAGTCTTTTGAAAGTCACGTTTCATCGATTAATAATTACTGATACAATAAAAACACGATACGTGACCAATCAATTATTCCTGTTCCTCATACATATGTATATGGTGACACGTATACGTAGTATGTACCTATTGCCGTAATCAGAGGTAACGTTAGCTATCGAAGGTTGTACGGTAGGGTGGGCCGTCAATGTTCTTGACATTTGAGATATCGTTCTCTTAGAGGTGGCAAAAGTTGTTGATGGCTGTTTGGATTATAACTCCAATTTTACTTTTTAGATTAATTAGTGCTTTTAGTCCTCTCTATCGGGGCTGGAAAATTCGGCCATTTTAGTAATTTTACGAAAATTTGTGAATCAATAGCAATTTTTATACATAATATTCAACACCCGAGTGTGACAAACAGTCAGTTTATCACATATTTTTATGAGTTCTGTTCAAAATCAAATCGGTGCATAGTATCAAAGGTCACACACAGAACTGCGTTTTTTAATTTATTTTTTTGTTCGGGAAAAGATACAGTTAAATCATTAAACGGTGAAGTTTGAGTTGTAAATAAATGTTTTTTTTACAAAAATAAGGAAACCGAAATTAACTAAAAAACAATAAAATAGCAAATTCAAAAAGAAAAATGTAAATCCAACAATATAATAGAAAAACAACATAATGAGAGAGAAAAAAATACAAATTCGATAACACACACTTCACAGCAGGGATTAGGAGTTCATAGTTAACCTTGTGATGTCATTTTTCTGATTTGTATGAGTATTTAGTAAATTGACTCGAGGATAAGTACAAAATATCAGCGTCTGAAAATATGTTATATTGTGTGCTTGTTTTACTGAAAAATCAATATTGTGTGTAGTTAGTTTTAGAGTGTGGGATGTGACAATAGTTGGTTTGAGCTTGGTACAGTGAAAATGAATGTTCTCTAGGAGATAATAACTGTTAACAGCATTGTTGACGATTTAGAAAATGAATTTATGTCGGATAAACGTATAACGGCGGATAACGTGGGGATGTTATTCACTACTAGTTGTTACCCGTCAAAAGTCAAGGGATGTAACTTGACTTGACACCCATTTCAAATATATAATAATGTCTGCTAAAATACACAATAGGAAGGTAGGGATTTATAAAGATTATTTTTTATTCTAAATTTGAAAAGCCCACACTCGTAAGGACGCACGTACTCTCAAAGGAAATTATTTATAATTATTGATGTTTCTCTGTAAATAATTATTAGACTTGGGGTAGTAGAAAAAAAGATTTCGATAACTTTAGGCCTTTGGTAGAAGACCAAAAAAGGTATGGAATATTTTACAAATATTTTTTAACTTTATCGCGTAATTCGATAAAAAAATCGATAAAAAGCTCCGACGGCCTACCCTAATGTACGGGTATCGATAAGAGACTGTATGTCTACGGGTATATATCCCCAATGGATTAAATAAATAAATCGCTTGAATCAATACAATTCCAATTAACCTTCGAAACTCCGAGCTCAAGTTAATTTGCATACACATGTCTACACTCAAATAATACTTCAAATAAATTGATTCGCCGTTCTGTACTGTTTTTATTTGATGAGGTTTCTCCAAGCAATACAGATTGAAAAAAAAAGTTTTTCCGTTTTTAACGAGATTTTTTTGTTGTTGTTTTTCTTGAGAATTAAGTTCAATTAATTAAGTAAAAGAAATATGATTTTTTAATAATATTATTATTATTTCCGTATTAAATAAATGTTTTTTTTTTTATTATTGAAATTTTCCTTCACGAAACATATTGTGTAGCACTTAGTTGATGCTATTTTAAGTATTCCCCAGCCATGCGTTTGTCGTCATTTGATTTATAGTCCCCTTGGCTTCAATAATTATTATTTCTGATCATAAACGTTTTTATTACTTTCAGCGTGACTCTTTATTAGGAGTACAGTGATAACCTTCAACATCGATTAAAATAATTTCAATAATAATAATTATCGCATAAAACCTTACATTTCACAGTGCCAACGTGTCCTGCTAAAGCCCTTTAGTTGTGTAAATATTAGGTACATTGTTAAATGCTTGGAAGTTGTGCAAATCTTTATCTCATTGTTCGAGGTCTGTGGATATCTACCATGTATCGCATCGATCTCTTGTCACATTGCGATATCGTTGCCTCTTTGGGTTGAATTGGAATTACTCTAATTAAGATAATTTACCATACATTCGTTTTTAAACCATTGACTCGTTATTTAAAATGTGTCAATTCAACAACATAAACTTCTTAGAATTCTTGAATTGTTCCACTGTGTCATGGGAATCATAAATTCTCGACGCTTTCAGCAAATAATTCTGTGACGGTAAATTAGCTACAGCGTGTTTCGAAATATGTAAAAGGGATTTTTATATTAAAAAGAAAAGCCATTTCCCAGACAGTAAATTAAATTTGTGATGGTAAAGTATGATATAACATTACGGCAGTAGCAGTTGGCCCACTTCCAGTATCTCGTTGTTCTGCGCTAAAAAGGCTATTGTGCTTTTTCTACTTGAACGTGTTTTTACTTCTGAGAAATGAATTCAGTTTTATTTATCGCCCGAATAACAATAACACGATAATTTAATACTTACTCCCGGACGCAATCTGGTGATCGTAACGATTTGCATATTTTTTTATTCAAATGAACGTCTTAATATTGTGTTTTCTGGGAAATTATGATCAAAGTGACCCTCGTTATTCAGAGGGTGAGAGAAATATAAACGCATGTATTCTTTGAATCCCGTAAAATAATTTCACTTCTGGAAGTGAAGACAGCCAACAATTCCAAAGGCATTTAAGATTTGCTCTTCTCTCCGGGGTCCATATGGTTATGATTTTTTTTTTTTTTACATGAATACCGCACAAGAGTCTCAACTGCTCCCAACCGTCTAGAGCCAGTGAGACTATGGCATCCCCAAATTGGGTATGTTGTGAGGCTGAAGGTAGTGGGGAGGGGAAGGAGATCGGGAAGAGGAAGGTTGGGAAGTACCTGGCTATTCAGATCTGGTCACCAAACACGGCTTAAGCCATTTCAAGCAACGTTTCGATTCTGAATGGTGGTCTTTCACCAGGGCGATACTTAGAGTATCTACCACTCTGGAACGTGCCGCAAATATACTTGTTATTATTTTTATATGAATTAAATGTGTTATGACATATATTAATTAAATAAAAGTTATTGGCGCACGCCGGGTTTGAACCCGCGACCTTTGGATTCGTAGTCGAGCGTCTTACCACTCGACCATGGAGGCCGTCAAATTATGATGAATGTTGCATCCCACCCGCTCCAGTCCTGCATTGTTTATTCCTTGCTGTCCAATTCGCCGAAGAATAGAAACCACTGAGTAATGGTAATGTCACCTAATTGATTTAGTCTTTTTGTCAATTCGTTTGATTGTTGGCAGTCAAACACCATTCGCAGCTGTCCAATGAAGATTGGTTATCATTTGGCTGTGCTGTGGAGTTATTGGGGTTAATGGATACCACTCTTTGTAAGGCTCTTTGAATCTCATCACTAGCCTGTTAGTAATCGCATATATTAACATTGCGATTTGTCATCAATGAAAAATTTGTAGCGGAATATTTTGTGATTCTGTAACGTCCCCCAATTAAAGGCTGGAATGGCCCCTGCCAGGTATCGTTTGGTATATATTTTCAACGGTTTAAGGCTGATTCACACCAACGTCCGGATCCGCTCAGTGCCGATATTGTTCCGCATGAGAGCTTATTGATATGGTATGAATATCGATCAAGGGGTATGTGCCAAGACAAAGTTGTGTGGCAGTATATCCTTCTGCCCACCCTTGTGATATTTAACTACTTAGTTAGTTGAATAATTATTTTGAAGTGTAAAAATACTAACATCGCAGATTTTTTTTTATCAAAAACCATTTTTTTATCACTAAATATTATTTTTTATTAATTATTAATTATTAAAAAATATTATTTAGTAATAAAAAATGGTTTAAAAAATCTGTTGTAAGTATTTTTACACTTCAAAATAATATTCAACTAAATAAGTAGTTAAATATCACAAGGGTGGGCAGAAGGATATACTGCCACACAACTTTGTCTTGGCACATACTCCTTGTTTCCACTCTCGTGGTACGAGAACGTATGGAAGCAGAAAAACACTTTAACTTCTTCTTCTTATTTTTTATTTGAACATTTTATCGGAAGATTTTTTAAAGTACAACAGTTGAACCTTCAACTGACGACATTCAAGAACCGCACGGCAAGGCGCTCTGAATGGGACTCCCTAACTGACGATATTCAAGAACCGCACGCCATGGCGATCTGAACAGGACTGCTGAGATGAAGTAATGGTCAACTCAAAGATCATACTCTAACATGTGGTATGGAACAAAGCATGTTTAAAAGGATCTTAGAAATCGATCTAAAGATATTGTAAACAATACAATTCACGGGACAGAAATACATTAAAGAAAGCAATTAAGAAATACAAAAGGCATTGGTATGAATGGTTCTTCCACATGGGCGCAACTGGATGACCCATTACAACTATTATAATGAATTCACTACATTATTTCATAGACATAATGAAAATTAATCAGATTTGATTAATCCTAAAACATAAATCACACTATAATACAACTTTAAACATGAACATATAAAATGACGATTTGCAGTAAGCGATAAGACATTCCTTCATAAAATACCGGGCTAGTACTAGAGGTATCTTATTTAATTTCACCTGAATCTGCCCTTGATTGTAAAATGGTAGATGATATATTTTTCACGTAGTAACGTCGCATTTGGGAACGAACACTCCTTGATTGATATTCATACCATATCAATAAGCTCTCTTGCGGAACAATATCGGCACTGAGCGGAACCGGACGTTGGTGTGAATCAGCCTTTAATCTGTATTTTTATTTAATACCTAATGACATTGTTCTTACATTTCTGGTTTCGGAGTTTTAGATTCAAATATTCCAACCCGTTGGTTGACAGACATCTGTAGTAAGCTTTCACAAATAAAATGAAATTTCATTCAAATTGTTCGCTGAATGGTATACTGCTGCCGTCACGGGGTAGGCAGATAAGACGAATCGCCGCACGACTCTTGACACACATTCTTTGTTTCATTCACATCCATATATCGTCTCATACATATCTATTCCGTTATTCCTCTCGACTCTTGACATGACCCGACTCAAGTATACGATTCACTTGATCGTGCTATATCTTCCTCGGGCGTCCCCGAATTCTTCTACCAATCACCTTCCTCACAAACTACCCACTGAATAGAACGAAACGTAAAAACGGAGCTTTCAGTGGCAGAACCGTACTTAATTACCGGGTGAGTTTCGACATTCGTTTTTATGACTATTTAATACAGAATAGGTTAATTCATTCAATGACTGCCTATGTTTCCTTCCTTAGATAATAATATGTTATTATCTTGTTTACTTATTTTAAACTCGTTACCCGTTAAAAATTACGGGATGCAACTTGACTTGCCAACAAAAAATATTAGTTGCTTTAATCCACCCATTTCAAATATAGAATAATGTCTGCTAAAATACATTATAGGCAGGTACTTTATTGGGTAAGTAGGGCTTTGAAAAGATTCTTTTTATTATGATAATTTTATGAACACATTCGTTGGTTCCAATTTCGAAAAGTTCACACTCGTACTTATGAACGTACGTATATTGTCTTATTTTCTTGATATATTGCCTCATTTTGGAATGTTTGCAGCTCTTCATATATTGTTCTTTACTTACACGTAGTAATATTTGTAGGTCCCGTGATGCCGATGGGCGGGCAGCAGCAGGGCACGATGGGCGTGCCCGTGCAGGTGCCCTCCGGCCACATGGTCTCCCAGATCATGGACGAGAGTGGCAACGTGCGGCACGTGTTCCTGTCGCCGCAGCCCCCGCCGCCGCCCAATCACCTGCCGCCCCACCTGCAGCACCCTCCGCCCCAGAACCACCAGCACCCCCCCCAGCACTATGTTAGTATTACACTATCATTTAACCTATTTTAATTACATGGATTAAAGCCGAAATATTGTATATCCATAAACCACTATTTCGAGATATATTCATAGAATAAGAATTTCAATGTAAATCGGTTTTTACCGATATTATGAATAAAACGTCATAAAATAAGTCGTCTAACCGTAGGATTACTATTTTGACTCCATCCGTGTGGCAATCAAATTATTTAAAAAAAGTTAAACTTAAATCATAATAAATTGTTTTTGTAAGCGAACGATGCTTTATTACCAGGTTAATGTTTTATTTAATTCTCGGTTTGCTCGTAAGGTGACACATAAACCGTGTACAACTTTATTTATACTACCCATACAGTAGAAACAATTAGCTTTAATTATATCGTTTTCCATTTAAATTAGCCATTTTTGTCATTTTTGGTTTATGTGAAATAATCACGATTGAAGGTTGTACATTGTTGAGCACAGTTAATCTAAATGTTCTATCTTGTAGATAGCATAATAGTTTATGTTCGAGATAAAGTATTGATTTTCCTCCTGAGATAATTTCGTGAATAGTTCATGACGACATCACAGTACAGAAAGATGTTAGATTTGGAAATTATTTTCTAAACAGCTTTTTTCTAGTTTATTTTCGAGATAAAGTAGAAATTCCCCCCCTTCTGAGATAATATCATGAATGCCAAGTCTCTACTAGCTGTCGGCAATGTAGAGTAGTCGAGTGTCTAGGGTAGCGCCACGGGTGTCGTGTTTAATAAAAAGCAATTTTCGTGTTATGAAACCTATCAGGGAAATGTCTGCTCGGGACGAAAGGGTATATTATTATGTACTCACGGCCTGACAGCGGCTTTTCCAGATTGAAATCTTCCGGAAGCTCACTTAGGGAATATTATTTAAAGAGTTTATAGCGTATTATGCTTTATTTCTGATTATATCTGGTGTCACAATTGTGTCAGATTTGTGTGGATATGTAGGTACGCACTGTATGCCGACATACCTAGACATGTTTTATTGTTGCTTGGTCGATTTTTTGTATTATAGTCATGTATTATTTATTTAAATATGTTCATGAATATACGTATTATTAAATAGTCATCGGTATTCAAAACAGAGTTTTCTTTATTCGATTATAAATTTTTATATTACTAGCTTTTTGCTATCCGGCTTCGTCCAAGATTTGGATTGAAAAATATGGAACAGACAATATATCGTTTTCTCATACGAAGCTCCATAGCTGATGGTGGAAACGCGAGTGTTTGCTGCTTTAGACAAATAGATTTTCTTGTAGTTAAGATTTTTTATATTAAGGTCGGGTAGCCAGTTGCGGCATTCTTCAGCTAATCCGTTTACATAATGGTCCACTACTTGATGTTATTCAGTCTTACGCTCTACAGAGATCTCTCCCTCCAGGGTCAATCAAAGAAACTCACATTAGTGATTGTGGGTGTGAAAAAAATGAACATTAAATTAATTATTTATTTATTAGGACCTTTTACTATTCAAAGAAGGGTGACTCGGCCCTTTATGTTTTGAATGCATTTAGGCCATATTATTATTCCATATACATAAATACTGATCTTTATTTACTTGGCTGACAACCATCACCAACAAATTAATACAAATTGCCATGAGGAAATATTTAAGTACCATAATTCAGTTCGACTTCAGATGGCTAATGATAGTATCATCTCTATGGAAAATATAATATCTCGCAGAGTATTATTATCTTCTAATCTCCTTTCTTCGTTTGCTTGCTCTAAAAATAGCAATTTTACTCTGTGAGCATTGAATTTTTTTTTCATTTGAATCTTTATTTTTTTTTATCCATAAATAGACGAAAAAGGTTATTTGCTGTGAATAGTTTTGCCATTTGCCTAATTTTTTAATACAACAATATACATTCAACATTATGATGTATCTAAACAATATGATTTCTGATAATTCCCGAGATCTAGAAGGATTCGGATTTTGTACACATTACTTGGATGTTTGTATTAAATATTTGATTTCCATTTCTGATGTTGGAAATCTTAACAGAAGAGTATGTATGAGACAATGTATGAATGTAAATGAAGCAAGGAGTGTGTGCCAAGACAGAGTTATATGGCGATTCGTCCTCTCTGCCTACCCCTGCGGGGAAACGGCGTGATGGTTAGTTAGGTTGGAAATCTTTAATATAGTGATTATCTTCGAGATGTACCGTTTTTCGTGTCTAGGATTAAGCAAGTATGTATGCAGAATGAGGTGATGATGAATGTAAGTAAGTCCAAAGTCATGGCGGTTGAAAGAGAGAGTACGCGAACAGCGTGCAATATAGTTGTGAATGATGAATAATTGGAGCAAATGGATGAGTTTGTGTATTTAGGAAGTATGTTTACGAGAGACGGAAAGGCTGATAAGGATATTTTTTTAATTTATTGACTTTTTTGTTTTGTTCTTCTACATTATTTTTTACATTACCTACCTCACTAGGTCATAAGAACCTGTTCTGAGGTGAGTGACAGTAATAATTTTAAAAAAATGATGATTTTTGTTACACAATGTTCTAGTTTGTCATGGTGAAGAATTTCAAGTGCTATTTTAGGAGGTCTTCAATTTCCTTGCGGTCCTTACTCACTAGCCATTTAGTAATGTTTTGATTAAAGGAATACATATTGGTGATGGTTACAGTCTGTGGTGGGAGTTTGTTGTAAGTGTGAGGCGCGATGTACATATGGTGTCTTAAGCAAAAGCTGTATTGTATGTAGGTACTAAAAGTCTTTCTTGTTGTTTGGCCCTTGTATTTTTATTATGTGTGATATACACTAAAGATTTTGAATAATGAGTTATTTTTAACACTATTTTAAGATATAAATAACTGTCTGATATTGAGGATTCCTAAAAGTTGAAAGAGTGGCGTTGTTGGGTGCCTGAAGGGCTTTCTAAATATAATTCGTAAAATTACTTTTTGTATTTTTATAAGAGGACCTAGCAAGGTAATAGCAACTCCCCCAATATTGAAAGAAGGGTGAATGCAGGAAACTCCATTAATGGAGGACTGAACGCTGTTGGCGCAAATAAGTAATTGTCCAAAGAAGCGAAGCTATCAGTTCACAATGGAGTGCTTATACCAACCCTGATGTATAGCAGTGAAGCATGGAACTGGCAGAGGAAGGATGAAAGTAGACTGAATGCTGTGGAAATGAGATCTTTGAGACGTATGTGCTGTAAAACCATGTATGACCGTATTAAAAATGTGGATATCCGGAAAGAATGCAAGGCTGATGTGAACGTAATGAAAAGGATCAAGAAAGGGACGCTTAGATGATTTGGGCATGTAAAGCGAATGAACGAAGAAAGGAGTGTGAAAAGAATATATGATGCGAAAGTGAATGGAAGAAGTCTCGGACGCCTGAGGAAGACATGGCACGATCAAGTAAATCAAATACTTGAGTCAGGTCATGTGAAGAGTCAAACAACAGAAGAGTATGTATGAGACGGTGTATGAATGTGAATGAAGCAAGGAGTGTGTGCCAAGACAGAGTTATATGGCGGTCCGTCCTCTCTGCCTACCCCTGCGGCGAAACGGCGTGATGGTTCGAGTGTATTTGCATATGTGAAAACTTACTAAGACAGCAGCTTTGATATAAGGTGTGATAATATTATTCCGTGAAGGCATAAGCTATTTGATAAATTCATTATTTAAACTATCTCGCTGCCGTATTCCCCGTGATGACCGTCGTGTGCGTGCTCCTGCCACCGTCTCGTCTAAGTTGCAGCATCCCGGTCCAGGCACGCACGGCCGTGCTTGCTTTGTGTGAGCTGTGAACATTCCGTAGCACGGCGACGCCAATATGGTCCTGCTGCTGAGAGCTCCATCACAACCTCTCTTTCTTATGTAACAACATACTCGTACACCGTATTATATTAGAGAAAGAGGGAGATACTATAACGGATCGGTATGGCTCCGCGGACAGTACAGTACACTGTACATTTCCGGTCTGTCAATAAGCCTTTTATCTCTGCAATTATGTGCTATGACAATATTTTAAATATATCCCACTTCTGGTCTGCTTTAATGAATTTGATGAGGATTCTTGCTGACCGAAAGTGTTGCTTAGATCATCGCCAGTGTTGGCAGCATTAAATAAAATCCAGAAATGTATACATTAGCGTTGGGAAAAACTTCAATGTTTTGTGAATGCTTCACGAACTGCTAGTTCTTCAAAATGAACCCTTCGCAGTGAACACTTCAATTGAAGTCGAACTCGCAAAAAAGAGATTTGAATTTATCCGGTATTTGTTCAGTTCTTTTTGGAACCGGTTCCTCGCCAAAAAAGACACGTACTAGTCAGTAGAGATTTTAAAGTGAAAACAACTGGAACTGGTTCCTCGCCGAAACAAAAGTACTAGTCGGTAGTACTGGAACCGGTTCTTCGCCAAAATAAAAATCACATTCTTTTAAATCGAACTTTGAAGTGGGACTTCAATTGATGTACTTGTAATGAAGTATTTCTTTATAGACTTTGAAGTTAACCTTCACAACTGTACTGCTGCAAATTGAAGTAGTTCTTTGTAATCTAACTTCCTTTGAAGTATTTGTTCAATGAAATGAATTTAGTGAAATGAATGAACTACCAACTTCATTCGAAGTATTTGTTCAATGACACGAAGTTGTTGAAATGAATGAACGCTAAAATGAACTATTAACTTCAATCGAAGTATTTGTTCAATGAACAATGAATGAAGTAGGAACTGTTGCCAAAAGAAGTAGTTCTTTCTAAGCGGTCACAACGCTAGTATACATGTTTTATTAGCCATTGTGTTCACGTTCCGTACATCTGTATTTGATTTTCCGGCCGTTATTACGCGTGATTTATTGGGCTGGTTTAAAAACAGTCTGCCGAGAGTAAGCACTCGTTAAACGCGAAGAGCAATGGCTACTGAAAGACTCCGTTCGCTGCACATATAATGCAAATCAATTAGTTTAATGTGATGGCGGGTGTGCGGGATCTGGAATGGTCAACCAACTGGACATCAAACATCGTCTTAGTATTTCTAGTAATTATTACTATAACCTTTCTTGACCTATAGATAATCTTACCAACCTTTGTTTATATATGTAGCGTGGCTCTGCAGAATTCAGTACTTATTCTGTCTTAAACAGTCCGAATGTAAAATAATGTATAACACATTTGGTAAAATATCTATCCCACACAAATCGTAATAATATAGCGACATGTATTTTTTAGGTTTATTTTATTATTTGCTTACTAATCTGGAGTTTAAGTTCGGATGTAAAAGTTCCTTGCTGACAGAATCCTAACTAAAACCATTTTTACAATAATTTTATCGAAACAATAATTATATTCAATACATGTTAAATCATACATGATTAGGAAATTTTCTGGTGCCCTTTCCTATCGGAGGTTATTTTTACCGTGCAGGTACAGAGTGGGAGATTGCCTAGAGAAAAAAAAGTTACATATCTATGCTTTTATAAACGTGCGTCTTTGTTTATTTAATTTTAACCGCTTTTCAAATACCTACTTATATCTCCTTATAGTTATATCATAAAAATAATGTTTGCACCCAAAAACCTTTAGCCAGAACCCTCATTTCAGAGAAGCTCTTCAAAAGGAATTAACCCCCTCAGAGTTGAACTCGCAGTTCCGAATCTCAACAAATATAACACTTATTGACTCAATTGACTATGGTCCAGACATCTCTCAGAACCTTGGATTAACAATATATTTATTTATTTTATATTTGCAAAAACAGTTTTACACCAAAACATTGCAAAAACACAAAAAATGGTAATCATAATTACACAAAGATTAAAGTAAAAAGAAGTTTGAAAACAAAAAAAAATAGTTTTCAAGAAGTACATAATATAGTTAGAACTTAATAGCTAGTTCTTGCTTAAACTTGTTGTAGCTCGTGTGAAAAATATCCAAATTTCCTGCGAGGCAGTTGATTAACCTAGTTAGTCTTCCCAGGGGCATCACCATTGGTAAGTTAGTTCTGCACCTGGGAAGAAACAGAAGCCTGTGTTGGCGGCCACGCGTGAAATTATCAGGGACATAAAATCCAATTTCTGCCAGGATGTCAGGTATTAATAATACACCGTTCAGGAGTTTATGAGCAAAAAGCAGTAATGCTATATCCCTCCTCGAACTAAGGCTGCAGATACCCAGCATTCCCGAGATAAACGCTGTTGGAAACAGCCATGGGTAAAAAAATACACACACATATATATATATATATACATTGTATGCATATATTTACTACAAGCTCAGAATAACACCATTAAGAATTCCAAGTCTCAATAAATACAATACTTATTCCACTTCTTTTCAGATGTTTGTTAGAATCGACCCCCCCCCCAGTTCCAAATCTCAACAAATACAACATTCGTTCGACTTCGGTCCAGACATTGTATTTCTACTGTGGTGACGTTTGCGAAACGTTGGTCACACGATAAATTATTCTTACTTAGTTCGCTCTGCGTAGCCGAAATGCCTCGCGGAGACATTAACTAACATTCCCATGGTATCACGGACACGGTTAATGTTGACTAGGCATGGGTATCTAGAATTAAAGAGTGGGTACCTACTACATACCTTCTCGCCGGATTCCCAAAGGTGCCCTACACGCAACGTTGCTTATTCCGTTAATCTGTCGATTAGCAATAAATGAAGCGCTATGTTTTTTTATTATTTTTTTACTGAGGAGGAAACACAGATACAGACACTAATAAATAAACGATATTAAACGTTAAGTATAGAGAGTTCGCCTGCATCCTAACTATTTCTCAGAGATTAAGCACCTATGAGCAGCACACAAGAAGCAAGGTAGATTGCATAATATTATCTACACGCAAATAAATTTAATATAAATACAAAAGTGATGGCAGGTATACGTTGTTTAAATACAATAAGCAGTAAATTTCATTATGTCTTTTACAGAATGTTATCTTGCATAAATCTTGGCTACTTTTACATTATCTCCTAGGCGAGTATTACTAATGCGGCGAGTATTACTAATGCAAGACTTTTTAACAATTAAACAACTAGTTGAAAGTAGCGATAGGAAAAACGTTGAAATTTTCTAAACGCTTCACGAACTACAACTTCTTTAAATTGGACCCTTCACGATGAACGCTTCAATTGAAGTAACAGTTTAATCGCTCAATTCGCACCGAATAACCAATTCCTCGCAAAAAAATAAATAAATTGTAAAGTATAAACTGCCGCAAAATGAAGTAGTTCTGAATAGTCTTTGTAGTCGAACTACAATCGAGAAATGTGTGAAGTGTGAACTGTCGTAAAATGAAGTAGTTCTTTGTAGTAGTTCGCACAGAGCGGTTACAACGCTACTTGAAAGGGTTATTTCAAAACATTTATAAACGTTATTGAAAAAAAACTTTTTAAAAAAATCTCCCTTCCATTATAACTAATAGCTCTATAGTATTTAAAATTAACAAAATTGAGTCTAGTGACAAAGTATATATTATTAACTTCTCACGTGTTTTTTCATTGAGATTCGTAATGTCCATGCTCATGGGTCACGTTTGCAGGCCATTATTGGAAGCGGGACCACCTATGCTATTGTGTCAAATGGATCAGCTAATACACCGCCATCTTTATTATCAAGCCGTGGTGTAGACTTGGCGGGAACTACAATTTCAATGTAAAGAGACCAATTTACCCAAGAAACAAAAACAATATTCCTGCATTCATTTTAAAGATTTAAATATTTAATATTGGCGAATTTAATTAACAGCAAAGCCAGTAATTATTTTTTCCTAATATACCATATAACACATAAATAATAATTAAATATTATATACTGGTTCCAAAGTAATCTAATTTATTGTGTTTTTAATTAATCAAAATTATGGTGTTATTTTATAATTATAAATATTTTCATATTATATGCATATAAAAGATATTAAAGGTTTTTATCTTGATTGATTTTTGGGATATAATGCCGGATAGGGCTTTTTCCTCCTTTAGCCGACGTTTCACAGAAATCATGTAAAATCTCCAATCATATCATTTAAGGTTTTGTTTCATATTAATAAATATGTACGTACCTACATTTTATATAGATAAATAAAAGATCACTATTTTAGGGCCATAGAAGCAAAGGCAGCAATCTTTTTCATCCTATTTTTTTTATTGAAAAGTTTATTTAGCGATTTATACACTTTTCTTTAATTAATCATTTTTCTTAATTTAATTAATCATTCTCGCTTTATTCGCAATCATTTTTGGAACCGGTTCCTAGTGGTTTTTTTACACAGTGAGAAATGTGTGAAGTGTGAACTGCCGCAAAATGAAGTAGTTCTTTGTATGGTTCACACAGTGAGAAGTGTGTGAAGTGTGAACTGCCGCAAAAGGAATTAGTTATTTATAGTAAGAAGTCACTATTTGAGGGGCATTTCTTTTCAACCTATTTTTGTATTGAAAAGTTTAATTAGCGATTTATACACTTTTCTTTCATGAATATGTTGATATATTTAGAGATTATTGTTTCAAATTGTTTCTAGTATGTACAAAAGCATTTTGATATACGAAATTCTCTGTTTCTTTATAATAATCATTCTAAAGTTGTTAATGCTACAGAACCGTTTGTGTAGTTTGTTGCATTTGCTTCTAAGCCCCTCATTTGTGAAAGTAGATATTTTATTACATTAATACACAAAACAAAGAATAGAAGTGAGGGTCCTAAAATGATCAAGAATTTAATCCTCAAAAAAATATGGCTTATTTCAAAGTATACAAAACTATTATAATATTACAAATCCAACCTAGAATCTATATTAATTCTAAGCTATACATATTATTACATACGTACAATTATGTGGATTATATTATGTAGTACATAACACAATTTCTAATTATAATTAGATATAAAAACAACACGGCGTTGTAGTGGCCGTTACGAAAAAACTTTTATTGACATGATAGACATTATTTAAACCAAAGGTTCCCAAACTTTTTTGTCCCGTAGACCACTTGCCGATTTTTCTGTTTTGTATAGATCCCCTGCTTAAAGTCGAACTCGCCAAAAAATAGTACTAATCGGTAGAGATCTCAAATCTAAAAGTACTAGCAAATTAAGAAAAATTACCCTCCGAAAAAAAAGGACTAATCAGTAGAAATTTGAAATCGAAAAGTACTAGCAAATCGACAAAAGTTCCTCCCCAAAAAAGTACTAGCAAATCGACAAAAAGGTGAAACTGAGGAAGAACCAGTTCCTCGCCAAATCTTTGTAGTTCTTTGGTTCTTTGTAGTCTTTGAAGTCGAACTTCCATTGAAGTACTTTATTGAAGTCTGACTTCAATTGAAATATATGAACTGCGGCAAAATGAAGTAGTTCGCACCAACGTAACTACCAACTTCAATTGAAGTATTTGTTCAATGAGAATTGAATGAAGTTGGAACTGCCACAAAAGGAAGTAGTTCTTTGAAGTTTGCGGGAAGCCAACATTTTGGTGACGGCCTGCCTAAATGGAATCCACTCTCGTGGACCCCCGTTTACGTCTCATGCACCCCCAATTTTTTTTTCATTGACGTGGACCTGTTGTTGGTCGGAATCGACCCCTGGGGGTCGATTTATACCACTTTGGGAATGACTGATTTAAACTATGTTATAATCGTAAATATATTCAAAATATCTTTCCTTGATATTTCTATATCACCGCCAACGTATTTTTCACAAAATGGAATATAAATATTACAGAAACGTTATAAAAAAATGTTAAATAAATGGTATTATTCATTCACATGAACTCTCCACCTGCCTGGAAATTTCGTACTAAATCCATAGTACAAACGGTCGAACGAAGTCCGAAAATAGGTATCTTTAACTGTCAGTGCATTTCCTACACTACGGCTAGATATAAAGATGGCGGTGGCTAATAGTATTTTTGTAACAATACAGTTTGTAAGTTAGAAAGCATTTTTGTAACTTTACTCTGAGATTCGATCATTTCCATCGAGTTCCACCAGAATACTCAGATTTGACCGACTAGACACTGACAGACATATAATCTGCCATCTGATTATTGCACTTGGAAAGTGAACGTTTTTTTACTGTTGGGCCGGAATTTCAAGGATTTTCTCATCACTTGAGCGAAGGGAAATCCCGTATTTGGATCCAGATAGCAGGTGCATTTATACAGTTAAGGGTATTAGAAGAGGAAAAGTGTTTATTTCGTCTTGTTTTCATAGGAGGCCTGTAATCGAATTTTCGAATGTCAAAAATATAACAAATACAGGTATTTTGCAGTCTCTAGTTTGCTCATAAGGCCATTGTATCGCGTCGGCGTAATGTTATTATTATAGGCGGTGCAATGACGCGTAATATATAATATAAACATGAATGTTAAAAATACTAAAATATTCGCATTTCAGCGTTACTACCTAATTTTACTTCAGTGCAATAATTAGGTACCTAACTACACTGAATTACATTATGAGCAAATGAGTGAGACTGCAAAATACCTGTATTATTTGATAAAATGTATTTTTGAACTTCATAAAATTCGATCACGTGTTCAATACCGCTCACGACCACACTTGATTTCCATTCAAAAAACGCAAGATGGAACACTTTGCCTCCTCTAATATTCTTATTTTATTACGAATTTATATTTTGAAAATACTCGTATATGACAGTTCCTACCTAATTAAAATTCAGTGCTAAAAGAAGGCAGGTACCTACCCAATGTACGCGGAACGCAGCCATGTTGTCCCACGTGTGCGCGCGTCGCGGTCGAACGGATGGCCGCCGAGCCGATTGAGCGTGTTTCCCGCCTTTTGTTCCGCGTTTGAATTTTCTCTCGAGGTGTCGTTCACCACTCGCATTGCACATCTCTTTTATAGTTCGGTGGACATAATCACAATTGCCACACTGAATTGTAATTGTTATTTTTGCACGGTAAAATGGCAATAATTATGACGTCATAACATCATTCGTCGCAAAGCATAATTCCTATTTTACAGGTTCTTACGTAGAAGCCGGAGTCAAGTTTAATAGTATAAAAAAAAGCTTTTTCAAATACCTGCAAAAATTGCAAAGCAATGAAAAATGCCATGTACAGTGGGTGGCCATCACATTAGAACCAGTTATATATTTTTTTCTTTTCAGCTTATTTTTTCTTCTTTTCTGTATTTTATAGAAGAAAACTGACTCTTGTTAACTGTCATTATAATAAACTAGATTAGAATAGTGTGTGTGTTATGTGTAGAATTGTTCGACAACGTTAATAATGATTGAATATATCTTCACACCTATCGTAAGGGATGTTGATAAATGTATATATTTTTGCATAAATCGTATGAAAGACTAATGACGATAATTATATCGCTTTCTCAGGAAATTTTAATTGAATAGTTGAAACATTTCTCGGAATTGTTATCGCGAAATATTGAAAGGTGTCGTTTTGAGAATTTTATTCCAGCTGATTTATTGCTTTATGACTCATACACTATACAGCGGCACATATCACATATCACTTTAAAGCGGCATGATTTCATTAACTTTCCTAAAGTAATATGTACCCAATTGATCTTGATTATATTTGATGATCCTTACATCTTCCTGAAGCCACTGAAAGTATAAGGTACATAAGAGAGAAAATTGCTTACCCAGAATTATTTACTTATTAAGAATGATAAATTAACAGGTTTAGGTGGAAGTCACGTGTCGGTGCTCGACTATTCTGACGGACTCGATAAAAGCATAGAAAATTTTTCAATGTTTAGATATTTAATGGTGGTCTTTATCTGTTACTACAAGCACTCGCGATTGAATTCACAGAAAGCAATCACTTAGTGGTTTGAAATTATAGTAAGTATATTAAATTAATGAAACAATCATGGCTTATTGATGTATTATTTTTGTTGCTTAACGGTTTTGCTTTATACCTAAGCCTCCTCTGGCAGTACATTAAAACTTTCGTGCATTAGATCTGCTTTAGTACTGAATTTTAAGTTTATTTTATAACATAATACCCTAGTTGTTACCCTTGACAAATCACGGGATGCAACTTGACTTGTCAATGCTTTAATCCACCCATTTCCAAAATAGAATAATGTCTGCCACCATACATTATAGGTACTAAGTACTTTATTAGGTAGGTAAAAAAAATCTTTTTAAAATTCGATAATTTCAACTAACGTCAGTTCCAAATTTGAAAAGTTCACACTCGGAACGCAAGTACTCACAAAGAAAATCGTTTTTTACCGTAGTTATTTTCTTAACACATATATCAGTTCCAATTTTGAAAATGTCGCTCGTATGTACCTATGTACGCACAAGAAAATTATATCGTTTAATATTTGTTGCTTAGTTTTAATTGCGCTAGTGAGGTGTAACGTCTATTGTTTAGTATTATTTAATGGGATCATTTATGTGTTTCATGTTTTTAGGGTAATAAGGGTAGAATAGTAGGTCAGTGTATATTCTTATTGTCATGTAATATAAGAAGGATTTTTTTCGGAAGAAGTTTGGTTTAGTTGCGTATTAGAAGGAGCCAGCTAGTCGAGTCCCTCCACAGGTTTACCGCGGTTGCCACTGGGAGTTTGGAGATGCCTCTTCACATTTTCTACAATTAATATAATAATAATTATAATTAATATAATAATAACTTACCACACTTAAATCAACACCACAATGATTTTGGTAATGTTTTCTTTCCGACGAATTTCGGGTCTGTATTTTGCCATCACCTCGGAGAATAGCAATTCGCTTCAGTCGCAGTTGATTTTATACTTTCCATTTCAACTTGAGCCGAACTATTAATAGCTTTAAACAAAAAATATAAACGAATGATTATTTAATCTAGCCGTTTCTGCATATTTTTCTTAAAACATGTTTTTCTTTTTAAATGTAGTCACCGACGTTATTACAGAGTACCCTTACAAAACACACAATTAATTGTTTCTTATCTTCCTTACTTGGGGGTATGTGTTGAGTAAGTCAACGTACACCCCAATATGTATCTATCAATAGCAAATTACACATTATTAAACAATGTGCAATCGAATATTGCCAAGGCGAAACGCGATGTGACACAGCCGACCCAGGCACATCCATGGCGGCCGAAAAAAGACTGTAAAATATTGTAACAACCTTATTTACACAAATACAATAAAGAATAAGAAATGAAGAGTGTTAAAATCTCGGGCGAAGCCGGGTAGTAAAACTAGTAGTACCTACAGATGTAAACCACAAGCTGGTTGCTTCCTACGAATAGGTATTAGTACTGGTCTATGGCGATAGGAACATTAGGAAAGCAACTATCTTTCTCGATACACCTGCACACACACATGCAAGTCGAGTGAGTCGAGCTCACTTAAGAGATAAACCGATAGAATTGTGTTGTGGGCGAAATGTCCCCTACTTCGGGTGAAATGTGATTATTTTTTTTAAATATCGAAATTCTTCGACAGAGAATCAATTTCATTGCCTATCTGGGGCCTAGGAGTCGAAAAATAATTGACGATATTAGTTTCCTATGATATCGGTACACTCGTAGGAATTATCTGTGTTCAGTGGTTGAGTCACAGCTGGGTGCACTGTGAACTGTGCACTGTGCACTGTGCAGTGTGCACTGTGCAGTGGAGTCGTGCGGGCACTCGGTATCAATTAGCGAGGATCCAGCGACCAGTCGCCGCCGGCAATTGGGCAATTATCCAACGTGACGGGGCGCAATGCGCCAAGGGAAATGCCATAGACAAGCATTCCCGCTCAGGTAAAAGAAAGATAATCTAAGTAGGCAAATAAATGAATTTCCTCTCGTCGTCCGTTAACAAGAATATGTAGGTCCTCGGAGGATGGACGTATCTGGTTGTTGTTTTCTATTTTTCTTTTGCGCTTTGAAAATAATGGAACAAAACATATGGCTACCTGTCTTATCTTTTGACAGTTAAGGCGATGCAATTTAAAATAATGTCTTTTGGTTTGAAAATTTGACCGCCTAGAAATATAATAGAAAAACTAATTAAATACGGCAAGTAGAACACAACGTTGGCCTTGACTTTAATCGGGTATATTAGTGAGTTTTTTTTACAAGATTTTATACCCTCTTCAATATTTTGCTCTAAAAATAAAATTGTTGTTATGACCGGTTAGTAGCTGTCATCCGGCCGTCGTGGGTTCGATCCCTCTGCTAGCCAAGTCCTCCATAATTGCACAAGCAACATCTTCCGCTCATTATGATGGCAGCAGGAGTTTTTCTAATAGTGTCAGGTTATTCGTAACCCGGGAATGTTTGTCTCTTTCTAAAAACATATGCGTTTTTGTCATATTGCTGAAAAAGTTATGTCCTTCTTTCTCCTGAGGACGTCCCTGGCCAAGCGGTTAAGATTCTCGGCTACGAATCTGGAGGTCGCTGGTGTGAGCAAATAAATTAAATAATATGTTTTATTTCAATAACATTATACTCGTATAGTATTGCGGCACGTTTCAGAGTAGCAAGAGCGTTAAGTACGTAATTAGACGATAAGTCACCTACCTAGTATTTGATCAAGGTTTTCCTTACCAACTACTTACCTGACTAGTAGCCGTTGCATTAGTGCTTAGTCACTTAATAAGTCGTTGGCTTTCCAATCATCTGCTACACACTGCTATTGTCCCGCCGAGGAGCGCCATTTAGGGAGGCTCTTCTATTCTGTGACAGATTGTGCAATAATACGTGCGTGCTCTAAACCAGCCTACTTCCGCTGTCTGCTGCCAACAGACTGCCAACTACTACTGGTAATTATATACGAGTACCTCTGGCCGGAGAAAGAGGCACTAATTAATGCGAAGAAATCTCAGGTGACAGGTACGTTGGTAAGTAAAATAAGTACCTATGGTCCTGCCACTGAGAACTTCGTTGGAAGCTCTCTTTCTGTTACATGCGTCGTCATGAGAAAGATGGAGATGTTCAAATGGATTTATTAGCGGTATCCCATTTTTTCTGAATGTGGTAAATGAATGAATTCCGAAATAAAGTAATTGTTGTTATTAATATTATATACCTAACCTACTCTATATATTTTCTTTATTATATTTACTTTCATTATGCGTGCGCACGAGTGTGACATTTTCAAAACTGGAATTTATTGTGTGTTCAGAAAATTAAAAAAAGGATTTGTTTTCAAATTCAGACAAGTGATAAAATATTATTTGGTATTTTTAATTTTATTTTCTTGAACATATTAAGGAGTGGAGATGAAATATTTTTTGTTTGACCATTAATTAATGTTATATTTGGATGGATTAAAATGGAGTTCTACAAATTAAACACAAGAAGTAAAGATAAAATATTACAAATATATTTTACCAAACGATTTTCATAATATAAATGAAATGTGCGTCAATATGGCTTACTTTTGCATGCCATTTTTAAAAGTGGAACTAACGTAAAATAATGTGGATTAAATCAACTTCTTTTTTGATTACTTTAAAAGAAAATTTAATCTTAAAGTCACATCCAATTCCTCAACCCTTCAATTTAATCGTCAAGTTACATCCCTTGATTTTTTTGATTTTTCACGAGTAACAACTAATATTTATATAAGTAATATATTTACAAATAAATATGAAATAAATATATATTTAATGGATATAGTAAGGTTGATAATACACCAATCAGATATCGCTAACAGTGCTTGATATTATACATATAATTAAATAAAACTATTTTATTGTAAAAAGTAATAAAACACCGGAAAATTTCACTGATTGTTCACAAATATTCACTCGACGGAAAAATGATGGCGGCCTGTGGTTTTTATTATGTTCGGCGGCAGTGAACGAATACTCCCTAGAAGTGTAGTTGATAAGTTGGTCGAGCGGTCCAAAGCATCGGGTTCCCACCAGACGTCACGTGTTCAATCCTCAGCTAACTTAGGCTTTCATCATTTCACAAGCAACATTGTCAGGTTATTCGTAACCCGAGAATGTTTGTCTTTCTTTTATTTAAAAAAAGAGTGTGATCTATAGCGAACGAAAACTGATGTCGCCAATTTACATAAGGCCTTCTACTCCTAGGCCCCAGACAGGCAAATGAAATTGATTATCTGCTATTTCGCCCTTAAACTCGACACGAACTCGAACTAGAATAATTAAAAGGAGATTTTTTTTTGGTATTATCTAGCGATGGGAAAAGCTTCACAGATTTGTGAATGCTTCACGAATTGATACTTCTTCAAAATGAACCTTTCACGATGAACCCTTCAATTGAAGTAACATATTAATCACAGCATTTCTCGTCGGGGGGGTTGCTAGCGATAAATGTACCAAATAATAGTCACGTTTTTTTCTTAATAGTTTTATTCGGGACAGCTCTCCCAACCACATAACCCACTCCTCCATTATTGGATAACAAAAATTATACCGTGTAGAAAAACTACTTCTTTCTTTCTTCTATGTGTGTATTAATGAATTGTCTATTACTAGTTTCTTGTCTATTGTTTCTCGATGACAGCTGCCCATATGTTTTAGTTGTTGGCGGTATCATGCCTTAAAAGGAATGATGTACAATAAGTATGCATAGCCTTACAGAGAATTTGCAAAAAAGCAAATGTAGTAATTGCGAAATTTTCAGTTTCTGTAAGAGCGATGTGAACGTTTTTCAGGGCTTGAAGTACAATTTGAATATTTCTTACTGTACACAGTTTGACAGTTTGCTTAGCAATAGGGTGAATATTGCGCAAATGACGATTCATATTACAGGCATTGCCTCCTTTATGGATATAACTTTAGAACAAAAGTTGCATTTGGCCTGGTAAACCCCAACTTCCTTAAAATAAGCCCATATTTCACTTTCTCGTTGAACGGCCATCCATAATTTTAGGTAGAGATTATATAGTCCTATAGACAAAACAAGCACAGAAATCATAAGAAACTGTCACGGGTACATGCGAGGGAACGGATAACTAAAAAGATACTTCATTGCTTCATTCATTCTTCGAACTAAAATCGAAGGAAGAAGGGAATGAACAATTGAACTGTGGATGATGCAATATTTCAGTCTTTCGAATGAATGAAAAATTGAAGTTCGAAGTAGATGCCATAGATTGTTCAATCGGAAGTACCAACTTAACCAACTTCAATTGAAGTATTTGTTCAATGAAAAATGAATGAAGTTGGGACTGCTGTCAAAAGAAGTACTTCTTTGAAACAGTTCTTTCAAAACTGTCACAACGCTAGTATTATCCACCTTATAATGGAATTATTTCTTGTTTGATGAGACGCAGAGGGTATCCAGCTGAATACACACTCGCGTACATGTTCGTATAACCATTCTACATACTACACACCACCTAAATACACTATGTAGTCGCTACTCGTTACACCTTTGTACATTTATAAATAACAATGCGATGAGAATAATTGTATGAAAAACTTCGCGTTTCTCAAAAATATTATAAAACTTTAATAAATACCTTAATTATTTTAGATTGAACATTTTATGCCACCCAGCTTTTTTTATATTTGGTTTTATATTCTTTCAATTTTATTTTGAAAGTTTACTTTCATATTAACCCAATAGGAAATAATATATGAATATTTGGCAAAATTATTATTTATATATTGGTAAAAGAGTGTAAACAAAATAAAATTAATGTTATTTTTTTTTAATAGTTTTACGTAAATGTTGGTACCTACCACTACGTACCTTTTTAATAAAAACAAGATTTGAGAAAAAACATGTTCACTGGGTATATAGGTACTTCACTCGACAGCTTAAAAAACTGCGCAATGTAAAAAATAATCATGAATATTCAATATCATCTCTATTTGATAAACATTATAAATTCAATACAACAGTATTGTTCATTGAGAAGAGTTGATTATTTTCCCGATAAGCCATGCCATATCAGCAGTCGCCGGTAAAACATTTCGCGGTTATTTTGATAAACGGTTGCCAAGAAGTGCCAACCTTGCCCCGTGGCGACTGGCGAACAACGTCAGTTCTATTGCGGGTGTCTCTGTCAACGGGTTATTTTGTTCGACGTTCGGATTCATGTAAAATTACAACAATAAATTAAAATGTCAGTTGATCGAGAGCAGGAGGTCGATGACCGCGAGAAACGGCCGGTTAATTCCGTAAGTGCACTTGAGTTTGTTTTTTAGATTACTCCATAAGGAACGCCTTCTTGTTTGTTTACGTGGCGCCATGTTGGCATCTATTTGACATTTGGCTTCTGACTGTTGTCGATTCAGTCGATTGTTGAGGTGGAATTATGCGCGAACAATTGGGATAAATAAATACCTTTCCTTTTTATAGAAATCTAGACGCAAGTAGGTAGATAACCTTAATGAAACAAAGTCAAAATTACAGTACTAATTTCTATTCGTTCAACACGTATTGTTTGGTGGGCTAAACCCCGAATCTGAAATATTCTATACATTTTTGTGCAATTGCTAATTTTAGTTTTTATTTATTCTATGTTTCTTTAAACTATAAGATCTAGTGATAATGTACAATTTCTCAAGACAAAATGTTATTTTTCGTAAAAGTATGACGTTATTTTGATCCAGTAAGGCTTAATTCAGGGATCATAACCACAATAAACAAGATACTCATTATGTTATGTAGTTTGTAAATATTTACTTAAAATTCTACTGCCATGAGGAAGCTAAAGTGATACATGTACACAAAAATACAGATATTCTGGTTGTTACCTGTGAAAAAGTGGATGTACTTGACTTGCCAAGATAAAAACCGAGACATTTTGTTTTACATTTCAAATATAGAGTAAAAATTGTCTCCCCCTCGTAAAATATATAATAGGTAGGTACTATATCACTGGTTTGAAAGATCTGATCTGACCTTCCTTATCCAATAAATCAAATTTTTGAAATAAATTTTCTTTTAAATTCGTGTTGATAATATCTAGTGAAGCCATGGGGCAGTTTCAATGACGACTGTTTACTTCGAAGGCTGTCTGTTCACTCTTCCGATTCTCGATCCGCTGCACGCTCCGCCCCGCTGAACACTCTACCACTCAGGCCATACCCTTAGTGTCGCCCTGGTGAGAGACCACCATTTAGGATGGAAATGGTGCTTGAAATTACAACAGGTGTGTTTAGTGACCGGATCTGAATGGCCAGCTACTCTCCAACCATCTTCTTTCTTGCCCCCTTTCCCTCTCCTTTTCATTCAGTCTCACAACATACCCTAAATGGCGGATGCCATAGTTCCACTCGCTCCAAGCAGTCGAGTCCTTAATATGAGAATTATAATTATTTATTTACGGTGTAATTGATGTTGATTCCAGGTCCCATCAAACGGTGCTAACGGCCACCAGCAGTCCTACTACCAGATCCCCCCAGGCTATCCGCCGCCCCACTACCACCCGCCCCCCATGGGCCCCCCTCCGCCCGCACACCACCACATGGCGCCCCCCTCGCCACCGCACCCCTATCACAAGGACGAGCGGACGCAGCGTCAGCACGCTAAACTGCGCAGGAAGCTTGACCAGAAGCAGAGGAACGACGGATTAGGTAAGAACTTTTATTTAAATTTAAAAATAAGTTTTTTTTCCTCTCATTTTTCTAACACTTTCTGGTGATAGGCAATAAACAGATATTTGATTATAAATAAGCAGCAAAATATGTATGTTAAGCAATGAAAGTGCTTAAAATATGCACTATATCGATTTTTTTAAATATAATATATTCTAGATACAAACAAAATATCAATTCGTAATATATTTTAAGAAAACAGTTAAAATATCATATTGCATCAATTTTTTAATTTTTTTTTAGTGTTTGTAGTATTAGACCACCAAATATTTCCCACAGTTTCCAAAGAACTTTGTTGTGTCACGGTGAGTTACTTTTATTAGGTTTCACTGTGCCGAAATATGTAATAATGGCTAAAAAGGGTTAAATACTTTTGATAATGCCTTTACCGAAAGTATAATTGTAAATATTAGGGTGCCTTCAGCTGTCTTACGGATTGTAATAAGAAAAGAATGTTAGACACTTTACGTTTCTCGCTTCCACATATTAACATTAAAATGACAACAATGCATAATTATAGATTAACATTTTTGTTATTATGATCAAGACATTAAATCTGTAAGTAAGTTTGCATCTAATCCATTCTTTCAGTTGGTCATTTTTATTATTCATCAGTCAGTCTGTATGTAGTCTCATTGATAATAAAATAGTTTTTGTTTTAAAAACACCACATGTTCTGCCGTGTCTAATTACATAGATTTATATTTATTCCGTAATATATTGGTAACTAGTTTTATTAAGATAAATTTTATTATTCTGGGCTTCGCCTTTGATTTTGATCAGATTATATGTGAATAATTAAAAATTTGATTAGCAAAACCATTTTTTGTTGTCCCTGTAGAATTCAACACTGTTTTTTCTAATTAAACCATTGGAAAATATTAAACAAAAAATATGACATCTTCGTCTTATTTTCTAACAGTCAATGGATATTTTATTGCTCCATAGCTCATGATGCAAATGACAGTGCAAGCTGAAAGTAGTCACGTTGACTTGGTCAACGGGCAGGTAGTACCACAAGTAAAGTAGCGATTTAACAAACAGTCAAGATAATATCTTGTCTAATGATATATTTTTGTTTCCAGGGTTCAACTCTGGGCACAGTACGCCCGCCCTTTCCCCACGTAAAGAGTTCTCCAATGGGCACTACCGGGCACAAGGGGGCAGTGGGAGCGCGGGGGGCGGTGGAGGGGGCTCTGTGTTGGGAGGCACCTCCTCGGAAGGCGAGGGCAGCTCCTCGGCCGCCACCTCGGTGCAGGGAGACGAGGAGGACTCCCTGCCCTTGCTGGATTACTTATCATCGCTGCAGACACCTCATGTAAGCTAAATCACTGATATTTAAAAAAAAAAAATTTTTAAATTTTTTTTATTTACAATACTTTATATACATTGTCCTTCACGCTAGGTGTTCACATGTGACGTGGAGGACATTTTTCGAATTACATGATAAAACAATTAAAATAAAAATTAAAATGTAAAAGAAGATATATAAAAGAAGATTAATAAAAGAAAAAAGAAAATATAAAAGAAAAGCAAATATAAAAGAAAATATAATAAAAACAAAATAGAGCCACTTTAAAACAAACAAAAAATTATACAAATAAATAAAATTATTAAGTAGCACTATTATTATTACTGTATATAATTATTAATTAGGAGGATTGTAACCAGTTCCAAACATGTTTATTGTATTGTGCAAGTGTAGATGTTTTGATTTGTGTAGGAAGAGAATTATAAAGCTTAAAAGCCTGGTATTTGTAATGCTTTTGTTCAAAGGATGTGTATGTTTTAGGTACATATTAACATTGTATTTTAAAAACTTTCTTCAATAACTCTATGGATAAGACAAGTTGTTACACAATATAGCTCCGCTTTTAGGTATGTAAGCATGTTCTCCGTCTTCGGCGACTCCTCCCACTATGTTTTGCTATGCGACATAACGGGACAGAACTTAAAGGTTTTTTAGGTTATATCCTTCATTTTTATTTAAAACAATACTGTGGAAAAGTGGTTTTACAAATTTAAAAAAAACATTATGTCGACATGTGCTATGAATGGATGTATAAATACCCCAGCCTTAGCCACGCCCCAGTCAGGCAAAAATCATCAATACTGACTACACTAGTGCTCCCTCCTGGAAACAAAAGTCATAGATGTATTTACATAATCATATTTAAAAAATAATATATTTGGCCCGAATCTTTTGTTTAGAATATTTGTTCATTTACTGTGTCGGCATTAAATACATCCATGATTGTTAACGACATGTGATTTGAAGCTAAGTTTCCCCATATTCCTATTTCATTTACAATATGTATGTTACCTATTGTATGTTGATGATGCGGTGCTGATTGCTGACAGTATGGAAGATCTACAGTTTCTTGTGCCTAGGATGAACCAAGTATGTATGCAGAATGAGTTGATGAATGTAAGTAAGTCCAAAGTCATGGTGTTTGAAAGAGAGAGTACGCGAACAGCGTGCAATATAGTTGTGAATGATGAATACTTAGAGCAAGTGGATGAGTTTGTGTATTTAGGAAGTATGTTTACGAGAGACGGAAAGGCTGATAAGGATATTGTAAGAAGGGTGAATGCAGGAAACTCCATTAATGGAGGACTGAACGCTGTTGGCGCAAATAAGAAATTGTTCAAAGAAGCGAAGCTAGCAGTTGACAATGGAGTGCTTATACCTGATGTATGGCAGTGAGGCATGGAACTGGCAGAGGAAGGATGAAAGTAGACTGAATGCTGTGGAAATTAGTTCCCTGAGACGTATGTGCGGTAAAACCATGTATGACCGTATTAAAAATGTGGATATCCGGAAAGAATGCAAGGCTGATGTGAGCGTAATGAATAGGATCAAGAAAGGGAAGCTTAGATGGTTTGGGCATGTAGAGCGAATGAACGAAGAAAGGAGTGTGAAAAGAATATATTATGCAAAATTGAATGGAAGAAGAAGTCGAGGATGCCCGAGGAAGACATGGCACAATCGTGTAAAGCAAATACTTGAGTCGGGTCATGTGAAGAGTCAGAATAACAGAAGATTATGTATGAAACGATGTATGAATGTGAATGAAGCAAGGAGTGTGTGCCAAGACAGAGTTATATGGCGGTCCATCCTCTCTGCCTACCCCTACGGAGAAACAGCGTGATGGTTAGTTAGTTAGTTAAATTTACAATAAGTTTTATTTAAAATGTAGGTATCTGAGGTGACAGCCCGCACCGCCCTGGTGCAGTGGAGCCCCCCACGCCTGGAGGGAGTGCCCCCTGTGGCGCCCCCGCCCTGCGGAGAGCTGCGCCACGAGCTGCTGCTGGGTGACAAGGGACGCTACAAGGCCATCTATAGTGGCCCCTCCCTCTCTTGCAGGTCAGGCCCCTTTCTACTTTTACTACAATCAGACAACAAGACAGTCAATAAATATATGAGAATATGGCATATTTGGATAATTTGTATAGCATTTAAGTTTATAACCCAAAGTAATCCTTTTGATTGTGGAAAGTACTCTCCCCATTGATAAAACATTGCTTGCATAGGGTTGTCAGTTTTTTTTCATCATGTTTCTTGCTAGTTGTTATGGAATGTTTTGAATATTTGAAAGTGATTGAAATTTTAAAATAGTTATTATTCAGTACAAATAATATTCTAGTAAGAGATGTTTGCATTCAGATGTGGGATTGTCTTTTTAAGGTTTGATTATTTACATACAGGGTTCAGGACCTACGCCCTGGAACGGAATACTCATTGTGCCTGCAGGCGCGTGCCGAGGGAGTGACGGGCTCTGCCTCTGTGGCTGCCGTAGTGCGCACCGCCCCTGCCGAGCCTATCTCACCTGCTGCGCCACGCGCAGCCCAGCGTACACGCGCCTCTCTGCAGTTGCGCTGGCAGCCGCCCCACTACAACGGCGCCAGCATCCAAAGCTACGTGCTGCAGTACGACGAGGGCAAGGGCGGGAACTTCGTGGACCTCTGCAACACCCGCATGAAGCAACACCACCTGCAGAAGCTGGAAGCCTCCACTCGCTACCGCTTCCGACTTGCCGCCGTCAACGACGTTGGTCAGGGCCCCTGGAGCGAGGAAGTCGCCTTCACGACATGCGGTTTCCCACCTACACCCCCCGCTCCGCCCACCCTCGAAAACTGTCAGTCCCACGCCTTAACTCTGTACTGGGATCGCCGACCGGGAGACGATACATTTACGCTTCAAATGGAAGACGCTGACCACGCTGCTCAACATGGATTCATCGCTGCCTACAACGGTAGAGAGGTGGAAGCGCGATGTGAAGGGTTGATGAGATACTCCAACTATGTATTTAGACTTCAAGCCCATAATGAAGATGGAGGATCTCAATGGTCCGAAGAGGTGACGTATCGAACTCTGCCTGAGAGACCCAGTGCACCTTCAAAGCCTGCTCTTAAAGGAAAAAAACACACTCACTCCTTTAGAGTTCGATGGGAACCTCCTGTAGACAAGGGCGGGACAGAGGTCGAGCTGTATACTTTAGAAATGAAGTCGGAAGCGGAGTTTGAAGTTGTATATACAGGGATAGAGCAGGAAGTAACCTGCGATAGGCTACAGCCCGGACACACTTACCACTTGAGAGTGTCCTGTACCACCGGGGGCGGCCTCAGTAGCTGGTCAGACATCCAGAGCATCACCACCGAGTCCACTGTCCCAGGGGCTTGCCTTCGTCCTCAGCTGCTTGGGGAACCCCGCCCACACTCTATTTCCCTTCGCTGGAACAAACCTGACTATGACGGCGGCTCTCCTATCCTAGAATATAATGTAGAATTATCCCAACAAGAGAACAGTAGACTTGTATATAAAGGTGTTGAAACAGAATGCACCGTCCATGAACTCCTACCTGGAAGATTATATTCCTTTAAGGTAAAAGCATTCAGCAGGGCGGGAGGAGGCTTGTGGTCGGAGCCCTTGGAGGTGATCAGCGGTGCCGCTCCCCCAGAGCCCCCGCTGTCCCTCACAACTGTTGCTAAGTCTCCATTTAGTATCCAAGTCAAGTGGGCGGAGGCACCTTGCAATGGTGGTCCCATCACAGACTACAGATTGGAAATGAGCTTGCCAAATGACCAAGACAATACATTTTCTCAAATCTTCAATGGTTTGCATCATAGTTACGATGTCAAAAGCCTAACACCTTTTACCAAGTATGTTTTCCGGGTGTGTGCGACTAACAAGGCGGGGCAGAGTGCGTGGTCAGAAGAACGCACTGCGTCCACCCTCGCGGCCGTGCCCGCCGCCCCCCCCACGCCACGGGCCGAAGCTGCGGCGCGTGACGCCTCTCTTGCCTGGCAGGAGCCTGAGTGCAACGGCTCTGCCATCTCTCACCACCGCATAGACCTTGGAGATAGGGTTTTCTTTACCGAAGGCCCTGTTCTGGAGTACCAAGTAGATAGACTGTTGCCTGAAACCACATACAGAGTGAGAATACAGGCCGTTAATGAAATTGGGACAGGAAACTTTTCACCCACACTCAAGTTTGAGACTCTTCCCCCACCACCTCCTCCGCCCGTACTTCAGTGCGTCCAGCAAGGACACAACTTCCTGAAGCTGAAGTGGGGAGATGGAAAAAATCCTGATTTCACACAGTACATTGTGGAGATGCAGAGTCCCAGGAGGAAGGAGTATCAAGTGGTGTACCAGGGAACCAGCCTCTCTTTCAGGGTTAAGAAACTTCAGGAGTGCACCGAGTACAAGTTCAGGGTCTGTGCTCACAATGATGCTGGCGGACAAGGAGAATATTCGGAGCCCGTGGAGTGGGAGACCACCCCGGCACCTCCCATCACCCTGAGAGCTCCTCGGCAAGTAGAGCTGAGTGAGAACTCCAGCCTGATTGAGTGGCTCCCGCTCAAAGGCATGTGCGAGGAGCCCCTCACCTTCATTGTGCAGTGCTGCCGGAGCAAAGATATGGAGTATAAGCAGGTAAATAAAGCAGTGTATTTTTTAAATATAATTTGATACAGTAAAACTAATCAGTTACCTACGCTACTTAACATATACTTTCACAATCTGTGTTGCTAACGGTATGCCATGTCTTTAACCATCAGGTGTATCGAGGCTTGGATACCAGCATGAAGATAGAGGAGTTGGAAGGTGGTTGCGAGTACCTGGTGCCAGTGTGTGCAGAGAGAGAGGTGCAGGGCCGCCCGCTGCAGGGTGCCTGGTCCCCGGCGCTAGGTCTATCGCCCCCGGCGCCCCCCAGCCTGCCCCTGCCCCCGCCCCCCTCTCCCCGACCGCCGCCCCTCGCCGCTCTGCAAGGAAATCCACCTCAGCCCCCTTGACTGACCACCAGTGGGCTGGCCTCTTCGTGTTTGGCTTCCTCTGCGTTGCCATCTTCAGTGTCATTCTCGTGAAGCACCTCATCGACTGGCACACTTCCGTCTAAAATTCCTACAGGTGAATATTTGGGATGAGAAATCGTATTTAAACTCGACACCCAGCGTGTTATGTCAGATCAATTATTAAAAGTTTGTCTATTATTGACAGCCAACAATTATTATGGGTATTTTTACAGCTAAAGGTTTATTTTAAGCTCATATAAAATTATATCAAATTTAGCCTTTTTCTTCTGATGTATGCACCGTGTGAGTGTGTATTGTGTGTTTAGCTAAGTGTTTTGGGTTGATTCTGAACACGGGGTTTATATGAGTTCACACTTTGATTTCACCCGAGAAAATATGTAAAAGAATATTATTAAAATTACATGAAACAACAACCAGATTGCCGATTACACCTGCCGCCAATGTCAAATATGAAACTCAAACTTCCAAAGGCTGAATTACAAATAAGGAATTGGTGGAATTACAAACCAAACTTTTATTTTTTAATTCTCTGGCAAGTCGATCGAAGTAGTATGGGATGTTCTTCATGAAATCAAGATTTGTTTTTATGATAAAGTATAGTGTTACTAAACTATTTCAATATTAGAGAATGTCCACCTCCCCGGTCTTTAAATTAAACTTACCCTTACGTATTGCAAAATTTTCTTTGGTGTTTTCATAATATGATTCAGTAACCGTACCCAAATTGCCTAATCTATACACGGTGGGTGTTATGGCGTATGGTTGTTCATTAAATAGAAATAATATATAAAGATATATCCGGTAGCTGCTTTCCAACCAAATGTGCTATTTCAAGTATTGAATATATTATGAATAAGGGTATGACCCCATCTTATGGCGCTTTTTATTGAGTGAACTATTATTATACATATGATATATTAGCCTTCTGAATTTTCCTGCAATTTTGATTGATGCTTAGCAATGTGTATTGATGATACATGATATATATTTTGATATGAATATGGACCAAAGGATGGTTGGGCTGGTTGTTTGTTGCGAGAGGCGAGAGGCGAGAGGCAAGAGGCCCCCTTGACCCCTGTTGACCTCTTGTATTTATTTTAGGGATTGAATATTTCCTCTTCTTGCGAGACAGACTTGTGCCATCGCAGACATGTTATTTTATTATATATATACATATACAGTTATACATATATTTGGTGCTAAATTAAATAATTTTATAGCAAAATTCTACATATTATAATGTTTTAGTTAGGCCAAGATGAGATGGAGGTATGTCATATATCCCAGGGCTGGGTCAATATGGTATGTGTAAATTATAGTTTTATTGTTGATTTTATAAAGATTTAAACTATTACTGAACATTCATTGATGGATTGGTAGGGGAGGAGGGGGGGGGGGAGAAAGGGAGGTACAAGTGATGACCAGCTTTAGTTAGGAAGGAAGTTTGTTTAGGTACCCATGTGCAATGTATTTGTAGAGTGTGTTGTTTTGTTGGTGTGTTGGTTTGTTAGTGTGGGATGCTGGAGACCCCTGTGAGGGGAATGTCCCCTCGGCACCGGCGCCGTGTGAATATGAAATAGTCCTGAACATTCCTCCCGCACGAAGAGCGTGCTAATTGAATGTTGGCTGATTCATTCATAGCTTTTCTATCTTCTTACTCTATCTCGATGTACAAATAATAATACAATGTTGTCGTGCTACATATGTTCATGTCCTATTCATATGTTATATATTAACTTATTTATGGTTACAAACTATGTATTTTACCTTGTCGGGGCACTCTAATAAACCTTTAATACAGCTGGTAATTTGTAATATGTTTATTGAAAGAAATCTAAGTAAATTAATGTTGAGATTATTTTTGTTTTTATATTATTTTAAAGTCCACATTGAAATTTAAAAAAATAATGTTTAGTTGTGCTTCCATTTGCAACTCCTTAGTTGGTACTAAATGAAAAAGAATTTGTCGTGTTTAAATCATTCTATAAGAGTTATTAATTTAAAAGATAATATATTTTTTCTATAGTTGGCTTATGACTATGTTGTGTTATTTTTCTATAATATATATTTATATGTAAGTGGCCTAAATGTGTGTTGTATGTAATACCTTCTGCTGTTAATCTCGGCGGTTGGAAAGCAGATTTTTCTTTATCACACTTTGAACATTTGTCAACAAAGTTATCATAAAGTAGTGACATGTACTATAGGTGTTGAGTGTATTGGATGTGACACTATGTAAATTTACAATATTCCTTAAATCCCTGAAAGCAAACTGCACCAGCATTGATCTTATGCTATACTGAAGGGGGAATGTAGTCAGCTACTGTACAGCTAATTGCTAATTGCTTGTGATTGGTTCTCTAACTAACGAATGTCGCCACATCGAGGTATTGACTTGTAAACATAACTAGAGTTGAAATGTTTGGAATATTTGTAAATCCATTAATTTAGGAAGAAAAAATATATAAATACAAAATATGAAAAATAGATATACAATTTATATGAATATATATATATATTATAAACATCATTATAAATATTAATAAAACAATTATATTTTATGTACTATAATACGTGTTTATTATTTAATTCAACAAATGTCTTATTCTAAACAACTGAACATGAACAAAGTGTGCGTTACCTTCCAATTCTGTAACAGGAATCTCTAAGATCAAAAACTACATACGACTCAACATAAAGCTACTTATACAAAACTTGAGGAATTTGTATTCCGAAAAAACCCTGGGCAGTCTTATATATTTTCCAAAGTTTTAAATCAAATATTTATTTATACTACTATGTGAGATTGGGTAAATGAATTTCGCCAATCAGAAATTCTGAGAATAATTTAATATTTTTAATGATTATTGTTAATTTATGATATAAAATAAGAAATTGGCTTCTCTCGTATGGTATAGAAAGGCTGGGTGACACATGGACTGGATATTCAGGAAATGGAGTCGACAACACTTATCTGATGGGAATCTAAACAAAGTGGACACTTTTATCTAGCCTCTACTGCAGTGCATATAACAACATGTTTATTCAATTACACAACGATAAAGAGGCAGTTGTCCTTCTTCAAATCTCTGAAGATTACCACCAAAACTTGAACTAATACATGGGAGGACCCATGAAGCGTGCTTTCACTCCAACCACCCCTTCAAGACTGACATTTGCGCTGAGATTTTAACCAAATTTTGACAGGTGAACAAGAACAAGTCCTTACTTCAATTATGTTATGATAACATCAGTAGTACCTAGTAATAAAATAAATCAATAAATAATTGACCGTGAACGGAGCGCATCGTTCACCTGGGACTTGTTTGTACTTTTCATAAATATTTACAAAGAAATAAATGTTGCATCTCGTATGTGTGATTATTTAAGTGAAGAATTTGCACGTTTCTACATTTTCACTTTCAAAATTGGAAAAGTTGTTAATGGTTTGTTTATCTGCACCAAAAGACACAGCGCTGACGCAGCCCACAAAGTTGGAGGAGTACAGCCCTCGGGTGTACTTGATGGTTGATATGTTGGCGGGAAAACCTCCTGGAAAACATTTCATGGATAAAACAAAACAAACTGATAATCTTAAGATAAAACATATCTCGGAAAATGTTTTAGCTGCACAGTCGCATTGAGAACTTGTCTATAAAATTCAGTTACCAATGAAAGTATGGTTTACTTAACTAATTTAATACTTTGTTTGAAACCACAATAAAACAAAAACATTATATTATTATTATAATACTTCAACGGTGTCAGTCTGAGATGAAAAACCTACTGCAGAGTTACACAGACCGTTCTTTGGGATGGCTCGATGGTTTGTAGGAAACCCGCTTGTACTGCAGTTGTAAACTGCACCCCAAGTTCATAAACTACACATTTAAACTTGCGGATTTCAATGCTTTGTTTGTTTGAAAACTCTCTCTTCTATGAAAGCCAATAATTTATTTTGTTTGAAAGGAAGATAAACTGTGTATAATTATTATCTAGAAATCAAAATTAAAGGCAATAGTGAAGAATTGTTGTAGAGCTTGTTGAGGTGTGCAATTAAAGAAAAAAATATTTGTCTGTACACCATCAACATGATAGGATAATATAATGACTTACCTATGAATAAAGTGACATCAGAATTCTTCATTTCATATTTGCCTCCTGATTCCTCATAAACTTTTTTGCTGTCTGTCAGCAAAGTTATATTTCCAGGGAGGATTTCCAACTCCAGAGTGTGCCAGTCTCCATTGGAGAACTTGCCAGCCTGCAGGACTTTGATGACAACCGTATCGCTGATAGTTTGGTGGGGCCATCCACTCAGTTTGCCATTTACTGGCATGCTGTTTTGTGACTTCTTTTCCCGCGTTGGTTTCAACAATGTCCAACTAAGTTTTAAATAGCCCCCTTCAAGGCCAATGCTGACAAATTTCTTATTTTCCTGAAAGGGAAGAGAATTTTATAGTGAAGGAAAAAAATAAATATTATTCTGGTGTTATTTTTTAGTTTGCCTTGTGTTTAGATTTATAAATAATGATAGATAACTCACCATTTCACCCCACAATAGGAGGCCATTTGGCTGCACAGTTGTAAAGTTCATATAAATGTTATTGATGCTCCTTCTAAATCTGTACTTATCGAGAACATTGTGCTTCTCAGACTTATGCAGTTTGCTTTCATCAATGATCATGAAACTGTTTCCACTAAATTGAGGAGTGCCAACTTTCAGTTCTGTAATTAAAAAAAGTCTTTTCATTACCATTGAAAAATAAAAAGATGTACATGTACATATTATATCTGTTAATATGATTTGTTTAACCCTTTGACTCCTGAATATGCAGCGCATATTTTATGCGGAGATAAGGGTTAGAAAATCAATAAACTTATATTATTATAATATACAAAAAATCTTAACAATACTGTTTTATTACTCGTGGTTTTAAATTAAAAAAAGATCTTAATTTAACAATACTGTTTTATGAACTTACGGTTTTGACAGAAATATCCACTCCAGCCTGTGGGACAAATGCATGTGCCTTTCACACATCTTCCCTTATTACAGTGGCCCTCTGAGCAAGGTACGGCTTGCATGCATCTGTCTCCCATGAAGAGTGGATCGCACACGCAGCGCGCAATATTGTGATCCCGTATTCGGTCGATAAAACAGGTTCCTCCATTCCAGCATACGTCGCCTCCACACACTTCACCATCGCAGTCGTCAATATTGCGGGAATCTGTAAATAATGGCATTAATTTTTTTTTCCACATACAAGACTTAGTTCTTGTTTTCATACATTGTTTTCTTTTATTTAGTTTTATATTATAATGAGAATAAATAGTTTGTAAGTATCTGTTATGTGCTTCTTATTTAGAGGAATGGGCTGGGTGTTTATTCACTTTCGCATCATTCGCTTTCTTATGACATTACGGCCTTGCATTCTTTCGGATATCCACATGTATACACAGGTTTCTTATTTAGAGGAATGGGCTGGGTGTTTATTATCATCTTCCTGATGCATCCTGTGTATGACATGGGTGGACCTGACATCACATCTGATGGAAGAAGTGATAAGTCCCTTACTCCCCCTGAAATCATAATACATATATTATTATGTATATCTTGTTGACTCCTAGAGTGGGTACGTGAGAGGATGACACAAGGAATTTTCACTAGTGATATTTATATGGTGGCAACACTGGCTTGTTAACAACTCGACCGCTTGGAGTAACAAGATTCCATCTGACACTGACTATTCTGAGATAACAGGCTTTAAAGATTCAAATTACTCTATTTGAATATGTATTTAACTTCATATTGTTTTGAGTATGCAAATACGGTTACTTGTAGGTTCTTAACTGATTTTGAGTATTATCAAGAACTATTTTAAGTTAGCAATGAAGTGATTTTAAATAAGTGAACAAAGTTCCATCGTCAGTTGGAACCTTGTTCACCTACCCTAATTAGGTTTTTGTTGTACTTCTCTCTCATAAAATTGTGTTAATATCCACTCTTAATAATAAAAGAGATCAATAATTGTATATTCTGACAGGTGTGGTGATTAATAAATAACCAAAATAATAACACAATCAATACCCCTAATAATAATAATTGTGAAGAACCATGTTCAATAATAATCGGCAAACATGATGAGCACAATATCCTTAATTTATGAAATAATTATTATATAATAGAAGATTTATTTAACAATAAAAAGTAAAAATAATAAATTGTACCTCAATAATTATGGTAATTAAAATTAAACAACCAAAAATTGTATCAGAGGTACAAAGGAAAAAGTGAATTAACAGTATTATTACATGTACATAGGTTTAAAACTCTAGCAACACTTAGTAATATTTTCGGCCTTCTATAGGTGTTGGTTTAACATATCTTGAATTTTTTCTTTAAATACATCTATTTTCGTTTTTTTTACGTTTTTCGGTTTAATCAATGTGAAAATAAGAATTGCTAATTCAACGTTTAAACCACTTTTTTTCCTTTTCGGTTTATCGCTAATCCTTAAGTTTTCAGTTTTCAAAACATTACAGCTGAAGGTATTTTTATACTCCCCTTCATGTAAGATTTGCTTATCTGAAGAACAGACACTTTTAAAAACAGTATTGATTTAAAAATAAGACACTTAGAAGCTGAACCGGGTTCGAAGTTGGACAGTTGGACGATCGTGTAGTGCTAGCATAATGCAAGTTGGGCGAACGCGTTCAAACTCTTTTGATGTGGTGTTGTTTACCGCCACCGGAACGATCCCGGGCCAACTCCCCCGAATTCGAGCCAACGTGCACCAACTACCCCTCTACACGATAATCCAACTGTTGGGAGTTGGACGATCGTGTAATGCTAGGATATAACTTTTCTGGCACCAGAAACCGGTTCCAAGAATAGCTGGATAAATAACCGGTTCCTCGCCAGTCACTGGTAACTGGAACCGCAGTGACATCCGATTTCCGATATCAACCATCCCTAGTGTGAAGCAAGTTGCAAAATAAATTTGGAGTAACAAGGTTCCATGTGTAGTTGGAACCTTGTTCCACAAATTACAGGAAATAACTGATGCAGTTCGAACTTTTGACACATTCTAATTCCGTTAATAGTTAGTATTAGGGATGGTTGATATCGGAAATTGGGTTATTTATCCAATTATTTTTGGAACTGGTTCCTGATGCCAGAAAAGTTCCACGAAGAAGATTTTTATACCATAAAGAAACAATTCATCGCCGCCAAAAATAAATAAATAATAAAAGACAAATGCGAAGGTTAGCCTTTTCAAAATGCCAATATTTTGCAACAACATACTGAACTTCTGATAGGGCTAAGACAAAAGTCACCACAGCTTTCAGATATTGCAATCTAAATGCTTGAAACAACTTTTATTTAATGTTTATCTGTTATTATGCTATAACTTTAAAGTGCATATTAAATAAACTTTCGAAGCTTACAAATCTGATTTTACCTTCATATCCTAACATACAAATGCGGTATCTCTAAACTTTATTAAAATTTAAATAATCTTCAAATTTATGTACTGCTGGTCCCCGAGATTCAAATGTGAGAAATTTATTTTATAGTCTTTATATTTACATGTAACGACATCTATTGCTGAGTAGACCAAACTATTTCATTAAGCTTCTTTGATTTATGTTCTCTCAGTTCCTGAGATTGAAATATGAGAAATTTATTTTGTAGGCTTTATATTTACATGTGATGACATCTATTGTTGAGTAGACCAAACTAATTCATTTTGCTTCTTTGATTTATGTGCTCCTGGTCCCTGAGATTCAAATGTGATACATTTATTTTATAGTTTTTATATTTACATGTAAGGACATCTATTGTTGAGTAGACCAAACTAATTCATTTTACTTCTTTGATTTATGTGCTCCTGGTACCTGAGATTCAAATGTGAGAAATGAATTTTATAGTCTTTATACATGTAACGACATCTATTGTTGAGTAGACCAAACTAATAAATTATGCTTCTTTGATTTATGTGCTCCTGGTTCCTGAGATTCAAATGTGAGAAAATTATTTTTTAGTCTTTATACAATTTATTGTTGAGTAGCCTAACTAAAAATTATTTTGTGGGTGTGGGCTGATTATTCTTAGTACTTAAGTTTAATGATTTTAATAATCTGACTTACCTATGTAAACTGAAGTATTGAAAGAGCTGAAGGAGTGATGTGTGGCTAGCGTCTCCGTGGTCATGGTGCCATCCACCCAGAGGAAGAGGCGGCGGCCGTAGCGGCCGGCCCGCACCACGTGCCAGGATCCCAGCGATAGCACTACCCCGCTGCGCACCACCACCACCACCCGACCCGCGGGGCCCACGCCCCATTCTATTCCTGCAGATGACCATAATTTGTAATTCACGTTTCAAACAGTAGTTTTTTGTTTTTGTTTTAGTAAAGGTAGGTATAGGTCTCTCATCTAGAGTTGATGCAAGCACAGTAATCGCACAGATGCATAGCTTATATACAGCGTGTTTTGTTTTAAACATCAATAAAAATTAAATAATTAATAATTATTTCACACTTCAAAGATCGAAGCTAAAGTTTGTCAGTCGTATAAAAGTATTTTTTACACATATGTTGTTTTATTTCATTGTTATTAAAATACTGAATGTTCTTAAAATACAGTTTTCAATAAAGGACTGAATTAAAAGGGGTATTAAAAAAATTATTGCAAGATATTCAGTAATTCATAGTATTCCCCGATTTGGGATATTCTCATATGCTAATTACTGTTTCTTCAAAACAGATTAAGATATTATTTTCAATAGCATCCGGTCAAACTGCATGAATAAGACACGCTATAAGTGCACTTTCAATATACTAGAAGAATCATCGTAAACACTTGCTGTCAAAAGACTCTTTCTTTATGACGCATCGTAAATAAATCGCCACTGGAGCATATACCGATACACAATACACCCAACGCCAAGCATGTATTGTTTGTTTCAACTCTTGTTGCGTTACCTATAATTAGGGTTTGGAATTACAAAAGCACGACCGTTGTGGGACTGAAAATATTGAATTATTCTTTTTACATAGAAGTAATACATATACTCGTATGTTGTAATGGTACAATCCTTCAGCAATAATTGCTGTTTTATGTGTTTCCTCCAGTAGAAAAATGATTATAAACCTGTTGGAAAATTATGTTTTGGGGATAAGTACATACATTATTTATTAAACCATTTTTTTGCCGCATATCCGGATCTTAGTGATGCCATATTTATTCATCAAATTAACATTATTTACTGCCCTATCTTATGATAGGAAGCAACGAAATCGTCAACCTTGTAAGTCTGTATGAGGAAAGATAAAAGTGCTTCATTTGTATGGGGTAAGTTATTGTTATTCTGTATTTTTTTATCTTTCAAGATCAATTTTTGTTCATGTTTTTTTCCCCTTGACAATTTTCTTTAATAGACTTACAAGGTCTTAATAGTAAAGTAACAAAAGATTATTATTCTTTTGTGGTTTTGTTGATTTTTTTTGCATAATATAAGAGGCAGAAAGGTTATTTGATGTAAAAATGACAAATTAGGTCTTTGTTGATTACTCCAAATAGTCTTTCTGTTGTTGATACGATCTAGAGATGTGACAATATTGTTTTAATGCCAGTATCTGAACCATTTAGGTAACTGTTATTCTCAAAAAGTATGGTTTATCAACCATAGCTTATCAATCAATGTTTTAGTCATTCAATATTAAAAAAAAACTAACCAGCCCATCTGTATTCCAACAAGCCACCCTGCAGTGATAAGGAGACAAAACAGCCATCATGTGTTTCTGTGTAAAATAGCAATCCTTTGGGATAAGATGGCCGAGCTTCAAAGTCGAGGCTGAAATGGATGTCTCCCATTGGAATTGAACTTAGTTTCACATATGAACGAGTTCCGGAGAATAACACGTCAGACAATTCCACATCTGTGAAAGAAAACCTAGATTACATAACTTATTGTGTTTTCACAGTTAACGGATCAAATTTTGGTAAAGATTTGAGAGAGCTTTAGCAATAATAACAAGTAGTAATCTCAATCAAAGTCATCATTCATCATTATCAGTTCTATAACCTTTGGAGAGTTGTGGCTCTCTCTAGAAATTCTGAAATCTCAACTCCCGCCGATTTCCTGTTGTCTTCTTTAGTTCCTCATACCTAAGAATGTGGTGTTTCCCTCTAAGTTTAGGTTTCCTAAAACTCCTTTGGCCTGTACACTTATAGACAAGTCTCTTTGGTGGTTTTAATTCCACTATTGCAAACTGCCTCAGTCATATCTGCTTAGTGATATTTTCTTGATCTTGATATTACTTACGAATCAGATAAAATAAATTGATTTTCTATTTGTTGTTCAAAGACTGTATTGCATCTATGATACGAATATATTATAACAGAAATTATCGAACATTGGTGTGAATTTAGTAACAATTTTTTTTCATCAGAAAGAGATATTCTAGAAATCGGGTCAATAGATATTACCGGAGCAATGACAATAATCGGTAAGTTTATTTACTTAGTTCATCTAATAAGATATCAAGATGTTAATGTTAGTATTATTATAACCTTTTTCGCAAAAGGCCCCTGTTTTCCCCAGAGGACAATCGCACTGGTAGCCTGTTACTATGGGAACGCAGGTGGCGCCATTGGAACAGTTGTGTACGGTGGAGTCACAGGGGTTGCGTTGGTTGGTGCACAGGGGGCCGAACCATCCATCGCTGCAGAGGCAACTGAAAGTAAACCATTTAATAAGTAATGCAATAAGCATGTTATAACAGCGTTGATGCTAGGCCACCGCGTTAATGTTCAGGAGACCTATAGAATCCCTAATATTGTAAAATGTCTTTAATTAATTTGGTATGAAAATCGTTCTCACCTTAGTTTTTATTTAGAGATAGAAATTAAATTATAATGTTGGCATGTGACAGTTTGATATTCAATACACTTTTGTTTGTGGAAAGAAATACTAGTATCGACAATATGGTATGTGAGTTGAATAATTGCATTATAAAGTGATACATATATTGTGTTTAAAGTAATATAGATAAACATAGGTGTACTTTTTGAAGTTCGTAACAAAGAGTATGTAATACTGAGATTATTTCCACTCTACTACAGCTTGACACGCTTAACATTGCCGGCGGCTAAAGGAGGAACTAACAAATGAACAAACTACATATTTTGAATTCATTGTTTTTTTTGTATCTATATTTGTAAAATTAAATGTATCAATTGGTACTTTTTGAGTTTTCAAATGAATTTATTGTGTTCAGCTTACAAACTGTTTGTCAAGTTGTCAAAGCAAAGAACTCACCTGTAAGAAGCAGAATGATGCAAACAGGCGCCCCCATTATTGCAGAGCATGGGGTGGCACTGGGTGACACTGCACTGCCCCACGGCGCGGCCCTTTACGGGGGCCCAGGGGACCCCAGCGCCCCCTCCTGAGCCACCACCTCCTCGCAACCACAGGTCGAAGATGCAGCCCGAAAAACCCCCGTGTAAGGGTAGGTCGTGGGGCAACAGAGAGAAGTTGGAAGACTCGTGGCCACCTAGAAAATATGATATAATATGTTACATTTAGGTTAGGTTGATAACATCAACCAAGTATATCGTTGATAATTATCATTATCAATAATGTTAAAATTACAACCGAGAAACAAAAAAGTTTGAGGACACACTTACGGCTTATGATAAACAAAGGACGGAAGCTGAAAAAAAACTTAAGTCAATTTTGTTCTTGTCCTAAGACAAGTACCAGATTATTATTGTAGAGCAATAATTATTTTATAGGTACACTCCTATCACAGGCTGACTACCATCAGGGCAATTTCACCTTGAAGGCTACGCCCGGAATGGCTCAGCGAAGCTGCACTGTCTTTCATTTTTGTCTGGATTATCAGTTGGGTAATGTTGGATCTGTCTCTATGAAAGGTTATAAATCAAAACAATGACATTTGTTACCTAAATAAAGGAGAGGCACGACATTCAAGTGGTGAAGATTTCCAGGAGCATTGCCGGTGATATTAGGCATAGTGTCGACAGACAGCCAAGCTGCCCGACCCAATCTGCCAATCCTTATTGTGTGCGGCCTATTGCCCCGGGCCAGTAATGGTCTACTGGTGAATATTCGCCTTGGACCTGAAATACTCAATAATTACTGACAAATAACAAAAAAAGGGAAATAATTCAAGACTCTCACGGCTGTTGTTTCCAAACTTTCTAACAGCGGCTAAGTTAGTTAAAATATGACATATAAAGTGAAGTATCAGACATTTGACTGTACCCAACATTATTGCACAATGGTTTAACTTATGGAATACTCCCAGATAAATTAAACATCGAATGGAGTCAATGTAAAACCTTTTAATGTTTATTAACATAAACTAAAGACTATTGCACTTATTGAAAATAATGAATTGGTTTGCATACAATTATAAACGCATGAAATTACATTCTGAAGAACAAAAATAACTTGTGTGACGTCTTAAATCCTATTGACTGTTTGTCAAATTACTCCATCAGTTAGCCGAGGTTAATCCTGTCAAATGGATTACCTAACGTAGACGTACCAATCGGAGTAGGTTACACTAGGCCTAATTGGAAACACTGAGATTGTATCTACATGTAAGTTTGATTGAAAATACGTAATTGGTTATAGGAAAAGATGGGGTTGGCATACCGTTTCCTAAATTCCATGTCAGCATTATATATCCTTTGACAAATGTAACGGCTAAGTGGTCACTTTTTGGATCATGTAGGCTTGATTGTCCCAAAAACGCTAGAAGGGCTATTTGATCCATATTATGCGGCTTGATCTTGAAATGCATTTCCAGGCCATGGGATATCAGTTGCAGGGGAAGGGGGTATGCTGCAAATGATGATAAACCTCCCACCATTGGAGAAAAGGAGGGCTGGGCAATGTCTAAATCTGAAATAAATCAATAAAGTTATTCTCTGATATGTTTACAAAATAATGTAATTGCAGAGTTTTATTGAATAATAAAAAAGCTTTTCACTTACTGTGTTCACAAAATAGTCCATGTTTCCCGAGAGGACATAAACATAAGAATCCGCTTCCTGGATGGCGCACACAAGTCCCTCCAAACTGACAAGGGTTTGTACTACACACAGATTCTGTACAGTCGTGACCCAAATAGCTGAAATTTAAAAAAAAATAATCAATAATGTGGGATGCTAAGTAAGTTCGGTGAACTAGATAGGTAGGTCCTTATTTTATTACATACAAAAAATCTCTACATTACATTCAAGTATTTAAGTACCATAATATTCAATGTGTTCTCTGTTTTTGATGTAAATTATTAAAATCAAAATTTAAATTTGTAAAATCACAATAAGTAAATTTTGATTACACATAATTTTTCATGTTACAAGCAAGTACTGATAAAAATATTTAGTAAAAAAACTCACCCATTGGCACAACTACAGGTCCAGTGATCACCATCATCATTGCAAGAGCCACCATTTGCACAGGGACTCGAGAGGCAGGCGAGAGATGAGCATTCCTTTATCTCAAATCCATCAACTGCATCTTTGAAGATATGCCTTAGTCTTCCATCGATCTAGAAGCATCAGTAACAATTAGTTCATACATTTGAAAGTTTTCTTCAAATTAAATATTGATTCATCTGAGGCTTGGCTGTTTGAACCCCGTTACATTTAATGTTGACATTAAATCGACAATCGTTTCATCTAATTTTGATAATCCTATGCTTGATGGTTGAACAAACAACCCATCTAAAAATTTCATCAAACGCTAATGTGCCAAGAGTCAAACAACTAAGCCCAATTATTTTTGTTTGCAGACTTACTTGTAGTCTCATCATGCAACCTGTGAAGGGGGCTAGGTCGGGAGGGGAATGGTCTATAACTCCAAAACCATCAGCTACGGCCCCCAGGTGGAGCCAGGAGTTCCGATCCGGTGGGTAGGAAGATGGAGCTGCTATTTGGCCCCCGCTCATTGCAAGAGTATCATTTATATGGAGCGAGGCATTGCAGTGTCTTCTGTGGTCGGTTAGTTCTAATCTACAAGCACACATATTATTCTGTATTAATATATTGTAAATGCATGTGTGTATTTATGTAAATAAGGTACTAGGAAACTAACTCTAACAACTTGATTTTAAGCATAATATCATGATAAGAAATTTAGACCAAAATGTTGTAAAACAATATTTTTATATGAGGAAAAAGCTTATTACTCCAACTGAGATTTCCTCGCCAGAATCTTCGGCTAACAGGGTAACTGCTCTAACCACTGAGTTACTATGGCAACTTTCATATCTACCGTGTTCTTTCCAAACATATGGTGTTTGAATTAGTAACTTTTATTCATTGCGAATGAACTTGATTTAAACATTAAATTGTCGCCAGGAGATAATGTAGGAGATTGTTGTACGAAAACTTTATTTTCGATTGTTTGCAGACTTTAACGTGTTTTTATAATGAGTACAATTTGATAAAATAATAATATTTCGATATTTAATATCATCTTAGTGTACCATATGCAAGAAAACATCTAATCTTTAAACTCTTAAAAATAATTTATTTACTAATAAAAAAAGGTTCTGATTTAATCCTTACACTGCTTTAATTCTCAACTCATATCCATTATTCACCGGTACTTCCAATTCGCTAAGTAACATTGTTTGGTATCCACAGGAGAATTTAAACTTCATCAGCCCTTTTTGCATGTACAGGCAAATGTAAGTGTCCTGCCCAATGTTAGCGTACAGTATCATTCCTTCGTTGGAAAGAGTCATTGCTCTCAGCTGAACAGTAATACCGGTCAAGTTATGCAGCTTGTGAGTCAAATAGGAATCTCCGCTGAACGCTGCTGATGCGATTCCTAATGTGTGTTCGCAAATTGGACCTTCAAAGTCAAACTTACAGACGCACTAGAAAATGAAAAAAATCGTCATTAATTCAAGAACCATACATGTCATGCAAATAATATTTATGATTTGTTCTTGGGTTGTCGACTTACTTTGGGTCCCTCAGTTGAATGAACACAACTGCCACCATTCAAACATCCTAGTTTTGAACAATCTGGATCTACAGTACTCAAGGATGTATATTCGTAGGTCTGATCAGTTGTTTCGTAACTAAATGTAGATGCGCTTGAAGATAAAGGTGACTCAGTAAATAATGAAGATATTTCGGAAGTTGTTTCCATATCGAAAGATGGCATTATTGTAGTGTCTTTGGTTGTAGGAATGGATGGTTCTTCTGTCATCATAGTTGGAGGGGTAGTTAATTCAATTGATTCGGTAGTAGATGTAGTTGTTGTGCTGGTTGAAGTGCTGTCAGTTTTCATATTTTCGGGAATAAATCTTGTGTTTAAACCTTCTTCATTAACAGCTGTGCTATATAGAGTTGAAGAAATAGAGCCATCATTTGTAGTTGATAGTTCATTTGTAGTTCCCTCAGTAGTAAAAGAATCAGTTGATTTTTCAGTAGTATCTGTATTGGTAGATTCCGTTGTTAGAATAACCAAAGAATCTGTAGAGTAGGTACTTTTTAATACTTCGTCAGTGGAGGAACCGAGAGTAGAAGTGATAGGTATTGAATAAGGTAAATTTGTACTTGGAAAATCGGAAGACGTCATATACATTTGAGTTGTACTCTGATTGTAAGGGTATAAGCTTGTCAAAAATAATTCACTACTTGTCGTCACATCAGTGGAATATATTGTCTCCGTAGACTCTGATGATGGTTTGGTGGCAGATTCCGTTGAAGGTTCAGCATATTCTGTGGTTATTTCTGAAGGTGGTTGTGATGATGAAAAGCTTATTGTATAATTATTATTATCTACAGTTGAAAGGCTACTTTGGTCCCATTTAGACATTGGCACATTCGTTACAGAGGTTTCTTGCTCCGTGAACAACATGGTTGTTTTATATTTGGAGGTTGAATCTTCACTGGTTGATGTTTCGTCATCAGAAGTTGAAGTTTCCACAAAAGTATTGTAGATTGTATAGAGTTGTGACGTAGGAGTTACATATATTGAAGTAGTGTTCTCAAACAGTGGAGTAGGGCTGACATATTCGCAGTTCAATTGATCGTCGTCTAATATAAGACACTCGCAGAGTATTCCTGTTAGCCCCGGAGGACAGGAGCAGGTGAAGTTGTCCACTCCGTCTAAGCATGTGCCACCATTCATGCACCTGAAAGAATATTACAACTATTATTATTATTGGACAATTTTCTCTGGGTCTATTTGACCAAAAACAGTTATTCTGCTTTATAGTTACATAAGATTATGGGTAAACTTACCTGGGCCCCAGAAGGCATTCATCATACTGGAATTGACACTTCTCTCCGTGAAAATCGGGAACGCAGTAACAGACTTTAATAGTATCCTCCATCATGCAGAGTGCTTTATTGGTACATGGATTGTTTGAGCACAGTTCTATTTGGGACTCACAACGCTTTCCAGTGTATCCTGAAAAAATAACAATTTAACATATTATATCAAACAGTGAGTCGCAGTTTATTTAGTTCCTGTGGAAAGTAATATATAAATGTAATCAAGGGTACTATACCAACTTTTAATATTGTTTGCAAAGTTGAAATTTGGCACTGTCTGTTCGTAGCCGTATCACAAGTTACCGAAGACTGACACAAAAAAAAGTTGTACATATTTTATTATATTAATGATTTGTGAATAAGTAATATATTACCAAAAGTGCAAGCACAAATAAAATCAGCATGCTGGTCTATGCAAAGTCCTCCATTTTGGCAAGGTGAGGAAGCGCACTCATCTATTGATTGATCACACAGTTTTCCTTCCCATCCTAGAAGAAAAAAAAATTTCGTTTTTGAAAAATAAAATACAGTATGACCGGTACTGAATTTTTTTGGGTAGGAAAATACAATAAATTGCGTAACTTTAAATGATTCAGGAAGAAGTCAGCGCTAGAGGCACAATTTTGACAATCTCAGTAATAAAACCTTTGGACACAGTTTACACTTTGTGACAATTTGAGATATCAAACATAACAGGTAACGCATTTCTTATTTCTTCAGTGATTATTTTTGTTGATCTAGTCGCCATATTATCGTGAAGTGTGAAGAAGATCTGCAGTACAGAAACTTCTTGTGCTTCTAGATTTTCATCTCTTTATGATTTTCTTTGGAAGACAATCATAAAGAGATGATTTTATTCCCTCGAATTTCGTGTTCTTAATCCGAATTGTCTGACACTAAGAAAACAATAAAAAAAAAATACCCACCAACATACCTATAATCTGCCCCTAGATTGGAAACCTCTGCAATGGGCTAACTAATATCAAACAGAACACACAAGTAATATATCGTCGTCGGAAAGGCAAAAGGGCTGAAGCGCCATTTTAGGAAGTTTACACTTTAAAGTTTTTTTTTTTACAATAAAATTCATAAGTCTTTAGTACCTGATTATATTTTGAAAAAAAGTTAACTCAGGTTATTCAATGCACTCACTGAGTTACCAGAAGCGACAAAAGCTAAAAAAAGTCTCAAACTTGCGTCGCTTGAGTCAAGCCTTCTCCCAAACGGTAAATATATTTTAGGTGGCTGAAGGGCCACAAAAGTCTTCAGAATCAAACGAGAGTCAGAGTATTCGATGCAGAAGAAAAAACTGATGAAAACTGCATATTTAACTCATTTTTGACCAAAGTGTCGCTTAAGCCCTTTGCCTTTGCAGCGACGAAATGGTGGTATAATTTTGAATATGTTTTCCCACAAAAACACCCTGTTCTGTTCGCTGCTGAGCTCTGAGCTGAGTTGCAAAACAGAGGAAGCTTAATTTTAGCCGACATGGTTCATGGCAAAAGTTAGAAGTTTAAGTAACAAGTTCAACTCACCCGGAGTGCAGTGGCACGAGAAGGACATGCCGAGGCCCTCCACACACTTGCCCCCGTTGTCGCACCTGGCCTCCTCGGTCGTGTTGCACACGGCCATGTCCGTCTCGCAGTGGGGGCCCGAGTAGCCCGGCAGGCAGAGGCACTCGTAGCCATTTGGGACGTCCTGGCACGTTCCATTGTTTTGGCAAGGGTTTGTGACGCATTCGTCAAAGTCTTCTTCGCAGTTTAGTCCTGGAAATAAAGATTTATTACCTGAGTAGCTCCTCGGAGAAGTGGTTAAAGGTTTGCATCTCGGATCTGAGGCTACAGGTTATAAATGTAGAGAAAAACAAACAAATAAAAACGGGTTCAAGTATGAAATTTACACGAATTGTTTATTTCATTCGACTTTCGTACCTAGTTGGTTCCTGAAATGTGCACCAAAGTAGAGTAATGTAAAGAAACAAGGAAAGTGTTTTTTAAATATTTATTTTAGAATAAGGTGCATTCACATTTATAGCACTATCGATTAATATCTGGTGTTTTCTTTATAAATTTACCAAGAGTTGGTTGAACAGTACTTTTCTTTTTCATTTCTTGAAAAAGAGTTCCGTAACCGTGTCTTTTTCTATTGCCCTTATATTTTTCTACAGGCGCAATTGGAGCAGTCTGCTCCAGGCGGCGAATTACCAAGGCGCTGTGAGAACTTAATTATAGTGTTTTTTTAGGAACCCAGAGCCTTTTTATTATATTAAATGAAAAAAAACCATACTATCCATGGATGGCAATCGAACCCGTAACTTCCCGACACGACGCGCGGTATGGAAATTCGCCCTTCTCGTTTTGTGCTCTGCAAATTTTGATCAGGGGTGACTAAAAATTTACCTGCGCCAGGGTTGCCAGTTTGGTTTATGGCCGGGCCTGTGAGGTATATACGCTCTCCATTGGGATCACATTCCTCCACGATGGTCAAAAAATTGTTAAGATGCATCAAGGCTTCGTTCATATTCTTGGTTGTCACAATCTTAACAGTGAGTTCGTTATCAGCTTCTTATTTTTATTTTCCTTCATTTTGTAGCTCATTTCTCTTTGGAGATTAATCAAATCTTTATTTGTCAAAGGTTCTGAGTGACATTCCACTAACGCATTAACATCTTAGTTGTTGACATTGAAGTTATATTAATTCGTTATATTAACTATTCCAGTTGTTATATTTTCAGGAGTTTCTACGAATTCGAAAGTCGATACAAATCTAAATTTTAAATATGAAAGAAATAGCAAATTGTACGAAAGTTGAATGTACGAAAGTCGAGGACCGCCTGTATACTATCTGAATCGCCCTAGTTAAACAACCATTGTACAATCGAAACTGAGTGATTGAAATAATATTTTCAAATTTAGTTCATAGAAATTAACAAGAATTAGTTTTATTATTTTCTTTAAAAAAAACCTTTGTTGATTTTTTTGTACTAAGGCAATGTAGGTAATAAAATAATATTTATTGTGATTATAAGGGTAATGTTTTTCCAAGAACTAAAAAATAAGGAATATCTTCTGAAGGCTTCACACGAAAACCTCCAACAGCCATTTTATGAAAATGTTAAGGAGAGCTTTAAAACATAATATTTCTGATGAAAATTCCTTATTTTTAATAATAACATCTTAGCTTTTTATATCTCTACTAGCTTTATTACCCGGGTTCACACAGTTTTTTTGAAACCTTTTTTCTTATTAACTTACACTTTACAGTTAAATGGAAATTTCAAAGATCCGTAGTTCATGATGAGAATATTTAATATAAAAATTCCATCACCATTCGAGAATTTTGGCTGCTGTTGATATGCAAACATAAACGCCTGTGAAACAATTTTTCCGGCCTCTGTGTTTCCTCCCTCCTTCAACATGAGACTCTTCAAGACTTAGGTTCACTCCTTCCTTTCCTCAAAAATACCTTCCACACAGCATCCCCAAAGATGACAAAGATGCCCCGAGGGAAATATTTCTATCAGGACCAATTAGTAGCGTGGTCAAAAGTGTCGGGTTCCCACCCAGACATCGCGGTTTCAATCCTGTGCTAGCTAAATCCATCAGTGCACGACAACATTTTCCGCTCATAATTATGGAAGTAGGAGGAATTCAAATACTGCGAAGTTGTTCGTAGTTCGGGAATGTTTGTCTCTCTTTCTTAAAAAAAATCTGTTTGTAATAAAAAAAGTAGATCTAAACTATTTTTGTGACTTACCCACGAAACCTTCTGGACAAGTGCAGTTATATTCTGCGATACCGTCGACGCAGGAGCCGCCGTTCTCACACGGGCTGGACCAACACTCGTCCCAGTTGGTCTGGCACTGTATCCCCGTGTAGCCGTCGATGCAGTAGCAAGAATATGTGCTAGACAAACAAATATACATGTCACCGAGGTCACTAGGGGCGGCGTGTTGCCGATACGCCTCATTCATTTGTCAAGTCTTCTAACTACACAGCGCATCTTAGATGGGGATGGCACCTGGGAGAGCGAGAATTGAACCCGCAGCCTCCTGATTCAAAGTTGAAAAAGCAAGCCCCTGAGCTATAGGGGCCATGAACAAACATGTGGTGGTACTAGCGAGCGCCTCAGTGCCTCTGGTATAAACGGGCTTCTCGCATATATATTGTAAAGAAAATAGTATTACCTAATGGTGTAGTGGAAAAAAAGGTATTCGCAGAATGAAACCACTATTAAAAGCAGTACCGCATGGTTTTACATAAAAATGACACCACTGTTAAAAGCAGTACCGCATGGTTTCACATAAAAATGACACGACTGTCAAAAGCAGTACCACATGGTTTCACATAAAAATTTGAACCTCAGCTTTACAAAAACAGAGTGTTATTTTTAAATTTGCGTAATTCGACGGAGACTGTCGATGCGACGAGGCAATTTCAACCTTATCGCAACTAGCGCAGAAGTGCTTGGCCACTCCAGGCATTCCAGGTCATTTCAGAATATGCGTTTAGTCTCCCGAGGGTGTGTTCCGAGTTGTGCAAGTATTCATTTTCTAGCTCATCATTAAATTTATGATAGTTTGAATCAATCTCAGAAAGCACAGCGCGTCAGTAACCTCTCAGAGGCAATCTAGAGGCAGAATCGAAACAGCTCTCTGGAATTTGGTGTTTTGGGATGACGAGCAAACCACTAACCTGTTGAGGTCATCGATGCACACGCCGTGCACGCAGGGGTTGCTGAGGCAGGCCAGCCCGCCCAGCGCGCCCCCCGCCAGCGCCAGGAGGGCGGCTCCCAGGGCCAGCAGCGCCCCCGCCCCCGCCCACTCCCTCTCGCACTCCCGCCCCTTCATGTCACATGGCCGAGGGCCGAGGGCTGCCAACACACAAAGACAAGTATATACATTACTGCATCTATTACAACTAATGGTAGAACTTAATAATAAGCCCGCCTATAATAAATATTATGTATTATGAAGAGTACTTAAATAGAAAAACATTAGAGATTATTACATACTTTAGCACTACCGTAAGTTAAACTAAAATAATACATTTCGAAGTTTTCCTATGTATGATGAATGACCTTCGTGGTCGAGCGGTTAATATCCTCGACGGTTAATATCCAGAGGTCGCGGGTTCGAATCCCGACGTGCGCAAATCAAGTTTATTTAATTAATGTGGGTTATTTCTCATTTAGTAATATAAAATAATATCGTCGCCGGAAAGGTAAAAGGGCTGAAGCGCCATTTCGGGAAGTTTACACCAGAGCACTTTAAAGTTTTTTTTGTTATTTTACAACAAAATTCATAAATCTTAAGTGCCTGGTTGGATTTTGAAAAAAAAGTTGACTCCGGTTTTTCAATGCTCCCATTGAGTTACCTAAAGCGACAAAAAGCTAAAACAGTCCCAAACTTGTGTCGCTTGAGTCAAGTCTTCTCTCAAATGAAAAATATATTTTAGAAAGAGTCGCAAAGAGAAATAAATATAAATTAGTCGAATATTTTACCAATCTTCTGGTAAGTAACAGTAATACAAATAGCTTTTTATGTAATTCGCGTAGGTTTTGTAATCGATTATCAACCATAATTCATAAACGCATGTTACTGAAAGCATCTACTAACGTTCAAGTTCTGAAATATCCGATATTCTGAAAACGTCTACAGTCTGGTTAGCAATACTGAATTGTGGCGGCAATCGACGATCTGAAATACACGAAACGTCATAAGTACTGAAAATAGTGTATGCAGTTTCTGATTCCGCTGAATACTAATTTCCGGAAACCCTTAATTCAAAATTAATGTCTTCATTAATGTTGTTCGTTTTCGACCCGTGTGTAAAATTGATGAGATTTATTATATAAAATTAGCTACATGGTTGAGAAAATAATTTTGTAATTAAAGTAGGCATTAGATTTTTTGTCGTTGGAAAACCGTTATTAAACCTCACTGGGTTTAGGTACAGAGATCGTCAACTTATTAAAATTTCTTATTTTTCTAATAACATTCCCACGTGGCAGAAAATCATAAAAATTAACATAATGGTGATCAAGTTATCAAAAGAGTCTGAAAAAATATAGGCAATGTTTACAAGAAGTGGTAGTGTTTGGTAGAAGTGGTGATAGTAATAAAATACGCACTTTTATCAATATTTAGAAGGCTTAGGATTAAAGCCCCGACGGGAAATTCTCAACAAAGTGACTTTGAAATTAATACAGGCTAATTTATTCATTGTTATTGTTTCTCAGAACCTTCTTCGGGAATTTACGTAAAAAAACTTAATCAGGAGGGCGTCGCGACGCGGTGTTCCTCAAAGGGGGAGTTTTGAATAAATATGTAATATAAAATATTCCAGGTTTGTTTAAATATGTATGTTTAAAATGTAAAATGCCAGGTTTGTATAAATACATGAGGTGTTTCATTTTAATTTATGCGCCAGTCCCTCGGGTACTTTTCGGCTTATGGCGTTATGTTTTAATTTCGCGCTGTAAAAATGGTTTAGTGCTTAGAGTTTTCGCACGTTAATAATTCTCTCTCTTAACTCAGTTACAAATTAATTATGTTTATGGTGTTGTTACTTTAATAATTATATCTGTTATAATGACTATTATTCTGCAATTGTTTTATTACCTATTAGCATTTTGATAATTTTTCACTATTACATCTCATCTCATCTTCAGCCCCTTGTCCTATTCGGGTCGGGTACCCGTCGCCTCGATAAGGCGCCACCAGGCGTCGCTGTCCCGCGCTACTTCGACAACTTCCGCCCACAGTAGGCCCAGCCTCTCCTCGCACAGCCTCTGGAGTTGCTTCTCCCAAATCTGCTTGCAGCGGCCCCTGGGCGTCTTCGTAGTGTTTTTAGTGGAAGTCGCTTTTCTTGCATACTTAATCCAAGCCACCTCAATCGCAACTTGTCTACGAAGAGCAGCGAGGGTTCGATCGTCCAGCTTCTCAGTCGATCCCATTTTGTAACTCCTACCACTCCCGTTAAAATCTAATTTCGTCAGCTGGTCCCTGGAAGGTATTCTCTCGATCATCATCCGAATTTGGTGATTGTACGTATACTATTTAAAATATTTCAAATTGAGAAATTTAATATTAAATAGTAAAAAATAACACACAGTTCTACAAAGTTGACAGAATTTTTTTGATTTTAAAGTACAACAAAAGTACAGTGTTACATATTTGGTGTTTGTTGTACCTGAACATAAAAAGAATAATTTTTCCAACATTACTTAATTCCCGCACATTTTTGCCAACTCTATGGTTTTCGGTAGTTACTTGAGGTTGGAATCGGCAATTGGACCAAAAACTGCGAATCAGCAATTTTCAATTGATTGAACCGGCAAAATCAGTAAAATTATCTCTCCTCGCTGTGAACCCGAGATAGGCAAGTAAGTTCCTATCTACAAAAGTACCACACATGTTCATGACATTTTTTTCAATATTATCTAGATTATTTTCTAGCATAATTTACAGTGTAACCTCAGATGTACGGTTTCTCGTTGGAATTACAGACTTTTGAACGTATGTTCTATCTGCATTCATGTTTGGAGTGCAAACATATCCTCTCACTATAATAGCAAAGCTCCTGTAATGCCATAAGGCCTATTGTGGTACTGGGCTTAGACTAATAATTAAAAAAAAATGACAATATTAAGACTAATGCTATATAAAGAAGAAAACTAGAGACGAGTAGAGTAGAAGCGAAAGATGAGGAGCCCGCTAGTCGACATTAGGTACTCTCACACTCAAGTAAGACTCTGTTAACACGACGAGCGGATGACAGGTGGAATTCAAACATCATTCATTGGCGTCCTTGGTCGGGAATAGAAATAAAGGTGGCCCGAGGGCTGACTACTTCAAGAAAACTACTGACTTCGGATGGAAGAGAGCCGCCAAGAATCGTAAAAGCTGGAGATCTATGGGAGGCCTACGTTCAAAGCTGACGTCAGAAGGCTGACGAATGAAAGGTGAATTTTGGGACAAAAATTACACTTAAATTTTCTCATGCGAATGGAATTCTTGTTGATTTTATAATTATACGCAATTCGTTTGCTGCAAACAACCTTTACACTATCTTTATAGGAAAATTGTATTTATAAGTCACTTAAATTAATAACAAGATTTATGCGCAAGTAATTATTGTTTGTACAGTTTTAAGATTCCTTCCAGGATAGTTTTATATTAAGCGGGTTCCAATTCATTTATGTTGCTTATTGTATGCTGATGATGCGGTGCTGATTTCTGACCGTATGGAAGATCTACAGTTCTCGTGTCTAGGATGAATCAAGTATGTATGCAGAATTAACTGATGATTAATGTAAGTAAGTCCAAGTCACGGTATTTGAAATAGAGAGTACGAAAACAGCGTGCAATATAGTTGTGAATGATGAATACTAGGAGCAAGTGGAGGAGTTTGTGTATTTAGGAAGTGTGTTTACGAGAGACGGAAAGGCTGATAAGAATAACGAAATAAGGGTGAATGCAGGAAACTCCGTTAATGGAGGACTGAAAGCTGTAGGCGCAAATAAAATAAAATGTCTAAAGAAGCGAATCTAGCAGTCCACAATGGAGTGCTTATACCAACCCTGATGTATGGCAGTAAGGCATGAAACTGGCATAAGAAGGATGAAAATAGACTGAATGCTGTGGAAATAAGATCCCTGAGGCGGATGTGCGTAAAACCATGTATGGCCGTGTTGAAAATGTGGAAATCCGGAAAGAATTCAAGGCTTATGTAAGCGTAGTGAATAAGATCAAGAAAGGGGCGCTTAGATGGTTTGGGCATGTAGAGCGAAAAAACGAAGAAAGGAGTGTAAACATAATATATGATGGAAAGTTAGTGGAAGAAGTCGGGGACGCCCGAGGAAGACATAGCACGATCAAGTGAATCAAATACTTGAATTGGGCCATGTGAAGAGGCAGAATAACAGAGGAGTATGTAGTAGACGATGTATCAATGCAAATGAAGCTAGGAGTGTGAGCCAAGACAGAGTTGTATGGCGGTCCGTCCTCTCTGTCTACCCTTGCGGAGAAACGGCGTGATGGTTAGTTAGTTAGTTAGGGTTCCGATGATAAGTGATAAACGCTTGTTTCCGATGAGAATAGAGCGATGTTTACTTCTAAGTCTCTGCGTCAAGTATAAATAATGGACACAAGCAGTCTGGTCCAATGTCAGGAGTAATAATGATAAGGGTCGCGTCCGATGCGTACTCGGGCCGCGCTAATCGCACCAGAATTAATTGAGTATAAAGCATTTACGAGTTGGCGCGCCGGGGGCGGGTCGACCTGAGACCTGAGACCGGAGACACGATGAAAGATAATGATGCTGTGTGTTCCTGGCAATGATGTTATGCGATTTCAGTAAAGACGGCTCAAAAAAATCCAATGAATTTTGTACGTTTTACGTGTGTATAACGTTGTTGGCAAGCGAAATATAAGTCATTATTTAAAAAAAAGGTTTTTTGAAATGTACTTTTTTTATCAAAGGGTTTCCCTTTGAAAAGCCATTGGATGGAAGTACTGGCTAATATGGACACAGGGGATAGGTTTTAACTTTTTGTAGACGACTGAGTGTTTTTATTATGTGGATACCAAACTAAATCCCATTGGCCAGAGTCAGAGGGATTATGGTACCTCTGGTTGGGCAAAGCCGTGTCGCGGAAAGAAATTTGGGATGTTAGGGAGAATGGTGGAGAAAGATGGTAAGTTACTCATTTTATGTATCTATCATTTCTCCTTATGATAGGTGAATTGCATTTTTGTAACGTCCGTCAAATTTGACTTTCAGCATCACATTACAAAGATTGGCAACACACACACACACACCGTGCGCTGCACGAGAAGTCGTACCCTTCAGACTCGAAGTAAAATGCGTATACCATCAGGGCGCATTCAGATGAGCAATAAAAAGGTTGGTCGTCGTAACTTTTTGAAGGGAATGGGCGCCAGGCGCTTTGCTACAAGGACTGCCGAGATGGACTACTTTTACTACCCAGCTTCTTTTGACAGTCAAATAGATATTTAAAAAAATAACTTTATATGAGACCACGAATAAATGTGTATATATATTTTTTTGTATTACTTTATTTTAATTTATGATGATGCTTAGGCTAAGCTGGTCGGTCATAAAAATTCAAATAATATTTGTGGTCTGCTTGCTTAGTGGTTGCTTTCTTCGAAAAAGAAAAAATATATTTAAAAGCTCATAAGGGAAATGACTCTAAGTGCCGACAAGAGTTGCGTTTTTGAATTCCACACAGAAGAGGCGATATACGAGGCCTGTTCAAAGAAAAGGAGAATTTTGAATTTTCGCGGGCTGTGTACATTCGATTATCGATTTTTTGTTGTTGTTATGTTGGTAAACATATGTTTATTATATGTTAGCATTATCAGCCATTTTGAATTAGTGGTTTGTTTTTGACAACTGGATAGGTTAGTGACGTTTTTGTGTGTTCTTCGATTTTTTTCTTTTGAAAAAAAATAGATCAAAGAATATGTATTAAATTTTGTGTTAAAAATGGAATAAAGTGCTCCAACGCACTTAAAATGTTGACTGTGGCATTCGGCGAGTCTACTTGTCTCAAAGAAGTGGTTTATAAGTAGTACAAGCGCTTTACAGAAGGCTGAGAAGATGTTAATGACGATGAGCGTCCTGGAGTTGTGGAAAAACAAATCATGGATTTTATTCTTTGATCTATTTTTTTCAAAAGTAAAAAATCGAAGAATACACAAAAAACATGACTAATCTTTCCAGTTGTCAAAAACAAAACACTAATCCAAAATGGTTGATAATGCTAACATATGATAAACATATGTGTACCAACATAACAAAGAAAAAATCGATAGTCGAATGTACACAGCCCGCGAAAATACAAAATTCACCTTTTCTTTTGAACAGGCTATGTACTCGTACACTTTACAATGCCAGAGATTTTCTGCTGTTAGTTTTTGAGCCGCCGAGTTACAATTCCCGCTGGCGCTCGTATCAGATTCCCAGGGCGGTAATAATCGCGACACTAAAATACTCCTCGTCGGTAGGAGGCTTTCCATTTCCGTGTTAGTGCCTTTATTATTTTAAAAGAAGATATCAAATAGTCGGTCGCTGTCGGCGCTCGGCTGAATGCGCCCCCCGCGCCAATGTTCTGGGGCCACTCCTCCTGGGACCCAGGCTCCTTCATAACTCTTCGCGTAAATAAAATACTACACAAACGTATACAAGACATCAATTTAATACACATGTTTGTACATGGTATCTATACATCGCAGTGTGATATCTTCATGCTTCATTCACATTTACACATCTTCTCATTCGTACACTATCGATGTTTCAACTTTTGACATAACTCACTCCAGACTGAAATGTCTTCCCAGGACGTTTCTGCAATACCATCTTCTTTCATTCCTTCACCCGTTCGTCACCTATTCTCCTATCACTCCTTTCTTTGTCCACATGCTGCACCTCAAGACCAGACGAGATTCCCAGCTGTTCGGAGTCAGTGGAACTATGGCGTCCTCAATAGAGGTATGTAGACTGAAGGAAGTAGGAGGGGATGGAGATGAGGAAGAGGAAGATTGGGAAGGACCTGGTTATTCAGATCTCAGTCACTTAACACGGCTATTGCCATTCCAAGCAACGTTGGTCGAATGGTGGTCTCACACCAGGGCTTTTCTTGTATCACAAATATATAATATATTTTATTTTATTTAAAAAATATGTGGAGTAACACACTCGAATCAAATAAAATTTGTTTGTTTACGTCGGGCCCGAACCCACAACCTCCGGATTCGTATTCGAGGATCTTAACCGCACGGCCACAGGGGTCGGCGGAAGCAATTAAGTAAGTGTCGTGTAATTCAAGTAACAACATGTCCAAAGCGTTTGAGCATCACTTTCTTAATCGTATTTTACGCCTATATCGGGTGTCTGATTATTGTAGTAATCTTGTTAACGCGGTTATTAAATTAAAAATACTAAATAATTATTACGAAATAACTACATGGCCACACAACGCGATATGATCTAACTCGAGATTGATTCAAAAATAATATGTCTAAACATCAGTGTCAGTCTTAACCCCAAGCTGCGTCCTCCAAAGGTCCGTTACTGAGGGTTGAAATTACTCTCTAATTCATTTATCCCAGAGGCAGGGGCAGAGGCGTGAGAGTGGATGGCAGGAGGGGCCTGGGGGCACTGGGCCGAGAGCCGAAGGCCGGGGGGCGCGAGGAGGAAGGCAGCAGCCGCGGCGCAGGGCACAGCCGGGAAGCCCCGAGGCAGCGGGCTCTAATGTGCCCGTATTCCCGATGATTTCATACCGCAAATTCTGTGATTTTCCCCTGGGAAAACATGCATGAAAAAGTGGAATTTTCTTGTCTTCGTAAGGGTTAATGGATAGTTTTATGAAAAAACGCCTCTAGGATGCTCTAAAATAAGTTAAATGACTAAAATAAACATAAAATTAAGATATAATTTTATTTCAACTTTCGTCACATTTGTCATAGTCACATTCGACATCGTCACAATTCAATCAATAGCGCCATTTAAAAAAAAGTTTTAAGTTTTTTTTAAAATAATTTTGTATTAGTTACTTGTAAAGTTTACAAAGTATCTAATTAACTCATTTTCTTTTTGATTTTATAATATTTTAACTTATATAGTACTTATTATTTTGACTAATATGTATTTTAAATAGTTCTTACAGGCTATTTTGAATTTATTGATTGGCATAATTTTGATGGTTTCCGGTAGGGCATTATAAGATTTCATCCATTTATATAGTAAGCTATTTTGTGTGTTGGCTTTGTTCTTTTTTGGTAGTCTGATTTATTTGCATGCCCTTGTATTATGTTTGTGAATATCAACATTGTAGATAATTTTGTCAGAAAAAATATTTTGGTAACAAGTTGTTCTTCATTTTATGTATAAACATTATTACAATTGACCGGTCCCTGTTGGACGCTGATTGTCGGTCCGTTTCAGCTTTAAAACAAATTGTGATCAGCTGAAAAGCATAATGGTCATGTTTTTATACTTGTCAGCCAATCAAGGCCTCTAGACTAATCGACGTTTGACGGGGACCATGGAAATGTAAAAAAACAAAATGGTGCTAATCGTCGAATCGTTACGATGTCAAATTGACAAAACACCTCAACCTTAATCTATCTTACAACCTACCAATTAGTCAAGTGAAATTGTTTAGACCTAAATAAGCATTAAGACAATTACATTAACCTACATTGAAATTATATCAGAGTCTACCAATTAGTCAACCACAATTAGTAAAATTATCCTGTTGGATTTTTAAGCGAAATTATGTTGTGTTCTTTACCTTCATGTTTTTTATTCAATTTCCTGCCTACCTAAAAAAATTCACTGTATGGCCGTTTTGAATAAAACAAAGTTGATTCAGACTAGTTTTTTGTTCGAATGTGAAAAAACGTGTTCGTTGATGTTCGCCAGTTGGTTGGTTTTGCTGTTCGGAAAATGTGGTGTTTTTTTAAATATAAAAATTGCGTAAGAAGAATCTTCCAGCAAGAATTTTAATTTTATCGGTGTGTGAATGGTTTCACTTTCCTTTTATAGTAAGTATTTCCACAGTTATAATCAGAAATTTTCACCAAGCACTATAATATTTATAATTTTATCGTTTAGAGTCCATCATTTTTTAAAAGTCACCTGAAACTGGAAATACATTTGATGTTTCATCGCAGCTTCGGATCCAACAGATCCAAAAGAACTTAACAATAAGAAATTGTATTCAAACTTTCTATCACACAACTCACAACTTACCATCTATAAACTGGGGCTTAGTTGCTTGAACGTCCGTCACAAATAATATAGGTAAAAAAAGATAAACTTCAGCTACTTCAATTAGCGACGCGCGTTTTATAACCGTACCGCTTGGCTGTTAATCAAACGTTATTAGTTTAAAGTGGAAAATGTTTAAAAAAAAAATAAATAGCGCTGATTTCACCTGGGTCTAAAAATTTAAAACTAGTTACTAAAATGTTTATAAAAAAATTGTATCATTTGGAAGATTAGAATGTTATGAAAACACCTTGTACTGATTCTGTCATCGACTAAAAATTCCTCTAGTATCCCACACGTAGGTGTGTGCTATATAGAAAATAATCCCTCCCACAGGAACGCGCCAGTTCGAGTGTCGATATCCTGCCGGTGCATTATTTAACAAGGCCTAGTGAGTGACCAGTGACCAGTGACCAGTGACCATTGACCAGTGACAGACCGTAGCGTTTCACACGAAATTCGATTAAGCACACAAACAATTTAATCTCTAAAATTAAACCATCTACGTGGGAAATATCTAAATATGTATTGCGCGCCGAAATGGTACTTCTACGTAAAGCCCACTAAAAGGATAACCTGCGAAATAAAGTCAATTTTATCTTACTTTAAGTGAAATCGATCAAACTTTTTCAATTTCAATATTATTTTTTATTTGTACAGATAATACATTTCAATAACCTGTCTTGGGACCTATGGGTCGAAAGGTCTTACGTAAATAGGCGATATCAGTTTTATTTTGAATTGGTACAGCTGGTTGAGCTTCCATGGATTTTTTGTTCAGTGGTAGAGCCCTGCAGACTCAGTGCTAATAAAACAGATGAAACTTGAGAAAATCTCTCTCAGCGCCTACAAATTAATGACTAGCCGTCCAACATCAATTTAAAATATTAAATTGGATTTAGTTCCGGTAATGTTACGTGTTACGCTTTTCAATTTAATGAATTCAACTTTCTGGGGAATACTTGCAATTCACTTAAGAGGAAACTTTTAATATCACCTTTCAAAGGGTATTATTTCCCGACATCCGCTCCTGGGAGTCGAGCCGGCAGCGCAGGTTGCTCCATCAACCCCCGCCAACCGCCTGTCAATATTTTAATATATAATACCTTCAGCCTTCAGCCCTCAGCCCTCAGCCCTGCGCCTTCTGGTCAGTGGGGAGGGAGGGATGTCGCACACTGACTCCGCTTGCGGAACGTTATTCATAAAGTTTTATGTCGTAATAGATAAAACATGTTACCTTTGCTGAGATATAAGTATACGAAAGGGAAAGACTGACCTATATTTGAGTACAAATCGTATACCACGATTTAGTTTAAAACTCTCGTTGAAAGGTGTTGGGAGGTTTAAAGCAAATTGTTAAATGGCGGATATTAAATAACAGGACGGACCGCTGTTGATGGTTTGTTACGTCATAACATCGACATTTTTGTAACAATAAGAAAGAAACAGTTTAACATACTTTTGTCGAAAAAACTTTCTTCGTAATATTTCACGAGTTTTTGCAACACAAAGAGCTCTTGATAAAATTCTTACCCATCTACCAGTGTTGCTGAAATACTGACATTATTTATATATTTGCTTTAACGGGCCGGAGCAAGGAGTAAGCATCAGTGGGAAGAAAGCTTCAAAGCTACGCGCAGGTAATGAGACCTAAAAGAAGATACTAAAATATTTAAGAATCCATTTTCTCATGAAGCATATTTTTACAATATTAAATGAATTTACATTTTACAAACGATCCCTTAAATATCGTACGCAGCCACACCACCTACTCGTTTGTTCATATATTATATAAAAGTGTGTCTCGCTCAAATTTGTGTTACGTCAAAGAAATATATTTTTTTACTGTTTATTTAATACAAGGCGGGAGGATTTCGTGAAGAGGAAAATAATATTTTTAAACACACTTTTATGTTTTCCTTTGGTACAGCGCACACCCTTTACATATTACATAAGCGCCTAAATATTTCCATTTCCGTGTTTACAATATTCCTTCGCAAACTAACAAGTACAAAGGGGCCTTCATCGTATTGTCCGACTTTGGTGAAAACAAATACGCTAATTAGGGTTATTACTAATGTTTCTGTAGAGGGAGGGAGCTTTCCACGTGCCGCTGACTTGGGATTTGAATAATATGCATTGCAGAATCCCACCAATCGGACTTGGCCAGCACTGGCTAATTAAAATTGAAAGCCTCCCGCAGCGGTCCGGAAAGTGACCATAGCAGAAACGGCTCTCTCATCCAATTTAAATTCACCATCCGAGCCAGACGGTGTTTACCCATTTATACGCTACGCCAGTTCTACGAACTTAGCCCATGGACGTGGATCCAGCTCTACGGGCTAAGGACTAGTGACTACGGCGTTGTAGTTAGTACCTCGTATCTCGTAGCTAGTGGGGGGAGTTCTCCACACCGGCGGTGTATGGCGTAGACCTCCGTTATGATATATTACAGCAAACTCATCAAATAAGTCCGGAACGGTCTGCCGGAAACTATTTTCATCCATTACTCGCGGGTGGAAAGTTTTCTACCTGAACAAAAAATGATTCAGCATTCAGGAGCACCGTCCTGTACCTACTTCAAATTCAAGAGCATAAATTAATTCAAATTTGTATAAAGTCGAGAGGTGAATAAAGTCTAGAGGTTTGACACTTCTCAAACATAAAATAAATTGATGTAACAATAAGACAGCCACATGGTGGGAATAGACACTGTCATGTTGTTTGATTCTTATCCACTAAAGTGACAGAGTGAATCTTCTGTCGCTTCTATTGGAGAGTTAAGGATGGACCTCATAGGGCATCTCCGTCCCAGCTTTTAGTGAATTCAAAACACCAGGCTCCGGGGAACCAGAAGCTCTAGTACGAAATGATTGATTAAGACTGATTTTAAGAAGAAAAAAAAACTGAATGCAAAGTAACTTTATTTATTTTTCATTTCCTTTACATATTTTGAAAGCTTGTGTACCCGTGAAAAATCACGAAAAAAATCACGAATCAAAACTTATAACACTTAAAGTTAAGAATAAAAATAAGTGAAAAAAGACTTTTGTTTTTGTTTTTTGTTGATAGAATAGTAAGTCCTCTAATAGGAGTATTACAATCTCAACGATAAAATTCAATATAACTTTGTTGGTTTAAGTAGGAAAAACTTTCGAACGGTAAGCTCGGGCGACATCAAATTTGTAAATATAGCTTTGATATATCCAATAAACACTGAATTTTCTTTTTACTATTATATTTTTCGTTTCATGTTTTGAAATCCAAATATAAGCCGTAGCTTGGTAATAAAAATGCTAATACATTAAAATAAAACTATCTGAAACACTTAATTCAAGGCTTCTTTCGCATATGGCTAAGTTCATGCGGTTATACCACGTATTTACATGGTGGATTATGATTATATTTGCTGTGTTCACAACTGTGCATAAATAGAACAATGCAGATGCAAAACATAGCCTGTTTCAGTTTCAGTTTCAGTTTCAGTTTCAACTGCCTCCAGACATTCTCCGACCCACCGGCAGATAACACACCGACATAATATTATATAATGTTCCTCCTTCCTCCTTCCTGCTTGCTGCTTGCTGCTTGCTTCTCGTAGTAGTGGTACTCGTATACTTAATATCCCACGTTGTGTACTTTTGACTTTAGACTACAGTCTAGACCAGCAATTCCCAAACCTTTTTGTACTCCTCCCTGTTTCTATGAACTCATCTCCAGAGCTCCCCACTGCAATTTGTACCTCTGATGGGGCAAACAAAGCAGTAAGATGTAGATTAGATACAGTAACTATTGTGAGCGCTTCCGAAAACCAAGCCAAAGTCATATGAAATTACTATGCAGGGAATCAACCTGCAACATCAATAATAATATATTGGCATTTTACCGGCTGTTTCAAATATTTTCATAGTTTTTTTTTAATCAAAACATATTATTTTGAAAAATTAACTTTTTCCATGAAGATTTTCAGTTTAGGCAATTGTGCCAAGAAAAAAAAATAGTTTCTTATATTCTAACATCTCAAATATTGAATAATGTCTGATGAAATACAGTATAGGTAGGTACTTTATTAGGTAGGTAGGGATTTGCCAAAATTATTTTTCAATTACCAGTTCTAAATTTGAAAAGTTCGCACTCGTACGTACGTACTCTTAAAGGAAATTATGTATAGTTGATAACCACATCATCATACCGATGCAAGTATTTCGACCACCTTACCACGAGGCGTTTATCATTACTGTCATTATGTTGTATTTTCCAAATTAAAATTATTTCGAAAGTAAATTAAATATACGCGATCTTATATCAGACGGAATTAAGGAGACATTTTCACTCAAATAATTAAACAAAAAAATCTTTCACGTTTTACACGCCACGCAAACATGTTTATTTAATTGTTGATTACGGTCTCGAAAATAAGGAATTTATTATTCAATTGATTAAACATCCCTCCATTTTCTCTCGAGACGAGTCAGAGAGGATGGAACGCAATACTCACCGTCCTGGTACACATTAATACAATACGTCTCAGACATAAGAACTAGTTTATAATTCTCTCAACAGAGTATGAACTTAATCTAAAACATATACCGTCTTACTCATTAGATTTTTCGACTTAGCGTTGGTTTAGTTAAACCGGACGTAGGCCATTAAATTAGACAGATAAGCGGTGGTTTTAAAACAAGTTTATCGCTATTCCGACCTTATAACATGCGTAACATTTACACCTCGTTTATAAGTAAGGGGGATAATATATATCATATACTATTCTAACATACAAGTAAAGCGAGAGTACCCGCGAAGGCAGGAAAGACAAAAGTAATTTAATTGCTTTATTTTAAAACTAAATATTTGAATAAATACTTATTGGCTAAGCACAGAAACGGTTTAATATCTTTAAAATTATTGCACTGTTACACACATTGAACAAATGTAAGTTGGAAGACATCTAAAACTCGCTAACTAACTAACTAACCATCACGCCATTTTCCCGCAGGAGAATAGAGGATGGACCGCCATACGGTTCTGTCTTAAAACTCACTCTTGGCTTCATTCACATTCATACATCGTCTCATACATACTCTGTCATTCTGACTCTTGACATAACCCTATCCATGTATATGATTAACTTAATCGTGCCATGTCTTTCTTAGGCGGTTCCGACTTCTTCTACCATTGAATTACGCGTCATATTTTCTCCTTTTATTTTTTCTTCTTTCATCCTCTCCACATGTCCAAACTATCCAAGCGTCCCTTTCTTAATATTATTTATTACGCTTGCATCAGCCTTGCATTCTTTTCGGATTTCCATATTTGTAACACGGTCATTCATGAATTTAGCACACACACGCCTCAGAGGTCTTATTTCTACAGCATTCAGGTTACTTTCATCCTTCCTCTGTCAGTTCCGTGCCTCGCTGCCATATTCAGTGTTGGTATCAGCACACCATTATGGACTGCTATCCTCGCTTCTTTTTGGTAACTTTTTATATGCGACTACCGCGTTCAGTCCTTCGTTCATAGAGTTCCCTGCACTCAGCCTTCTTTCAGGGTCCTTATCAGCCTTTTCGTCCCTTCTGAACATGCCTCCCAAATACGCAACTCATCCACTTGCTCCAAGTATTCATCGTTTGAAAATCAAATAACTTTTTCAGTCTTTCTACTTACTCGGGAAATTATGAAGTAATGCCTCAAAATATTTTTTTATGAAATGTATTATAATAGATTGAATGGTTTAAATTCAAATATGCACCCTTCTGTCCATCTCTGATTGAATAATGAACACGTGATAATGAAAACCGCAATCCGTTTCAAACACTGTTCCATGTACCAATATATTTGAAATAAATACATTAGAATTTGACTAAATTATATTTGTTCCGTAAAATAGCGCAAATCAGAACAAAAAGTTTTAGCAGACCCCTACTGCCACGTGTCCTTTTGTACGAGTGTATCAAAGCAATGGTCCCGACCCTACTTAAATAATGATGATGATCACATAAACACCCACATACTCCCATATCCCACTATAATATGTAGATCGTTAGAGGAGTAGAGGAGTAGAGGGGAGGAGTGAAGCGGTGGTAAGATGTGTGCAGGCAGTCATTTAATTGAAGCTTATGAACGATCCGTGTTATGGGCAAATTAAATAATATATATAGTATATATAGTTAGTCCAACTTTGGCGATTTGGGGAACGTGATCCTCTGTCACCGACCAATTAATTGGGTAGCCAGGTGACGGGGAAGCATTGACATAGGTTTAGTGAAGAGGTACCAAGAGGGGCAGACCTTAGAGTACATAGAGTGGTACCTATCCGAGGCAGTGTAGTCAGTTTTTGATGATTTTTGCCGGACTCGGCAGACCTGGGTGTGGCTAGGACTAGGACTAGAGTATTTATACATCTATTCATAGCACATGTCGACATAATGTTATTGTTTATTCGTATAAACACTTTTTCACAGTATTGTTATTAACAAAAATATAGCATTTAACCTAAAAAACCGTTTAGTTGTGTCCAGTTTAGTCGCATATGAAAACATGTGGGCGGAGTCCACGGAGACGCAGGAGACCAAGATCATTCTTACAGTGCATAAAAGCGGTGTGTTATTTTTGTTGTCTCTTTTTGTCTATCATGGTGTACGACGTATAAACCCGGAAAAGGTGATATATCGCAAGTTTGTATAGGTTAGGTAAAAAGAATTAGCTCTCTCTCCATACATTGTTTCTCCAAGGGGTAGACCAAGTAGCCTATTGATACCCGACACGCATAATTGATTGGACCCCCTCCTAGGTAAAAAGTTCCTTCACACTTTTATTGAATTGATAATTAAGTACCATAATACTATTAGAGACAATATTTGTTGTAATTAAAAATTCTATTTATAGAAGTGCCATGTTAGTCAGTTTATTTTGACCCATAGTTAATCTTAGATAGCGCCCAGCGCATTCAAGTTGCAGTAAAGTTAGTGTGGGTTTAAATATCGCTACTCGTTTAGTGAACCAGCAAATTTTAGTGATCGGAAAACTACTGATTAGAATCTTTCGACTATCGCCATCTTAGGATCTCTTAAAAAATAGTGCGGGATTTCAAGGATTATATTTTGAGTTTCTTCTCTTTATTTTACGTGCATAATGCCTACGTAGCGACTGGTGACATCCTCTTGGTACATATTTCCTCAGTCCGCCACTGGTACCGGCAAACTTTAATCTTTACTTGACAGTACACTCACAAACAAATAAATTTCTCGGTAGGACGCTAATTTAGAAATCGGAGGGATCGAGTTCGAATATCACAGTGGACATCAACTGTAACCCATTTCAGAAAAGTTATGCTTAGTGTAAAGGCTTGTTTATAAATAAAGTTTATAGTCTCTTTTAAAACCTTACAAAATTGGACCCTATTAAAAATATTCATAAATAATAGCATTTCTAACGTACCACACATTGAAAATATACGCTTTTAATGCTAAGAAGTTATTTTATTTGACTATTTATTAAAAAAAATGTTGGTTTAAAGGAAGCGGAAAATATAGCAGTCGTGGTGATTGGATTTTGTGTTTTTTTCAGCTCGTACACTTTAAAGCCTCTTTTTTCATTAATACCATAAAAACAACTATTTGACAACTTGTTGGTTTAAATAAATATATACTGTTTAAGGTTTTTGACTACACAAATTTACATAACTACATATTTTTTTTTAATCAATTTTACAATATGCAATACGTATTTTTTGTGAAAAATTAAATTTCTGCGGGGATATGGGAATGCGTCTATACATCCACATTTGAAAAGAATCTTCGTCTCAAAGGCGAAAAGAGAAACATAGAAAGAAAAAACTGATTCTTAAATTCTCAGAAATATAAATATCTAACATTATAGAACCACGAATAAATATTTACAGGGTTCCAAATATCTTGAATTTGTATGCTTTATTTTAGATATAGGAATGTTGACAACTCAGCAAATATATTCTAACGAGAAAGCGGAAGTGAAAATCCATTTTCCAACATTAATCTTTTAAATATGTGAGTAAAAAAAATGTTAAAGCAGAACAATAATAGTTATATCTTCCCAATCTCCTTCCCAGGTACTTCCCAACCATCCTCTTCCCAATCTCTTTCCCCTCCCCACTACCTTCAGCCTCACAACATACCCTATTTGGGGATGCTATAGTCTCTCTGGCTTTAGACGGTTGTGAGCAGTTGAGACTCTTGTGCGGTATTCATGTAAAAAAAATATGATTGTAATTCACATAATGCGGCTCCATTTAACCTGCCTTTTTATTTAAAATTATCGCCAAAAACTTCTGAACTTAAAGAACAAACAACCAAAATAATAATTGTAAAATACAAATAAAAATATAAACCGGAGAGAAAAGGAACGATTCCTTCGTCTCGCTGTCAAACTTTGAAATATGAAGAAAATACATTATTTTCATTCCGGAAGCTTTAAATTCAGGAGTTATTCGATTTTGTTGAAGCTTTCAAATAAGGGAGAGTTTTCTAGTCAGCCGAGGCTTCGTTCCGGAGAACAAGGGATTAGTTTAACATCCGCGTGCGTGACTTCTTCCAGCCAAAATACCTTTCGCTAAGCACCTGTCAGCTTAAAGCTAGCTTAGCGCTGGTTTTATTCAATCAATATTAAACCTATTTATTCAATGTTATCAAAATCACGTTAAATGACACGAAACTTTTCATTACCCGTCGTTTCTGGTCCTATTTTCGTTTGGAGTTTATTTAAAGATTCTTTGTCCCACAAAATGAAATTTGAAATTAGTACTTTCGGATTAAGGAAAGCCAAAGGGTATAAGTAATGGCACCAATAGAAATATGAATTTAATGAAATTACATTGCCCTACATTATGCTTACCAGAGGTATTCGTTATTTATTACACGAGGATTACGTTTGGTGGGTTTGAAAGTATCACTTAAAATCTCCACAGTCGAGTTATTATATTAGGTACGTATTTCAAATACTATCAACGAAATAGCAATATTTTTTTACAATTCATTTAACAGTTCCATACTTAGGACCAATGGCGGCTCGTGACATTTTATTGTACTAGATACATTTTTTATTTATTTTTTATTTTTATTTATTTTTATTTTTTTATTTTTATTTTTTATTATCAAACATAATACATAGTACTGTTATGCAAGTGTTATATCAATATATATATTTTTTTAAATCTAACATTTCATTATATATTGTAAAGGTGTACCCTCATAAAAAAGCAATGCTTGTGTGTATGAGGGGGTGTTATTTATTTAGTTACTAATAATTTGCTGTAATGATTTTTCAAAGATATTTATTTTAAGTTTTCAGTGTAGTTTTTTAATTGTGTTTTGAATTCTTTAAGATCATCATCAATTAATCTTATTTTTTCTGGTAAACTATTAAAGAATTTTATTCCTAGATATTTATAACTTTGCTGGCCTATTGTTTTTTTACATATCGGGATTGGTAATGTGCATTTTTGTCTAAGATTTTTTGTATTATTGAATGGTTCGGTTTTATTTAAAATGTCTTCTTTATATATTTGTAATGTGGTGTGGTACAAATAAAGGGTGTTTAATTTTCTGACTTTAAATTCTTTAATAAAAGTTCTGAAGGATATAAAATTTTTTTTTTTAGGATTATTTTAATTAATAATTTTTGGGCGATGTAAAGGGTTTGTATGTGATTTTTTTAAGTGCCGCCCCATCCTATTATGCCATATTGAATTATGGATTGACAGAAAGCGAAATAGGTCATTCTTAGTAATTCTTTATTAAGAATATGCCTTAAACTACTAAAAATATATGTTAGTTTTCGAACTCTATTTTTGAGATTAGTTATATGTGGTGACCATTTTAAGCATTGGTCGATGGTGATGCCAAGGTATTTGATAGAAGTTTTGCTTGAAATGTTTGTACATAATAAATCACAGTGGTGGTGTTTGTCATTTACTGTGGCATGAATTTTAATGTTTATTTCGAACGGTGTTTTTTTGTTTTGAATACAGAATGGTACGTAATATGTATAAATATTACGTCATAATCAATTTGGAGGGATAGATACTCGTAGTACCTAGTTTTTTAGAAGATAGTGGATAGTTTTCTTAAGCCTTTGATAAACTTTAAAAAATTGGATATTTTTTGAAAATCCCATATTAAGATGCCAAGAAATCGAACGATTTAAATGAACCAAGATTTCAAATGAGATGAAAATAAGTCTAAAGTAAATAATAAATAAGCAAATAGTAAATATAGTTTTATTGTCCTCTCATTTATTAGATATTTGGAAACACTGTGCGCCATTTGCCAATTTACTATCGTCTTCGTGTATATTTCTAATTGTTATATTTGTAATGATATTTTTAATCCTGCAATTATAATAATTTGAGGTTACCCTTTAATTGTATTTATCTATAATACGCTACTAAGAATAAACCGCTTTGCCTTAAAACGCTCGTTAAAAAACAATTTGGCCTTCATTCTGATAGCTTACATTTTCTTAAATACCAACTCTGAAGAAAAGGGAAAATTGTATAACCTCGAATATTTAATAATGTAATTCCAAACTGACAGAATTGTTTCGATGAGACCGTGTCAAACTCGTGACAGACAATTATGTTTAAACGAATTTATGCACCCTTACGTCAAAAGTCAATTAAAATTCTTTTGCCGTTTCAAAATAATAAACCGCAACATGTTTACGTTATTGTGGACATAAAACGCTCACTTCAAATCAAACTGTATTTCCGTCACATTATTTAATCCACTAAATATACAATTTCCATTTTATTTACGTTTGTTATTATCTGCCTTGAAAAATTCTCCGCAACGCACCCTATCATAAATTTGTACCGTCATTTAAAATAATTTCTTTAGTTTCAAAAGCCGAAATAGAAGTTATATTTCACGAGGGCTTTTAGCCGACCAACTAATTTATAGAGATTTGTTGCCTACATATTCACCACAAATGAAAACAGGTATTTAGCTTGATCTTCCGACTAAGATTCAACAACTTAATATGATATAAAGAGTGTTAGGTTTTTTGTAGGAATAATAGTAACTTTACCTTACCTATTAATGTGATTTTTATATAATTCAATTGAATTAAATTTAATATTATTATTAATGTGATGCTTACGAAAGTGTTGTATAAAAATATTTTTTGTTATCCTATCAAGATTTCGATGATCGATAGTAAATGTGACTCAGAAATTATTTTTCGATGCACGAATCATAGATTTTTTCACATGGCAACTATTAACATGTTGACGTGTGAACGTGTCAATGTGTGATCGTGTAAACGTATGAAAGTATTGGCTTGACCAATTAACGTATTAATGAATTAACGCATAAAGGTATTAACGTATTGACGTATTAACGTATAAAATTATTAACTTGTTAACGTATTGACATAATAACGTACCTATTAACATTTTAACGTATTAACTTTATAACATATTAACGTAATAACGTATTAACGTTTTAACGTGTGTAACTTCGTTCTGCGTTCAGAAACTCTTTTTTTTTTGGTACACTAATATAACATAAATATGTTTACCGATTAGGTACTTTCAGTGAACTAAATAAGTTCACTGTTATTATTATTATTTGGTGAAAAAAAAATCTTTGACTTACTACGACGGCCTCCGTGGTCGAGTGGTTAAGAGGCTCAATTACGAACGCAGAGGTCGCGGATTCAAATCCCGATGTGCACAAATACATTTTATTAAATTAGTATGTGTTATTTCATAATTAATTAATGCAAAAAATATATAGTTTATTTGCGGCACGTTTCAGAGTGGTGGATACGAATCCCCCTGGTGAAAAACCACCTTTCAGAATCTAACGTTGCTTGCTTTAGTTGTACTTGGTAACCAGATATGAATAGCCAGGAACTTTCCAACGTTCATCTTCCCCATGCCCTCTCCCTCTCCACTACTTTCAGCCTCACAGCATACCCCGATTTGGGATGCCTTGGCGGTATTCACTATTAAAAAATGACAAAAATGTGGTAAGTAATTAAAAAAAAAATACAAATCATTTCGAAAAATTGTGCTCATTTAAAATAGCTTTCGAAACACGGAGAGAGAAAGGTGGTGGGTATTTCATAAGATGGAAAGAGAAATGGTATTCTGGAGTTGGGACGTAAACAAAAGCCCGAAAAGTAATAAAGGAGGCGCGGACACTGAACACCATTAGTATCTGTCCCCGGGACCTTGTGCTGACTGTACTGGCTGTGCTGACTGTACCTACTGTACTCGTACCTCGGCATACACTCATTTGCATGAGCCCTTAGAGCTGCGCAATAATTCACAGTGCACAAAAAGGACAGACGTGCAGCGTGGACTTAAACTAACTTTCAAATGGATTTAATTACACAATAGGGTTCACCTACATTATTTGAACGGTTGGTTCGGGTATCAATGCGAAGGTTGCCTTATGGCTTGGAGCTGATGGCTCTATACAAGTTATTTACTGCACCAAGGGTTCTCAAACCATGGGTCGCGAACACTGAAGAGATACACCGATAGAAGTGTGATCCATAACGGCTTGAAAGAAAACTGATGTCGACTCCTAGGCTCCAGATATGCCAGTGACATTGATTTTCTTTCAGAAAATAAATTCGATATCTGAAAATGTTTGATCAATTTAACCCGAAGTAAGGAAAACTGACCTTACTTCGGGCAGATAAACAAACCAACAACACATTTTTTTCGTTTTTTTCTCTTCAGTAGTTGCGAAGTATTTTCTGCAACGCCAAATTAGAACAGTAAACCAAAAAAATATAAATTAGAATTAAATTTAAAGCTTAATGATATTATTAAGATTATTGATATTATTTCAATAATTAATATTTAAAAACATATTGACGAAGACACCATTTTCAATACATAGGTAGTGTCATAATTTATTTATTGTTAATTGTAGCACGTCCAAATGTTGGTGATTTTTTTTATCGATACCAGTCTTTGACGGGAGCAACAACGATCCACAGATAAACTTACCACTCCACAGGATGAGGGTTCCTAATCAGTGGTCCAAAGAGTTTTTTTTTCCATTTGCAACAATATCGTATTATTTCATTAGGATTTTAAACGCATTTGACAATAATAACCAAATCTCGAAATCCAACATGGTATGCATGTTTCTCTGACATATTTCACACAAACCGTCTTAAGATTAGAATACCTTTAAAAATGACTACGAAGCATTTTGGTTTTTTAAATTGGAGGTGATTTATAATTTTAAAACTTTATTCTGAAATAGGGTTCGTGACTTCCATCTAACTGGTTATGGGGTCCATATAACAAAAAAAGGTTGCGGACCCTCGCTGTACGCTTGTAATATATTCGATGATTTATATTCTACAAAATCTATTTTCAATTTATTGTGTTCACCCGTTCACGCAATGTTTTTAAATGGTCCAGGACACGAGGCTAATACAAAACTGGGTCACATCTTAAAAAGCTGGGAAGCTGCGATCTACACAGTGACGTAGCGACCGCCCAGAAGCCCTTGTGAATAATTAATATGCAATACTTTGGCATGCGGCGCACTCTTCTACCTTCCTACTGCATCTCAAACTTCAGCTGGAATGAAGCACGATGTACTCCTGCATGAGATAGGACCTAAAGTTGTGAAATTGTTACATTTTTGGATGAAGCCCTTCGGATGTGTCCGGGAAAATGTTATGGCTTTATGGCTTTGAAAATGACAATTATCTTTTATTTATTATCGTTATTTTGTCGAGCTCGTTTGTAATTTTATTAGGTTTTTGCTTCTTGGGGTGATTTCTCAAATAAAAACGGCGTTATGTAAATTAAACATTTATATTCGTTAATCTCGAGTGTACAATGGGATACCCACATTAATGGCCCAGCAGTAAACATTCAAGCAAAGCAAATTAAAAGAGTAGTTATTAGTTAATATTGATGTTTTGTCGGTTTTTCGGAAATGTAATAAAAGGCAACACACATTTAAAAATGACAAATTTAACTTTTCTTTTATTAATTGTGAATTTTATGCTTTCGTGGCTTTAAATATACCATAATTGGTTTCATCGTTTATCTTTTAAAGGAGAAATAGCTGTGACGTTTAGAAATAGCTTACAGGATTAAAAAGACGTTTTAACAGCGTAATTTTAAGACCACGCTGTTCTTTATTGAATTCGGGGATTTAAAGTCTCGCAAATATTAGAAGTTTTATTTATTGACACTGTCACGGGGAATAGGCGGGGACTCGGTTTCGCTACGCCACTGATTTGATATTTTACACAAATGTGCATTGAACATCTACTTGAAATATTGTAGATAATATACTAGATTTTGGCGGTACATGTAGGTATATGTTAACAGTCACAATACCAAAGAAAAAATGTGAAAAATCCATATTTTCATTCCACAATTGTATTACATTAATGGGGAAGAAGTTAGGATACGGACAAACGTTGTGAACAAAATCGAAACATAAACCTCGTTGAAAACTTTAATAATTTGTTTTTCTCACAATTCGAAAACTGATACATTCATTTTTGGAACGCCCCGCCCTACTGGCGATCTGAATTACTCTGAATTTAGTCGTTGTGGGCACTGCAAGTCTATTTCATCGGAGGTCTCGTTTGCAATAAAATATTACTTTTGCTTTTTGGAATAGTGTTCAGAAGTTTTCTAAAGTAATATTTATGAAAGCGAATGTAGAAGGTACGTTTTAAAATGCAGATTTTTTATTTTTATTTCTCGTTTATATATAATTGTATTTTTGACGTTTCTTTACGCGTCAATAAATAAATGATTCTTCAGTTTAATCATTTCGAACACAAGTAAGTGTGTCGAGTAAAAAATATTATAAAAAACATAAGATGTATCTATTCCTCAAACAGTTTTCAAACGAAAAACTTCCGCATGTTCCAGTATTTTTTTTACCGTCATTTTAAAATCATGAAAATCCGAATATTTTTTACGCTAATATTATTGCATAGGTGCACACTTTTTATAAAGTTTGAATAAAAAATTGTAGTTAAATAGTGGTGCTAAATGATTAATAAAAAACAAAAAAAGCTTCATTTTATATTAAATACGCATTTTCACATAGGCAAAAATGGTGTCTTTGTAGCCCTCATCTCCCCTATGAATTATTTTCTCTTTCTTTAATAAATAAAATGGTAAAAATGACTCCCCATTTTTTTAATCATACCTGCAGAAACCCACAGTTATTTTTAATCGAGGACAAATACTCCTGTGTTGATATTATATTTCATACGAAGATTCAGCACTTCAAGTACAATCCACGCGTACTCGGACTATTGGGACTAGACAAACTTTCGGCGGTACATGCAAATGAAGAGTAATGATATTCATGATTAGCACTACATGATAAAGGCTCCGCTGGCTTTCCAAGGCGAGGCTGTGCCGCTTGCCGCGTGCCGTGGGACGGCAATGAGGGGGTGACATCGGGGGGTGACATCAAGGGGTGACATCAAGGGGTGACACCAAGAGGGTGACTAATTAAATTTTATCGGATTATCTCACAATCATTGATCATTTTAACGCCGAAATAAGAGCTCCGTCTATCAAGTTATATTAATAACGACATTTTGAATCAATCACGTTCCAGAGAACGTAGAATGGGGTTGATACACGGATTCAGAGCGTTTTCAAGAAATTAACGTAAAAATTAAAAAAAAAAATATATATATATAATTTAATTTTTACGTTAATTTCCTGAAAACGCTCTGAATCCGTGTATCACATCTACAGCTCGTTTCTTTATTATTTTTTCTTAAAGTTACACAAGTTTTCAACTTTTTTTATTTATTTATTTAAATGATAACATGGCACAAAAAAACTTTTTTTGATATATTATTTCCAAGGAGTTTTAAAAAAACTCATTCCGGGAAGGACAAAATGCAGTAATATTTTTAAAAAGACACACAAATTTTAAAAGAGAGCGCAAAAGTAAAAGGAACAAACGAGTAAATTCAATGAAAATATACTAGTAAGAGTGGAGATTTTAAAATACATTTCTTGGTATATTATTCCAAAGTAGTTAAAAAGAAACTCATACAACTAACTTTATGTTTCTATCTATGTTCAAACAATCTTTTCAAAACGCTGTTGCCTGGGAAACCAAAAACACTACGAACTTATGCATCAGCCCATTACATACATTCTAACACAGGTATAGTTTGTTGTAGTTCGTAGTGCACTTGGTAATAGCTTTGCTATGTTCAGTCGCATGTTTAGTTCCACAGTTGCGATATGCGATGCATGCGGCGAGTTTTGAACCCCGGGCCCGTCGTGGGTATGATGTCCGAAAACCAACTCTCTGCCATTCGAGTTATCAAAATATGATGTTATCTTTGCTGTTATAGAACAAAGTCAAAGATACGATTCAACGTGGAAATATAATATTATTTACCAAAATTTCCTTCAAAAATAAAATAAAATTTGTTTGATATTGTTGCATTCACAAAAAAAAAAACAAAAGTCATATAACACAGCCAAAACCACAAAGTTTGTTTTTCTAGGCAAACAAAAAAATATAACATTTTCACAGAATTTATTTTATTACGCAATCGTATTCCTTTAATAGTAAGTAAAAAGTTTTGATACAAAGTGTTCATATTGTTAAAGGAACCTTCAAACTTTTATTTTCAATGCTAACTTAGATACCTGCATGATTCACTGCATATTTATTTAAATTTGATATTTTTCGGCACACTTTCCAATGTGTATTCACAATATTTAAAAAAAAACATCGTGCGAAATATATTTTATCATTTTAAAGCGACACTAAAAGGCTGAGGGAAAATAAAAATTTACGTAAAAATCGTAAAATTTGCGAAACATGTTTTTATCAAAAATGTTTTGAGGATTTTTTTTTTATTTACGGTCATATTAGCATTTTTTGCAAAAGTTGATTTGAGCCAATTGAAGAAATATCAACAATTCGTGATATTTCGTAATTATTTTCACAGTAAGACTATATATTTATCTATGTAGGTATTTGCGAGTTGTTAGGTCAACATAACACACATTGCAAATGCATTTGCTGTTCAAAACCGTTTCAAAGCGATTCTTCGCTATTTATTTTGCATACAATACCCATAGGTCTTTGTTTAAAATTATAAATGTTTATTTTGGTTAGAAAAGGGTTAAAGATTACAAAAAAACTATAAATGCTTACATAACGTAAACGAAGGACAATAGAAAAAATAGAATAGTTTGTTTTAGTTCGTTTTTGAACGAACCAGAAGACACAGACACTCACTATAGCGTTAGAAATAATTTTGTTGAGGAACAGCATGGATTTAGATCTGCTAAGTCTACCACAACAAATTTACTTTCCTTCACTAATACCATTGTTAACGCTCTGGAAGTTAACTCTCAGGCAGATGTTCTCTACACTGATTTTTCTAAAGCCTTTGATAAAGTTAATCACTCAATTCTTATCGCCAAACTTCATGCTATCGGTATTAGAAATCCTTTATTATCTTTCTTCAAATCTTATTTAAATGATAGACAACAAAGAGTCAAAATTAATAACTTTGAATCTATTAATATTAAAGTAACGTCTGGAGTACCCCAAGGTGCCCATCTAGCTCCTCTCCTTTTTAACATATTTATTAACGACATTGCCAAAGTATTTTCTTCCTCGCGTTTTTGGCTTTTTGCAGATGACAATAAGATCCTTAAAATAATAAAATCTTTTCATGACTGTATTCTTCTCCAAAGTGATATTGATTCATTTAATGAATGGTGTGAAACTAACTGCCTAAAATTAAACATTGATAAATGTAAAATTATGTCATTTCATAGAACTCTTAAACCGATCCTCTTCAATTATAAATTAAATAGTGTCTCCTTATCTACCGTCAGATCTATAAAAGATCTTGGTGTCACTATAGACTATAATCTTTCTTTTCGTGATCACATTAATAATGTAGTTAATAAATCATTAAAACTTCTTGGCTTCATCAATAGAATTGCATGTGACTTTAAGAATATAAAGACTCTAAAAACCCTTTACTGCTCATTAGTTCGCCCTCATTTAGAATATGCTAGTGTAATTTGGTCCCCTTTCTATACCGTTCATATTCATCATATTGAATCCGTACAACATCGCTTCTTACGCGGTATTGCATGGAGATTGGGGCGAGAAAGAGGCGATTATTCATATGATGAAATTGAACAATTATTGAAAATGTCTTCATTAGAAAAGCGCAGGAAAGACTTCGATTTAATTTTCATTTACAAAATTATTAATTGTTTTATTGACTCACCTTCTCTGTTGCAACTTATCCAGTTCAACATTCCTTGCCGTAGACTCAGAAACAATGAATTGCTGTTCCTCAATCATCACAATACTAATTACGGGTATAATTCTCCAATGTCCAGAATGTCAAGACTTGTTAACTCAAGCCATGGTCTTGAAATTTTTGGTAGCAGTCTAAATGATTTTCGTCATTCTTTACGACTCTACCAAAACTTTGACTAAGACCATGGCTTGAATGTTCTCTCTTATGTTTATTTTGCCTTATTTTTGTCATCGCTTCATTTATCTCAATTTATATGCTATTTCTTCTCTGTTACTCTTTTTTATATTTCGTGTTTTATATGTATTTTTGTAATTGGACTTTAGTCCGTTAATTTATAAATAAATAAATAAATAAATAAAATATTGATGAAGCCGCTCCAATGTGTTCATGAATATGGATTTATGCCTTCGAAATCGAAAATTATTATTTTATCCCGACTCTTGTTTTCCAAGTAACTCCGTTTCCAAGTTTTAATCAGAAATTTTCTCAAACTAATATTTCGTGATCGGGGGGCGGGGGCGGGGGCGGGTGTGTGAATATGTAGGAAAGCCAAGGCTCGCGTGGGAGTAGAAACGTGGGAAGAAGGACTGAGGTAAACACGGAGAAGACGAACGTGGTACAAATGGACGAGAAGGGAATTTCCAATATAGAAAGAAAAAACTAAGTCGTGATCGTTAAAATAGAGATTTCGCCACAATAAATCATCTTTGAGGGGGAGTTTTTCAGTTCTTAGGTAATTCTGTCGGCTTTACTACAACTTCTCTTGTTGGGAATCAGTTGGGACTTTCCCGGGAACTAATGTTTGTAGGAAAACTCCTTTGTCAGATCAGATAACTCGTCCGGGTAATTTTGATTATTTTTCAAACTAAATTAATTAAGAAACTTTTCGTTGTATTAAAAAAAAAGATACATGCTTAAAAGCATTAAATAACAGTTAAGCACGTTTTAAATAATAATAATAAAATAATTTAAATAAAAAATAATTTTGTTTTAAGCCACTTTATTTATACACATATAACAATTCGACCGGTTTCGGTTAGACTTAACCTTCATCAGGAACGTATAAGTATAAACCCAAATGATCTTACTCGACTATTTAATGTTTGTTTGAACCAAAATTATTTTAAATTCAATGATGTTATATACCAGCAGAAAGAGGGTTTACCCATGGGAGCTCCAACTAGCCCTCCTTTTGCTGACATTTTTATGGACAACCTAGAAAATAAGATTTTTGAATGCAAATCCCCTTTGCTAAAAAATGTACTTCTGTGGAAACGTTATGTCGATGATATATTTTGCATTTGGACAGGTACAGAGCGTCAGTTAAATACCTTCCTATCACTCCTCAACTCCTTCCATAAACAGATCCAGTTCACATTAGAGATAGGTATAAATTCCAGTTTAAATTTCCTAGACCTTTCTTTATCTATTATTAACAACAAAATTAACTTCAACATTTACCGAAAACCTACATTCACCGACACTATAATCCATAATACCTCAAACCATCCTAGGTCACATAAACACTCCGCTTTTCACAGCATGATTCACCGATTAGTCACCATCCCACTAGGTTTATACTTATACGTTCCTGATGAAGGTTAAGTCTAACCGAAACCGGTCGAATTGTTATATGTGTATAAATAAAGTGGCTTAAAACAAAATTATTTTTTATTTAAATTATAATGTCAAGCTACAACGTGTTTGCTTCCTTCGATAATAATAATAAAGACTTATTAATGTGAAAAACTAGTTTTTTTAACAATAATGAGTTTTTTTAAGATATTTTTATTGTATTAAAAGGGCTTATTTTTATAAATCATAACTATGAAGCAGACAATTTTAATTTCTATCTTAATAAACAATTTGTGTCACTCTAAAACTCTTGAACGGGGAGCTTTGACTCCATTGAATGTGCACACCATTTTTTGTCTAAAATTTCCAGATCATCGCAACAATTTTCAGCCCATAACGTAATTTCCATCGTGAGCAATCGAGATTAAAAATATCAAGTAAAATTGACAAATAAGATTTGTTGAAACTCAGACGAAGTCTTGTAGTAACCATTAGTTGTTAAAAAATACTTATGTTGGTATTAATGACAGTGTAAAATAAAATATTGTTTTTAGTTTTGTCACTAAAGAGATTTTTGGATCTCAATAAATGAAGAATTTGTAAAATAAATGAAAACAAAGGAGATTTTTCGTTTAAAATAAATATATGTTTTTGTTTAAGCCACTCCACACCACCCAATACGGTGGAATAATGAACATCCCCAGACGTTATTGTGGTTATTGCTTTCGGTACTCACTCTCCGAAAACATAATCGCGAAAGTCCATCCGGCGGAATGGGCACATTAATGCTAACTAAGGCATCAAAATATTACAAAGTTGTGTTCAGGGAGGGACCTAGTGGCTCCCTCCGCGGCCGTCTGTACGCATGGAAAACTCGCAACGCGCTAATGAAGGCGCCACTCCGGGATAATTCATAAGGCTTCAGCGGGCAACACTGAACTCTGCCAATTCTGGTAACTCTGGCAACTCGGCACCTACAGCCTACCTACGCTGCGTTCAAACTTCAGGCCGGGGTTGCACAAGTTGAAGCGGGTATCTAAACCAGTCAGTTATTCCGCTGTGTGTAGAACCTGCTCCCCACGTCCACAGGTATGACTGAGTATTGATTCATGGAGGCCGTACCACCTGGTCCGCGTATACCGAACTAGGAAACCACCAATTCATTTTATAGCGGAAAAACTAAACTGGCGGGTATCGCGCGCTGAGTGCTTGCAGCGGAGGCCTAGCCTTCCCCCTTGGAAGGCTGTATGTACCCTTCCGAGTACTGTACCCCGTAGTAACGAGCATTTAGTATTCTCCACATACAGCTTTGTGTTGCATGCGAATGTTTCTCGTACGAGGTGTAAAGGATCCGCGCTAGCCACCACAGGTAGGCCGCAATAATTACACCCAGACAAGGAATAATTACATTTTCCCATGTATTATACATTGCACGCGGAGAAACTCTTTCTGCATTTAAATACTTCACACTGAAATGGAACAGTATATTTAGTAGAAAGGCAGTTTAATTTATTTTATTACACACTTACATAGTGGCAGTAGCAAACACAACAATCAATGAAATGATAATAGTATATTTATTGAAGTTAGTATGGTACTTTCGCTAGGTAAACTATTTCCTAACTAGGAGTTCTGTTTTTGTTCTCAAACTTATTCTAAGGAATTAAATACTGCATGTTGCCCATGGAGTGAATTATGCACCTTGCTCGCAATATTGACAGATATTATGATTGAAATGTAAGCACATTTTCCAAATTCATGGTTAAATGTAAATAAAATTATTTTTAAAATATTGTAACAAAAAAATAAGTCACAGATAAAAAAAAGGTATTAAAATCGACACTTAAATTTTACTCTAATTACGAAACCCGCTTAATTATAATTACTTCTCTAATTTTTATAGAGACATTTTCTAAGTATCACCTCAAGGACACTTTAGATTACTGTCTAAGCGTATTATTGTTTGTGCAAACGCTGTTAAACAGAAGACAAATTATTTAGAATTAAAAAACACAAATATTACATTATTTTCAACACTTCCTGTTCAACAACGTGTGGGGAAATTTTTGTCCCAGATGTTAATCTAATAATTAATTATACTACTTCTTGATGGCGTTTTGCAGAAATGAGGCCTAATATACTCCATTAATATTTTCTTACTTATATTCTTTAATGTATTTATTTTTATCTTAATTATTATTATTTTTATATATATTTTTATTTTATTATTTATTTATTTATTTCTTATGAATTTCTGTTCATTTTTTATTTTGTTTCTATTGTTATTACAATGTATTGATATCAATTATGGAAGGTATTGCATTGCACTACTCCTGCATACCTTCCGGAATAAAACTTTATTATTATTATTATTATTATTATTATTATTAAAAAATACATAACATTTGAATGATGTTCCGAGGTACAGAATGATAATAAAATTATTTCATTCGGTTGAGTACCACCGCAACAAGAATGCTAATCATAATATGTCTAAAAAAATTGCGTTTAAATAATATATATTTTTAAAAATCATAATAATTTAAAAAGGAATATCATTATGTTTGAAATAAGGGTAAAGCTTAATTTAAAACTTTTATTCTCCTGTAATGCTAATTGCAATAATTGTTAAAGTATCTGGTTAAATCCTTATATAAATCCCAACTCGGGCAATTACGCCATTATTAAGTATTTTATAAAAACACCGCGTGGAATTTTAATGCCGCGTATAAGGGTAATGGAATTTTTTTATAGGGCTGCCACATAAATATAAAGTAAATGAAAATATAAGGGATGGGCGAAGGTAAGGCGGGCGCGAAACTTCATCAAGGGGGAATGACCGCGGTATTTCACCGGGAGGTCGATTTCATACCATTCCTGCCAACATTACTTCTAGCCAGTTAAAAGTGTAACCGATGCTTTACTTACTAGTGTGAACTTACTTTACATTATGGCTTTTAAACATATTATCTAATTAATCGACCTTGCGTTAATTATTATACAATCACAATATTAACGTTTTATGATATGAAGTATTGAAAATAAAAGTGCAAATTTATACGCATTCGGCCCAGTTGCCACATTTGACATTGTCATCAAATCGGCCATAAACGCCATGTTTACTTTTTTATGACAACTGCCACTACAAATATTGTAACGGACCATTAGTCGCTGATTTTTGGCCCGTCAAATATTCGGTCAAATATTAAGTTGGGTCGTTTGACCTGCCGTCAGTCGTAACATTTTACCTTACCAAACGTTGACGCGTCGATAATCTGCGGTTATTACTTCAAGCAACTGGGCCCAGGGAAAACACGAGAAAATGGTTATTTCCACGGCCGGTATTCGAACACTGTGATCTTCAGCTAAGCACAGGCGATTGCTTCGATCACTGAACTATTGTGGCGACCATTAAAGGCTGATTCACACCAACGTCCGGTTCCGCTCAGTGCCGATATTGTTCCGCAAGAGAGCTTATTGATATGGTATGAATATCGATCAAGGAGTATGTGCCAAGACAAAGTTGTGTGGCAGTATATCCTTCTACCCACCCTTGTGATATTTAACTACTTAGTTAGTTAAATAATTATTTTGATGTGTAAAAATACTTATATCGCAGATTTTTTTTTATTAAAAACCATTTTTTTATCACTAAATAATAATATTATTTAGTGATAAAAAAATGGTTTAAAAAAAAAAATCTGCCTTGTAAGTATTTTTAAACTTCAAAATAATTATTTAACTAAATAAGTAGTTAAATATCACAAGGGTGGGCAGAAGGATATACTGCCACACAACTTTGTCTTGGCACATACTCCTTGATCGATATTCATAACATATCAATAAGCTCTCTTGCGGAACAATATCGACACTGAGCGGAACCGGACGTTGGTGTGAATCAGCCTTAAACCTTCAGTTTTTTCCAATACCCTGTTGCAGGCGTTCTCCGCTAGAGTTTTCCCCCGTTATTTATATAATATGGACGCTGTACATTAAATCGCAGGTAATTGTTGGAAAATTTTATTCCCGTTCTGTTGTAGAATATCAGCTTTATTTTAGCATTGAAAATATTGTTTTTGTCGTAAAAACATTCGTGAACACTGCGTTTTAATTAATCATTTTTAAAACTAAAAAGCGCAAATAATACATGTTTGATACATTTAAATGAACAACAAAATAAAAAGAACCATTCATTTAAATGTATAGAACTCGTAGTGATATCACTCATTCTATTCTACATTATCCAATTCTGTTTTGATTACTTTTAAATAACATCGTTAATCAGATATATTGATAGGTTAGTAAAAGAAAAACGAAAATATCTTCATTTTATCATTTAAATACTAATTATAATATCTTTCGAACGCAGTAATAAGTCCAATCAAAGTAAAATGGTTATAGAACATTTAAATTTAATCAAAACTAGTTCAGAAAGTTTCAAATTCCGGAAAACATTCATCCAAATAAATATATTTTTTGTAAAAACATATTTTCATCTCTAACAATATAAGTAAATCCTAAATTGTATTACGCAAAATGACAACTAACATAAGTACGCTTTAGACTGTAAAAATATTTTTCCGAAAAATAGATTTCTGACGTTTTTCCCTCTAGCGAAATATTTATTTTGTCGTGTAGTCAAGGCGAATTTAACAAAAAAAAAAATACTCCTAGTGTTCTTTAAATATAAATTAAAACACTTTATTTTGTATTTCATTTTCGTATTTATATTATTTTCACTTCTTTTATTTTTTTTCTTATTGGAAAACTGCTCGTGAAAAATAAGGATATATAAAATTATATTAACAAATATTAGTTTTTTTAATCCACCCATTTCAAATACAGAATAAAAATAATGATAAATTATATGTAGGTACTTTATCGCTTGTCTGAATTTGATGAAATATTATTTTCTAATTTGATAAGATTTTATCGGTTCCAACTTGCAATCGCACTCACAAAGAAAATTATATAATTTATTTCAATAGCACGAAACGAACAATGTGTTGATGCGAACAATATAAATATGAACGTCTTGTCTTAATTTGTGGGATTCAAATGGATATTTGAAAGTTTCATACCTCATGATATAAATAATGTTACAAGCTTAAAAATCGTGTAGCCCTAAAGGTTGACCTAAAATGCCATTCTGAAAAAGGTGTACACATTTCAGGAATGAGGGTTTTGGTGCTTTTAAAAGTAAAGTATGTTTGTTTCATAGCAGATATAAAATAAATAAATGATGTAGATATCGCAGATAATGTTGAATCAAACAAAGTACTCACACAGGTGCATTGTTTGCAAACAGCATAGTTAAAACTTTTTTTTATCTACGTCAGAAAAAAAAATTCAGCTAAATTAAAAAAAAAAACAATTTTGTGAATGAAATAATTTCGGCTGTTTCAGCTTTTTTATAAAAAATAACACACTGTAATAACTTTTTAAAACATAAGTAGGCGTAAGCAAGACAAATAGAAGAAGAAGCGTACACATGTGCACTAATACACCCAATCCCAAGGATGTGTTGTTCGCATCGGCATCAACTCTAATTGCACGAACTATAACATGAATCTTCAAAATGATGTACTCGTACCGGTGATTTTCTTTCAGTAATATTTGTGTTTATTTTCCATCATGTTATGTAAAATATTAATACCGGTTATCGTATTTTTGATCATTAGCTTTAACATAAAATTTCCCAGATTTTTACGGGTATAAATAAAATATCAAAATGAAAACCATGTTTTAGATACATTATAATGACATGCTATTATAAAGGTAGAACCTTAAAAGAAAGTGTTCTAAAATATGAATTTCTTTGAAATCTGATATTTTCAAAATGAACTTAGTGGGTGATAAGAGCTTACATTATTTACAAATCATATTATTTTATTTTTTGGCTTTTTTCTCTTCTTTCTTTTTATTTATGGTACTCAACTACCGCACATGATATGCTTACAGGATTATTGAACCACGGTTTTATTTCATAGTCATTATTAGGAGCCGCGAACGCGGGAAGAATTCCAGAGCCGCTCATTATTAAAGGGAAATCAGTTCAAATATCGTTATTTGATGGGTTAAATTCGTTTCAACCGCCCGGTAGTAGGATCAGATGTGTTGTGTAAACAACCAGAGGCCTGGTCTGAACAATTTCTCAATTTTGTATTATATTTTGATGAAATTAGTTTTCATTACAGAGAATACCTAAATTAACCTTTTTGTGCATACAAATATATCGGCCTTTCCGTCTGGACATTGTGTGATATCAATTGCATGTTTTTATGAAATGGGTTTTGGAAACATACTTCGTTAAACTAATGCGAGCGGTACAGCTCTTTACGCGGTAAAACTATATACGTGCCAGATGGTGGCTACAGTGATGTTGTTACTGTAAACTATGCATACAAACGTTGAGTTTGAATGAAAAGGTTTAAAAATCAATCTTACTAAAACAAACGTACTTTGCATACTCTTCTTTGCCCTTTTTGTGCTAAAATAATTGAATTGATTTGCCAGCTGCGGATTAGCAGCCGGATGCGTTGCAATCTAAGATATTTGCTTACTTTATTTTCAGCGTATTCGATCATGTTATTTTTGTCCTTTTCTATCAAATTGACAATTTATGGAACAAAAACGAGACACGTTATCCGGATGTCTTCTTTGTAAACAATCTTGAAAGAATTCATTTCAGAGTGGAAATTAAAAAAAAATCGTCTATTAATTATTCCCAATTATAAAAAGTTATTCCTTTAACACAATTTGAATAATCTACATTTCTGAAGCACGTTTCTAGCATAAATCATTTAATAAATTAATCAATTGGAAAAGATTTTTGACGGCCTCCGTGGTCGAGTGGTAAGACGCTCGACTATGAACCCAGAGATCGCGGGTTCGAACTCGGCGTGCGCAAATAATTTTTGTTTTGTGACAGTATTGCGCTTGGTCGGTTCAGTCGTGAACTATCGTGCGTCGAGTATGGAGGAAAAATTCTCCATATTTTACATTTTTACTACCTGAAGGGAAAAACTCGTCGAAAGCGACCAAAAAAAAATTTGCTATGTATACGGGGCAGATACTCTTTCGGTTCGTGCTGCACAACAGCGGTTCGAGCGATTTCGTTTCGGTGTAGTGGAGGTGAATGATGCACCACGCTCTGGCCGGTCTGTCGTCGAAAATGTCGTTAAAATTATGGAAAATATCGAGATAGACCGTCATGTTAGCAGTTGTTGCATCGCCCAGAAGCTGAATATCGATCATAAAACCGTTTTGAACAATTTGCGGGAAGCTGGAGAGAAAAAAGCTCGATGTTTGGGTGTCACACGAGCTGACGCAAAAAAAACCACATGGACCCAATTTCCATCTGCGAATCGCTGCTGAATCGCAACCAAATCGACCCATTTCTGAAGCGGAACAATCTAAAGCGATAGCCAACAAAGCGGCCCAGACCGTGGCCAAGCCAGGACTGACGGCCAGGAAGGTGTTGCTGTGTGTTTGGTGGGATTGGCAGGGAATACTCTACTATGAACTGCTCCCCTATAGCCAAATGCTCAATTCTGCCCCCTACTGTGAACAACTCTACCGTTTGAAGCTGGCTATCGAACAGAAGCCGCCAGCATTGGTGAATAGGAGAGGAATCGTGTTTCATCAGGACAACGCCAGGCCGCACACATCTTTGATGACGCGCCAGAAGCTCCGGGAGCTCGGATGAGAAGTTCTTATGCATCCACCCTATAGTCCAGACCTGGCACCAAGTGACTACTACCTGTTCCTGTCTATGGCCAATGCGATTGGGAGTAAAAATTTGGCCTCAATAGAGGCCTATGAAAATTGGCTGTCCGAGTTTTGGCCAATAGGGACAAGGGTTTCTACGAAAGGGGCATTATGAAGTTGGATTCTCGTTGACAACAAGTTATCTAACAGAACAGTGCATATGTGACTTAAATCGGATGATTGTAACACTTTTTATAAAGCATTGAAATAAAGCGAAAAATACGAAATTACTTTTTCCCCAACCTAATACTTACAACAACCAAAAATCCGCGGTAAAATAGCAAAAAAAAAATTCCCTTAAAAAGATCGTTTTCCGCGGGACCGTGAGTTTGTCGTTACGCCACTATTATAAATACTAGATCGAGACCAAGAAGCTACAGCTGCTGTTTGATTTTGATACGACTTGTGAAGTCGTATCAAAATCAAACAGTCATAATTCAACTATAGATTGAATGATTGATTGAGAAAAGAGACATTTGTATCAACGCAGGGCAATTCTAAGCATTTAACAGATTTAGATAGGTATATCTATTTATTCAATATTTTATTTTCAAAATATTTTGTTTTCAACCAACATCTGGGTAATTTTCTTTTGATGAAATTTTCCGATGAATAAAACAATAAAATTACCTCAAATTTATTTTAAATTAATTCAATTTTAGAAAATGAATTCGTTTGTCGGTACTAAAATTGTTCCAAAAATATATAAACGGGTATAAACGAAGCGTTAAGGCGATAATATAGAACTAAGCCGCGTTGTGTTATGTTTCATTTGTTTTGTGAAACAACCCTTATGGGCTCATGTTCTCCGCTCACCTGTTATTGGAAAACCTGAAATTTGACCATTTTATTACATGAAAGGAATTTGTGAAATGTTTTCTAGGGTTAACTTTGTATGTCACATGAAGTGTTTTTTCCCCGTAACCAACAAAGGAACGATTATTATTTTTTTATAGTAGGATTACCCACCCTTCACAGGATTGTGACATTGAACCCACTAATAGAATAAAGTTTCGAGGGGAATGGATCCAAAATGAAGTGAACTAATCACTACACGAGGCAGTAAAGTAATATTGAATCACGCCGCGTTGAATAAACAAATAAGACGTCGTTAAACCTTTTGAATAATTTAATTACACGTTAGTTATAGTCGTAAAAAGTCCTCCTGCGAAAATGCTGACTTGATGTTATGAAAAGGCCAAACACGTGCCCGTACATTTCGTTGGAAATGCGGGATTACTATCCAGAGTAGCTTCTTGAGTCTGTGGAGGAAAAATACGGGATGTAATTGAAATATTAGAGTAGGAACATCCAATTTGTATAGACGGCGCTTATTGGTGGACCTTTTACTTCGGGATGCGACGTTGACTTGTTTTATTTCTACAAAATAATTTCGTCAGCATAATGAAATACTAAAGTACTAGTAATGTAATAAAAGTAAGTAGTAATGTTGATACAATAAAATGATCTAACCTCAATAACCTAATATATGGAACTGTCATGGTCCTCATGTTACTAACACAAATTGAATGACCATCAGTTAGAGTTAAACAGAATGACGTTAGCCTGTTAGTCACTGTTAGTAAATGGGGTTGGAAAAGGGTTTGTAGGTGGTGCTTGGGCAAACGTGAGCTCGGTTCCCGGAAACGATATAAAAGGAAGATTAAAAATGCCCAGAAAAGCTTTTATCAAGACATTCTTCTTGCACTGAACTTGTCTCTGAGGTTGCAAACCACCCGATGCTGTATAGTAACAATATTATCTTACGCATCCGGGACGGACATTGAAAGTAAGTGGAGTAAACTGTGTCGAAGAATTGTAAATATATAAAGAAGAGCACGGGTCATAAACGAGCAGGAGCTCAAAATAACATATATCATGATCTGAAAAACAAGTTCTATTCTCCTGAAAGGATACGTGAGAGGCCGGGAGATGGCGGATGTAGAAGATTTTCATAGCTGAAGCTGAAGACTATTCGCCAATGGACGGCTCTTTTCGGTGGTCGCTAACACAATTTAAAGAAAAACAAAGTTTATTCCACAAACTATCAACAAGTGATGTCACGTACAGACAAGATTAAAAAAAAACAAGTATCGGGCGATTAATGTTAAAAAAACGTATTGGACATGATACATTATTTTTAATAAGATTTAGGAAAATTTTAAAGTACCTGTGTCACTCAGCAAATAAAGCATCCATGCACAGATGGAAGGCGGTGAATATTCGTGTTAGTTGAATAATCTGAATCCAATCACACAAATATTTTTAATTCGGGTAACAGCGATAAGTAGCCCTGCAGGAGGAAGTTTTTGGTTTTGGATCTGCTAACTAAATGCAGTCAAATTGATCTAAATTTATACATATATGCTTTACATATTAATATTTTTGTGCAATTGATCCTTTCTTCGAGTTCTTTGATTACGGGATACTAGTACTTGGACTATGTCATTGCCTTCGTACTAATATTAACAACTTAGAGTATAGTATAATATATTTCCTCTAAAATAACAATCTATTCCTTTTACGCATCTTTGTTAATCACCAGATAAATGATTGAATTAGATCGGGATTTTAGTTCTTTGGAATAGTTCTCGTACCAATAAAACTGATGCATTCGCAGTGGGCAATATGCGTAGTGGAGATTCCGGAATACCATCAAAAGGATATAATTTAAGCACGTTTTTGTGTTACCCCATTTGTATCCTTTATGCGTGGAAATTCAAATTGCCTGTCATGTAGTATTGTAGTATTAAGAGGGATGGCTGGGAAAGGCTGCTAACCGCTGAGCGCACATGCCCCTTCATACGTGTTTGTATTGTCATTGTTAATAGTAAAAAAATCTCAAAAAATCAATAAAGTTTGTCAATCTTTTAGGTTGTAGCCAAATTCAAAATATCACTTTATTTTACGATTTAAAATTTTGTCGTCGATAATAAATTGAAACTCTGGATTGGAGAAAAACAGATTGTTTTTTTGTCTTGAATTTGATGGAAACTTCGACGGTGCAATTTGACTTTTGTTTTCATTTTTACATTGGAAGCCTATGTCATATTTAAGATGCTGTGTAGGGGGGAGTAATTAAGGAAATGATGGGGTCAATCTGAATCTTGAAGATCCCATTGTGTAGGAGAGAAGAAACAGAAAAGTCGGAAAGTTATCCCACTGTCGAGATTTTGAGTGTTGAGTAGGAGAGCAAGTAGTCAAAACAACCCATTTACTTGCGGTAAATGATAACTGTATGCTGAGCACGGGTTTATCGTGTACCGACGATACTAGTTCATTGGAGCACCATCGATTAAAATATCTATAAAAATAACAATCACAGCATTCGCATCCGAATCCTGCTGACGCAAATGAAGAGAATATGAGAAACGTGCAGATTGGCCGATGTTTTCTCCAAGCAAACTATTGCAATTTAAATCTATGTCCCATTGAAATAATCTTTCAAACAGACCGCCATAAGGCCATAATAAATATGGGGATTATTCAACGCTACTGGAATATAAAGAGGAATTTGTATTTTTTTGCGGCAATGGTTATGCTTCAAATTTTAAACAATTGTATCATTATGTGCAAAGTAAATATTTTAATTTTGTGTTTGAATTATTATACAGTTGGTACCAAAATCTTTCCAACTTTGGGTTGCTTTAAATTTAGTGAAAGGAAAGGTCAGTATGTCATAAATAGGTTGCATAAACTATATAATAGTTTAGTTAAAGCTGGTAACTCAATTGGAAAGGTTTTGTAAACTTTTATTTAAACCAAATTCGAGTTTGACAACAAGAAGTAACCAAATAATAACTTCAGTTTTACTTGGACTAAAATATAATTGTATGGAGTTTAATGACAACACGTTTAATTATATAGCGTAATTTCCGTATTTATGATGTAAAAGGTGAAAAAAACTTCTCAGACAAATTTGAACTCATAAACCAAATAAACGGTTTTTAAGAAAGAAATAAGCGTTTCTGTAATAGTTTTATTGAATAGGGTCCACATTCTTGGAAAACTAATCCAACGAACGTAAATCACAATTTTGTTCAAATAAAAATAAAACTGTACAGTAACATAATACATGGGAAGCGCCGTAATTCTATTTAACATATTATCCAACGACAAGTACACAGTAATATCACGTACATTGTATCTACATACATTTACGGGATGCAACTGGATGTACCCGACAGACTTTAATCAGCAATTCCAGAGCTCATTTATACTAGAACATGTTGATGTCATTTAGGCTGCCAGTCTCCAGTGACATTTTTTAAATATTCAAAACAAAAACAAAAAACGTCGACATGTCCTCACTGCCCCTTGTGACTTTCACAGACAAGGGCGGTACCGCGAAATTAAAAAAAAAAAAAAAATTCATTCCAAACAGGAATCCTATTTACAAAAGTATTTTTTTGTTTGTTTCAAATTTGTCAAAATTTGTAACATGGTCGTGGCATTAGAATAGTCAAATTTTAATTTATAGCCTACATCTAGTGGGTAGGTACCGGCCCATTCCCATAGGTGAGTATGTGCATAGACAACCAGTAGTTAGGTTATAGTCGACTTCGCAAATAAACAGATTTCGCATTCAGCTAGCGGAATAGTGTTTACTATAAAGGATCGGTTACGCAATGGAGTTTTACGGTATCACCCTAAAACACGGTGAATATGGCAATATGTAGATGAAATGTTTTTTCATATTGAAAAAAAAAATTACCCGAGATCAAAATCACATTTAAAATTTTCACTTCATATTTGAAGTTTCCTGAGGAAATTCCCAATTCATGAGGAAACACTTGTTAAAGTCTGTATTACCAGTACCATGACATCCGTATAATATACGATCCGCAAATAAGGCACATAATATATGTGTGTGTGTGAGAGAGAGAGAGAGAAAGAGATTCGTATGACGGTGATTGCCGTGACTTCACAGAAAATAAAAAGCTTCATTTCTTATTTGTAGAAGATTGAGAATGACTGGGAGTTTCCAGGCCAAATTGAAAGAAAAACAGTTAACGAGAGTGAATGAAAATTTGAATACAATCCAGCGAAATAGGTCACGACGAAGTTTGTTTATTTTTTATACCACACCGATTAGCGCTCACGTTGACATAATCTTAATTAAAAAACAAGATTTTTTTGTGTATGAAGCAGTAAAATTCTCGAACGGGTATGTCTGACGTCATGAAATTTGTATTTACCGTTTAGGTTTCTATCACATTTTAATGGAGCTCCATAGTGTCCAAAATATGCCAAGCCATAATGTTGGTTCCATATTTTCCAATTGTTGAATAAGAAAAAAGTGTTAAAATCTAGGCTTCATCTTTCGTAGCATCATAACTCGCAACGTCATTTCCACCGTGAGCTGTTAATCTTGAAAATATCCATGTACTATCAAAAAGTAATAAAATATGCCATATTGTTAGATTTATATTTTTTCAGGTGCTGAATAAGACAAAATAATGTTTGAACTCGAGGGAAGCCAGTTAGGAGCTACTAGCGCTATGTAAAATTGAAATAATAGCAGTTTTCTATACAACCCTAGAACTATTGACCGACCTAAACCAAATTTAGAGTAAACATTTACATTCGTTGGAAAGGAATAAAATACACTTGCCCCCAGCCCCCGGCTACCCCCACCTCCCCCCATATACAAATGTTTGCTGTATTGAATCCCATCCGTTCCAAATCTTGCTCAGCTGCACTCAGTTCCCCGTAAATCTTGCTCTCATCCTGACTGGAACCGTTTTTGGATACCTACATCGTTTCCTTATAGGGTCCGCAGAAAAGCAAAGGCCTAAAGTATAGGTTTTCCAGCATTTAAAAACATTCCTTGTTATTTGTGGAACCTTTTGGGTGTTTTCTAGAACGATTGAGTTTTTTCTATTTTAGTATTTATTCGGAATCACTACAATTTAAATGCGAGTAAATTACAGGTATTCCTCTTGTAAATAATTAGAAAGAATATACTATAAGCCGAAAACACTGAGTTTTAAGGTTGGACCGTGAAATTTCACGATATTCTAAGAAAAAAAAACATTTCTAACAAAGCAATTCTACTTTCCAAAAGAAAGGAAATAATTTGTTTGAGAGTGATCGAAAACTTGTGAAATATGACCGTTTGTATTCTGACATCGTCGGGTGGTATCTACGATTGGGAAAAAGAAACAGAGGTCGAACACAGGAGGGATAGGCTGACGATCTATAGTTCTAAAGAGAACTGCCGGCTTGGGATAATTGAGAGTCTCTAAGGATCGGAAAAACTAGAAGCATTTGAGGGAGACCTATGTTCAAAGCTGAACGCCTGAAGACTGAAGAATAATTGTTACAATACTGTTACAAGTAGATCGTTCACAGCTTTTCATTAATTTACAAACTAACTAATTATCTCGATGTTTCCTCGTAGGCAGAGAAGGTGCACCGCCACAAAATTCTGTCTTGGCACACACTCCTCGCTTCTTTTATATCCATATATGCTCTTCTGTTGTTCCAACTTCTTGACTCAATTATTTGATTCAATTAATCGTGCCATCCCCGGTCGTCTCCGACTGTTGTCTGTCGTTCAATTTTGCGTCATATGATATCTATATATATATGTTTGAATTGCCATGTTTTGTCCGGATTTTTTGTCCACAAACGTTTATTTTTTAAGGTTTGTTATTCTCAAGTTAGTTTCGATAAAAAAGGTTTTAAGTAAGTAATAACCTTTTCGTCTATGAAAATACCAAATAGATAACATCATTGATACCCACATATATTTATCTTATCTACAAAATAAACAAATACGTCGAAGGGAAACGTAAACATCCAGAACGTATACGGGACGTGGAAAGGCTAAGCTCGAGGATAACTTGGTATTTACATAATACCTCCATCGGGCGGTTCAGTCAAATGGAAAAGCACTCTGCCTTTCTTCCTGATCGGCCAAATGAGCAATTAATTATTATCCTATCAATTATATCTCACGAACAAGTAGTTAGCCGTCTTGTACAGCTTGAAAGGGTTCTTCGTTTTAATGATTAATCAAATTAACAGACTCTCGTATTAAGGTACGGTTTTCAGAATAGATTTACATAACAACTAAGCCTCGAGTACACAAAGCGAATTCCTCTGGGTCGCACTGTACTAGAAAGGGTAGCGGTAATGTCTTCAGCATATTTAATTTATAATTTATAATCAACGTACGGTTAACATAGATTATAGCGTCTATGGTCTGGTGTTTATTGGAATGACGTGAGGGAAATTGTTAGAAAAACGAATTATGGAAAAAAAAACCTACGTTAGCGGCGTTGGGTCGGGAGGCTTTGCTTCCGATTCCGTCGTACAAAAACATTATCATAATATAATGGCAAAACGATGAATAAACTTACAACATCCGTTTTCTGTACCAGCAAAACTCTCTGACGTTAGCTAATTTAATGACGCCATGAAATTTGTTCAGTTTAAAGTTTTTGTGTTCAATTTGTAGAACTCCATTTATTTTTTTTGATATAATTCGATTGAATAAGATTTGATACTATTTTTATTTAGTTTTGCTAATTTTAGTTTTTGTTTTTAGTGAAAGCTGTTTCGGCGTTTAAGGCCATTATCAAAACTGCCGAAACAGCTTTCACTAAAAACAAAAACTTAAACTAGCAGAACTAACTAAATAATAATAATATCAAATTTAATTCAATTGAATTATATTATAAAGTACAGTTTTTTTGTCTGATGTTTATGTTTAGGTCGATTCTATAGTTTTCAGCTCGCTACGTCATTTCTACCATGACCTATGAAATCCATTTAACTATCACCCAATAAGATAAGATGATATATTTTAAAGTGAAAAACTTTAAGGGAATAAAGGCTGATTCACACCAACGTCCGGGTTGGCTCAGTGCCGATATTGTTCCGCAAGAGAGCTTATTGATATGGTATGAATATCGATCAAGGAGTATGTGCCAAAACAAAGTTGTATGGCAGTATATCCTCCTGCCCACCCTTGTGATATTAAACTACTTATTTAGTTAAGTAATTATTTTGAAGTGTAAAAATACTTACAACGCAGTTTTTTTTTTAAACCATTTTTTTATCACTAAATAATATTTTTAAAAATTAATAATTAATTATAATATTATTTAGTGATAAAAAAATGGTTTTTGATAAAAAAAAATTTGCGATGTTAGTATTTTTACAATTCAAAATAATTATTTAACTAACTAAGTAGTTAAATATCATAAGGGTGGGCAGAAGGATATACTGCCACACAACTTTGGCACATACCCCTTGATCGATATTCATACCATATCAATAAGCTCTCTTGCGGAACAATATCGGCACTGAGCGGAACCGGACGTTAGTGTGAATCAGCCTTAAAACGCTTTTATATCGTGTAAGAATGCAGTAACTTTAGTCGTTTTTTTATAGTTCTTACTTAAGGACTAGATCTGAATAGCGAACTATGCCCCCAACCTTCCCCTTACGCTTTTCCACCTCCATTTACTTCAGCCTTACACCACCTAAGAGCGCACACATTGACATACCGAGGTTCACAATTTAATTCCTTAACTCTGATCAATCCCGTTCTTTGTTTATTCTAAAAGCTGTTAAATCGATTCGTCGCAGTTATTTACGTGACTACCTGCCTTATAATGAACATATTACGGAGGAAACCTGTTGAATTCGGTGACATCCATGAAACATGATTTACAAGTCCCATTCTCCCATCGATTTCTTTGGGATGTACGTTTCTGCGACAAAAAGTCAGAGCTTGTTATATCAATAACCTATAGCCCGATCCCGGAATACTGAAAAATGAAAATATACGCATTCAACTCTACTTTTTCCGACATCAATACTTTAATATAATTTACAGCATAATAACACGCACATTTTCTGGATTTTTTTTTTGTGAATATCACACAAGAGTTCTAACTTCCTGGAGAAAGGAGGGCTACGACATCGTCAATTAGAGGTATGTTTTTGGGCTAAAAAGAGTGGGGGGGTAGATGGGTACTATTTGATTATTCAGATCTAAAAGTTACTAAGCACGGCCAAAGGCATTTCAAGCAACTTTTTCAGATTCAGATTTGTCATTGATCCAGATCAGATTTATTTGTGCACGCCGGGCTTCGAACCCGCGACTACTGGATCCGGAGTCGAGGATCTTAACCGCTCGGCCACGGAGGTCGTCAATGTGAGATAGAAAAACAATACGAAACGTATATAAACGGTCGGTAGCTGAGTGGACAAACGCGTCAGATTCCCACCCGTCGTGCGTTCAATTCCTCTGCTGGCTAAGTGCTCCATCATTGCACAAGCAACATCTTCCACTTCTTATGATGGAAGTATGAGTTTTTCAAATATTGGCAGGTTTTTTGTAACCCGAGAATGTTAGTCTTTCTTTTAAAAAAATAATTAAAAAATGCAAATATATTTTTAATTATTTGCCGATTAAATGCGTTAAGCAAGAACAGATTGTAGTTCGGTTGACATTTTACGGTAGAAATATTTGATTTTATGTGGCTTTATTCACTCCGCCAACCCCTGCGGTAGTATGGCGTAAAATATTAAGTTAATATTATGTAAATTTTCTTTGATTAGTGCCATTAAACTGTATAAGTGATGTAGTAAACGTTATCATAGGCATCCCCCTTTTAGCTAGGCAACCTCAAATGACCTAGCGTGGCTGGGGGAAATTAATAAGGAGGTCGAGAGAATACCATTTACTAATGCCGTCGGTAGGAATAAGCTTATATATAAATATATCAATTTTATCTTGACATAACTACATTTAAATATACATATTTACTTCTCTGGTTAAATTAATTCTTTTAAATATTAAATATTAATGGAAAAATTAATGAATTTTCATGATAAAGAAAAATATGTCTCGTAATGTCTCGGCAGTGACCAGTGGCGGCTCGTGAGTTTATAATGTGCTAGGGTGCTAAGATAGAAAAATACGACATTGTTAGTGTTGTTGTAGCCGAAAATATATTTTTTTGTTTTTCAAGAAAAAAAAATCTGTACGAAGATTTTCAGGATTTTTCAGTTTTGGTGGTGCACTGCACGGATTTCTGAAAAATCTTCACACAACAAAAAAAAAATGAAAAAAAAAAATTGTTTTCGATTACAACAACATTAATAATGACGTTTTTTATAATTTCACCACTCTAGCACACTAAAAAGTCACGAGCCGCCACTGGTTGTGACCATTTTCTTTTTTTTCTGGCTTTTTCTGTTTCATATTTGTGTTTCAGATTATTGATATTATTTAAATATTTAAAAAAAACATAGGCATTAATGCTTTAAAGTTATTTCCAATTTAAAAACATATCTCTCTTATCAAAAATACACTCTTTAACGTTGAACTCTAAGATGCCAACGTAATTCCCATCATGAGATATAGAGATTTTAAAAAGATGAGACGCCATATTGTTTGTTTCATACTTTTCATTTGTTCAACGAGAAAAACAATTCGTAAAAAAGGGTTGAAACTTAACTTGACACACTTATCTTTGCAGGCGGTCAAAGGAGAAACTAATGAATGATCTATTTTTAAATTCATAGATTTTCCCACGAAATCTACACTGGCAACGCCACCAACTGCAAAGTTAAGTGTGTCGATCTTGAATTTCTATATTATTCTTAAAACTAGGAAGCTCATAGTACATATTTTTTCCAATTTAAAAAAAAATGACTCACTTGTTAAAAAAATGGCACTCTTGTATTCACGGCGTCCTTTTTAAAAATTCAAATCTTGCAACGTGCCCCCCCTCCCGCGGAGTGGCGACCAATCATCACAACGCGAGCCTCTTCCTACACGGACCGTCAGAACGCAGAAGGAAGGGTCCTGTCTCCGGAACGGTCAGAAACATACTGACGGCGGAGCTGCTCCGAGGGAAGGCCGAGGGTGGAAAACTCGGCAGGACTGATACGGGAAACTAAACTAATGGGATACATATTTTACAACAAACAAGTAAAATACAACAACTTTGTAAAAAAGCCCAATCATTAACACATTGTTTATTTTGTTGTGATACATTTGGAACGTTATTTTTTTGTGTTCCAATTTCACGTCGAACAACGTAGACTAGGTCTGCGGTTTTCCGTTAATTTCTTTGCGAAGAAAATTGGACCCAGTCAAAAGACACTAAGCAAAAAAGTGGTTTTTATTCAAAATACATGTTTAGATATTATCACACATTGTGTGGTAGTTTTGATAGTGGGTTGTGTTTTCGCTGCGGTTTTGTGTTTGCAGTCACATACGGTATTGTTCGAGAGATGACACGGCTAGCCGCTCGCCCTGTGGGTAGGGTAGCGGAAGGCAGTAGCCATGGAGACCGGTCAACAACACAGGCCATGACTCGCTCCCCGAGGGTTTACTGATGTTTGTTGCGGCGCACCTCTCCTAATACCTCCCAGCTCCAGCTCCCAGCTCCAGCTCCCAGCTCCAGCTCCCAGCTCCCAGCAGTAGCTAACTTTTATACACACATCCTGGGCTGGAGGCAGCTCCGGTCAAGGGAGGTAAAAGCTTTTTGTTTGCGAAACATTAGTTGGCACTTTCAATGTTACCGCAAACAATAATGTAGGATATATTTCAAATTAAACACATTCCATTTAACCGCTAGGGCCCTTCCCAGCTATGAACATAGTCTAAAAGCATTTTAAAATATACGAAGACTTTTTTCCCGTTATTTTTTTATTTTTTTACTATGAAAGTGTCCTAAAATTGGGCAATGAATCCCAAATTTTCAACTTGGAAAATTTCTGCGTATAATATTTGGAAATTTTTCAACAAATTTTGAAAAACCCATCGACCGAGGAAAAAACTCAACATTTTCTCATAAATCTTTTTGAAAGAGTTCCTGTCGCATGCTTGAAATGTTAAAATCATCCCTCGTATAATATCTAACCTTTAATGAAACCGCAACCTTTAAAAAACAAAATTAGGTGGTTGCCAGCCATGTTTACGAATGACATCATTTTTATAGCGTCGTTAAAATGGAATCGCTCATTACTATTTAAGTAAAGTGGAAATTCATCGATTGCGCGTTGTTCTTTTTTATGGAAATGAATAATATACGAGTATTTATAAAATGAAGGCTCGGGGTCAACGAACAGAAATAAAACTTTAGGTTTAGACTTACACGCAGTGTCGGATAGACATCGATTTACTTTATGCGTCAAAGAGAGACTTACTGCCGGAGCCAGGGATCTATGGCGTGTATTGGAAAAGGATTTGATGGAGAATGGGAAGGCGAGGAAGAAACTATCCATTTAGAAATATTAAAAAAAAAACATATCAGAACCCATTTCTGGTTGTATTTTACTGAGCGATTTTCCTTAATTTTTGATCGAATTACAGATTGTTTACTTTTTTGTACGAAAAATTAGAGACAATTTGTTACGAAATTTGCACCTCATAGAGTTTTGATCTTGATTAACATCTGAAATCAGATCAATATAAATAATTTTTTACCGAGGCTGTGTACATGAAGCACTTATTTGTACGAATTACCTGTTAAAACAACAAAGCGCGAAATATTGTTAATACGCCTACAATTTTTACAGCTTGTCAAACAGTCATAAAAATAAATTAAAAACAAACACCGGGGGAACAGTTCCTTCGAACACTCTAGGACGAAGAATGCCCGTGTGAGTAGGTACTGCAGAATTAATTGTTTGAAAGATTCCTCTGAATGTTCCGAATGCACTCAAAGTAATTAGTAAATTCAAACTAGCTCTGCTACCCAAACATTCCTAGGATTTAGAATCTTGCATATATATTCATGTCATATTCTCTCTTATTTAAAAAAAAAGTAAAATGGAATCGATATTTTCTGAGACAAATTTTTCTTAAACTTTTATTCTCACAATTTTTTTTTTTTTGCATAGTCAGAGCGAGACTCGACATGCCCAAAATTTTCTCCGTGTGTTCTCTAAATCAACACCATTTTTCAAAATCTTTTTTCTAATTGCAGAATTGAAATATGTGGAACAACCGCACTACCGAATAGTCATATTTTTTAAAACAGTTTAATGAATAATTGAAATGTCTATATCTCACAATGGAAATGACGTTGCAAGTTGAAAATAGTTAAAATAAAACAAGAAATCTTTGCAAATTTCTTGTTGCTAGAGTTCACCATTCGAAAGCTTTAAAGCTTCAGATTCCGACGAACAAACTGATTTTATGATATTTGGTTATGATTTATTTGTTGCATGGAGATGCCTCGACATGTTACAGTAGCATGCAGCAGAATCGCAGTAGCGTGCAGCTCCCCGATTGGATGTTTCTTTGATTGCATATTCTTCATTTTTGAACACCTACCGTCTTACTTATTAGATTTTTAGCGTTGTTTTAGTTTTACTCATACACCGCCGTTATAAGGCAACTTTTTCGCCATTCTGACTTTACACCACGCGTAACATTTACACCTCGTTTATAAGTTAGGGGGTATCTCCAACCCGAACCGGGAAAACTTCCCCTATACCCGGCATTAAAAAACCCTTTTTGATGCATAGGATGCATGCCTCCCTCTTTTTATACCGACAAGCCAATAGGGAATAGATACTACGCCAGAATAACAAAAGGGGGATATATTTGTGCTATTTTTAACGTCCATAGAACGTGATACGCGTGTCACGTGAACGTGAACTAGAATGAATATGACAAATTCGATTTTTAAATTTAATTAAACTTAATTCTAATTGAACGCCTTTATTTTAAAGCTAAATAGAAGTATGACTTGCCAAGAAAAAATATTGGTTGCTTCAATCCACCCATATCAAATACAAAATATTGTCTGTTAAAATACACCATAGGTAGGATTTTTATTAGGTATGTAAGGATTTGAAAAGTTTTTTTTTTATTTGATAATTTTCTGAACACATCCATCAGTTCTGAATTTGAAAAGTATACAGTCGTACGTATGTAGAAAGAAAATGATTTATAGATAATGGTTTGTAGCTCCGGTGAAAAAAACATGTTTAATAAAATTAATACGTGGAAAAACATATTTTTCAAAATTGACATTTGGAGCCACACAAAGATTTTGCCCCGGAGGTTGAAATAATGACACAAACTGAAAACAGTTATTGTTAATGATAAGATATAATAATAATAAATGTTCCTAGGGTGATTTTTTCACGAAAACGGCGCTACATAAAATATCAAATTTGTATAATATATTCGGCTCATATATTTCGGCTCATTATCAGTTGCCATGTGGTTACGCATACGCGGGATACTAGTGTTAAAACCCATTAAAATAAAAAAAAGGGAAAAGCTGCAATTGTTTGTTAGTCTATTTTTCCTCTAAAAATCTTGTGGAATACATCGCTAATCACGAGACGCCACTGCTCGTATCGTTCGTACGAGCAGCATTCTAAACTGATATAACGACAACCACCTTCCAACTTTAAGGGGACTCGTAAACGCTATTAAGTTCAGTGAAGTTTGCCGCAATTCACTCTGCTAGCAGCTAGCCTATTAGGACGTGCTTATGAGCTGCGATATCAAATTTATTTCATTTTGGAAAAGATTAATTTCCTAAAAAAATGTAATTGAAATTGAAAATGAAATGTGGGTTGTTGGAGTGAATATAAATTTAAACGATTTTGTGGCACGTCCCAAACTAATTACTACCTGATGCTTGATTTGAACGTAGAAAGTCTCCTTTGCTGAATGTTAAGAATGTTTAAATCACAAATAAATTTACAACATGAATTTAAAGCGATAGGTCAGAGATTTAATGTGTTAAATATTTAATGTAATTACAATTTACCCACGTAATTAATTTGTTGTTGATTTCAAGGAACTGTACCTTTCCTAAGATTTTTTAAAAATATAAATAAACAAGCATTAAAATATTAGATTACTTTTTTATTCACTTTTTATTTTTAATCGAAATATGCTGTTAGGTTGGTACCTAAATACTTTAAAATTTTGATAAATACATTTAATTATAGAAAAATATCTTCAAATAGTGATATTTTTAGTATTTTCACGAATATCCAGAACAAAATATTTTTGATTTTATTTTTTAAGCAGATACATTTAAATATTAATAAAATTTTCTTTGAATTCCAACCTTTTTTCTGAAAAAACTGATAACCATCTGAGGCCTGGGTACTTTAATTAATATTTAAAAAAAAAAATACCAGCTAAAAGCATTTTTTTTTTCATAAAATAATCCAGTTTTCATAGTATTCTTAACTTTCCCTGACGTCATCGACTATTTGCGTGCAATGAGGGACCACATTACACACCTGTAACTTACGTGTCTGTTGATTCTTCATCTTTCATTCATTTCCCCCATCCCTAAGGCCCCCTAGGACCTCTGCTCTATTGGATACGTGAGGTACTCTCAGTCGAACATCTTCATCAATTATTCAGAGCAGAATTACTTGAAAGCCAGTGTACGTGTCACATACGTTATACACTAGTGTACCAGACTATTTATCACTTCTATTTACTTATGGAAACAAAATTAATAATTACGCGTTGGGTTGCATTGATTGGTCATTCTAAGAACTGAAATGGAATTGATACAATGTATTCGTGCTGAATGTATTTTCTACCTTTTAATTTATTTATAAAGGATCCAAGAAATCTGTTTAGCTATTTATGCGATAAGCCTCATTCGCTAGAGGTGAGTTTGAACGCGACAAAATATTTTTCCTTCCTCAATTTGTATAGAAACGTACAAATAGACGTTTAAGTCCATCGATGTTTCTGAGATGTTTTTGCGTATGTCGTTATTAAAAAAACTCTAGATGCCGAAGTTTGCTGCTGAAGGACTATGTCGTTTCCATTTATCGGTTAATATATTTTTAAAATTAATTATGTTTGAAAGGAGATTATTAAATAAATTTGATCATCTTAGCATCTGCGAAAAAATCCACGACAGGAAAGCTTCCAATACATTGCCTTTCTTGTCAAAAAGGCACCAAGCTCTCGTCGATGAGAATGGCCGAGCGCTAACTCGTATGCCATAAAATTCTCGCCGCCAAAGTTTTAACAGTATCAGATGGGAGTGCTCTATATTAAAACATTATTTTTCATTAATAGAGATGACAAAAATTAACTGAAAGTAGAACAATAATGTAAAAAAGGTAAATTGAATGCTACAGCTAGATAATGGACTCCTCGTGTTTGGTTAAACCATTCAGAATCGTCCAGAGAACAATTAATTAATTATTGATCCTTGTTTAAATTTCCCTTTGTATTCTTAAATTCGTTCAAATTGGAGTTCACACACATACTATGTGTCGTCTTTATATGCGCTTCAAAACGACCCTTTTTAATGTTTCATTGGCCAAACAGTGTTCGCACAACAGATAGAATGCTAAACGAACATCACGAATAGCTGGTATGAAACCAAAATTCAAATAATCATTTGAATACCAACGAATTTTTGCTTTCACTCTTTGGCGATTAAAAAACGAATTGAATCGCTAACTTTCAGGATAAAGTCTCAAATGTACTGTCAATGATATAACGAAAACAAACAAAATCATTAATGCCGGTAGTACAGTACCCTCTATGAACATTCATATGAAACCGCAAATCAAGACCACTCCTACGTTAAAGGCAGACATTGTAACGCCATCTATGGAGACAAGTACAAAACCAAATCGCCCACTTTCGACCGAAAATATGTGATTTCCTTTCTTAAGCGAAATGGCATTGATTCAGTCAGGATACGATAAACTAGTGATGCGAATATTTGTAAAAAAAATCGGTTGTGAGAAAATACATTTCCCGATCGCCGACAACACCGAAAATGCCGACATCATCGGCAACGCCGACAATGCTGACAAACCTTTTTTTTATGGATTATAGGCCACTAAAAATAGCTTCATCAATTTGTCGAACGGAGCACTACATAAATGAATAATGTAGTTGTAATGATGTCGTAGTTTTACAGGAAACCTTGTTGTTACCCACAGACTAAGGATATCTGTCATCAATAGATCCAGAATTTCACAGCCATGGAATATCCGCAGTGAATCTCTCTGACGCCCCACTAATTGGCCGCCCCTACGGCGGGGTTGCAATTTTATGGCACCATACAACTAAAACCGTTCTCTCCTACAATAAAACCTCCAGATGCCATACGATGTCAGAATATTAACTCTAACAACCACGATCACAAACGCGATCTGGATACTCTCTACAGGAATCTGGTCAATACATTAAGAAACCCTGCCATACGAGCTTTTAAAAAGAAAATACCCAAAAATAAGTATTCCATTGTTTCTGGTAAGGTCGTAATACCCTGGATAACCAATTTATATTCAAGAGCGCTTCATCTACCGACATGGCCATCTATGGAGTTAAGCAAACAATAGCTTATTACAAAAAAAGAAAAACCACCATTTATGGATGTTTCCTCGATCTTAGCAAGGCTTTTGATCGCGTATCTCACCAATTATTATGGGGAAAACTCATAAAATGAGACGTCCCAGCGGCAGTAGTCAACATGCTGGCTATTTGGTACGGACAACAGAAAAAATACATTCAATGGGCAGGGGCTTCTTCTAGACCCCTATTCATCAAAACCGGAGTCAGGAAAGGAGGAAATATGTCGCCTGCTTTATTTAATGTATACATAAACGACCTCCTACAACAACTCAATGACACAAGGATTGGTTGCCACATCGGTGGACCAGGAAGTTATAATATCAACTACGCAGAATGACATGGTGCTGCTGGCACCCTCCATTAATGCGATGAGACGACGCAAACTTGCATAACTTGTTGTATAACCCTAAAAAGCTCGTAATAGTCATATTTAAACAATAGGAGCCACAAAATATTCCACCAATTTGGCTAGCAGGTAACGAACTGCTTGTGGCCTCACAGGTTAAATACCTAGGACATATCTATACAGATGATTTGAGCGATATTGAAGATATGGAATGGTATGGTATGTTTAATTTACTGTTTAGTTTTTGTTATGAATTATTGTTAATTAAGGAATGCATTGCACTAATGCTGCATACCTTCTGGAATAAAATTATTATTACTTCTCATTTTGCGCATGGGAGCAAACATTACAGAATTTAATAGAGACACAAATAGTATAAAAATCGAATGAAAAACGCCATTAATTTATTATGGACCTAAATAATTCTTTGCAAATCGAAAGCCCACAAATAAACGAATTATATATATGTAAACTCAACACGCGTCGTGTTGGCATTTGTACTAGTGTTGCCATCCTTTTCTCGGAAAGTCAGGGTTGCAATATCAAAAAATATTTAGGACATAAAAAAGGGACAAATAATAATAATTTATAACTTTCACATTGCCCGCCAAAACATTAAAATTTCCCCCCGGCGGGTCGTGCGCCCCACGTTGAGAAATACTGATCTAAATTTTAATTAAAATTACGAAATGAATGGGAATTTATAGAAAAATTAATAAGCAATTTATTTAATGTTTTACAAGAGCGATGCTATTTTTTCCATTTTCCTCTAAACGTAGATTTATTTAAACGCTCGTGGAATGTAATTAGATTTATTAAGATACTTGACATTCAACAATCTTATTTTTTATATTGAAACGCTGCTGATGGTGTGCTAAACGGCTTCGGCAGAACCGTGCCTTCGCAAGGTCTTGTATATTCAGATTAAATCCGCGCCGACACCATGCCGAAACCAGTTGGCATATTGTTCTGAAATTAAATGATGTGCACAAAGTTAAGTTGTTTAATTTAAAATGTTCTATCACAATGTTACTAAATACAATAAGATTTTTTGTTTAAATTAAGTTAACGTTAATTTTCTTGCTCAGCCGAACTTTCCTTAGAAAGTACGCAATATCGAAATATTGTTTCGATCTTTAGAGTATAAAGTTGGGAGGGTGCCTATGCCTATGTCATTTTCAATGTATCTTTATTAAGATAAACAAGATCAAAGGAAGATGCGGTGAGTCGTAAAGTTCTTACGGCCTCATCGGAAAAGCCCACTGTGCTGTATAAATATATAAATAGAAGATCCAAGGGGTTGTACGCTAGGGTGGGCTGTCAAAACACACACATTTTTTTATGTGTCGTTCTCAGGGGTTTCAAAATTTGCGTATTGATTTAATACATAACTTTTCGTCGGTGGAGTCGCTAGTGTAGATTTTGTCGATACAAAAAACATGTCTTAAAATATGATATTTTGTTCCTCAATTCCTCCTTTTTCCGTCTGCAAAGTTTATTATGTCAAGCTGCATTGTGATTATTGACCTAACTTTTATCTTTCATTTTAAATGGTACTCGTGGTATATCGAGTTTTGAATATAGAACATTTAACTATTTAAAAAAAAAATGACTAACCAATAAGAAATGTTTTTTAAAGCCTTAACTACTGACTTTTTTTTTGTTGCGTCATCATCAATGTGCGGTCTAAGAAGCCACAATATTTGAATGGTTATTGTACATAAAGAGAAACGTTTTTTATACCCTTAGAAAAAGCCATTGTTTGTAAGTAAATAAAACCTTTGTAAACACGAATAAACTTAAAAATGTGGAGGAATAAACAGTTTTCGACCCGTATTTTTGGTGAAATTTCACTATAAATCATTCTAACACTAGAAAAAAAATGTAGGTGTTTTAAATAGATTTATTTACCTATTCGGTTGACAAAAACACCACTCACTAGCCGCGGCTTGAGCCCAATTTAATTTACTACTGAGACACACAGACCGCGGGAAGAGGGAGAACACTGTAATCTAGTTTTTGTTAAAACCTGCATAACCTATGAGACCCCACGTCGGCGGTTAAAGGTTGACATAATATTCACGTTTCTGCAGTTTAGCGACTCGAGGGTGACAAATTTTTCCACATATTTTTTGGTTCCGCTAAAAATCTCTAATCGAAAAATTTAATGCTATCCAATAGTCTATTTAATAATGCGTTCTAATGTACTCAATGTAATAAATTTTAGGTATGTGTTGGTTATGTGGATATTATAAATGTAGTTGTTGACCAAAAAATAATTATTGAATTTATTATTAAATCCCAATTTTGAAAACTTCGGGCTATAGTAGTATGAAATGTTAAAAAATTTTTTTTAGTGTTATTAGTATTCTCGAATGCAGCTTTTGAGACCCCTAACGTACCCAAATTCGATGAGAAGCTTTTACGGCCCACCCTATTGAACACAAAACACAATACAGAAAGGCCACACACACACGTACACAAATCTCAATCCATCTCTCTCGGAGAAGTGTCACAGGAAAGTGTGAAAAACTAGTTTTTACAGAGAAATGAAATAGAATAAAACTAAACGACAGATAACGATAATAACGATTATTTGGGTGACACAACAATAGGAAGAGTTACAAAAAACATTAATTGGTTTGGGAATTGAAGCGGCAAAAATTGTATCAAATAAAATATTTATTGGCGAACGGAGTAAGGAGTGTTAGGCAAATATATGGTGAGAAAATGAATGTTGTAAAAAGTCGGGGACGAGGGAGCCGTGACATGGTCAAGTAAATCAAGTCCATGAATTGGGTCAGGTCAAAAGTCGAAAAAACAGTAATAAAAACAGTGAACTTATATAGGGCAATTTTGTGATATTTCACCTCAAGTGCGCTTCATACTAAATTAATTATGCTAATAAGACTAACTAACCAGGAGAAAATAATATATAATATGTATACAAATTAAAACTATCTAAAATCATTCAGATATGGGTATAACAGTGCATGTGTACATCAACAGATTAAAAAAAAACAATTTATCAAAAGCTAAGGGTATAAAAATCCAGGTGTGTATTAGGCCGATGTATGAATGTGAATGAAGCATGGAGTGTGTGCCAAGATAGAGTTGTGTGGCGCTCCATCATCTCTAGTTACTCACAATCATATCGTCACCGGAAAGGCAAAAGGGCCGAGCACTTTAAAGTTTTTTTTGTTTTTCAATAAAATTCATAAAATTCTTTAGTACCTGGTTGGATTTTTTAAAAAAGTTTCCTCAGGTAACTCAATGCTTTCACTGAGTTACCCAAAGCAACAAAAAGTCGCAAACTTGTGTCGCTTGAGTCAAGCCTTCTCCAAAATGGTAAGTATACTTTAGATGGCTGTAAATTCTTCAGAATCAAACGAGAGTCAGAGCATTCGATGCAGAAAAAAAACTTATTTTTGACCAAAGTGTCGCTTAAGCCCTTTTGTCTTTCCAGCGACGATATTTGATGCCTAGTTAGATAGTTAGTTACTACCAGGCTTCGTACGTGAATTCAACACTTATTACTTTTCAAAGTTTTTTTTATTTTGATTGCGCAATCAAAAAAGTAGGCAACACGCTTTTGTATAATATTTTGATAGATACGTTTATTTCAAAGCTTCATGAATGAAATGCCATTGCGAGCTAACCATAGTTGCTTGAACTTGCTGACCAATATACGACTACATTTCACGATTCCAAAATTTAATTCGCTTCAGACAAACATATATTTTGCATTATAGTAGTATGTTACGCATACATAGTAAACAGGTACCTCAAATATGCATTTATTAGTTGTTGGTACTTTATTAAGCAGGTAGAGATTTGAAAAGATTATTTTTTAAATTTGGTAATATCAATAATTATCAATTTTTTACCAGTTTCAAATTTGAAAAGCTCACACAAATTACGGTCGTACGAACTCGATAGTGAAATTATTTATATTTATTAACGTGGCTACTAGGTACAATTTGATATAATTATTATTAGCTACCCCAGCTAGGTAGTGCTAATCGATACTACTAAAGAGATTTATCTATTTTAATGTTTTTTCTTCATAACCTACGGTGCCTGACGGCTTTGCCCGGGATTCAGAATGCGCTTAAGTACTACAGGCAAACTAACTAATGCCATTTCACCGCAGAAGTAGGCAGATAGGATAGAAAGCCACGTAACTGTATCTTGGAACACACTCCTCACTTTATTCACATTCAAATATTCTCTTCTGTTGAACAGACTCTTCATCTGTCTAAACCCAAGTAATTGATTCACTTGATCGTGCCACTAAAGATTGAATTTAAAAATTAATAAAAACTGTGCTCCAAAAATAATCTAGAAATCTTTATATTGACATAAGGTAGTTTCTTAGCCCAAATATTAGATAATAATTATCAGACACTTTGGCCCGGTCCCTCAAAAGTAACGATGTATGCACAATTTTGTTCAAACTTGGGTGGGGGGGAGGGTGAAATATCTGGTTAGGTGAGGTGGGAGATGGGAGATGGGGTGACTATATTTTCTCACAGGGTTCTGGAGTGCAACTGAGCAAAATGTAGAACAGATGGTTCAGTAAAATAAGCTCTTAAGCATCGTTGGGAGGGGAAGTAACCAGGGGGAGGGTGTAATTTTTTGAACACATCCGTCGGTTCCAATTTTGAAAATTTCACTCTCTTACTTATGTACTCAAGTACTCACAAATGAAATTATTAATAGTTAACAGTATATATTTAAATCTCCACATTTTAAAGCAATTTTAATTTACTCTGATCTGAAAAAGAAAATACGACACTTGACAATTTTAATATCATCATTTTTAATGAGATTCAGTACACAACAGGATAAAGTTAACAAATATGGTGTTTTGACTAACTAACAAACTAACCATCACGCCGTTTCTCCGCAGGTGTAGGCAGAGAGGACGGACCGCCATATAACTCTGTCTTGGCACACACTCCTTGCTTCATTTACATTCATACATCGTCTCATACATACTTTTCTGTTATTCTGACTCTTCACATGACCCGATTCAAGTATTTGATTTATTTATTCACTTTCGCATCATATATTATTTTCACACTCCTTTCTTCGTTCATTCGCTCTACATGCCCAAACCATCTAAGCGTCCCTTTCTTGATCCTATTCATTACGCTCACATCAGCCTTGCATTCTTTCCGGATATCCACATTTTTAATACGATCATACATGGTTTTACCGCACATACGTCTCAAAGATCTAAGGTTTTAATAATTAAAATATGGTATTTTAATTATTAGAACCTTATTACAGTAAGTTTTTTTATCGCTTTGCGGTAGTCGAAATAATAAAATAGAAATAATATAGATTTTTAAACATAATGTAGAAGAATAGAAATATGAATGAGGAAGCATACAAAAAAAAAATATTTTTAATGAAATATATTATCGGAAGAATAAAACAACATATTTGAAGTGTTTAACATGTCAAAAGACCATAATAATCTCTCTTGAATAAATGTAACAAGGCGGATTCAACGGTTGAAAGATCTAAAAACTCTAAACGCCAGTTACAGGAAATCCTGAATATATTACGCTACTGTGCATTTTCACCACACAATCTAAGTGGAAACAGGTCTGAGCTCCTATTTCTTTGATTACTCCAGATTGAGTTTACTTGCAGAGACAACACAGGTATAGTCTAGCAGGTGTTGGTACTTAATTGTCGTAATTCAACGTCCGCGTGCAAGATTATTTGTGGTTGATAACAAATCACATCCATTAGTCTGGTACACCCCGAGACTAAATAGTATTGCCTTTAGTCTCACGTGGGCTACCATCACGACCTGCGTGGCGAAGTGGTAAGCTTGGCTTCAGACGCGGAGGTCCCGGATTTGAAATCCAACTAAGGCAATTTATTTTTTTATTTTTATATGAATACCGCACAAGAGTCTCAACTGCTCCCAACCGTCTAGAGCCAGTGAGACTATGGCATCCCCAAATAGGGTATGTTGTGAGGCTGAAGGTACTGGGGAGGGGAAGGAGATTGGGAAGAGGAAGGTTGGGAAGTACCTGGCTATTCAGATCTGGTCACCAAACACGGCTATAGCCATTTCAAGCAACGTTTCGATTCTGAATGGTGGTCTTTCACCAGGGCGATGCTTAAAGTATCTACCACTCTGGAACGTGCCGCAAATATACTTTTTATTATTTTTATATGAATTAAATGTGTTATGACACATATTAATTAAATAAAAGTTATTGGCGCACGCCGGGTTTGAACCCGCAACCTTTGGATTCGTAGTCGAGCGTCTTACCACTCGACTATGGAGGCCGTCAAATGAATTCTAATTAGAATTATGTTTGACGGCCTCCATGGTCGAGTGGTAAGACGCTCGACTACGAATCCAAAGGTCGCGGGCTCAAGCCCGGCGTGCGCCAATTACTTTTATGTAATTAATATGTGCCATAACACATTTAATTCATGTAAAAATAATAAAAAGTATATTTGCGGCACGTTCCAGAGTGGTAGATACTCTAAGTATCGCCATGGTGAAAGACCACCATTCAGAATCGAAACGTTGCTTGAAATGGCTTTAGCCGTGTTTGGTGACCAGATCTGAATGGCCAGGTACTTTCCAACCTTCCCCTTCCCAATCTCCTTCCCCTCTCTACTACCTTCAGCCTCACAACATATCCTATTTGGGAATGCCATAGTCTCACTGGCTCTAGACGGTTGGGAGCAGTTGAGACTCTTGTGCGGTATTCACGTAAAAAAAAAAATAAAAAAAATGTTGGTTATTTCAAATAAAGGAGTTATGAAAAAAACATGTATGATCGTTCACTACTACTCATAATCGAAACAGTGCTTGAAATCGTTTTAACTATGTTTGTTTAGTGACCATGTTTGAATACCTAGCTCAACCTCTCTCATTTCTGCCTCCTTCTCCCTACCTCCGTCTGCCCATTCTCCATATGTCCACTGGCTCCGGGTAGTTGGAACGCTGTATGGTATTATTATTTTGCCTATGTTTAGTGATCAGATCTGAATAGCCATTTACTTTCCTCTCGCATTCCCCTTCCTCTTACCCTCACCATTCAACATCACAACATTATCTAATGGTGATGCCCTACTGAACCTTCATCTTTCTCCTTCTTCTTATCTTTTTCTTTTCTACTCCAACTTCTTCGATCTCCTCAACCGCTTTCTTCAGCCTCACAACAATTCCCAAATGGGGTTGCTATAGTCCCACTTGCTCCGGTCAGTTTGAACTCTTTAGCGGAATCTCTTCTAAAAATCAGATTGCTTGGAAAAAATATAGCAAACATGCGTCACATATATATTCAGCTTGAGGCGGCGAATAATTGGGAAAAATGACTTTTCACTTAAATCAACTCCGCGGCACAAGAGAAGGGTGGACCTTTCGGGAAAAGATACGTCCCAAGTCCTCAGGGATGTCGGGAAAACGAGTAGGCAGTTGTTAGAAATAATAAAAGCACCCTAAAATCTCAGAAAGATTCATAACAAGCAGTTTTTGCGCATGTTTGCATTGTTGATATTGTGTACAAATAACCGACGTTGAATACATATTTTTAGAATACTCGTAACAACCCACGGTAGCGCGTTGCCAATAAAGTATTCCGTTAAATAAGGATAAAATAGTACGTTTGCTTTCCGAGAGCTCGCTGCGGAAGCGGCTAACTGGTTATCGAACAACGTGGAATAATTGGGTAGAGTAAAGAGTATAGTTTGATTATTTTTATCTACCGAGTAAACTATAAAGCACAAATTTGTTTTTCTCTAGCTTCGAGATGCGTAGATGGCACAACTCTTTATTATTTAGAATTTTCCGCTCAACACAACTTATTTCTTGTCATTATTTATTATTATTTCCATCCTGAGCTTTGCAAACTGTCAAAAAAAAGAAGGACCCCATATTGTTTGTTCCATACTTTTCAATTGTTGAGGAAGAAAAAAGATTTAGAAAAATAGTTTTTAAACTTACACGGTGCTGGTCGTACCTATATCGCAACCAGAGTTGACGCTAACACAGTACTCACACAGACGCATTGCTTACATATAGCATGTTTCAAACTTATTTTTGGACTTAAAATTAAAATTCCAGTGAAAATGAAAAGAGTTAATTTTTAATACAATAAAAAAATATTATAAACTTTTTGAATTCGATGATCGTACACTCTCGTTGTCCCTTTCTCGCCAATAACAATAAGTATGCGTAGCAAGACAAAGGGCTGCTTCTCAATGACGTTTGGCAAGGACATTCGCTGTCGGAAGTGTATATTCATGCATTAATGCACACAATCCTAAGTTTGTTTTGTTTTTTAACTTTACTTGCGCGACCTATAACTACTAATTTATAAGTTCTTGTCAGTTGTAAGATAAATAAATATAAACATTTATTAATTGTGTCATTTGAATAAGTATTGCAATGCGTACTTGAGTTAATATTTTGCGAAATTGGCACATATCAAACCCTTCGTGTGTTAATCCATTCCATTTATAAGCCCATTGTTCTAGACTAGTTGCAAAAAGTATACTTAGTGATTAAACCACCTCGATTACAGCAAATAAAATTTGGGTCTGTAATGAATAAAACTTATGACCATGGACAATTACAAAACATGTACTGGAGGAACGCCGCGGGTCTGAAGGTTGTTGTGATAGCCTAGTGGTTAAATCAGTCGCCCGGATAACGGAAGGTTCCGGCATTCAAACCCTGGTCGTAGAAATGACCGGTTTTGTTTGATTGTACATTTTTTTGGCCATGGCATAAATTTAATGTATTTTTATTGATACACGAGAAAGCTTCCTATGCGACATTTACATTTAATGTATTTTTATTGTACACCGAGAGCAGTTGTTTTCTGTCGTGCGTTAGAAGATTTTAATGTTATTTATAAAATCTGAAGAAATTTATTCCTTGCGCTGACTCCAAGCGTTAAATACCACTTGAGTATTCGAATCTTCACGATAATTTTATTATGTCGCGAGCTTCCGATATTCGTGCATCGAATTGTGAAAATATTAATTTTGGATGAAGCCGCCTAGAAATAGCAAGCGATGGAATCTGAAATTCAAATTGCAATTATTAGATTCGGCAGACAGACGCTCATGAACTCCACTCCACTTCGTTGAGTATTTCCGACGATCTTCTGCTCCATTTCAATATATTCTTGACTGGAGCACTTTGCAGGCCCCAGGGAATGTAGGAATTGAGGATTTGTAGAAAAAAAAAAAAATTGTGGCTTTAATTTATTTTTTACATAAAACGACCAACGTCGATTCAAAACAAGTAACTTTGTGGTATATTGCATGGAAAAATAATTAAATAACCAATCAAATCTAAACGCGTCGACGTTTTCTGACATCATGAATACATACGGTAGACAGCTATGTGACGTCATCGGACGCAAAATGCGTTGGCGCCACTTCAAATTGAAGCGTTTGCGGGAGTTTGAAAAAATCAAACACGTTATTTTTACTATTTAATTATTTTTTGTGAATTCTGCACAAGAGTCTCAACTGTCCGGAGCGAGTGAGAATATGGCATGAAGTGAATTGGGGAAACGACGGTTGGAAATCACCTGGCTATTCAGATTAGGTCACCAAACATGTCTTAAGCCATTTCAGGCAACGTTTCGATTCTCAATGGTGATATTTTACCAGGGCGATACTAGGAGTATCTACCACTATTGAACGTGCTGAAAATATACTATGTTTTATTTTATATAAATCGAATGTGAAATAACACAAATTAATTCAATAAATTTATTAGCACACATCGAAACATGAACCCGCGACCTCTGGATTCGTAGTAGAGGATCTTGACCGCTATTAATCAACTTGATATTTTTGTTAAAAAAGTATTCAAATTCTTCATTCAATGAGTTAAGGGTCTACATAATGCATGGCGTAAAATACTGCATCCTCAGCCTATCAAATGTATTTTGGTATATGCCCGGTATACAAATGTATAAATACGTCTGTCGAATGGAAAATTAAAATTTTAATGACATCCATCATTCATGAATAAAACAACGAACTCCACATTAAAATGCAAACAATTTAAACGAATCTGTTGATAAATATAAGTATAAAAATTATAATTCTAAATTCTTCTAGTTTATTTATTGATTGAAGGGACGTTTGTTATTTGTAGGTCTTGAATCTCTCGACTTGAAACGGATTGAAATCTTTAGCATACAAGCGTCAGGTGGGAATGCCGACCTTGTTCTACCGGTATTTCGATGGAAGATGCTATGTTAAATTTTCACCATTGATTCCTTTGACACCGGTGCATAGTCTAGAAACTCGCCTAAAACGCGCCCAACATTTGTACATGGTTGACATTCGATACATGAGAACGGGACGCTTCTACGACACATAGAATGATTTGACGGCCTCTGTGTTTCCTCCCTCCTACAACATAGGTATCTTCAAGACCCAGGTTCATTCCTTCCTTCCCTCAATAAAATCCTCCACACAGCATCTCCAAAGAACTTTCCCTCGGGGCCTCGTGTGTGGATTTAATGTAAAAAAAGGCGGCTTTAAAATTTAATTATATCTTTAAGGGTGAAACGGCTGACAGCTTTTAAAAAACTAGGAGATTCAAATAATAAAATTACATAAAAACTATCAAGGTTCATAAGAAAGTAAGTTGATTTTTTTACTATGCTGTCCCCAATTTGGGTATATTGTGAGGTTGAAGAGAGTGGGAAGAGGGGGCGATGGCGAGAGGGGTTGGAAAGTACCTTGTTATTATGATCAGGTCACTAAACACAGCTAAAGCCATTTCAAGCAATGTTTTGATTCTTGGTGGTGGTATTTTACCAAGGAGTATCTGAAACGGTTTTTTTTTTTAAATACCGTCTTAAAATTTTAGAAATAAATTTTCCTTTTGCAAGAGTAGTAATATTTATGATATCAATATAAAGAAATTGAATCATTTGTATTCCCAATCATGGTAATAGCAGCACTATAATATGCTAGTTGTTACCCGTGATAAATCACGGGATGTAACTTGACTTGCAAAGAAGAAAAAAAGTTGCTTTTATCCACTCATTTCAAATATAGGATGTCTGCTGAAATATATTATAGGTAGGTACTTTTTTAGGTAGGTATAATTGTAAAAATAATATTTTTAAAATTTGATAAGTTCCAATATTGAAAAGTTAAAACTCGTACGGTCATACATACTTACAAAGGAAATATTTATAGGTAATAATCATACAGATCCCATATATTAAAGCAAAGAAACTGATGATAGTTTTTTTTAATAATAATTAATGAATAATTTTAGAGGACAGCACCACCATCCCGAAAGCTTGGGTAAATAATGTTAGGATTAAAGAAACTACGTGCCATAAAATTATTTATCTTTGTTTACCATACAACACATTTAAATGTATCTTTTATGGTCGAATACGTGTATCAGATTATGTTTTATGGGCAAAATGTGTTTATTATATTATCAACTGTGAGCAGGTGTGCCAACTGCGAAGCTGTAAAATAAGGTACCAGTACCTACGTAAATACAACGCGAGGACTAACGTAGGTACTTAAATAAATCATTATTTTTAAACTTTGCAAAAACTCGCGTTACAAAAAGCTGTTATAAGTATAATATACTACATAACTTTACCCACATTATGTTCTCTTTACTTCTGAACAAAATATAAACTTGTGAAAATGTATTTTTCTCTCTTCTTCTCTGTCAATCGAGACTAAGCAGGTACTAGGTAGTAAATTGTATGCAGTGCATTCATCCAGACAGTTTCCAAGAGTTTTCAGAAACCCTTTGTACAATATGCAAATTTTCCGGAAATCTGTTTTGATAAATGTGTTCATAAATAAACATAACTAGGCTTGCCGGAAAAGTGTTTTTGAAATATTTATAGTAAAATATTTAAGGGGAAAGATAAGAGAACTAAAATATAGCTTTGTATTTATTTTTTTATTTTAGCAATTAAAATAGTATTACTCAACGATGATTTTTTTTTTAAATGTAAGGCATCATCTTTCTTAATAAAATCAATATAAATTCAGTAGGTAATATAATTATTTATACCAAACAACAATAAAATGAAACATTATCATCAAACGGTAAAAGTAAATTATAATATCACTTTTTTGTAAACTTTATTACATGTATTATTTTAGATCGATGAATATTTAATTGAAAAAAAGCTATATTTTTTCTAAAATTAACTGACGAACAAAATTATTACACATGCTATTACAGACATATATTTTACCCAATTAGAATCAATGATCCGTATCATCTGCCAATCGTTACCTTCATCATCGCTTGCATCAAAATATGAACTAGAATAATTATTTATTAGATATTTATACATAGAGTTAAAAGGTTTTGTAACGATAGTTTAGGTATCGCAGCCAGCGTTGACTCTAACGCAGTTCTCACACAGATGCATTGCTTGCATACAGTATCTTTTAAAACTTGTTATTTGACTTTCAGTGAAAAAAATAAAATAATTTTAATGTTTAAAAAAAACTTAAATTCTTTCTATCCTTTTCTCGCTGATAACAATAAGTAGACGGTAAGCAACACAAAAAACTGTTTCTCAGTGATGTTTGGAGAGGGAATCACATTCGGAAGTGTAGTATGTCTGCGTATGCACCAATACACACAATCATAAAATTGTGTTTTTTGGGTTAACCTTGGGTCAACTCTAATCCCGCGACCTATACCTATGTATGTTTATTTCAATTTGTTGGTATAAAACACGTTGTTATAGAGACTTTTTAAATAAAGATTCCTTCTCAGTGAACGATTATAGTGATGTTTTGAACTGGATGCTGTAAATTTATGATTTTTGAATTTAACCCAATCTTGATAACCTACATTGGACGCACTCAATTATTGGTTTGACGCAATAGGGATGCATTAATAATGATAACATCATTATTATATCATATTGTGATATGGTGTTTTAACGTATTATATTCGATAGTACGTTATTGTAGCAGATGACCAGCGAATAATGTGAAATTTTATAAATTAATCAGTCGTTACGTATTATTATTTTCTATGGCATTATTAATTATGAGAGTTTATAATATGTGGTATCTACCTATATCCTTTAAATCAAGTTAATAATAAACATAATTACAATAAATTTATCGTCTAAATTATCAAGCACTAATATTTTTATAACGGATTGATCAACGAAAGTTTACAAGCCATACAATGAATGGTAGTGAGCAGGGCCGGGCCTGTGCAGGCGCAATTGGAGCAGTCTGCTCCAGGCGGCGAATTACAAAGGCGCCGCGCCGATAGTATCTAATTACAGTGTTTTTTTTGCGCGCCCAGCTCCTTCAAATACATAATAATATAAAATGAAAAAAAAAAAATTATTCATGGACAGCAATCGAGCCCGCAATCCCGGCGGGAAACGGCATCTCCTTTAATAATAGTTGGTACCTATCTTCTGTTTGAATGAAAACTCATCACTCATCAATATAAAAATAAAAAATAAATTATGCAACAAGCAGTGCAAATGAGAGTGAAAATTTTTATTTAAAAATTTAAAAAAAAAGCGCAAATTTTGATAAATTTAGTTATGTGAAAGAATGAGACAGCGCTATACAAACTTATAGTGGTGTCGCACTCTTTAAGCAATACCAGGCATTTTGAAGATACAATATGAATGTACACGAATGTTACCGGATGACCTCGCATTTTGCCCGCAAAGTGTCTTTTTTTAGCAAATGTTTCTTTAGAGGATTTTTACAATTGATCGACTATTACTCCATCATTCTTAATAGAATTTCAAAGATTCCAACCCCAAGGTTCCCATTTTGCCCGCAAAGGCGTATTTTTTTTTTTGACAAATGTTACTTTAGGATTTTTTTTCAACTGATCGTCTAGGACCATCGTTTCTAAAAGAATTCCAAAGGTTCACTTAATTCGGTCCTATAGAACCTGAGAAAACGGCATCAAAATTCCGACCCCAAGTCTCGCATTTTGCCCGCAAATTGGTATTTTTTTTTAACAAAAGTTACATTTGGAGATTTTTTAAATTTGATTGTCTTTTATTTATCATTCTTAACAGAATTCCAAGGTTTCATTTCATTCAGTCTCATAGAGCTTGAAAAAACGGCATCTAAGTTCCGACCCCATGGCTCGCATTTTGCCCGCTGAGTGGTATTTTTCTTAACAAATAATTCTATTGGACAAAATTTTCATTTGATTTTCTTGAATTCATCATTTACAAAAGAATACCAAAAATTAACTTAATCAGTCCCATAGAACTTGAAAAAAGGGCATTTAAATTCCGACCCCAATGTTTGCATTTTGCTCACAAAGTGTTATTTTTTTAACAAATGTTATTTTTGTAAGTTTTTTCATTTTATCGTCATAAGTCCATAATTCCCAATATAATCCAAAAGGTTCACTTCATTTCGTCTCATAGATTCTGAAAAAATGGTATCTAAATTCCGATCCCAAGGCTCGCATTTTGCCCGATAAGTGGTATTTTTTTTAACAAATGTTATTTTTGGACAAAATTTTCATTTGATCGTCTTAAATTCATCATTTTTAAGAGAATTCCAAAGATTCACATCATTCGGTCCCATAAAGCCAGAGAAAACGGCATCTAAATTCCGACCCCAAGGCTTGCATTTTGCCCGCTAAGTGGTATTTTTTTGATAAATGTTACTTTTTGAAGATTTTTACAACTGATCGTCTTTAAGTCCATCATTAATAATAGAATTCCATAGGTTCACTTCATCCAGTCTTATAGAGCCTCAAAAAGGGCATCTAAATTTCGACCTGAAGGCTCGTATTTTGCCCGCAAAGTTTATTTTTGTTAGTTTTTTCGTTCATTTGATCGTCTTAAGTTCATCATTTTCAATATGATTCCCAAGGTTCACTTCATTCGGTCTCATCGAAACTGACGAAACCGGCATCGGCATTGCTCACAAAGTGGTACTTTTTTTTAACAAATGTTACTCTTAGAAGATTTTTTCATTCGATCGTCTTTATTTCATCATTATGAAGAGAATTTCAGAGGTTCATTTCACACGGTCCCATAGAGCATAACGAAAAGGCATCTTAATTCCGACCCTAAGGATTGCATTTTTCCGGGAAAGTGTTTTTTTTTTACAAATGTTACTTTTGGAAGTAAATTTTTATTTGATTTGCAGTTTTTTTTAACCTTTGGTACATTTTTTCATTGAATTTGCTGCAGTTTATCTTTCTTAGCATAAACCAAAATTTCAATTTCATGGATGAACCGTTAAGTTCCATTAGAGCCTTAAAAAATAGAACATTTTCAAACCCAAGGCTCGCGTTTTGAAAAAAAGAAAAATATATATGTACTGAGAAATGGTGAAAAAAGACAGGAATTCGGTAAATATATCATTTTTTTAAGCAAATTAATATGTGCCAAGGGAGTTTAGAAATATGAGGGAACTTATCAAATAATTATAATTCATTACTTTATCTGAACAAACAGAAAAAAAAACTGTTTTAACTATGATTTTAACATCTACTACGAATGCGCATCATCAAACAATAAAAATCATGTGATATTCTGAGCGAATATCTTTTAAAAATATATTTTCATCATACTGGTTGATTTTAATTTAGGTTTTAACGAGCGGCGCCAAAAAATTTACCTGCGCCAGGGGCTGTTTGGCTCAGGGCCAGCCCCTTGTGAGGCATTGCAGTGCAGGGGTAGGACAAAAGTTAACTGGATGTAGTAGAAATATGATCCCGTTGGCGTATGTATAGAGAACCATATATTTTCAAATTACGAATGAGGTGATAATGACTGAAAGAATTCAAGGCCGATGTACCTAAACATAATTCATGGGATCAAAAAACACAAGCTGGGACAGTTTGAACACGAAGAGTGGATAACTGACAAAGGATTTTATTGAAAAACAAAATTCTTTAGTTCAGTTTCGTATATGTAATACTTTCGTATATACCTATATTATTAAATTAGTTAGGTTAGCACCGCCGTTAGCGTTAGCTTAACCCTTTGTGAACTAATTTTAATTCATATTAACATGTACACAACAACATTAATATTAACAATTATTATGTTTATAAACTTTTATCTCATTTTTATTTATCTAAACAATTACCTACATGGGTAAGACAAAAAACTTATATTGCTCTGAGATATTACTAAAGTATACATAATTTTTACCTCTGAGAATATCAATTCAGGCCTCAAACGTTGAAAATGCATTTACTTGAGCCACAAAGAAGAGCCAAGGCTTCGGATGTTAAAAACTCCATCATATTTGACTATCGTCAAATCAACAAATAGTGCCATTTTTTACTTTTGAAATTTAAACGGTGTCTTGTTAAACGCTGATTCTCGGCCAACTTAAGCTTTTGATTAAATCATGATCAGTTGACAGGCATAACAAAATAACCATTATGCTTGCCAGCTGACCACAATTTGGTGAAAAGCTGAGACTGGCCGAAAATCAGCGTAAACGTGAACAATTCGATTGTTAAAAACAAAAAACAAAATGTTGCTGATCGCCGATCTGATGGCCCGTGTGATGGAGTTTGAAACATCTTAACCTTAGAGGTGATACTTCTTGTAAAGACAACTTCATATAATAAAGGAAAAGGTTTTTGAACCGTACCTACTTGAGAAAAATTAAGTGCCCAGAAAAGTAACACCACAGACTACGGAATTGGCAGATTTCACGCGCCGCGCCGGTTTGATGGAGGTAATTAATCTTGTATTCCGGCGGGTAGGTAGGAGTCACGTGAGCCGTGACCCGCTGCCTCCGCTACGGCAGGTTCACAAACGCATTTAGCAGACGAACGTATGAACCACTTTGTTGGCTTTGGTAGTTACGACGATTTGGAAAAGCCTACCGTGCCATTACGTCATGTCCCGTGCCGTCGGCTCCCGTACTACACGCCACTAATATACTTCCGCAGATGGTTAAACTGTAGAAAAAGCGGTAGAAAGTACAAAATTTAAATTGCTTAAAATTATTTTTTTTACATATTCGTACAAAGCATTTACTTTGTGGCTTGCCATATTTATAAATAGAACACATACACTTTTTTATAACCACTTTTTTATAGATACTCCAAAACATACATTTTTTGATCGTGTGCAGAATTTATCTCCACATATGTTTCTTCCAGAAGAGATGAAGTTATTATCTAAAGATTAATTTAATATTGTCCTGATGATGGAAGGGTACTTCCGAAACCGGTAGACATAATATTGAATAAAAAAGTGGTTATAAACAAAGTGTATGTGTTTTATTTTTAAATTTTTTCTCACAGTTCTAAAAAACGATTAAATTATCTTTCCATTTTCTTCATTTTTCCCTTTAAGTAAAGTTGTCTATCTACATATCGTCGCCGGAAAGGCAAAAGGGCTGAAGCGCCATTTCGAGAAGTGTACACCAGAGTACTTCAGTACCCGGTTGGATTTAAAAAAAACTCAGGTAACTCAATGCTTTCACTGAGTTTAGAAGTCAAAAGCCTCTAGAATCAAACAAGAGTCGGAGCATTCGAAGCAGAAAAAAAAAACTGACCAAAACTGCATATTTAACTATTTTTTTACCAAAGTGATATGTTAAGTGGTTGGCAGAGCTGTTGGTTCTGACTCATAACGGAATCATAATTGAAATTGTGGGTATTAGGTACCTCCACAGTCAAAATAAGATAGGATAAATTAAACTTGAACCTTGAACCTTGAATCTTGAACCTTCAACCTCGATCCTCGAAAAGGCTGTCAATTGTCTGTGTACAACGTTGCGTAACGTACTTTGGACACGTCGCTCGCCAAAATGAAAACTCGAACCTGGAGAACCTCGTGGTCACTGACAAAGTGGAAAGTGGGATTGGAAGGTTTAACTCACCGATACGCTGGATGTTGCACTGATCAAGTATCAGGGGCGTCCGAAACGTCAGTGTCTACGGCTTCCCGTGGGTGGGGGAGCCTGCTTCACTAGGGCGATTGAAATAAAGGTCATGCTTCTCAGCAATGAGGCAACCATCCAAGAAAAGATCACTTATAGCTCCGTTAAAGCCTTGGAGTAACAATATATGGAGAGAGAGCTAATTCTTTTTACCCAACCTATACAAACTTGGAATAAATCACTTTCTCCGGTTTTTTACGTCGTACACCATAAGAAAGAAAGAGACAACAAAATTTCCCAAATTATCGCACCGCTTTAAAGTATTGTAAGAATCTTCTTCGTGACCCGCGTCCCCGTGGACTCCGCCCACACGTTTTGATATGCGACATAAATTGACATAACTCAACGTTTTTTTAGGTTAAATGCTATATTTTTGTTTATAGCAATACTGTGAAAAAGTAGATACACGAATAAACAAAAACATCATGTCGACATGTGCTATGAATGGGTGAATAAATACCCTAGCCCTAGTCCTAGCCACACCCAGGTCCAGCCGAGTTCGGCAAAACTCATCAAAACTGACTACAGCAGCGCTACCTCTTGTATATTATTGCTCTGAGGTTAAAGCCTTTCCCTATTTCTCAGGGGCAGGACTCTCTTGTTTTTTTCATCATTGACTTCCTAGTAACAAATATTCCGAGCCTCACGGAAAATAAACACGGGCGTATCTATATAGGAAGGTAGATGGTACTACGTGGTCGGAAAATATATGCCGTTATGGGCAAAATGGCGATTTCGTGGCCCAACAGTCGGCAGGCACGCATCACGTGAACCAGGTCACGACTCCATGACTTCTGACTGACTGTGCATGTGCCCGTGTCCGTGTCTGTGTTGGTGTCTGTGTGTCTACCATCCGCATTCTGTCCCCGCATGAACTGTACAGCTAAGGTGTCGCTCCGGTGACTTTCAGCATGTTAATTGATGTAAATCCCAAGACGATTCACACAATGGTAGTAATTTGTAGAATAAGGATTTGGCTTACGTTGTTTGTGGGAAATTTTGAGGAAAACGTCTTATAATCTGATTTTATTAAACAGGTTTTCCCGAGATATGGATTTTGTGTACCTACATTTATTTTATCTTTACATTTTATTGAAATGGCACTGAAAACAAATTGATGGTTGCAAGAATGAAAAAAAAACAGAAACCAATCAAGTCAACACGATGTTAACATACTCGTACATACTTCAATACTCTAATTTTGGAAGTTTTTTCTTAATTTTTGAGCCTTTGGGAAGTTGTAAAAATCAGTCCTTACTTTAAAACGTAAATTTAAGCTGGAAACTAAATTCGAATGTATTTTTAATTACTAAATTTACTATTTTATAGGGTAATGATAAAATAATGATTTTAGAATAATTGACATTGATTTTCCTTGTAGATATCAGCCATTTAAAAATATTTCACATCTATGCCATCATGAAAAATTTCAGTCGACAAATATTATTGTATTGTCCGTTTAAATAAAAAATTAAATTAATAATTTGAAACTAAAAAAAATAGTTGTTAATTGTTTGACGATCGACGATCAGCGCCATATCGAAAGTTTAAAACAGACCAAATTTAAGTTGAGGTGTTTTAAACACTAGACACGTTTGACATCGTTACAATTCAACGATTAACTCCATGCTTTTTTGTGACATTTAAATAGTCACCGTTAAACGTCTATTCTAGGCCCGTTTCAGCATTTGAACAAATTTTGATCAGCTGACAAACATAAAAACATGCCCGTTATGCTTTTCGGCTGATCGAAATTTGTTCAAAAGATGAAATGCTCCGACAATCTGCGTTTAACGGGGACTTTAAAGATGTTCAAAAAATTGTGGCTCATCGATGAATTGTAACGATGTCAAATGTGACGAACATTTGAAACACCCCAACCTAAGTAATTACTGCCAAACATAATCAATCTAAATACTGTAAAAAATGTTTCCTTTTAGAATCGATCCGGCCTAATGGGTTGTAAATAAATATGTACACTGATAATGCCTGAACCATTCTTCATTGAATGAGATAATAGTGCTTATTAAATATGTTCATGTTTTCCGGCTACCAGAACACCGAAGTAGGAACATCAATTCTCCTTAAAATAATCGTTCCCCCTTTCTACGGTTCCTATCGAAATGGTGTTTTAAAACAACACAAATGACTGCTCGTTCCCGCGCTTAGTTCGGGGAAGTTGACGGAATGAATAACACCCCAGATTAGGAATTATAAACTTGGTAACGGTACTTAAACACGGAACAAAACTGTATGCGTTACAAGTTCAAAGGGCTTTGGTGTTACCACATTGACACAACACATAACTACTGGCAACATTTATTATTATTATTTTTAATCAATAGCTACTGAATTGATTATTTGCTATCTATGTAGAGCAATCTTGTCAAGTATAAAAAAAATGAAAGGAAATGTTTTTTTTTTGCCAGTTTAATATTGTCGATCCCTTTCACTGTTATCGCTAAATGTGATCGCTCAATTTTATTTTAGCTGTCTCCCCCCCTCCCCGGAGACGAAGGCTGAAGTTGTTTGTTGTGCCCCCATTACAGGTTTTATGAATAAGTTTTATGCATAAATTACAAATTTTATTTGATTATTACGCATTGGATATCTCGATTATGGCGAATGTTGCCAACATTCACATAGGATACATTAAAAAAAGTAGACATACCATTAAAAAAAAAATTCATTGATTTATTTTTTTTAAATATTGACTTTAAGGGCGTATTTTAACGCTCTCAGGGTCAAATATTTTCTTTAAATATATAATTTTTTTTTTTTTAAATTGAAAACTTTTTTCATTTAATCGTCTTTATTTCACTATTCCAAAGGTTCACTTCATTCGGTCCCATAGAGCCTGCGAAAACGGCACCTACTTTCCGACCCCAAGGCTCGCATTTTGCTCGCAAAGTGGTATTGTTAAACAAATGTTACTTTTAAAAATTTAATCGTCTTTAGTTCATCATTCTTAGCAGAATTCCAAAGGTTCAGTTCATTCGGTCTCAAAAAACAGCATCTAATTTCCGACCCCAAGGCTTGCATTTTGTCCATAAAGTTGATTTTTTCACAAATTTTACTTATGGTGATTATTTTCATTGAATCTGCTGCAGTTCATCATTCTTAGCACAACCCAAAAGCTTAAGTTTATTCTGTTCCATTGGAGCCTGAGAAAACGGTACTTTATTTACGAACCCGAGGCTCGCGTTTTAAAAACAGAAAAAAAAAACAATTTGAAATATGATTTTAATACAAGAATTTGGTGAAGATGTCAATTTTTATATGACAAATTAATATATATTATGCCAAGGGAGTTCCGAAAGACGAGGGAGCTTTTAAAACAATTAACTAATGACTAATTAACATGCACCGTGATTCAGGGGGTGATGATTCATTACTTTGTCTGAACAAACAGAAAAAAAACTGTTTACTTTGACTTTGATGATTTAATTCTGGGCGAATATCTTTATAAAAATTGTTTTCCGCATTCTTTATAATAAATTTAAAAACGCGCTACAGCTACACAATAGTTTATTTACCTGACTTGATGCGTACAACAAGAAAATAATTCACGATGACCAAGCAAAAAAAACAGTGTTTCCTAAATTTCATTTTTTTTTCTAATGAATACCGCACAAGAGTCCCAACTGCTCCCGACCGTCTAGAGCCAGTGAGACTATGGTATCCCCGATTGGAGTATGTTGTGAGGCTGAGGGTAGTGGGGAGGAGAAGGAGATGGAGAAGAGGAAGGTTGGTAAGTACCTGGCTATTCAAATCTGGTCACCAAACACGGCTAAAGCCATTTCAATCAACGTTTCGATTCTGAATGGTGGTCTTTCACCAGGGCGATACTTAAAGTACCTACCACTCTAAAATCCACAATAACAAAATAACACATAGCCAACGCCTATGTATTATTGTTAACAAAAAAACTATTAACAGTAAAAAAAAAAATGAAAAACTATTCTATTCATAGACGGCAATCAAACAATGAAATGGGTGTATGTGGAAAATAGCGAAGACTATGTACTATAATTCCACAATAAGTTATTTAGACGTAAAAAAAAAGGTTTTTAAAAATGAAAATCCGCGCCTCTCGTCTTCTACTCGACACTGTGTGTTAAAAAGAGACAAAATTATGCAGAAACAAGCAGTGCAAATGAGAAAGCAATTGGCGCGAATTTAGTTTATTGATATAATGTGACGGTGCTTTATGGATTTATAGTGCTGTCGCATCTTTCCAGCAATGTCAATTATTTTGATTTTAAACCTAGGACGTTTTTTCACTACGTGAATGCGCATGAATTTGAAACGTATTTAAGCAACATTAATATATTATTTTTGTATACTGATACAAATTAGAAAATAAAATATAGAAATAATGCGATAGGGAAATCTAGCTACTTGCAAATCATTTTGAAATTTTTGTCGCGCGTTCTTTTTTTATTGTGTTGTGTTATTTTTTAACAATATACGAATCATTATTTTACTCTGTTAATTTAACATAACATTAAATTTTAGATCTTTTAAATTTAGATATTTGCAGAGAAAAAACCTGCCAAAAACAAGTGGTTAAAATGGTGACCTTTCTATGAAGGGGATACTTTTTGTGTATAATACTCATCGGTGTATGTGGAAAATAGCGAAGACTATGTACTATAATTCCCTCAATAAGTTAATTTAGACGTAAAAAACGTTTCCGAAAATGTTGGTGTGTAAATTTAGATTTTGAAGGTTTTGACAAGGGGCGCTAAAATGTTTACCTGCGACAGGCGCCGTTTCGCTCAGGGCCGGGCAGTGTTTATTCGTGGTAGTGGGTCATTGCTAAATTGGAAAAATGTGTACCTATCATTGTTTTGTTGCTCTGAGAAAGGTTGAAAGGCGAAATAGCAAATATTGTTTTAGTGCAAAGAAAGCATTCATTGTTATGAGTCATACCAATATTTAGAAAGTTCTAATTTTAGTATTTCTGTCTTAGCAGATGATATATTTTACCGTGTCAATATAGGCAGGTAATATTTTCTGTGCGAGAAAAGATTTTCAAACTTCGTGATTAAAGTCAGCAAATACGTTGTGTAAATATTATTATTTATTTAAAATTGAATAAAAATGTATAAAGTAAAAACAACGTATCAGAAAAATATTTAGAACAGTGAGCTCCGACATCATGAAAATATGTACAACTTTTTCTATCTGAAATTTATAGGTGGACGCTACTATTTACAGCTCGCAATGTCATTTACAACATTTGCTATGGAGATTTGAAATACCTGTCAAAAATCAAACAAAATGAGCCATATCGAATGTACCATATTCGTAAATTTTATTGTACAATTTAAAAAAAAAAAAATGAATGTTAACACTCAAATGATGACATTTGATAAGAACTACCTATCAGTAAAAATATTTTGCAGTATCGACGTAAGTACGTACCTAATTATTTAAAATGTATACGTCAACTGCATAACGTCGTGCATCATCAATATATCTACCTACATTAATGTATACTTATGAATGTAATCCATGTTATTATGTGTCTATCGATAATATAATTTACCCGTGCGTATGTACGTACGAAAGTGTCATTTTCTAAATTGGAGCTGATGTAGATATTTATTATGTTAAATTATCAAATTATAAAAATAATCGTTTTAATTCCAGACAAGCGATAAAATACCCACATATTTCACATTTTACCAGACGATTATTGTTCTTCCAAATTATTTGAAATGTGCGTCCGATTTTACGATTCTGTAGAAAAGAAAATTTCTCAGCTCTCATCATAAGTCAAGTTACATTCCATGATTTTTCACGGGTAATAATGTAATTTTATAAAAAAATATGCTGAATGTGTGCTGTTTTCCTATTGAATCGCAGATTTATCAGCGCAAGATTGGAATGCAATCAAACGGTGAAAAGTTTAGGCTGTTTGCGGCGGTATTTACCTTTACCTGGCTAGCAGCTACAGCTAGCAGCTAGCAGCGGCCGGCTCTAGGCGGTTCGTTCTTTCGTTTTCCACTACCAACAGTTTCAAATCGGCCGCACCTGCGCACGGGCGTCTGACATCTGCGCATGCGTCATTCAATCTTGTCAAAACAAAAGAATTCGAAGCATTTAAAGCCGTGAAAACTTTTTAATTATGTGATAAGTGCAGAAATACCCAATAAACTTACTTCAAAATCAATAAAAATGCCAAACGATACAATTTTTTACATGATCCAAGTGTTTTCTCGGTGATATTGATGGGTAGTTCGATACTTACAAGTTTGTTTTTATTCGCGCTATAATGTCAAAAGTTTTTTTGGTTTTAAAAATTAAAAACAAGTAAAAATGTTGGACAAGTAGGAGAGGATTGTTTTTTTCATATGCCCAGGTAATTTAGCGTCATATTATGTATTTGATTACGACGATTTATATAATTCAAATAAAAAGGTATATTTTTTGTTTATATTTAAATCAACATTCTAAATACTTGCATAGTTTTACGTTAAAATTATAGGTTGTTAAACAAAGTTAAAACTTAGGACATTCATTGATTATAGTTTAATTCTTAAAAATACTTATCAGTTATTTTTATTTATCGTTGATGTAGGTACTGTTTGAGTTTTGGAGGAGAAACCGAACTCTCAATTGGAATAAATTTTGCATTGTTTTAAATTAGCGATACCATCATTCGTATAATCGACCACTTCCATTTAAAATTCGATACAGAACAGTTCCACATTCGAGGTTTTGCTCCACTTTAGAACAATAGAAGAGCAAAGATCTAGGTTATAATGTAATGTATCGGAGGCCGGGGGCCTGTCAGAATGTCAAATAATGAAATTATATTAGTGGCTCGTAGCTGTATTGAAAAAGGTTAGATGTCGCTAGTCGTCATTGTGTTCGAAATTCGAAATGTTCCGCTAGCACGAATGAGTGAGAAAAATGCACCTTTTCTTTTTCATGAATGCCAGCTATTTTAACATTTGCAGCTCATCCGGTCTCACGCTATTATTAACATCACCAATGAAAAGTGCATTAAGATTTATGCTCTTTTTATGGTAATCGCCTTATTTATGCTGTTTTTTCTCTTTTCAGTTTAAACATGGAACCCGGAATAATTTGCTTCCAGCACTGTGGACCAAAAGTATTTTGTAAAGAACTTCCAGAGAGTTGCCCTGTTTGTAAGGCTGATTTATCTCTGGCTAACTTTGGACTTTTGCCTTTCAGGTAAGTGAACGAATGAATGAGGTGATTTTTCACAAAAACGACGCCATACAAATCATCCAAATATTAATTATTTTTAAGTAATTAAAAATCATATCATCGTAATATTAATTTACAATGTGGTTTATATTATTCTATTTTGATAATAAACTGATCAAGTCTGCTTGTATACAAACATACCTTCTCTTTTGAACATTTTTTTTTCTTCTTCTTTCAGAGTACCTTTCCCATTTGTAAAGGCATCGCAGAATTCTTGTGCCGTACTAATCAAACCCACCACAGGCGATTTTTTAAAGTAAGTTGTAAAGAGTTTTTCAATTTTATTTTTACTGTTGGAACTTTAATCTACTATCAACGGTCATGAGCTCGATTCCCAATTTAATACCAACAAAAAGCGGTATTCATGAGAGTAAAAAGTACAAGAACTCATCAAATAACATTGAAGATCAACGTAATGCATTGATTTCTAACATTATATACTGTAAAAAGCTATTTGACATGACTACTCAGTTTTTTTATATAATTTTATTCGGTTTAAGTCATGAGATCTTTAACAGCCCTAATCAGGGAGTTGTGAGGAAGGAAAGAAAAAAAAAAGCCAAGGATCTACCTAGCTATAGTTGTTTATATTGATATTAAAATATAACATTTGATGCTTGCAGTGAATATTTCAACTCAAAGGATTTACACATTGGCGTGACGACTTCAACATCTAAAGTTATAGAATTTGATAAAAAAGGACTACAGAGGAAGGGGGAGAACTGGGGGCAGTGCCTCCTGATCGGGCAGCTGCCCACCTCCTGGGCAGACCACTGGGATGAAACTCTTGAACTGGTCAGTGTGCGATTTATAAATCGGTGCAACTCACATAGCGACATCTTTTATATTTTACACCACTATATTCTCTTTTTAATGTCCCTCTACTTTCAATAACGGCTCCCTTAAAATTATCATCATATTCATGTCATTCCAATATTCTTTTTGGGTAGCCATTTTCTCGCTGAAGTCAGTTTGTATTTAAGTATAATTTGCATAGTGTCTCCGTGATTACGTAAAGTGTATATGAAACCGTTGAAATCTTAGGAAACAAAGCTTAATATTTGACAAAAGAACTACATATTGTTAAATGAATAAAGGCCGTGCTTTGAATAGTGAACTTTTGGTTAACAGACCTTGCCTAAAACCTAAGGGGCCATTATAATCAGGCCCACCTGTGCTGTACTCTTTTTGTCCCCCCATCGAGCCAACCTTTGAGAGAAACAATATACAATCTCTGATCTATGCTTTTCAAATTAAATTTTGTGTAACCACCTGAAAGGCTATTTGCTGTTTTATTTGCACGAATGAAAAAGTAATTGATAAATTGGTTGTTATACTAGAGGAAATAAATCCATTCTTGGTTCTAGCTCTGGACTGTAGCATGCTATCGTTTTATCGTTCGCTAGCTGAAAACAGTTCTGAAGATAAGTAATGATTTGACTGTCTCTCATTTGATTTTTTAGATTTGCAAGCAGCCATATTGGACTCCAAACAACTACAAAGAAGAATCTTACAACTGTTACACATTTGTGTTGGCATTCTTGCGGGAAGTGAATTGCGGCAAGATGTCGGAGGCTGCCGCGTGTAGAACAACCTTTTGTGAAAGGTTCATTGTTCCCAGGACGACTGCTGCTGGAAAATATATCTCCCTTTACAGGAGGGTACGGGACAGTGGACAATTTATTCACTGGGAAGATGGGAAAGGACATAAGAGAAATAATCAATAAATTATTGAAAATTCTTATTGTCACTCAGTTATTTAGGTGAACTGAAGATTGTTAATTGGGGGCGTCCCGTGGGATTTAAAAAAAAAAATCTTGATTTTTAAAAAAAAAAGTTTTTATTTATGTAAAAAAAATCTTCTTCAAAAAATTTTTTTTTTAATGAAAATTTGTGATTAAAATATTCTCCATTCTGAAAGTGCAATCTTCAGTCATATTTATCATTTCAAAAAGTTAAAAAAATCTTTTCGGGTTTAAAAATATCAACCAAAATTTTTGCTCTGGAAAATAGCTACTACATTTAGGAAAATGTCATGGGCCACAAGTGAACTTTGTATTCAATAATAATCTCTTTGAACATCGTCGTTTGGAGATGGTTATTCAATACTAATGTGGAGCTCTCAGGCATTTATCAAGTCAGTGGTCTATTTATTGAAATCATAAAACATAGGTTCTATAATTTTTTATTATATTACGTATATTGGTTTCATGCAGAAATATTTTATTGGGTGTATTAATGTTTTCAAATCTTTATTTTATTAACTTACCTGCCTAAAAATTCACAGGTTCAAAGTTCAACCACTTCAAAAGTGACTAAAGCCGAATTAAAACTTATTTTATATTATTTATTTATAAAAGTACAACGACATCTAACTATTTAACAATTCAGTGCCTTTCAATTTATCATCGTATTTATTTTTCATCACTTTATAATTTTAATTTAGTTACTAAAACAGCATTAGTCTTATATAAGATGAAACGGTGCATATAAACACCATGGTACAAAGTACACAAGTAAAGTTCCAACAAATTACCAAATAATATTGATTTGCACTTTATTTATATTTATGTAGATTCTTTAATCTCTTCGTATTTACTAAAAAATTATTGTAAATATACAATCCCAGTAATTTGTCAATTAATTAGGTACATAATATTATGTAGTTGTAAACAACTTTTTACTGGAAGTACAGTATTACTAAATGCCATTTGTAAATATTTTAGTTTAAATACTTTTTTGTAGTATATGGCAACTCTCAATGATTTATTATTATTATTTATTGATCATTGTAAATTAGGTTCATAAGGAACCAAGAATTTATTTTGAGATGTTATTTTTTTCTTCTACATTAATTATAAAAATAAAACAAAATACATTTTCCTATCAATTTATCTATTTATTTATTATTGGTTTCGTTCCATTCTTTGATAGTTATGCAAAATATTGTTATAATTCTTGTAACCAATGTTTGGTTAGAGGTGTGAAGGTGTGAAGGCTAGGTAACAGGAACGTGATGTGTGGCTCTCTGACTTCTCTGCATACCTCTTCATTGAAATATTAATGCATGCCATTACTTTACACAAGAGGCTTATTTCTGTAATGACAGGTTGTGAATTCGAAAACTAGCATAAAATTTATTTTACAAATAATTTACATAAAATAGTATATGATTATAACGTTACTTAAAATGGCTTTAGTTGTTTTGTTCTGACCAAATCTGAATAGCCAGGTGTGTACTTTAAAACCTTCATTTTTCCATCCTCCCCTCTAGCCCCCCCACAACATTCGTCAAATTGGGGCTGCCGTAGTCCCACTGTCTCCGGGTAGTTGCAACTCTTGTGTGGTAATCATATTAAATGTTTTTCAACCATGCAACTGACCCTATATTACACACATATGCAATATGTTTATAACTGTACAAATTTTATCATAAAATATCCCTGGCATCCTGATATGCACAACTACCTGATGGGCACTGAGCGACAAACCGATGGAAGTGTGTTTTGGGCGTTTCGGTGTGCCCGAAGAATGCTTATTTTTTAATATGAAAATCTTTCTCAAGCAAATTTAATAATCAATTTCATTGGCCTGTCTGGGGCCTAGGAGTCAAAGGTCTTATGTAAATTAGTGACATCAGTTTTCTATAAAATCGGTTTAAATCACACTACGGATTTATTCAGATTTTTTCATAAATGTATCTGTTGGATCCGAAGGTGCGATAAAACTCCAATCGGTGTTTTCAGCTTCAGATGAATCTTGAAAATAGTGGACTGTAAAACGATAAACCTTACTACTTGATGGAAGTGTCTAATTATGGATGTGGAAAGATTTTTGGTTTTTAGGAAGGTAAAATGGGAAACCATTCACTCACCGATGTAGTTGAAGTGGAAAATATTGATTCTTCTTATATACAACAAAACATCACACTTAATATTATATTGCTTGAAGAACAATAAAAAACCGACGACCAAGCGATACACCGACGAACGACACGAAACACGTTTTTTCACATAACATCTTCTGTTTCGATTGTCAATTTATTGTTTTCCAACACGGTGTTGTTGAATAAGGAAATCGAATAGCGAAATGGCGTGATGGGTAGAAATTGGAAACATTATCAATTTGGAATCCAACAGTATCTATGTTCATTAGGGATATGAAAATATTATTTTGGGAGTAATAAACAAGTGAACATTTAAGATACAGATGCCCGTTGAGACCCGAGGACACGCTACTATTTAACTTGCATTTATTTTTCTCAACGATTTATCATTAAAAAAATAGTTAGTTACCACTAACAGTATTAGTTCTTACTTACCACAATCTTGCGAGGCCGAAGAAATGAGCCACTTTGCCTGTATGCCATTTGATTGGCTTGGAAAAGTTCATTTGGATAGTTTTTCTAACGCAGAATAAAGTTGTCTATTCACCAAACATTTTAATGAAAAAAAATTCTTTGTAAAGTATCTTCAATTATTCGCAATGTAGTATAAAATTTTCGCCATTATATACGGATTTGAAGAAATTCTTATTATGACATCTTATTTGATTATTTCGCTGTTAGCGCATTATTGTGATGTCACCGGGGTTGATTGAACTGTAAAAAAAACTATCTAAAATAACTAGTTTTTTTCGAAGTCAATCATTATTCTGTCATCATAAAAGTGACAATATGAAATGTCAATATTATTGAATGCAACTAACCATTTTCTCCGATATTGTAACGTTCAAAGCCCCTATGAATAAAGCTAAATATTTGTTGAAAATACGCACTTGGTATTTACCTTATTAACACTTACTTACCAGGTATTTGATCAACCTCTGACACGGCCCGAGAATCGGTTGTTTATGGAGAACTTCTAATAATTTCATTGACATGTATGCAATAACGTTACAAACATATATACGGTACAGTATACGAGGCCTGTTCAAAAGAAAAGGTGAACTTTGAATCAAAGAATATGTATTAAATTTTGCGTTAAAAATTGAATAAAGTGCTCCAACGCACTTAAAATGTTGACTGGCATTCGGCGAGTCTACTTTGTATCAAAAAAGTGTTTATAAGTGGTACAAGCGCTTTACAGAAGGCCGAGAAGATGTTAATGACGATGAGCGTCCTGGAGTTGTGGAAAAACAAATCATGGATTTTATTCTTTGATCCATTTTTTTCAAAAGTAAAAAATCGAAGAACACACAAAAACGTGACTAACCTTTCCAGTTGTCAAAAACAAACCACTAATCCAAAATGGCTGATAATGCTTACATATGATAAACATACGTGTACCAACATAACAAAAAACGATAATCGAATGTACACAGCCCGCGAAAATTCAAAATTCACCTTTTCTTTTGAAGAGGCTATGTATACACGTTATTGTCTTAAAATATTTACACAAAGTGTGGCAAGTAAAAAACGCACTTACGTTCCCAGTAAATTCTTCATTCAAACATTGGTTATATATGACGAAGATAGACATTCATAGAATATGTGTGTATGAACGAAATATATATAGGACCGGGCGGTACTATCGGGGATAAATTAATACATATTGATAATAGCCAAACTGACAAACGCATCGGATTCCCAACCGGGCGTCGTGGGTTCAATTCCTCTGCTGGCTAAGTTCTCCATCATTGCACAAGCAACGTTTTCCGCTTATTATGAGTGTTGTAGAAGTTTTTCAAATATTGTCAGGTTATTCGTAACCCGAGAATGATTGTTTTTCTTTTAAAAAATGTTATTCTTTGGCTTTTAATCGCGTTAGCTGTGTAATGGAAACACTATATTATTATAGTATACGACCCCTAGCGACGCGTGACAGTTTAATACTAAACCCGCTAAATCGAAAGTACGGCAGTTACCGTATATTTTGCTTGCCACTTTGAGAGCTCTACAACGTTTGTAATGTCAAAAGGGCTTTTGCCTTTCCTGGGATATGTATTACCGGGTAACGAACAACTCAACCGTATTTTATTCCTCTTACTTCCATAATTATAAGCGGATATATTGCTTGTACAAATATTCATTACTTGATGGAGGACTGAACCCTAGAAGAGAATTGAGCGGTTCAATTCCCTTCTAGGGATTAAATTTGAACCATAGACGTCTGGGTGGAAACCAGACGCTTTTGACCTTAGGGCTACTAACCGGTATTTTTCGCTATGCGTAGGTGTAGTACCGATGTCAAAATCCTGTTTCTTAATAATGGGTACGTGCTGTAAATCTTTTTTGAAAAAATCGACTCAAAGCGAACTATAAAAGTCGTCTCGTGTATAAAACTATATTCTATTGCTTTGGAGAGCCCTCCACTCGATTTATTCCAAGTCTATCAATAATTTAATATGAATTATTGTTTCATGATTTTCAACTAGTCATTATTATTTAATTTGAATTTCTTAGAATGAATAAGGAAAACTCTTATTAAATCGCTATCAGAGAATAATATTGCTTTTTCTAGGGAAAACATAAGAAAAACTTAAGTATTACGAAACACGTGCCAAGTACTTTTTATAGTTTAGCGCGTGCTCAGATTTATATAATATAATAAAACATATTTTGACTTTGAGAGGTCGTTTAAAAATAAATTCCTACCCTGTAATAAATTTAATAAACCAGATAAACTTGGGTGGTTGAATTATAATCGATAGTATGACACCCCTAATTATGGCGATTCCTAGAAACGAATCTCTATTATTCTACAAAGGAAACACAAAACCTAATTATTCTGTCATAAGTCAGTAATGTCATTGTATGTACGAGTATGTCAATGAAATTATTATTTGTGTACCACGTTCCGAAATTTTATAGGGGTACATCAGTACATGCATTATAATTAATAAAGGAAAGCATTTCATATAACATTAGGATGGTTTTCAGGATAAATAAAAGAGAATAATCATTGTCCTATTATTAATATATATTTATTATAGTGTGTCATTTGTATACAATCGTTTTCAATTAACCTAATGGGGACATTGGTAGTTAAAAATAAAAATAATAATAACATTAAACATGATATAAATAGTTCGTCTGTATGTGGCTTCTCCACAGTTTGATAATGCCCTCAGAAGGCGAAACAGCTGTCACGCGTAAAAATAATTACATCGCAGAGCTTTTAACTAAAAACTGTTTTTTAAAAATTTAAATTAATAATAATTATTGTTTAAATAAAAGTAAAAAACCTAAAAATTAAAATGGAGTTCTACAAAATAAACTTTAAAACCATAAATATATAGTCATTATAAATATTACATAAGTGATTATTATTATAATTATAAGTGTTGATAAAATGTATTATTTTATTTTGGCAACCTAGAGTGGCTTTTTTAGTCAAATAAAACATTCAACCATAATACTTTATGAAGCAATATTTTCGGAGCAAGAAGAGAGATGTATGGTTATTCCATAAATAAAATTTGGACTCTTTTAATAATACAATTTTGACAAGCCACTTTTTGGCCCTGGTCACCATTTTTTGTACTTTTGCTATGGTCTAGTGAATCTTAACCTTCTCGGAGGGAACTGCAACCCAGAAGGTTCCGCCGTTGAGAGCGATGGTGGCCCTGAACATAATAATAAAAAAAATAGTTAATCATAGTTTGCTGAGAGGTATAAAAATAACACTGACAAGATTATTTTTTAAATCAATATAGTCTCCAATACAGGGGTAGGTAACATCCGGCCCGCCATAGCAACCGTGGAAAAAAAAATCGGACCCGAAATTCTATTAATTCAGGAGCAATGGCTGGTTATTTGGTTATTTGCATATTTTAGTTAACACATTCTTTAGCGGAAAATGTAAATGGCCTCGAAAATTCCTCGATTTTGAAAATCTGGAAAGGTTAAATGCCGTTGCTAGGGACGGAAGAGACTTGACGTTCATTTCAGATGTCACCCATCTCCAATGTCCGGTTTTCGGATGATATTACACATAACCTATTGGCCCTTGGCAGCAAAAAGGTTTCCCACCACTGCTCTAATTCAATGACCAATGACAATTCATGTTGACGTTATAAAATAGGTAACCTACTTCCGCCCTATTAATAATGAAAAGTGTTGACCGTATAATTTTTTTCATCCAGTTGTTTCGTGTAGGTACCTGGTACTAATAAAATGTATTATTTATGTTTATTTCAATGCAATTTTATAAGGTCATAATTTTATGCTAACCTGATGAAAAAATATTGACGTAATGGATTAAGGATATGGATAATTCAAGGATTCTGGTTTCTCGCTGCGGTCGGGAACTCTGTGACATATTGCATGAACCGCGACTCCGGGATAACTTTGTCACTTGGCAATAATAAATCACATATTTTTACAACTAAATAGGTACCTACGTAAAGAAAATGCAAGCAGTACAACAAACGAAAATGGGTTCCACAATTTCTCTCTGATTTCTGTATTTCTGTTTTAACTATCGTATTTAAATCAAGAAAGAAAACTGTTCCGGGAAGTTGAGACTCTTGTGCGTTATTCACGCTAAAAAAGAGTTATTTAGTTACTCTTTTGGCCGCCTGCACAGAAACGTTTGTGGATCTTAATCGAAATCTATTACAAACCAACAATCAGACACAACCCAAGCAGGAAACTGGATGGATGACTTCGCTTCAAACCGAACTATTATTATTTTGGGATCGATCAGCCATTATAAGTTCAAAGTTGAATTATTAATCGGAATTGAACTTTCTGATGTTATCCGTTTGAGCAACTAATTTGCGTAGTAATCTCTCTCACCTGAATTCGATTTCGTTCTTAAGATCCTTGGGGGCGACCCAGGTCACCTTGAAACTCCTTTTGTCTTCCTTCTCGTCGTGCTTCTTGTGGGTGACAGCGTTCTGGAAACAAACAGAAAAATGAGATATTAAAAAATCGTAATTAATAATTTTTTAATTTTTTTTTATATGAATACCGCACAAGAGTCTCAACTGCTCCCAACCGTCTAGAGCCAGTGAGACTATGGCATACCCAAATAGGGTATGTTGTGAGGCTGAAGGTACTGGGGAGGGGAAGGAGATAGGGAAGAGGAAGGTTGGGAAATACCTGGCTATTCAGGTCTGGTCACAAAACACGGCTAAAGCCATTTCAAGCAACGTTTCGATTCTGAACGGTGGTCTTTCACCAGGGCGATACTTAGAGTATCTACCACTCTGGAGACAATGGAAATGTAACATGTGAGGGATATAAGACAGTTCTTTGCTGTTTTGAATTCATTCTCTTTTCATGTGTAATTATTTCCGTAAAGCTGACAACACAACTTAAACTGGCGGCAGCACGCCCCAATACTAGAATTTTAAAATTAATTTCCAAAATTTTACGAATAATGTTGCGTGCATCACTTTTCACGGGTTTTCTCGCTTGAATCGCTTTATAGAAGAAAAAAAAAGTATTTTTATGAAACTCAATTAAAATATTTGTACAGCCGAATAAAAACACGTGGCGTCTTTAGTTTCACTTCTGACCGCCTGAAAATTTATGCGTGTCAAGCTGTAAATAAGATATTGTCACACACTTCTGATAAGTAAATGGATTAGGTTAAAATTTTCCTGGATCTCCCACTAACAGGGCGATTGTTCTGACCACGAAGCTATCGCGGCAATCTTCGTATATGGATCTGATACTTGGAGTAACAATGTATGGAGAGAGAGCTAATTCTTTTTACCCAACCTCTACAAACATGCTATAAATCACTTTCAACGTGTTTTACGTCGTACACCATGAGAGAGAAAGAGACAACAAAAATAACACACCGCTTTTATGTACTGTAAGGATGATCTTGGTCTCCCGCGTCTCCGGGGACTCCGCCCACATGTTTTCGTATGCGACTAAACTCGACACAACTAAACGGTTTTTTAGGTTATATGCTATATTTTTGTTGAAAACATTAGTGTGAAAAAGTGGTTATACGAATAAACAAAAACCTTACGTCGACATGTGCTATGAATGGATGCATAAATACCCTAGACCTTAGCCACGCCCAGGTCTGCCGAGTCCGGCAAAATCATTAAAAACTGACTACACTGCCTTGGATAGGTACCATTCTATGTACTCTAAGATCTGATACAATGGCGTATTCATCCAGTACCTATATATATTGATGTTTAAAACTACCTATTTACCGGCAACCTAACACTAAACTCTTTCACACTTTCTCATACGATTTTTTAATACGCATTATTTGTTACTCATTTTTTTTTGCATTTAATACAACATTATGGCATGCTATACGCTATAAAATCTTTTTATTAACATTATTTCTTTAGTAATATAATTTATAAAAGCATAAATATTACAGCTATATTATTTTTAAGTGTGGTCGTATTTCTATTAAATATTCGTTTTAAATTATTATTAATATTAAGCCACACGAATAATTTTCACTGTGAAGGTTTACAATGGTAAATTATATTAGAATTTCGCGAACATGTACGTATTTAATTTAATTTTCAAGTGTTATCAAGTCTGAAAACGTTATCTCTGCTATCGCTAATCCCATCCTAAAATTTCCAATTCACATTGGGTTTTGTATCGCTGTATGTGATTATGAGAACATTGAAACAAAATAAAATAAATCTTTTGACTTTCATTAGACTGTCAGCCAAAAGCATGCGATTTAAATTGCATGACATTTCTCAAAAATGGCGCGATATAAATTAGCCATTGTATTATTATTATTATTGCCATTGAATTCACACATACTCGTACATGCAAAATGTTTGTAAATCGAATAAAAATTTAATTAATCAACATTTGCGTAATTCCCAAAAGTATTCGTATTTTATTTATAATATCCACAAATTTTTTTATCACAAATTAACACAAATGTGTGTAGTGCGAATAATTAAGAATTACAGTGGTAAAATATTCACAATATTTAAATAACCGGTCGCAGCTTGTTTTTAAAATAATTACGTAAAACTTTTGGCCTCTGGGCTAATCAATTTATACCCCAGGCTCATTTTGACTTTGGAATTTAATTTTTCATACCTTGGTATTCTGTAGATAGGCCACCATAATGCCGCCATACCACAATAGCTAAATTGGTTAAATTAATCAAATTGCAAAATACAGATGACTTTTATTTTCAGTTATTCACACAAATCTTTTTTTTCAAGCTTAACAAATCACCTGTGAACTTTATTCAGATTTTTACGTTTTTCTTACAAAATATTTTTTGGTAGGCACACATTATGAAATGACAATATTTGTACACATTCAAATTATCTAGAATGGATAACGCTGTCCAGACGTTGCATTTTGAGGAAGTAGATTACATGGAGTGGATTGACGGAGAAATTAATGTCAAAGAATATATATTATGACGTTCAAGTGACTAGAAAAAGTCGGAGACACACGAAAGAAATATAAGAATATGAATAATTGAATCAAATACTTTGAGTCGAGTCATGTCAAGAGTTGATATAACAGAAGAGCATGTTTGAGACGATGTATGCTTGTGAAAGAAGTAAGGAGTGAGTGCCGAGATAGAGTTGTTTTGCTATAGCGAATACCGCACAACAGTCTCAACTGCTCCCAACCGTCTAAAGCCAGTGGGGCTGTAGCATTCCCAATTGGAGTATGTTGTGAGGCCGAATGTAGTGGGGAGACAAGATATGGGGAAGAGGAAGGTCGAAAATTACCTAGCTATTCTGATCTGGTCACCAAACACGGCTAAAGTTATTTCAAGCAACGTTTCTATTTTGAATGGTTGTCTATCATCAGGGCGATACTTAGAGTATCTACCTCTGAAAATATAGAATATATGGTAAAAATACACAGGTTGTTGAAAATTAAATGAAACATTTGGATCCAGAAGCTAACTATCCATATTTATTGGCAGCATTGTAAAACATGTAATATTATGAATCGGAAAAAGCTTTCAGTAAAAACACGTAGAAAAACTGTTCATGCATTTGATAGATTTGCTACACGAATTGTCGAGCCTTGAGTTGGGTTGGTCACATTGAAATTTATTTGACAATCAATCAATTGGTACCTAGAATATTATATTTGGAGGTAATAGACCCTGACGACCTTCGGGTGCCCACGGCTGCTCGCGGGGCGAAGGACCACCGAAATAAAACTCGTTTTATTTTACATTACATCCGAGGAAGGTTGGGTTTCGATTAGACATTTCTCGTGTATTGAGGATCTTGACCTCCGTGGCGGAGCGGTAAAAGTGCAAATACAAGTGTGTTAAATGGACAGGTTTTTTTTACATATCTACCTATATATACTTTTGAAATAAACAAATAATAATTCCGAACTTTTGGCAGTGAAATATACCATCAGAAATTGATCTAACGAAAAACTTACTAATCAGAATCAAAATATTGCTTCAAATGCCTTTAAATATATTTAGTAAATATATCTGAGGACAGTTTTCCTCTTCCCTTTCTCATTCCCTCCTTTTCTTCTACTCACAAAATTCGCATGCTGGGGATGACATAGACCCACTGGCTCCGGGCAGTGGGAATCGTGTGATATTTACTTTAAAAAAGCTAATATTATTAGTTTAATTATATTATACCTACAAAATATTAACTTATCTTAGTAACCAAAATTCATCTCATTTTTAGGCATTTAATATTCCTGTATATTTTTTTTACATTACCCGACAAACCCTACGTTGATTTGCCAATACACTATTTGGGTACCTATCTATCTATTCATTTGAAGGAGCTTACTTTGAAGTTATTATTTTCATAATTTCGTCATAATTATCTGATAATATAACTTTGTAACAGGTATTGCGTATTATTAAATAATTAGCCCAATTAATAACAAAACTAGGCCAAAAAACTTCAAAGTTAAAAATTTCCAGACACTTTGCAAAGGGTGCGTTTGGTTGGCAGGTTTGTAGGTCTAATATTCCTAATTGAACACAATTTTCCAGGATAAGGGTTTTTTACTTCATCCGATATATTTTTAAATATAATTAATGAACAATATTAGATATATTCATCAGTTAACTTTGGTACGTGGATATTAGATTGTACATTTTATAAATTTATTTAAAGCTAAGAAATAAGACGAAAGATATATTATTGCGGTAATTATTACTATCCAGATATTGTAAGCCTTTACACTATTGTTTTCAAATAGCGAAACGGCTTGCGAATTTCTTTTGATTCATCACCACAAGATATCAACTGTAATTAGGAGTATAAGTTTTCTGTACAAAACAAACCTAAAAATATTCGTCATTATATTTTTAACGATACATTTATTTGTCTACTTCTTGTATAAAAGTCTTACAAAAAACAACAGCCTTGGGTTACATTATGATGTATAATTTACTTGTTTTTTTACACATTTTTTCGCAGATCTACAGTATTTTTTTATTAGGTACAATAAATTCCAACTTGAACTGAACAAGATACACTTGACTGATTTTCAATTAAACGGTTATATAATGGTTCAGCTGCCACCAATGTCAGAAAAGAAGCATATAATCAACAAGGCCTAAAAAATTAATCAACAGTATCGTGGTTAATTCAAGGTTCAGTTCGCAGAATTTTCTCAATTTTAAACATCCACTTTAGAAGAACCAGTTTTATCAAAAAAATATTCTGAGTATTTACGAGTACATAGCAACAATGAATTAATGAAAATTTGAATAATACTCGTGTATGGTCGTGCACATAAAAAAAAAAAACACAAAAGAACTATGGTATTATGATTTTTTATTGATTGTATAGGTACTCATATGTAGCTAAAAATTTATTTTTTAAATAAAGATTAGCCATCGATATCTCCTGTATTGTTTACGATTGACTCCCAAATCTCAATGAGTTTTTCGATGCGTGAATAAATATAAAATATGGTGTGGTAAAATCAGAAGAAAATGGTGAATACGGAATAACCTCTTAACCGGGCTCTTGTATAGCCGCTTTTGTGATGTTAGCGGTCCGATGGCGTTCTCTCCGTAAATTATACATTTTCTCTTATTCGTCCGAAATGTTCGTTTTACGTACTTGACAAGAATCTTTCTAAAGCACTGTTACCTTGAAAACCAGAAACACAACAGTCTCATGCATCAATCCGTCAAAGTTCCACGAATCACCTTTCGAGGTAATTATAATGATTAGCCGGCGTTATTACTGTAATTATTAATATTATTGTGGTCGACTGAAATGGCGAAACTGCAACAACAATAAAAATAATTTTATAGTTTTCAATCTCAGCTCTCTAGTAGTAGATACGAAAAATAGTCACCAGACGCCGCTACAAAAAACCCTAATATGTATTACCCAATCAATATTTTACTCGAGTTTCAGTTATCGAAAAGTTTGTTTTGTTATCTTCTAATATTTTAATAAATCAATATTTTAAAATTAAATCGGCGTTATTACCAAGCATTCATATTATTACAAGAGCTTTTCGATTTAATTTGACATCTTATTTATGCGTTTCAATCACGCAAGAGATCAATCATCAGGTTTCGACCGTTACTGATTTTCGATACGATATTATTCGTTAAAATATAACATTTACCTTATATTTTAAATGCTCGTGGCGATCTCTCCCGAAGATCATTATATAACTGCATAATATATTGCACCCAGTGGCACTACATTAAAACTTCGGTATAATTCCAGCGTGTTTTTGGTGTCGTTAAAGGTGTTTGAACTCAAGTAACCTGTAGGTAGATCGTTAAATGCAACTAATCAATACTATTTATAGACGAAATACAGCTCTAAGTTTCGTGTTTATCAATCTACTCTCGAAACAATTTATTTTAGATTCGTTACTCGACCATAGACCTTGGTTTGGAGAATTGCATCCGATGATTGTAATGAATACGAAGAACTGAATTGTTAGAACATTATAAAGTGAAAGGTAAGTAACATTGAAACACGGTGCATGGCTGTGTATCGTCCTAAACCTCGTTCACAAAGGAGTCTTTGACGCGATGCAATTTTCGTCATCCCGAGTTTGAATATAATCTTTTACAATGCAAAATATGTGTGTCCAGCGATTTTAGGAGGCAGCCTACTAAGGAACTCCGATCAGACGATGAAGGTAGCTACACCCAGTTTTTAGCTACCCTCAACTTCAATGGTAGTAATTATTAAAATTTGTAATCAAATGAGGGATTAGTGCATATTACTTCATTATTAAAAATCACAGGATTTGCAACTTGACTTGCCAAGATAAAAACTGAGGAAAAAAATACATTTAAAATAAAAATTGTTCTCTTGTAAAATATGTATACTTTAGGTCGGTATAAGCTCTCAGCTAGATTTGAGGCAAGCAAAGTACTCACACAGACGTATAGTTTACACAAAGCGTGTTTCGTTTTTAACTTCAATTTAAAGTTGAAAAACAATCGATGATTATTTCATACTTAAGAGATCGAATCCAAAGCGTGTTGAAGTCAGTTAAATAAAACATGTAACAATAAATAAACATGCGGAATAAAATTTCAATCCTTTGTCAATTTAATGTTTAGCTATGCCCTGTTTTGTTACAGGATGCTATTTTATCGTAATGTTACACTTAAACGAAACGTTACAAACATTTAAAAAAATCTATTAATAAAGATGCGAATTAAAAATAACGAAAACTGTGATTATTTCACTCGTTACGCCCTGTACTCGTATATGACAGCACCCAGTCGAACTGAATAAATATGATAAGGACACGCTGTAAATGTGTCCCTTTTCCACTAATGGCAATGAGTTAGCGTAAACAAGAAAAAATAATATTTCTTTATAACACATCGCAAATACATCGCCACTGGAGCGTATACGATTATACCGATACACAATACACACAACGCTAAGCATGTGTTGTTAGCCTCAACTCTGGTTGAGTTACCTATACTTTATCGCTTCTCTGGATTTGAAAAGATTTTTTTTTTAAATTCGCAACATATTCACCAGCTCCAGATTTTAAAAAGTTCATACTCGTACAGTCAGTCGTACGTGCTCATAGAGTGAATTATTTATAGTCAATTCCAATTCATACAGCAACGTGCTCGGACATCCATGATATAAAATGTAATGTGGATGTTGAAGGTACCTATATTAAACTCAACGCACTTGTTGCCAAAAAGGGGTCGGAGTGAATGACCGAGCACCAAGCCGAACTTTATTTCACCTAACGTTTAATCCCTTGTGAATTAAGCTTTTTGTTACTTTGGTGCTTAGTGTATTGGTAGGTATATTTATTATTGTATTACAAGCTATACCAATATTCCGAGAGTCTTATTACTGAATACTTTTTCGAATCCCTACGAATGTCCCATTATCATTATTACTGTCCGCATTTAATGACACTTATAGTTTCACGACAATCAAGCCTAGACCTCGCGTTAAATGCCAGGTTGTGCAACAGCTGATCTGGGTATCGATGTCAATAAGCAGGCAGCCAACATAATGATACAATAGCTTTAAACATTTTTTGAAAAATGATTACTATCTTAGCCTAATCTATTTATCAAGTGGAGCTTGTAAGTACGACAGTTTTTTTTAAAGAAAGACAAACATTTTTGGATTACGAAAAGCCTGGTAATATTTTAATTCCTCCTATTTCCATAATTATAAGTGGAAAATGTTATTTGCGCAATGATAGAGGACTTAGCTAGCAGAGGATTGAACCTGCTACACCTGAGTGGGAACCCGACGAATTTGTCCACTCGGTTACTAACCGGTTTTTCGGTTATTTATTCTCTTACTACATTATATTTATTTTAATATTAGGTAAGCTAATCTACTGATGGGAATGAAAACTGTTATGCCGTGCAGTCTATGAGTAATTATTGTAACAGAACCAGTCTTCATTCACAATCTAAACTTTGAATGTGTAAGCAATAATATTGTTGATGCCACAATATATTATTTTATTAATTGCATTTATGTACGTCAGATGTTCGTTATATTGTCAATCCCATCAACGACCAATACCATAAACAGGGCGCGTTTGGAACACCGATAAATGTCATAATATGTAGGTAATCTGTTTGAACCTTAATACACATATTAACAAAGATCATATTGGTAAATCACAGTTTTAAATCATCAAAACTTGAAACATTTGTGCCTTAATTTAACACTAGAATATAACATTATAAATATGTTTTAATTAAAAACATGTTTAAAGAAAGACAAACATTCCCGGGTTACGAATAACCTAACAATATTTTAAAAACTCTTACTGCCATCGTAATAAGCGGAAGATGTTGCTTGTGAAATGATGGAGGACTTAGCTAGCAGAGGAATTGAACCCACGACGCCCGGGTGGGGACATGTTAAACATGTTTCTCGTTCCATTGCCGTAAATGGACGTTACTTTTACGCGCTTATATCAAGTTTAAAAATGATATAATCACGACTTACGCAATGGAAAATAAAGCACTGACGATTAATTAATTGGAACAGTATAATTCTGAAGCATATTAATTAAAAACAGATCATGTTTCACGTTTTAAATAAAACATGTATAATTAGTTTAGTCTCCTTATTAGACAAACTCACGCGCTACAAAACAAAGTTCAATATTATATTATCTGTCTGTTTTATTTTTTTAATTCACAAAATTAAAAAGCTGCCCAATCCTTGAATGTGTTTTCGAAACTTTACCCCGAGATTTACAGTACAGACTTCTTCACTAAGCAGAGCACACACGTGTTGAAAATCGATAACAGCTGTGGGATCAGAACTGTATTCATTTAACTTTCAGTCAAATATCCTTCCCACTGAAATATTCTCAGAGCAATAATATACCAGGAGGGATAGTTTTGCGAAACAGGGTTGTCAGGATTGTTGATTTTTTTCTGTCTCGGGCGTGGCTAGGATTTTCATGGACACACACGAAAATGTAGAATATAACCTCAAAAAACACGGAAAACATGCTTTCATACCTAAAAGTGGTGCGATATTATGTGACAACTTGTCCTGTCTCTTTCTCTCTCACGGTTTACGACGTAAAAACCAGGAGAAAGTGATTTATTGTAAATTTGAAATAACAAATATTTAGCTCTTTCTTCATATATATTCTTACTCCAAGGGACAATCGAACACTTATTATGAAGAGGTCGATTGATATACCTAATTGTTTTAAAAAAAAAAACGAATGTTCTCATTGAGTTTTATAAATGGAGTAGGCACCTGCATACGACGGAGACTTAAAACCGTGCGGAGAGCGAACTCTCGCGCTCGACAGCCGAACGATGCTTACGAACCATGCTGACATTAGCCGAACCTTGGAGTAACAATGTATAGAGAGAGAGCTAATTATTTTTACCCAACCTACACAAACTTACGATAAATCACTTTCTCCGGGTTTTTACGTCGTACACCATGAGAGAGAAAGAGACAACAAATATAATACACCGCTTCTATGTACTGTCACAATGATCTTGGGCTCCTGGGTCACCGCGGGCTCCGCCCACATATTTTTATTATGCCACTAAACTTGACACAACCGAACGGTTTTTTAGGTTATATGCTATATTTTTGTTGGTAAGAATACTGTGAAAAAGTGCCTATACGAATAAACAAAAACATTATGTCGATATGTGCTATGAATGGATGTATAAATACCGTAACCTTAGTCTTAGCCACGCCCAGGTCCGCCGAGTCCGATAAAAATCATCAAAAACTGACTACACTGCCTTGAATAGATACCACTCTTTATACTCTAAGAGCCGAACGTACTAGACGTAGTAACGCCATGTGACAGTTTACGGGGAAAGTTTGTTCTACTACGTAGGCTTTACCTAACTTACAATACAACAAAGCAAAACCACTTATTTCAGGTGGATGCAACAACCTTCAACAAAGCAAAACCACTTATTTCACTAAGTGTTTCATCAAATTATATAATACATCTATAATTGTTGTAGTGGTTAGTATAGGTAGGTATAAATATTTATTACATTTAAAAAAAAATTATAGGTGGGGTATGCATTATGCAATATCTCTAGCCTTCATAGTATACATGTTATTTAAATAATAATTACAAAAATGCAGTAAATAACCATGGAAAAAAAAATACATTAATATACAGAACGCTAATCGAAACTACTTCCACTAATAATTAGCTCCAAATACCAGTGAAATCTATTGCGAAATATTGTACCCGCCTTGTGACAGATGTTAGACAGACTGTAATTAGATTATGGTGGTTAAACGTTTATGCAAAATACAGGTAGATCTGTGCGTTTGAGGAAGTCAACTAATATGTATTAATTACGAGGTTGAATAACCTGCCATAATATAATTAATAATAATATTGTGATTAATTGCCTGCATTATTAATAATTTAAAACACCGTTTAAATAATAATAACAGTGAATTTATAAAGAAAAGTTTTGTGATAGTCCTCCTCAAGTGCGCTTTACACAAAATAACCTAACAAAAATTAATAATGAATTAAAAACATATTACAGATATATGTATGCAGATTAACAATATCATTCAAATATTTATGAAGCAGAATGGTACCTACCTATCAAAGGTTATAAACTTAGAGTATACAAGAGGTAGCCCAAGCCAAAGCCAGTGAAGTCAGTATTGGACTTGTTTTTGATGATTTTAACATGACTCGGGGCAAATGGGCGTGGCTAAGACCAAGGCTACGGTATTTATACATCCATTCATATCACATATCGACATAATGTTTTTGTGTATTCGTATAGCCACTTTTTCACAGTATTTTTATCAACAAAAATATAGCATCTAACCTAAAAAACCGTTTAGTTGTGTCAAGTTTAGTGGCAAAATATAAAATGTGGGCGGAGTCCTGCCGTTAACCAGCGAAAATAACCAGCTTAAGAACATTACGACAGTATATAGAAGCCGTCCAAGAAATTTGTTGTCTCTTTCTCTCTCATGGTGTACGATGTAAAAACACGGAAACGGTGATTTATTACAATTTCGGATGGGTTGGGTAAAACAAATTAGCTATCCCTCCATATATTGTTCCTTCAAGGTTATAAACCTAAGGATATGGAAATAAGGGTACTTGACTTGCCAAGAAGAAATATTAGTTGCTTTACATAATCTATCCATTTCAAAAAGCCATAAAATACATGATAGATAGGTAGGCTTCTTTTTTGATTCGATAATTTTGTGGACACTTCCGTCGGTTCCAATATTGAAAACTTCACATTCGTGCGTATGTACTTAACAAAGGAGTAGATAGTTAGGACATCATAATATATTATAAAAGTACGGTAAGGAGAAAACCGAAACCAGGGAACCATAAGACCGAATGATTTATTCAACGGATAAGTTTTTGACGTTGCAAACTTTCAGAATTCGTTTCACTGGATCATGCCGGCTTTGCATTCACAAGCAATACTAACACTGCGATGTAAATTATGTTCATAGATATTTAATCTTCAATATACCTAAGTCTATTTGTCTCAGCATTGCGAAATATTCATAGTAAATCTGTCGATTATTTATCGCTATCAATCAATCCAATCCAATAAATAATGTGTGAAGACTTTGTAGGTTGAAATCAAAAGTTATTAGTAATAAAAAACCCTTCTCTCTAAAAGCAGTAGGTAGGTACAAAGGTAATAATTAATCATATATGGTACCCTCTACAATCATAATATCATAAATAGTAATAAGCACTTCGATGTCGTAAAATCTCGTAAAGTAAGCTACAGTAATTATCTACGACCCGACTAACCATATTTATGTCTCTGATACGAGCTTAACAAAATAATCAAACATGCAATAAGACAATCACTTTGCATTTACCACTAATTCATTGATCTTTCCGCTTATTTCCAAGGGCAGTATATTCACCTGTATTTCCATCTATACCCATTTCATTATTGAAACAATATCAATAATTTTCAACGAAATATGAAATAGAAAAAGACACCGAAAAGAAATAAAAGTAGTTTAAATATTAGCATTTACTTTAGTAATATGGTTAAAAACATAGATAGGTGACAATGTGAAGTGTTTTATATAAGTATACACCTCTCTTCGCGGTGCGAATATTCATGAACATCTAAGAAATAAAGTTTCAAGCATTAGTGTGAGCCTAGCTTTGTATAAGCTTTCGTTTCCAAAACACCTAGAGATGATATATGACTTTATTGTCAACCGGATAGAAAAATAAAAAATTTTCTTTGGAGCTATGATTTTTTTTTAAATGTTTGCTGAGCGATAACTACGGTGTGCATTGGCAAACCGCTGACAACTGTAACCTCTTACTATTTCACATAAAAGCCCTGATAATAGACATAAATGTTACAAGGCAGCTCTCAAACACAAAGTGATCTTTAACTACGAAAAAAAAGATGTTTTGTTGAAGACTTACCCCCCTTCCAGTTCCGCAGTCCATCAGCTGTACGAAGTTATCCTTAGCGTCAACCTTGAAGCTACCGACGATGTTGTTTCCCTGGCGAGCCTGCACCATGAAGCCGCGGATCTTGTCAGCAGCCCCCTTGCCCGAGACGGTGAGGGTGACCTCGTCCCCGCCGCGGATGGCCTTGCGGCTGGTGGCCAGCGTGTAGGGCGCCGTGGAGGTCTGGGCGGGCGTGTGGTGCTGCGGCACCATGTCCTCGCACGCGTCTTCGGGGGCGCCGGTCGAGTAGCCAAGGGCGGGGGCGGCCAGGGCGGCAATCAACAGGAAACACAAGGCGGAGGACATACTGCAAAATAAAGGGGTTTTTCAAATCTGAGTTACAACTAGGTTACAATACTAATATTAAATTATTTAGATCGCGGTTGCGAAGTTGAGTCGAAGATTATAATTTGTTTTAAAATAAAGAAGAACACCTGACAATATTTATTTTTATATAACAGAGGATTGAACCCGCGAAGCGTGAATGAGAACCCGACGCTTTGGACCACACGCCTACTAAACGATCTAATATTATATAGTTTTTCGTATGTATCCGAATGGATTAGAATGGAAATGGAAGGCTTACGACTAGGAGGTCAGGGGTCCAATGGCCACTGCTAGCGGCAGCACCGGTCGATTTTAATTAGATAGGCTTTATTACAACTTTGATTTTGTCAGCAAAATTGAATCAAAATTTATCTTAAAGACCAGCGTTAAAAAAACATGTAAATTCCCGTCATAATACGTCGACTGAAAACGATATTCACGAATCACGTTTTTTCCCGAGCAAACAATTGTTATTGTATTTTCCCGATGCATATGTTTATACTGCAGGCACTTTTAAAGTTTTTTTTTCTCTACAAATTGCGTAGTAAAAGTGGTATAAAGGTACTTATCCCATTACTAATCATAATATTTCGTTCTGGAAAAGTCTTACAATCGACAGATAGTCATTGCAACCCGTTGCTACCACCCCTAGCTGCTGGTACCTACCTAATATGTAGACTCCATCAACCTTGCGTGTATGTTGATTGGCGGATAAAATCTATGGTAATCAATCTTTTATTAGAATTTTATTGACGGGTAGTAATTAACGATCTCATATGTGTCTTTGGTGCGAATGTATATCGCGAGGGTAGGTTGAGTAACCCTGAAGGTAGTAAGTATTCAGGTTACCTACCCAGACCTCAGTTCAATCGATAATGACGAAATCTTTGCAATAATAATAATAATGCGAAGCCCACTTCAGATGTTTTATATACTCGTACATGCTGTAGGCTGTAGGCTGTATGTATGCAAAATATACTTGTTCGGTGTATACGAGAGATGCCGCAGCCACAATGTCAGAATGACTCTCGGAGAGCTTAACCTTTCAAACATTAACCATCGTATTGACCAACATTCATTACTATAACCTGAAGATGTTTCTTGTTTCTTATGCCATTGGCTGGCTGCAACCAACGCTTAGCGTTGCCATGTTGTGCCAACCTTCATACATATTATTACTACTAAAATAAATCTTGTCTATGTGGATACATGATCACATCCAACAGCCAAAAACTAGTTGACGAGTAGAAAAAGCTGTTTTGTCACGCAAGAAAGTTCTGCTAGCCTTGTCCTATTTCCATACGTAATACTCGGGTCGATGCGATAATGGCGAAAAAAATCCTCCGATTTATCACAAGCGAGTGGTAATTTTAAAAAAATAAGATTGACTAATGCGTATTAGATTATACGAGTATAATAATATAAAGCATATTTTAAGACTTCTCAGTGACAGTAAAACAATGTGAAGGTTTTAAAAAGTGCCTTCGCTAATTTAGAACCCACCAAAGCACTCTGAAAGTTTTTTTTTATGTACTTCCACATTTACAAGTAGATATTTTTTGAATTACAATGTTTAGAATTTGAAAATTTGGTTTTTAAGTTCGAAAGATATATTTGAGATTAATTAAATATTTACCCTTTAGGAATTTAAGAGGCTTAATAATTTTATTATGTAATCTAATTACAGAGAAACTTAATAGGCTGGAATCCCAAAAGCACGCTTGTGTGAGAGCCTGTCGCACTCATTTGTGTCTAAAGGATGTAAGGGGTATGACAAGAGATGATCGGGGGTTAGGTTAGGTCACCTAACACCCACTCTGGAGTAATTTCGTAATTCAACTGAAGAATACTTGTGAAGCTAACTAAAACGGAGTCAAGTGTTAAGTAGACTAAATGGAGATATTTAGCATCTAGTGAAGACTGAGTTTTATCTAAAGAATAATAATATACTAATAAATTATTCCAAAAGTCCACACCCTTTGGAGGAAACTCCAAATGCCAAATGTGTTACTATGGGTCAGCAGCAAAAAGCCCTGCTGCCTAAATATGTCAAAAGGCCACGCTGTGAATGTGGTGTAAGTTATTATCACTCTTGTAATAAATAATCTTTTGTTGAACTCGTGTAACTTGCTAAAAAATAATAACCTACTAACCGGTAGCTAAACTGGTATTTGGTCTTTATCACTTCTTTTACTGTAGTGCAAGGTATAACTATTATTACTACATATTTAAATTTTGAAGGTAAGTAGGTACGTGATGAGTAATCAGAAATACAAACCTGAATATATTTTTTTATTCTTCTCCGCAATTAAACTATGTCAACATTTCATGGACAACTACTTCTTGGGTAGGTACCTACTTGCAAGTGCGAAATTATTTCAAAGGTAATAATTATTACTATCGGTTCTCACTTCTCAATTACAACAGAAAAAAACGACCTGCACAGACTTAGGACTAGTCGGTTACTACTAGTTGGTTAGTTAAACTTGACTAAGGCAAGCCAATTTCTGTGCAGGCTGGCAAAAGAGGACCTTACCATCACTGAACGTAGTTCAAAATGTTGTTCCTATAGATTTAAAAAAGCGCCTTCCCAACAAAGGAAATTTGCAAATTACCCTTGTCGTAACTACCTACCTTCTTGCTTAAATGTCGAAAAGAAGGGTTTGTTTACAGGGTGGAAATTTTAAATATGTACCGGCATTTATTTAAAATTATTCGGTTTTATTTTTTGTCAACCAGAATATCCTTGAATTCCAAAAATTATTTAATCGGGCCATTTATGTTGCAGACCTTTGATAATTAAGTATGTATTATGTATATACGTAGTGTTTATTATAATAATAAATTGTACGTAAGTAGTGAATTTTTATAATAGATTCAAATTGTTATTGAAATTTGAAATATATTTGGAAACTCCTATTATGTAAAAATATGTCTTCATATTCACAAACGAAAGTCCAGAATAATAATAGGGAGAAACCCTATTATTGCATAGAACTTGAGATAGGGTTATAAGGTACCAGTAGGTACCAAGTTAGTTGGTATCTACTGGTGTAATATATAACATGAATTTGATCTTTAGTTTTACTAAAATCGTTCATTATTAGTTTCAGTAATATTTTAGAAAAGTTCAGTAGGTATTGCACGTAACTTTATTTCAACTTTAAACTAAAAGGATGGAGGCACTTATTCCAAACAACTGCACCGAAGTAACCAAATGGTACTGCGTTAAATAAAATTCATTCAGCCGAAAGAGGAACCCACTATAATATTTATTAATCGTAGAATAAATTTAACTACCAACTATACTAACACAAAATTGTTCGAATTAAAACAAATGTTAATGTTATTATAATTTTTCAACGCACTTACTACCTACTTCGTTTAAACATTATAAATTTTGAATAAACTATAAAAACATCAAATTTATAAAACAATGAAATAAAACTTATTATAAACAAGTATTAATCATATTTAAATAAAAATCGATTGGCCTCAAAGGCTGTTAAGATCAATGAGATAGATCAATCGTTGACACGGTTGAATCTATCTACATTGTAATTGGTCTTGTCAATGGTGCTAATTAAAATATAATAATTTGAGTAAAGTAGAAATATGAGCTCACCTGAATATTTGATTGATCTTTACGGAACGAATTCAAAGTGGACAGTGTGGTGAGAACCGGCCAACGCGGTCTTTTTACATTTCACGAGCTCGTCGTGTTGCGTGTTGGGTGTTGGGTGGAGGGGGATATGCCAGCGGCCAGCGGCAGCGGCGTTGTCGACTATCAAATATTTATTTTCGTTTTTAATTTTATTTTTTATAGTAACCAGATGATGTCATTAAACCAGTTTTTTTAAGTCATTTTATTTGAGAAAATCAAATAAATATTAAAACGCGAATTAAACAAAACGCTTAATTATCATACATATTTTGATTAATTGTACTTATTTGAAATTATTAATCACAACCATTGTGGAAGAGCGTGAACTGAAACAATTGTTTTATTATATATAGGTACCCAAGGCCGGTCCTGTGCAGGCGCAGTTGGAGCAGAAGGCGGCGAATAACTAAGGCGCCGATATTACCTGATAACGGTGCGTTTTTACGCGCCCAACGCTTTTAAATATAAAATAATACAAAATGAAAAAAACCATACTAGTCATGGATGGTAAGTCACGGTTTGGATTTTAGATCGGCGTCTCGTGTTTAGTACTTGACGCGAGTTGATGCCTATCTTCTATTCAAACGAAAAATGGACATTGGGTGAACACAGAAACTTATGCAGAAACAAGCAATACAAATGAAAAAGAAATTGGCGCAAATTTAGTTAAATGAAAGAATGATAAAACGATTATACGCACTATGCCCGCAAAGTGGTATTTTTTACACAAATGTTACTTTTGGAGATTTTTTCATGTAATTGTGTTGAGTCCATCATTATTAGAAGAATTCCGTAGGTTCACTTTATTCGGTCCCAAAGGCCCTGAGAAAATAGCATTTTATTTTCGACCCCAACTCTAGGATTATGCCCGAAAAGTATTTTTTTTTTTGTTACTTTTTTACGATTTTTTCATTTGATCGTGTTGAGTCCATCATTCTTTATAGAATTCAGGAGGTTCTTTTCATTCGGTCTCATGGAGCCTGAGAAAACGGCATCTTATTTTCGACCCCAACTGTCGCATTATGCCCGCAAAGTAGTATTTTTTTTAACAAATGTTACTTTTGGATGATTTTTTCATTTGATCTTGTTGAGTCCATCATTCTTTATAGAATTTAGGAGGTTCTTTTCATTCGGTCTCATGGAGCCTGAGAAAACGGCATCTTATTTTCGACCCCAACTGTCGCATTATGCCCGCAAAGTAGTATTTTTTTTAACAAATGTTACTTTTGGATGATTTTTTCATTTGATCTTGTTGAGTCCATCATTCTTTATAGAATTTAGGAGGTTCTTTTCATTCGGTCTCATGGAGCCTGAGAAAACGGCATCTTATTTTCGACCCCAACTGTCGCATTATGCCCGCAAAGTAGTATTTTTTTTAACAAATGTTACTTTTGGATGATTTTTTCATTTGATCGTTTTGATTCCATCATTATTAGAAGAATTCCTTAGGTTCACTTTATTCGGTCCCAAAGGCCCTGAGAAAACAGCATTTTATTTTCGACCCCAACTCTCGCATTTTACCCGCAAATATGTTTTTTTTAATGTTTCTTATGGATGATTTTTTTTCATTTGATCATGTTGAGTCCATCGTTCTTCATAGAATTCAGGAGGTTGTTTTTATTCGATCCCATAGAGCCTGAGAAAACGGCATGTAATTTTCTACCCCAAGACTCGCATTATGCCTGCAAAGTGGCACTTTTATTATTTAAGTTACTTTTAGAGTTTTATTTTTATTTGATAGTCTTGAGTTTATCATTATTTGAAGGAGATTCACTTTATTCGGTCCATGTGATGATATTTTTTATTTGTTTTTGACAAGGGGCCTCAAAAATTTCACCTGCGCCAGGCGCCGTTTGGCTATATTGTGTAGGTATGTTCCTTACTTATGTGATTATTAGAGAAGCATATCATCAGAACTCCAATTTTGAAGGTAAATAATCACTTCAGTAGGTGCATCGCTTCCGATTCTGTCGCTCTATCAAACATCTGCCGCGACAGAAATGTAACGCTAACCACTTAGGATCACAGAAAAGGGTTTCGTAATTATTTTTTTCGATAGCACCATCTGATGAAAATATTGAGATGGCCAAACGGCAATATATTTAATGTAATTGCAATTATTATCACCATTAAAGATAACATCCTTGAATTTCACATTGGAAAAAAATTGAAGAAAAAATTATTGCTGTAGATAACATTTATATCTAAATATTTTCTGTGCCACGGCGGCATTTAGCATCAAGGTGATTTGGGAGGAAGTACGTATTTCGTTATTATTAGTTTGCATATATTTTAATATTTGAAATATTAGCATAGATCGTAAATATCTCTTGTTTAAATGTTTACTTGTTGAAATGAGTATCTAATAAATAACTGGTCCGAAAAATAGTTCCAAAGATACAGGAATTCAACTTAATTATGGAAAATTGTCAGCTTACTCAAATGCTAATTTTGTGACTTTCTAATGTAGTACTTCTGTAGTCAGTATTGATGATTGTTGCCTGACTTGGGCGTGGCTAGGGCTAGGGCTAGGGTATTTATTCATCCATTCATAGCACATGTCAACATATATTTTATTTTTATTTGTATAACCACTTTTTCACAGTATTGTTATAAATAAAAATATTGGGTATAACCTTTTTAGGTTAGGTTTAGTTAGGTTTTTTTAACTGTTGAGATATGTCCTGTTATGTCGCATATCAAAACGTAGTGGGCGGAGCGCCGGAGACGCGGTAGACGCAAAACATACCGAATTGTGTGCTATATTATGTGAGAACTTGTCTTGTCTCTTTCTCTCACAGTTTACGACGTAAAAACCTGGAGAAAGTGATTTATCGTAAATTTGTAAGTAGGTTGGGTAAAAATATGTAGTTCTATCTCCATTTACATATTCTTGCTCTGAGATTAAAACATTAACACTAGACAAATATCCATCGAATTCTTATCACAAACAACATTAACATAGTTATTGTGTAAGTAATATGTTTATTATTAGAATTAACTTATGCTTTTTATTTTGATGTTAATTATTGAAATAATATATTTAATTAATATTTTATGTGTCGTTTCCATCGATATATTGTCGTTTCTTATTTGAGATTATTGTTTACTAAAATAAAGGTTTTAATATTACGTTTTATTTACTAAGATGAATTTTATTTCTTAAACTCGATATGTGTCTCTATCTACCCCCCTAGGTTAGCTGTTATTTATAATATATAATATATTTATGTAATCCTCTAATACAAGCCTTTTGCAAAGAATTTAATTTGCATGCTTGTGTACTATATTAACCGATATTCAACAAACTAAGACTAAGGTCGTTAAAACCTTAAATATTCAAACTTTTACATTCAACCAAGAGAATGGTATGGCTCAAGATTCTATGATAATGATAACGGTTTGTCAGTAGCACATGAGAACCTTATCGATTATAAGTGATACAAAATACACGTTGTATATTTTGATTCTGATTTTTTGAGAAAATCTCTCAAATCAGAATTGTAGGTAACATCGCCATTTGATTATTTAAAGATCGGACATTTTCTGGCAAATAATACACCAGTATCAAGTTTCGTCAAAAGTTATATTTCTGAAGTTTTGTGTTTTGTCGTTCTACAATTATGTTTATGAATCATTAAGGTACTTGAAAATTGTATAATACTTTGCAATGAATCGTAAACGCCTCTGAACTCCCGTCACAAAAACATTGGAAAATGCAGTTTGTCGACGACAAAGTAAACTTTTTAATTAATTTGCTAAACTAAAATAAAATAGAAAAAACACACAGAAAAAAACAGTTGCCACCAGGATAAAAAAATAATGTATAAACTTTGTTTGACGAATTTGTTACTTTATAATAACTTCTTCAGGTCTGTGTTATATTCGTTTGTATACGGTAAAAAGTTAAAATTGTTGTTTAAAGTTTTAGACAAGTCATTTGACAAAGTAACGAAGAAGTCATTTTATTGTATTTAAAATAAATAAAAGTGGATAAAACACAGTTTATAATTAAAAATAATAGGAATATTATTCACAAAGAAAATAATCTTAAATATAAATAAAATAATCATAAATATAGAAATAAGTATTTTGAAAGAAATATTATATTATGTTTATTTATTTTTTCGATCCCTTTTTATATATGTTTTTTTATGTACCTACATGTAAGTGCAATAATAATTTAATTTTTATGACCCCAAGTACGTGGTTACACAGCCTCAATAAAAAAATACTGGTCACCTTAGTAAATTAAGTACAGCGTACGGCTCCATAAATATTTGAAAAAAAAAACCTTAATCGCTCTGATTTATGGTACCTACTTACAGATCTTTTCACTCAGCATCATTTTTGAAAAAGGAGTAAGTCAGAACCCGCAGTAAATTTAACAACGAACACGATCCCTTCGATTGGCGGGCGTCCTGCCCAGGCCCGGCCTTGAGCCAAACGGCGCCTGGCGCATTTAAAGTTTTGGGCGCCCCTTGTCCAAACCTAAATTTAAACACCAATTTTTTCGAAAAACTTTTGTTACACGTTTTAAAAATAAGTTATTCTGTAATCATAGTATGTATCTTCGCTGTTTTCCACGTGGACCCATGAGTTGATAAAACTCCTTAATTGTCAATACATATTCACTTTTCCGTCACTAAATGACGCTACCATCACTCATCCATCTAAAAAATGTGAACAATTCATTTAACATTAAATTAGCATAAAACCTTAGAGTACATAAAACTTGTCTTAATTTGTAAATGGCCAATTCTGGGATATTCAGTAAAATTTCAACCAAGTAAAAAAGTTTAACTTGTTTACTGAATATTTTATTTTGGTAAGTATTAAGTTTGACCCTTTTTACAAATGTTTAACATTTACTTACCATTTGAAAATCACATCAGTTTTTAAAATTTCCACTTGAGATATACTCGTACACGGTAGCGTGATCAATTTTGTTGTATTATAGTGTCCGGAAAACTGGTGAATCTACATCACATTTGATATATTTTAAAAAAAAATACTGGTCTGCTGAAAAAAAAATGCTGTCATTTAAGATTAAATTGCGTCCGAAGTTGGATTTTTTTATAAATTCAAAATATGAGGTCGCAACGGGGTTGCTTTTCTTTTAAAATGCGTCGAAGCGTAGGCTCGACTCCAATAGTTTCTCAACCTTCAAGTTGCCGAAAAAAGCTTTTTTTTAAAGTTAAAAAATTGTCTAATCGAAAAAAATAAATAGCTATTGGATTCTCCATATGCTGCAGATGATCGCATTTTCTGATGTACCAGGAATTTTCCGACACCGTGTAAAAGTGATTTGGTTTGATTTCCAAAGACCGAGTAAACTAGTAAAATATTAATTCAAATAAAATACTTGCAATATGCTTGTTTACTTTCTCCGTAACTTGGTTTTTTTTGAGTTTCTCTGATTTAAACGTCATGTAAACTTAATTTTATAAGAGAATAATAAATAATAAAACGATAAATATAACTAATTCGTCTTTAAATCTGATTATCAAACACCATGTAATGAAATAAATCAAATATTATCAAGTTGCCGTGACGTTGGAGGATAGCGGTTGTTACATTGGAAAAAATGGCATCCAAACAAATTTTGTAATACGGATATAATTTGTATTTAGTTTTTGCATAATATTAATTAATTTCCAGAAGTATTGATAAATTTTTAAATGTCCGGAAATTTGTCATTACTTTTTTGTTATTGCAGCGCGCGAAAACCAGACAGTATTGTCAAAACGAATCATTTTAATAATATGAAAATCTAAACGTATTTGAAGCGCGTGAACCATTATAAATACAACAGAATCCACACACATTTTCAAAGTTAGAATTAGTTATTTCAGAATTACATACGAAGTCATCGTTTTGCATATTTGCAAATATTTTGGTACGAGTAAACTCGTAAACTATCTTTCTTTAGCTTTTCTATAGCTTTTTCTTAGATGATTGCAAAATTTCAAATAAGACGTTATCCTCCGTTTTGATTCACAACCTAGGTTTTTTTTTATGGCATTTTTGCGTTATTTAAAGCAAACAATCAGAGAACGTTGAGTTGGCCTGTTGTCGTCGTGGGCTTCTCTCACGGAATGCAAAAATGCCAGAAGTGGCGATTTTGTGTAAAAAATTAGCACTAAACGAAAGTATTTATTCAATTGATACTTAGAACAGATATCGTAAGGAAAAAAAACGTGAAATTGAAGAAGTGTGTATTATCTACGCATTTGAATGTTTTTTTTTGTCTAAAATCATTATCAATGCGATAAAACGGAAACGATGTAAATGTGGGTTTTATTTTGTATCAAAAATGTATTGTTTGTAGTTAAATGAAAAAAAATATCGGGATATTCCCGTTCCGCAATAGTTGCATATACCCGGACATTAAATTTCCTGTGAATATTGAGTAATATTAATATAGGCTAGGTACCTACATAAAGTTAATATGATCAACTTTTCCAATGGTAATGGAACTGCAAGCAACATAATTGTTTTTTTTTTTTAACAAAATGTTTGAAAATTTCCGAAAACAAATACATATAAATACACATTGCGTGTATAGATAGATACAACAAAACGTCAAAGAAGGTAACTTCAATAATTTGACCTACAATAACTAATAGAAAAAAAAACACATTCATTAGAAAAATGTACCTACTATGTCAAGTGAGATATTATTCAAGTTTTTAATGAATACAAAATTATTTGTCCATGTGATTATTCTGAATTAATTATAAACATAAACTAAAAACGTGTTCTGTAAAAGGTAACGCGTGCGTCGTCGGGTTTGGCGAAGTTCTTATTTAATTAATTAGCCATTTTTGTATAAAGCTATGGATATTTCTTATTTTATGTAAATACCCCACAAGATTCTAAACTGCCCGGAGCCAGAGGTACTATAGAATCCCAAAATTGGAGGATGTTGTAAGGCTGATGGAAGTTAGGAAACAAAGGGATTGCAGGAGGGGAAGGAAATGGAAAAGGGAGGTTGGGTAGAATCCATCTGATTCTTAGATCTGGTCGCTTAAGCTACTTCAACAACGTTTCGTTTCTGAATTGTAGTATTTTACAATGCAATACTAAAGGTATCTACAATATATCATCTTGTGTTTGAATGTTATGTGTATTGATAGTTCAAAGCTCTATGACTCATGGTGGAAAATACTGCTCTCTTGGTTGTTTTATACATTTTTGTCTACAATATTCGAAGTAGCTGTTTTGATCCACACAATTATTATAAAAATGAGAAAAATTAACGGATTTGAAATATCATTATTCTTTAAGGAAAACCATACAAATAATTTCCTGGGAGGACATGGTAGCTGCCATTATAAAGGTTTTTCCTAGATTTGTGGTTTTTTTTACAATGGTAAATAAATTGTGCGGGCGCCCTGTGGAAACAACGGCTTTTCTGGGAACGTTTGTTGGGATCATGATTTGGCCGGTATTAGTACAAACTCAAAGTAAAAATATATTCGTTATGTATCAGAAAAAAAAAAGTTTTCAATTTATTGATTTCATTTTCATATTTTACCAGAGTATTTGCGGTAAATTTGTAAAATTTTATTTAAATTTATGTTTTATGTCGCAATAAAAATAAAACAAAAACTAACAGAACGTAACAACAATCTTAAATATGATTATATTTTGAATAATTGAAAAAATCCAAGGTCAAAGACCTCATCAGATTTTCTGCTTTCTTGTTCAGATAAGAAAACATCATGATTAACCTTAACATTTCTTTTTAACTATAACTCCCATAATTCCTGAGGAAATGACAACTAATTTCCAGCCCCAAGCCTTGCATTTTGTCCGCAAAGTGGTATTTTATTAACAAATGTCACTTTTTGGGATTTTTTTCATTTAATTGTCTTTAGTTTATTATTTTCAACCGAATTCCAAAAGATCACTTAATTCGATCCCATAGATCCCGAGAAAATGGCATCTTATTTTCGACCCTAAGCCTCGCATTGTGCCCACAAAGTGATATTTTTTTAACAAACGTTACTTTCTGACATTTTTTTCTATTGATCTTCTTAAGTTCATCATTCTTAATAGGATTCCAAAGGTTCGCTTCATTCGGACACATAGAGCCTGAGAAAACGGCATCTAATTTTCGACCCCAAGCCTCGCATTTAGCCCACAAAGTGGTATTTTTTTAAGAAATGTCACTTTTGGAGTTTTTTTTCATTAAGTCGTCTCTAGTTTATTATTCTTAATCGAATTACAAAGGTTCACTTCATTTGGTCTCCGTAATTCCTAAGAAAATGGCATTTAATTTCCGACCCCAAACCTTGCATTTTGTCCGCAAAGTGGTATTTTTTTAACGAATGTCACTTTTGGGGGATTTTTTCATTCAATCATCTTTAGTTTATTATTCTCAACCGGATTCCGAAGGTTCACTTAATTCGGTCCCATAGATCCCGAGAAAATGACTTCTAATTTTCGACCCCAAGCCTCGCATTTCGCCCGCAAAGTGGTATTTTTTTTTTAAAGGTTAATTTTTGAGAATTTTTTCATTTAATCGTCTTTATTTCATCATTCTTAACAGAATTCCAAAAATTCACTTCATTCAGTCCCATAGATCCTAAGAAAACGGCATCTACTTTCCGATCCCAATGGGCGCATTTTGCCTGCAAAGTGGTATTTTCTTAACATCTGTTACTTTTGGAGGATTTTTTCATTGAATCGTCTTTAGTTTTTTAATAATCGTTTCTTACCCAAATTCCAAAGGTTCACTTCATTCGGTGTTACTTTTACTTTTAATTTTAATGTTAATTTATGGATTTTTTTTATTTAATCGTCTTTTGTATATTAATCTTAAGCGACTTCCAAAGGTTCACTTCGTTCAGTCTCCATAGCTCCTGAGAAAACGGCATCTAATTTCCAACCCCAAGCCTTGCATTTTGTCCGCAAAGTGGTATTTTTTTTTAACAAATGTCACTTTTGGGGTATTTTTTCATTGAATCCCTTTAGTTTATTATTCTTACCCGAATTCCAAAGGTTCACTTTATGCAGTCTCATTGACCCCGATAAAACGTCATCTAATTTCCGCGTTTAACAAACGCGTTACTCTCTAAGATTTTTTTTCAATTAATCCTCTAGAGTCCATCACTCTCAAAAGAACTTCAAAGGTTCGCTTCTTTCGCTCGCGTAGAGCCCGAGAAATCGGCATCTGAATTCCGACCCCAAGGCTTGCATTTTGCCCGCAAAGTGGTATTTTTTTAACAAATGTTACTTTTGGAGGATTTTTTCAATTGATCCTCTTAAGTCCATCATTCTTAATAGGATTCTTAAAATGTTCGTTTCATTCGGACCCATAGAGTCTGAGAAAACGGCACCTATTTTCCGACCCCAAGGGTCGCATTTTCCCCGCAAAGTGGTAATTTTTTTTTATTATTAATAATATTTTCATTTAATCGTTTTCAAAAAGTTCACTTTATTGGTCCCATAGAATCTTAAGCATAGATGTAAAAAAAAAACGAAATTTTTTGTGTTTTGGTGATCAAGGAGCGTCAAAAATATTACCTACACCAGGTGCCGTTTGGTTTAGGGCGGGCCTGTATGCATTATAAATTTTACCGTCAATTATTTAACAATGATCAATGAAATTGTCAGCACTACCATCTTTTGCTTACTTTTATAAGCTTTCACTTTCACCTAGAATATTATAATATTCATGGCGCAAACCATTTGTTACAAGATTAGGTTGCGAATTATAAACAATAGATGGCCATCCATGCGTATTATGCGCGTTACACAACCTATTGGTGTAATTTAGAACTAGTTTTGTGGCGTTTTGACAGCTAAGTAGGAGTCGATCAGTCGACGCTCGAAGTTTGAAGTTTAAAACTGAGTTGTCGTGACCTATCGGTCGAAGAAGGTTTGTGGGAACGTCAAATTCGCCGAGTGATTTGTATCTGTAATGACAAAAACATCTGCGACGTGAACCGATACCGCCGACAGTGAATATGAAACTATACCCGCCGTGGTTTCCTTTTTTTTAGGTGTTTTGTTATTTTGTGATATTTATGTTTTTAACGCGGGCGTCCACGCGCCTTCTGAAAAGTGATTTTTGGATTGAAACAATATAATTCGTCAGTGATAATCTGCTAAAATGTCTACAGTTTTGTTAGCGGTTGTTGCCGTGATTTTGTGTATCCTCTTCAGAATCTTGAATGTCAACACACAGCCTCAAAAACCGATCTTATGGTGCAAAGATGGTGGTTTTTTGGAAACCATTCTCAACATCGCCCCCATGCTCAGTGAACCGTGAGTTGCATTTGTATTTAATTATAATCATAATCCTAAATTCATTCCATCCATTTTATTGAACAATGTGTGAAATTTGACAGATGACATTGTCAAAAGTTATCAATCAATGTAAACAACAATATGCATTCCTAAAGATGCACTCTCTTTTTTCTAGTTATGTGTGAATGATGCTGTTATAATCAGTTCACTCATCGAATGGTTATTTGAGATGACGTCATACAATTTTTTTAAATAAATTTCTCGGAGTAATGTTGTTCTCCGAACCAATTTCCAGAGTGCTTGCATAACATAAATATTATTCAGATGAATCAGAATGCAGATCTTTAGTTAGTTTTTTTCTGTCAATATTCAATCTACGATTATCCACACAGATTGGAATAATTATTTAGAATTGGTCTAATAAAATAATACCTATATTTTAACCCTAAAATAGTGTGGTGTTGGTCCATCGTTTTTTTATGAATTTCAAGTTACATTTCCACGATAAGTAATTTTGTGACATACCATACGTATTTTATCAATAAACATGTCTTTCAAATTCAAGGCAGATTCTGCAATATTCTAATAAACAACATACATATTTTCCGCTTTTAATGGCGGTAATTTTTTTTTACAATTTATTCTCACTTTATTCGTATATCATGTACGAGTATCGCAACGAGTACTCGCATAGATAATGCATTGCTTGCCTACAGCATGTTTCAAATTTGCAACTCGACTTCAAAAAAGAAAATTCCAGTGAATTTGAAAAAAAGTTCATTTCTATTAGGTAATAATAAGAGCAAACTATAAAACTTCAAATAACTGTAAAAACCTTTTCAAATATTGAAATTCGATCAAAGGGTAGACATGTTGCCCCTCTCTCTAGTGGCGATAAGTAGGCGAAAGCAAGACAAAATATTGTTGCTCCGTGACGTTTGGCAAAGACATCACACACACACACACACACACAGACACAACCCTAAGTTTGTGTTGTTTGGGTCAACTCTAAATTACGCGACCTGGGAATAGCCTGGAAAGGTGTCTTTCTAAAATAATAAAAAAAAAAATATATATTCTTCTACCACTAAGGGCTCCGTTGTAAAACCTCTTTTTCTGTTGCATGTATGAGATGAGAAAGTGGCAGAGGTCCCACCAGCGACATGACTTTATACGACTTTCTTGATTATACATTCTCAATGGATCTTCTCATTATACAGAATAATCCAAATTAGAAGTATATCCTCGGTCGGGTGTTGATTTGTATGCAGGACCTTCAAAGTAGTCACAATTTACAATCCATACCATATATATTATTCTGCATCATAACTCTCCCCACCTCCACCTAACATCTTTTTGAAGAGATCTAAACCGCATGTGGTAGCTTGTGTAAGCCGTACATTTTTATTGAATATATTTTGCATTATTATTATATTTTACTTTTGTACACAGCTCAACCTTCATGCAGTTGAGTTTTCATTGCCGTAAAGTTTTATTACAGCTTGTAATGCATAGAATAAGGAAGAACCTTTGAAGGAACAATATATGGAGGGATAGCTAATTTGTTTTACCCAACCCATCCGAAATTGTAATAAATCACTTTTTCCGAGTTTTTACATCGTACACCATGAGAGAGAAAGAGACAACAAATTTCTTGGACCGCTTCTATATACTGTCGCAATGATCTTAAGCTGGATATCTTCGCTGGTTAACGGCGGGACTCCGCCCACATTTTTTATTTTGCCACTAAACTTGACACAACTAAACGGTTTTTTAGGTTAGATGCTATATTTTTGTTGACAAAAATACTGTGAAAAAGTGGCTATACGAATACACAAAAACATTATGTCGATATGTGATATGAATGGATGTATAAATACCGTAGCCTTAGTCTTAGCCACGCCCATTTGCGCCGAGTCATGTTAAAATCATCAAAAACAAGTCCAAAACTGACTTCACTGCCTTGGCTTAGGGAAGAACCATCTATTATGTGTTGTAATTTCATTGTAGGTATACAGCGAAATTCAAATGTACAAAATACATTTTTAGTTGGATTTTTAAATTTATTTTTTGTTTATTTCTGTAAGCCGTGCCGTGTAACATATTTTAATTATGATATTGTAGGTTATCGTTTAGTGTCACGACCCCCTTAAAAATCAAGAATAGTGTAAAAAAACCTTACGACCCCCTCACTATATATTTTAACGTTTATCAATGTTTTATATTACTAACGTGAAAAGCCGCTTCGTACTTGTGCGAAAAAGACTTCTCGTCTATGGTGGTTTTAAAAACTAAATACAGAAATGGTCTATTATCACTTGAAAATATTTACTTATGTGCGTTTCGAAAGTGAAAACCAAACTTAACCGTTGAATTAGTTTATTAACGAACACATTTTTTTATTGGTTTTTTAGAATATTAGTATATGTAATACTTTATAATAAATTGATTTTTTTTTTATTAAATAAAAGGATTTTTCGTATGCATGTTTTGATTTTTTAACAGATTGCGACCCCCCCCCCCTTATAACCGATTGCGACCCACCGGTTGAGAAGCGATAATATTTGGATAATTTGTATAGCGCCGTTTTTGTGAAAAATCACCTCAAGGGCGCTGTGTTAGGGCGATGGGTTAGAGGTTATTATTAATTTATTATGTACGTATTTCATATGTTAACCTTTATGTGACTGAAAGGGTACCAGGGTACCCTTTTCGGTTTTCAACATAGATTTTTTTAATGTTCTAGTTTGTCTAACCGCCTGAAACTTCCTGACTTCTCCACAATAGTGAAAATGAACAATTGAACATAAACCGTTGGATATGTGGAGGGTGGTATGTTAGCGGAAAACCCATAATTATAATTTACAACTTCTGATGACTGAAATAGTACTCGGGTACCTTCAGGTGTTTTATATGGAATTTGAAGCTTGTCCGTATTTATTAATTATTTTAAATGATAAATATGATGTACTGTTGTGTTCAAAGTACATCACCTGTATCCTTAATATTATTTTTAATCACCTATTTAATTAAAACCCCAAGAATAGATGGTACTGGGTGAAATTCCTATCCAGTTCCCCAAGTATTGAACTGAGTCGAAATATCTTAGTTATAAAAGTGGTCCAGCAAACTTCAGCAAATGATACACTGTAAAAGAAACCTTCATATCAATTTGAAAAAGGTGTAGTTTTCTTCAGTCACATAAGGGTTAAACAAGGATTTTATCTAGTTATTTAAATAAATAACTAAAAAAAACGGGATATATTATTTTATAATGTATCCCTTTTAGAGGAAAAAACACGTTCAAAACAAACAAATAAATTTAGTAAAAAAAATATGTTAATAAATGTGATACAATTTTGATTTTATTAGCCTAGTACGTAATACGAAACATGTTACCGTATATCCTCGATTGACAATTACAATTTATACTTAAATAGCAGCATTCTCGCAATATATTTACTTTCGGCAATAAGTACCAAAAATGCATACAAAATAATAATATTGAATTATTTTAATTGGTATGTGATATGCCTAAATTGTATATAAACTTAAATGATTTATGTTTTATGGAGTTATTATGATTTCCTTGTACGTACGTACAGAACGTGATGTAGGTGGGTACCTACCATACATTTCAAAACATGAGGTAAAACTGTAAAAAAAATAGAACATTTTCCAAATTCTTTCAATTTTGAAGGGCAAATAGATACCCAATAACTAAAATATTTTTTTCGATACTTTTTTATCATTGGAACAAACCTTAATATGTACCTCTACACGTACATTTTAAGGTTTGTTCCAATTTTAATCCTTATCACTCGAGAAAAAAATCATATAGGTTTCCAGCAACTCGAGGATTTTTTTAGCAAAAATATGAGAAAAAACTAAGATATTCTTAGAAAATTAGAAAAAAATATTTTTTGGAAAGGTAGCAAATAAGAATGCTAATTTATGTTTACAAATATATATTTACTATAGAAAATAAGTATTTATAAAAGAAAAAACGGCCAATTTTAGTTTTTATAATTCCTTGAAGTATGGTATTTTTCAAAACAATCACCCAAATGCGTCCTCGGTTTTCCAGGACAAGTGTCACAATACTCGCTGGTCTCCCGTCTCCCGCTTTTTACTGCCCTTTTTGAGCAGACCACACAGTCCCTCTTAGGACCTTTCCTTAAAATGTGCAGTTTTCCATTGAGCCTGTTTTCTGATGGAGTGGAAGTAGATGGCCTACTTCGAGGCTCTTTGTACTCACCCACTAACTGATCAACCAAAACTTTTATTTACTTTAAATGGCTTAATGGTTTTTCGTTATTTTTTTTTTTTATGGTTTTAACAAGATATACGAATTTATGGAACATATCTCCATCCCCCAAAAAAAAAGTTTGCGCCACCATTTACATCTTCCTCTTGTGTATCTACGTCGGAAGCACTTGAACTGCTACTTGTGTCCAAAACACGCATTTTATTCTTCTATTACCACTTAACTCACTTTCACTATCTGAACTGTCATGTTGCATTGAAATATCGCCGGTACAGTCACTTTCACATTCAAAAACAAAGTCATCATCAGTAGTTTCGTCTTCATACATGTTTACTATGGAGTAAAAAAATATTTGAATAAATAACTGCGTATTAATTGTTAAAAACAAAAAAATGTAGCACAATACACAAGCATTCAGTAGCAGGTACTAGACGCAACTAACTGTAAACATGAAGAAACCTGTCCGTGCACCCTTGGATTTTGTAAACAATAAAATGAACACTTTGTTTTTTTTATTGTTCACCGGTTTCGCGCCTATCATTAAAAATCCTCGAAATGGAATTAAAACAATCAAATTTTAAATCTTATAGCCGTAGCGGCGTTATTCCTAATTTCTCGAAATATGATAAGGGTTAAGATTTGTTTGCCTATGCTGTAGGTAACCCAGCAGATATAATACATGTACGAGTATGTACGTATCTCGCTAGTTAAAGATAATATTTCTCAACCGCAATGTAATTTTGTATTTGCTTCTATCAAATAATTTGAGTAAATGTAATTGTATATATTAGCTTTTTTATACTTACTTGCCTCTTTACACAGAGACTCTGAATAATGAATGTTTAAACATGCATACACATAGTTTATTTACAATCCACTTACACAAATTTATAAATAGTATCTTATAGTTTCATAGATTTTTGTGTCTGGTTTTTATTAGTAAAATAAATATGTGCTTGCTTACTTCGAATCATAGCTTCGAATAAATCTCATTTACGATAAACTGTTTAGTAAATATTTGTTTTATGTCAGCATTCAATTTCTCTGAATAGTTAAATGCATACATAAATGTTTCTAGAAGATCTTGGCCTTCAAAACGTATCTCAAAATAACTAATTTCGGGACATTCGAGATATTGCATAATAAAATAATGCTAGAAGGTTTTTCTTAATATAGATATATTGCTTAGCGCAGGGATTTCCAAACTGTGTTTCACTTGCAAACCAACCGGAAAGACACTTTAGACATTGAACACAAAAACCTACCTAACTTTAGATACACTAGGATTTAAGACAGCGTTCAAAGGAAACTAGAGATATTCCTGTCCCGGTTAAAAGGAACTGGTTCCAAGCCTGTCACTGGAACCGTCGATATTATTTCTCCGACATTATTTTTGGCAAATAAAAACGATATCATTTGTCTGAGGAACCGGTTTCTTCACGGCAGTTCACACTTCAATTGTAGTACGACTACAAATAACTTTTTACTGTGCGAACGTATTGTAGTGTGGGCGAGAAACGAGGAACCGGTTTCAGTTCTTTTTGTTTTCTGAATATCGCTGGTTGGTGCTAGCTAAGCTTATTTTTGGCGAGGATTGAAGTGTTCATCGTGAAGGGTTTATTTGAACGAACTTGTAGTTCGTGTCAAACACAAAATTTTGAAGTTTTTCTCAGCGCTAGTTTGAACCTAGACGCGCACGCCCCTCTAAACACAAGTTAGAACGCTCTGTCCACCGCTCAAGCGTCCGCCACTCAGGACACTTGCATCTATGGACATGTGTTTGTGGTGCCCACTGCACGCTGCACGCTCGACTAGAGAGGGTACTCAGGCCTTACACTTAACTCTTTTTCTCACAGAAAAAAATAAACTGCATTTTGTCCCATATTTAAAGGTATTTAAAAACTCCATAGCTCGCGACGGAATTGACTTGGCGAGCTGACAATATTCATGTTGAACTCCGGATAGAAAAAGCTGTGCAAATTTTATGACGCCAGAGCTCACCGATCGAGATATTTATGCCTTTGACAATATTTGGTTCCTTTTTAATCAATAGATTCATACAAAATTTACTTTGCTTAGAATTTTTTTTGTATCAATAATTTTTCTGGGGACAACTTTTGCATTTTAAAAGTATTGTTTTCAGACAGATCGTCAAGTTATTTGGCGATAGCACGATGACATGCCACTAAATGGGATACCGTTTCAGCACTTTAGGTTATAAATTTTCATCTGCCGTCATTTTAATTTTTTTTTTTTTTTAATTTAAATTTATTTAAATTTAATCCATTGTACAAAAATATACATTTTTACTTAATACTAAGAGTTGTTGAAATGTACATTTTTACTTAATACTAACAGTTGTTATAATATTGATTCAGTTTATATACTATGTACAATGTTCTAGTTAATGATAATATCCACCCTAATAAAGAAAAATTCTTGTGCTTAGGGAGGAAGGTCATCTAAAGAAATTAATGATTCATATTATTTATTTTAAGGCAATAATAGCAGATTATTTCATTTTTTTTTTGAAACTTCATTCATACATATAAATGTACACGTCCTCAGTTTCCCCTTGTGAATTTCTCATGAATAATTCATACAAAGCGTTAGAGATTTCCTTTCTTGAAATATTATGAAGCATAACTTTATTATTCATAGGTATCAGTCAGGTACTGCAGAATGAGTACCTACTCTTACTCACCATTATTCTCGTGGAACTACATATTTACTCGAAATTCGTTCCGGTCTTTGTCATGGCGTGTGATCATCCAACATCGGACTTAAATCTGCCTGTATACCTAATTATCAGCACTGTTTTCTAAAGCTAGGTTAGGCAAGGTTCGATGGGTTGGGTTAGGTTAGGTTTTAAAGTCGGGGCCCGATCCCTAACAATTAGAAAACGACTCAAAAAAAGGGTTTGAAAATTGTTTTACTTTGCTGCAATAGCTTATTTACTATTAACATTGGGTTGACGGCCTCCATGGTCGAGTGGTAAGACGCTCGACTACGAATCCAAAGGTCGCGGGTTCAAAACCGGCGTGCGCCAATAATTTTTATTTAATTAATATGTGTCATAACACATCTAATTCATACAAAAATAATAAAAAGCATATTTGCGGCACGTTCCAGAGTGGTAGATACTCTAAGTATCGCCCTGGTGAAAGACCACCATTCAGAATCGAAACGTTGCTTGAAATGGCTTTAGCCGTGTTTGGTGACCAGATCTGAATAGCCAGGTACTTCCCAACCTTCATCTTCCCTATCTCCTTCCCCTCCCCACTACCATCAGCCTCACAACATACCCTATTTCGGGATGCCATAGTCTCACTGGCTCTAGACGGTTGGGAGCAGTTGAGACTCTTGTGCGGTACTCATATAGAAAAAAAAAAATTAAAAAACCAGAATGAAGATGTTTATTGTAAGAGGGTTAGACGAAAACAGAATAGCTGAAATAACGGCGTTTAGGTCGTTTTTAGTATAGATAAACCTGTACCCACCATCAGAAGCGTGCCTTCCATATGGGCACATAAGCACTGCCTTCTCCTAACTTACTCGCATAGAAACATAAATAATATTGAAATTGATACAATCCAACAAATTATTGCAAGGAATCAATCTACACCTTCAAAAAGACACGCGTGAACTGCCAGCTGCGTATTGCAGCGCCGCACCGGCTGCACTACAATAACGTGTCAAAAGCAGGAACAAAACCTGCCTCGTTTAACGTACATGTATTTAAATGTCTACTTTATTCTACACGAAAAGGTGTATATGTGTGTGCATTCACTTCAAGGGACGACTCGTTTGTGTTAGTGTAAAAAAAGCAATGCTACCACTGCCACTGTCAGTATATGTAACTACAGCACGACCAATAATCGTCATATATATTTTGTTTCTGTAAATATGTTAGCTATGAGTCTTAGTTGAAGGCCACTAATCATAATCTCATATATATTTTCCGTGTTTATTTAGTAAAGAAAATATGGAAATTTTATCCTGTAAAACTTGTGCTAGTTTCATTTTTATTTTTGACATTTGCACGAAGGGAGTTAGTTGTCTGTGGTAATTTTCAACTATATGTCAATTAATTCACTGTTGTTTCTACTGCCTACCCTGATTAAACACTTTATGATTCCGGATTATGCGTAAATTCCTGCTTAACTATCCGATATTAAAATCGGGCGCACGTTCAAAGCATACTTTCCTTATTAGTAAATTGGTGGAACGTGACAAGGTATTATAACTGACTAAACATATTTTTTTCCATAAGGGTAGGCAAAGGAGATGAAATGAAGCACATCTTTATCTCGGTATCCACGTCTTATTCACATTCATACATCGTCTAATAAATACTCTTCTGATAACCGAATCTTTGCCTTCCCGGGGCGTCCTCGACCTCTTTCTCTTCATAATTTTCCTGACTCCTTTTTCCGTCCATCCGTTCGACATGAACACAAACCATCTATGCGCTATTTTCTTCTCATCAAACTTGCATTATTTTCGGATCTCTTAATGTTTTATAAAAACTTCAGGAATAAAATTCTAAGGACAGTTTTTTTTAAATAAATTACATGCGAGTTCTTACGCTCAAAACTGTTTTCTCCAGACTATCATAATATCTATATATATATTTTCAAATAATATACATAAGGTTTTCCTACCATGTTCGTTGTTCTTAAACCGTAAACGTCTTGCATTAAACTTTATTTATTTCACCTGATTTGAAAACAATACTAATAAAGCTTTTCTCGAGTGAAATGATTTGACCTAAGGGCTGTGGGCCTCCAGTCTGCACAATTTTCCGGTTAAGAAAATAATATTATAGGTCACAAATTCCTTATCTAGGTCAACTAAATAATGCGTCCTTGTTCATAAACAGTGAAAAGGGTGTCTGCTTTATTTCCTCGGTCCGACAGGTTACTCATCGAAAATTAGTTCTGATGTCGTATTTTTTCAAAACGAAACACACCAAAGCCGAGACTTTTTTGTGTGGAGTCGTTTTGCCATTCCAAGGGCTATAGGCAAACCGCTAATAGATCCGTTGTAACCTCTCTCTGTTTTTCGGAAGCAATGCATGTAACAGAAAGAGGGGTTACAACTGAGCTCCAACAGGAGGACAATAACTTTGCTAGTTTTTATCATAGATTTTCTAGCAGACGATGTGTTATATTGCCAAGACTGCCAAGATGATCAAATTTTGTATTTGTTTCCTTTCGAATCTAAACAATTTCAACTCCCTTTCCCCTCGCACGCAGATACCGACCATTAATCGAAAATGAAATTTAAATATATACCGTCGTAAAATATTGTGTATTTCCGCTTAATTCAAATGCGGAAGATATCTACGCAATTCAAAGTATTAAAGCTGGTATAATACTTCCCAACACGACTTTTCTCCTTCCCCCCTCCAATTCCCTTACTTCCTAAAAAAATCGGATCCTGTAGGTATTTGTTTCTGACTAAGGCTCTTGTGTGGTAGCACATAATAAAATGGGGATTTCTTTGGATCGATATTGTTGGTTAATTTGTTGCCTTTGTATTAGGCCGAAGTTTACGCTTTCCGGAAGGAAGGCTCACCTTTGTATCCTGTAATCTATGAGTATCAGGTGTCGGACCGCCTTTTCGCGGAATGTTATCTGTCTTTGCGGGGGATTTATCAAAGTGTACACCTACATACGTCATCATCTGATAATAATAAGTATTGTATTATAAATGATTATAATATAGCGTTATCATTACTCGAAGTCCGCCATCCATTATTATACATCCTACGTTCAGTTTAGTAATGGGATTAAAATATTCTCATTATTAATTTTTACAATACAACGATAAGCAGGTGTGAGTTTTTCACATGTCAGTTTTTCACCTGACGTCCTTAATTTTGAAACTACATAGATAGGTACAGTTTACATAGCCTGAGTATTTTATAATAAATAAAAGTTATTTTTATGTGAGAGTCCCAACTGCTTCCAACTATCCGGAGCATGTGGCTCTATGACAACCGCAAACGGGGTATGTCGTGAAACTGAATAGAGTAGGGAATGGAAGGATATGGGTAAGAGAAAGGTTAGAAGTACCTGATTATTCATATTTGGTCACCGCATACTGCTAATGCCATTTAAAACGAAGTTTCGATTCTAAATTTTGATCTTTCACCAGGGCGATACTTAGGCTATCTATCACTCTGGAACGTGCCGCGAATATACTATAGACATTTATTTATTATATGTGAAATACCACAAATTTATTAACGCACGCCGCGATTTAAACTCGTGACTTTTAGATTCGCAGTCGAGGATCTTAACCGTTCGGCCACGAAGGTTTTCAGGGATCCATATCAAAAGTCTGGTCATAGAATTGTGACGTTAATATAGTTAGTCAGGTACCTACCTAAACCTTAGTTTAACGAGGAAACTATTAATGTATTCTGCATATTTTATATTATATACTCAAGTTGCAGGTCCGCTTTCTCCGTGAAAGTATCATTTCACAATCCATCAGTGCTATTATTTATCATAAAAAATACATCTTTTTACTTGTCCACGCCCAATTTCCAACATAACTTCATAGTTATCTAATCGCTTGAAACATTTATATAATATAATTTTCAGATGACAAACAAAAATGTTGTACAATTTTACAAAGATCACATCCGGTAACATAGCGGTGTAGGTATGGCAAAATTTACGCTCCGGGACAAACCTGAAAACTGACCCCAGTTATGCATAACTATTTCGAAGATAAATTGTTGTTATTTTTTTAATAACCTATTGTCAATGTGTTTCTTGCACGAGATTGTTAAAATTGATGCATGTATTGTCAGCGAAAATAAAAAAAAATAGATTAGCAAATAAAGCGTTTTCTCAGTCAATGAACCTATCTGTTAGCTAGTTAGTTCGTTAACACTTAACCCCGTTTAAATTAAGTTACCCAAGTAGAGAATTTGTAAGTTCCATTTGTCTTGTATTTTTTATGGTCCTGCTGCTGAGAGTTCCGTCGGTAGGGGGAGCTATATTTCTGTTGCATGCGTCGTATGCACTCTATGAGATAGATTATAAAGCCGCCGTGGGGCCACTGACATCAGGTCTCACTAGAAATAGCGGAGTTCGACCTCCATTACCCCATTATATTGCACTGATTGGATGCAATCAAGAAGTGAGTGATTGAAGGAAAGTTACTTTAAGTGAGAAATCCCAGAGTGAAAACGAGTAAATGTAAATTTAGATTTTCAAATCTCTCGTCAGTGATAAAATAACAAATGAAGAAATGAGAGTGAATTCTAGGCGATTCGCGCAGTACAGAAAACTGAAAAGATTGTTTTTATAAGTTTTCTATTATATTAGGTCTTCGCTGACACACGCCAATTAATATGATACAAGCTCATCTAAGTACCAGTGGTGCTAGAATCATTCTAATATTGACAATCTTTCAAACCAATGGATGAAAAATATTTTTGGCATCGTTCAATCATTTACTGTAGGTTTGTTTATATTTATTTTCATTCACCGCGCTACGCAATGTGCCTTACTAAGATTAATTGAAGGATTATTGTATAACAAGGTATTTCAGCTATAAATTGCAACCTGAACGTTCGACGCATATTGTTGATTTAATGAAAAAATGCATTCGCTTTGATTGTTGTTGTGAACACTTCTCTCAACCACGGTATTAGTTTAGCACATCTGCCGCTTACTCATGCCACTAAGCAATCATACCAATCTCGTATTGTATTCCTAATTGCACCCCTTAGTGTATTTCTGTCTCATAAATTATATCCTAACATCGCTTTCTAAAAATTTTTTAACATGTATTATTCCATATACCACATGTTTAGACTCTGATACTTGAAGTTTGACCATGCCGGAATTAGAATTTCTGTAAAAACACACTCTACTATTATATTACTACTAATATTCATTCCTATTCTCATCTCACTCCCGTGCAATAGTTAACAATGCTCAGTTAAAGGTTCAATTACTAATATTATATAAATTCTTCCAATAAAAAGTATTCAAGTGAAAATGATGATATTTTTTTCATCATCCTCGAATAAAAGCGCGCCTTACCCAAGGAGCATTCTGACGGTCGCATCGCGATCATTACACGCGATACTCTAATGACACTTGAAAGATGATGTTTTCATTTCAAAAGGCGTACGAGGCCTTTGGTAAATACGATGAATTTATCGCCATAAAGACTTACAATTATCGGGTTTGAATAAAGCGGATATTATCATATTTGCGATAATCAGCAATAAAACCTATATGAATGCTATCTGAAAATCCATAAGATTATAAAAAAACAAGAACTTGAAACCACATCAAAATGGATATGAATGAATTATAAAAGTATATTCTCGTGCAATGTGTTCTACATAATATTATGACATTAAAACCATCCTTGTAGGGAGAGAGGGTTGACTGCCAAACAACTCTGACTTGGTACACGCTCCTTGCTTCATTTCCATGCATTTATCGTGTCATACGTACTATTTTTATACCGTCTCTTGACATAACCCCACTCAAGTATTTGATTCTTTTGATCGTGACATGTCTTCCTGGAGCGTCACCAACTCGCTATTCCAATCACTTGCGCGTCATAATATTTGACCCGACACTCATTTCTCCGTTCATCCGCAAATCATTATGATTGGAAGTGTATAATAGAAATAGACGTGCTTGTGCTTTTATTTCCGCGCTAAATTAGTTTAATTTTCGCGGATATAAGCGTGAGTATAGCAAACAAGACCGGTTCCAACTTATACTCGTATGTATCTAGAAAGTGAACTGACAAGTCGATAGTGAGTAGCGTAGGGTTCCAGGTATAATATGACGATTGATCATGTATGATATAGTAATTATAATTAGTGTTTAAAAATTAATAATCTCTCTCTGAAAACGCCGTTTTTTGCAATGTCGATTTCAATCCGTATAAAAAGTTATTTAAAAAATATTTTAGGCTAAAAAAATTTCAACTTAATATTTTACCGCACGTCAATGCATTTAATGCTAGGGCAATTTTATAGCCATACACTCACTGCATGTATTTGAATATCAGCACCAAGCACCACAAATGAAAAATTGTAATGTACCTACTAAAAAAGTTGACTTTGCAAAAACGTACTTTTGTTTTCAGAAACATTGTTTTCTTGCTTATTGGTTATTATTATTTTCTTAAGGGCGCCCTTGACACCATAATATTGATAGATTTCAATCTTCAAACAATATTTCTCAGTTTTATATGAAGTCCTGTAAAACTTGTTATATGGTTAAGACGTTTGTAGGTCAGGGAGGCTTGTTCGGATTAGAGTGGGACGTGGAAGTCTCGATGCCAGTAATAGATCACCCCTGCAGATTACCGACTAACAGCCTCCTCGGCGTCGACTTGGAAGCTTTCCAATTTATTCCACGTGGCGGTTATGTGAGAAATCCATATGCCCACCTATCTGATGAAAGGTCTCGCCGAAAGTGTTCTCGCGGAGATGGTTTCCCGAGAATGAAAATGTTGGAATCATTCGTTGTAAACGTTACAAACCGAAGTGGGGAATGTGGGTTAACAATACTTTATTTTATTTTTTCGTTCTTCTCGTGGGTCCAGAAGTCTCGGTTTCGAAAACCAACGGGGAACAACAGTAGTTACCTACCTATGTATATATTGTTTGAAATAGCTTTAAAAACCAAATCTGAATAGCCCGGTACTTTGCTCTTCCCCCTTCCCTCCATATCTTTCCCCTCCTCAATTTATTTCCAACACTACGGATGTCATAGTCTCTTACCTTTGCCCGAGCAGTTGAACTCTTATGCGGTATCACATAAAAAACCTCTTCATCATAATGATGAAAGAAAATAAATAAAAGCCTAGTTTGGTGTCTAAAGCTCTCTTTGTAGGCATATTTAGAAAATATGTACATTAATTAAAATACGAGGATACATTGCAATCAAGTATCGATTCTTGTAGAAATATTAATTAAATGATATGTGGCATCTTTTTTGTCTGGTGGAGCTTAGAAAAAAGACTACGATTACCGAATGGAATATTTACATCGTTTGTAGTAAGTATATTATGTTATCTTAGAAATATATAAATTTTGTAATACTTAACTTTTTTGTTCTCAAACGTATACATTTGACCGCTCAGTGAAATCATACAATTGTCTAACGAGACAATTTTGTTTCCAGGTCGATGTGAATAAAATAACACTGCAGCTTGCAATTAAAACTTTAAAGCGAGACGTAATAGTCTTCGAACGAATAATTATTCTGAGTGCATAGAGACTGTAGTGGTTAGAATATCGATGCATATCCATGAACCATCAAATAAATGGGGTGCATACAAATATACTTTGCTAATTTATATAGCGCCACTTTTGTGAAATATCACCTCAAGGTGTCCAATTATAATGCATTGATCGATAGTATATCGCTACCAACATTTTGGATAGTATGATGTCACTTGGTTAGACCCGGTTGTTTAATCCATGGTATATCTAAAAACGTGGTTTTGCCAAATTTTGGTGCTTTTAGCTTGTAATTTGAAACTCCTACTGGTAACGTATGTGTTGTGAAACTCTTGATATGGGTCAGAAACTCTCATTAATTTAGCAAAGATAACATTTTTTTATATGCGGTTCCGAGTAAAAATTTGATCGATTGGACGGCGACTAGATTAAAATAATTACACAATATTATTAATATTTTTAACCACGCCATGTTGTTATCTCTTCGTCCGTGAGAATCATTAATAATTACGTTTATATTTCGGTACGCTTACAATAATTGAAGTGGTTGCAAATAGTCCCTAAATGGTCAAATTAATATCTAATTTGCCAAAAAAAAAATGTAGGTACGCGTTAAAACAAACTATTCTTAGCCGATGATCCTGCCGAGCTACGGCAAATTTTAACGTCTGTACTAAATGCCGCACCTTTTACCTCCTGTTTTATTGTATCGCATTGCGATGTGAAATGTGTCACTTCTCTGTAGACTCTGTAGAATGCAGTCTGTAGTCTGTACTCTGCAACTTTTACTGACTGAACTCTAAACTGTCGCGATTGTTCTGTTATCAGCTCCGAGTTATTTGTTTCATTTTCTGCGCTCCGCTGAAGTAATTTCTTCAAGTCTTGCGTCACCATGACCTAATGCACTGTCTATCTTAGGGAAACAAATTGTTACTCTAATCTGTCTGTAGTGTCGGCTAGTGGTGGGCAGGTCCAAAGAACTGTTCGATTCTAAAAGTAACAATATATGGAGAGAGAGAGCTAATTCTTTTTACTCAACCTATGCAGATTTGGGATAAATCACTTTCTCCTGGTTTTACGTCGTACACTATGAGAAAGAAAGAGACAACAAATTTTCCTGAATTATCACACTGCTTTAAAGTATCGTTAGAATGTTCTTCGTGTCCCGCGTCTCCGTTGACTCCGCCCACACGTAATGATACGCGAAATAAATTGATTAAAAACTCAACGGTTTATTGGGTTACATGTTAAATAAATTTATTTAATAATACTGTGAAAAAGTGGTTAATACGAATAAACAAAAACATTTTGTCGACATGTTAGATAAAAACATTATTAAATTACATCATTAGGGAGGTAATTATCATTAACTAGAAACTAGACATTGTATATAAACTGAATTAATATTATACCTACTGTTATTATTGATTGAAAATGTTTAATTTTTGTACAATTTATTAAATAAATAAATAAAATAAAAAAAATGTGGTATGAATAAAGGTATAAATACCCTAGTCCTAGTCCTAGCGACTTCCAGGTATAGCCGAGTGTGGCAAACCTTGTAAAAACTGACCACAGCTCTCTCTACAGCGCTCTCTCTTGTATATTATTGCTCTGAGGTTCGATTAATAAATTATCGATCAGAAATGAACACCACCGATTATGCACTATGCAGGTTATATTGCCTCATAGGCTTCACTGGCCGAAAGTATCTCCGATGAGGTGGTATTCACCCACTGATTTCACGAGAAATTCCTTCTTGTTCGATACAATCCAACGTGTTACGTATCCGAGTGTTGTTACATTTCACATCACGTAGTAGACAGCCATCGGCCAATCGGATGTATTCAAACTACATAACAAATAATAGTGAATCATGCGATATTTTTTTATCCAATTTACAAACCTGAAAATGTATTTTGATCGGACACGCACGTAATCCAAAAAGTTAAGAGAGAGTTGCTCTATTATTGAGCTGCCGTTTGAACATCATCTCAATCCCATGATTAATAATACATTAGAGAAACTTCATAATATCGCATCCGTTTGTAAAGGAGTATGATTTGTACGCCTATTTTTTTTTTGCAACATCACAGACGTAATAATGTAAGGTGGAAGTCCGACGATAAATACATTTCCAGCAATCAGATGTCAGGCTAATACATACTCAAATACCATTATGTAGCTGTAATTACACCGAACTGTATGGTCATCGTCCCAGTATCTTTCTACGGGACTGAGTTTTTTAGAGATATCTAAATAATATATTTCATTGAATGATGGTACCTTTAAATAATCTAAACTTGGTCTCTCGTTTTTGAGTTTGTGGTATCCGGTGAAAAAATGAAAGTGATTGAAATGGATGCAAATGTCAGTCGCGTTACCTAATATATTTAAATGGACTATATCTAATGTATTGTCGTGGCTACTTTTAAAAATCAAATATTAGTATTTCGTATCTTGATTTCCTATTTCACAGATTTGACGCGGTGTGCTTTCACTTCGGTAGTAAACCGCAAAATACATAATGCTATCAATATCAGCTTATTATATCAATCGTCGGCATTCTGCTGCCAAAATTATATAGGCATTGTTATTGTTTATGTGTGTTATGTGTCTTATGGTTGGAGTATGTAACATATTGATGGCAAAATCGTTTGGTCAAAATACAAACCTATATGCCGACGTCGGTAATCATTTTTATAATTTTAGAGAAATAGAGTTTGAGAAACGTATAGGTATTGTTAGCACAGCTCATGCGTTCTAGTATAATAGTATTGTATTCATTTTTTGGGGGAACGTCCTGTAGACTTACATTTGAAAATAAAAATAAAGTACCTTTCAGTACTAATCAAGATCGTTTGCTTATAAAATTCTGATATTTCCTTAAAATGTAAACGCAAAGCACGATATAATGTGTTTATGAAATGGGATCGCGTCTTGGAAAGTAGAAATGCGGTAGAAATGATGATCATAATGACAAGATTCTTCTCTTCATATTACTTTACTTTTGGATAAGAATAACGACTACATCAAAAAAATGCTTTAACTCGAGTCTAAGGAAAGAACACTCCATTGCACAATGTGCTGATGTATGTCTGTCTACTGTGATGTTAACATTTATTATTACAATTCACGAAGTAAAATTTGCGAATTTAGAAAACGAAATATTTTCTCTGGTGGAAAAAAAAGACAACAAGAATTTCACAGCCATATTATTTTCACTGCCTAATGGGATATCTCGCATATCCATTGCCTACTGAATAAATTTACACTAATTATTTTAAAAAAAACACTCAATTTTCTTGGACAAATAGATGCCCAGAAAAGGCATGTTCTTCTATGTAAGTATTATCTAGTGGATGCAAAGAAAGTATGAAGTTTAATAATTAAAATAGGAACTTAAGCCTAGTTTAATTCTAGTTGGAAAGTTGTTTGTTAAATATAGCACGACACGTTTTACGCCGTATGTCAGTTAAAATACTTTTTTTTTTATCTAAAAACCGCTTGTAGCGTGTATTTAGTTGAGGTAGTTTTTAAATTCCATTAATTCAACGAAGAAAACCAATATAATAAAATTAGTTCGCCGTAAATGTGTTTTCAAACATAAAATAAACGATTTTTATGAGCCACATCAAAAAATAGCAAAAAACTATTTTTTTATTTATTTAATTGAACAACTCTGTTTTGGTACTCTCTCCAACTATCATTGTGATCAATAATTGTTTTCTAACTGCTTGCTAGATATCATTGATTGTTAGATAAGTACGTAATTAAAATAAATATTGGATGTACTTGACGTGAATAGGTGCGTATCGATTAATTAAAAGAACAATTTGTTAGGTACCTAGACAAAACTAATGTTTTCGAAAGCCAACATTACACTGTATTTCTATATCTGATATTTTCATGATAAGTCGATCGACTTAGGTATTTCCTACAATCGTACCTACAATAATTGTGGCTACCTGCAATAATATTTTTCTTAATTTCGCTTCCATAGAGCAGATTCCAATAAAGTTCGAATTTGATTAAATATGCTGTCATTACTTAATGACAAGAAACATATTCTATTTTATAATCTTTCACATTAGCACTTCTGTCATCTTGTAGTGACTTTGACACTGACTTAGCGGTTACACGTGGTTGCTGCTCGCCGACACGGGTGTGACCTTCAATGAAACCACTCATTGACTCGGTCTCTGTATGCAACACGATTATTCCAAGTTAATTTGTTGTTCCTAGCCGCCGATTTTACGCGAGAATCATTCCGTTAATAAACGTTACCTCTCCGGTTGAAATGGGTGTCACAATATCAGAAAAATAATGTTTATTTAATTTAAATTATGTGTAGCTCCGTCAAAAGAATATTGAAGAATACAGAATGTTTCAGTTCTGTCAAGAGTCGGAATAGCGGAAGCTGTATCAATGTGGATGAAACATTGAGTATATCCCAGATTAAATTTGCATCACGTTATATACACGTTCAAAAAGATTCGACATCGTTACATAATTTGATACGACAAAAACTTTGAATATTTTTTCTAATGCTGCGGGTGATATTGATAAGTATATTTTTCATAAAAGACACAGAGTTCAAAGTAATTCAAAACGATGTATTTTGTTTTTAAAAATTCCATGGCCTATAAATTTTATAGATGCTTTAGTTAAATATTGCGAGTAGAATACGTCTTTATTTTTCTTTTTTTTTATTACGTGAAAAATAAGGTTGTTACAAGTATTTTTTGCCCCTCGTGCTAGGGATAATCCTGTGTTATTTATTGGCCTTAACCGGCATTTTTGCGTGTTTTTTTATAAGCCTAGAAAAAAAACCCTTAAGGCTGATTCACACCAACGTCCGGATCCGCTCAGTGCCGATATTGTTCAGCATGAGAGCTTATTGATATGGTATGAATATCGATCAAGGAGTATGTGCCAAGACAAAGTTGTGTGGCAGTATATCCTTCTGCCCACCCTTGTGATATTTAACTACTTAGTTAGTTTAATAATTATTTTGAATTGTAAAAATACTAACATCGCAGATTTTTTTTTATCAAAATTGGTGTGAATCAGCCTTTAGACTTTAAAAATTCTTTAAAGTGTAAAATCTACTTAGGAACCCTTTTTCGGGTTTGTTTTATTGTATAATGTGGCAAATTAAGTTTTTTGGACTCTGGAGCCATGCCCAGGCCGGAAAACATTTTTGTATTTGTGTCCGAGCTTTGCTACGTAGATGGAAACAGGCGACTGGCGTCAGTGTTAATTTCAACCTTATCGCCACCGGCGTAAGAAGTGCACGCTTTCGTTCGAGATGCTTCTAGATGATCGCTTGAAACGTGGTTGGTAAAGCAACGTTTAAGTAAACAAACTTATGGGTCAAATGAAACGTTCTATTCTCTTATGTAGTTGGTTTTTCTTTGCGGTGGATATGGGAGAAAAACTGCACAGAAGCGTAGCCGTCGTGTAATTACCTATTTACATCAAATCTTTCTTTTTGGCGGACGCATTTAAATTCAGAAGCACTTGAAAGTTTAATAAGTCTTCTAAAATGACTGTCTTTTATAATGAATAATCTTGTGTTTGCGATTCTAAGTTCTCCGCTAATCAGAAATTCAACAAATTGGACCGCCCTTACGCTCTGTTCTTGGAAGCCGAGTGCTTCAATCCGTCTACTTACCACCCACGCTTATTGGGAAAAGACAAAAGGCTTTTAGTCACAATTTTTTTAAACTTAATGCTCTTACGTCTATTTATGGCGAAGCTACTAGACAATGAGAGTGGGTGTATTACGTCGATACATATTAATTTGGAATCTTATGTGTCTATAGTATAATGTATACGGTTGTTGCGACGGACTTTGTAGCTTGAATGAATCTTAAAATGTGCTTTACAGCTGTTCTAAGGAACATTTACGAATACACAATGCTTACTTATACATTTCAAAGATACCTCTATTCACTTTCAAAATGAAAACATTGATTAGGATATCAGTTAGATTATTTTTAATAATTATTATGTTCTGCCAGCTCGTCTTTCGAAGGCTCGAGCGACTCGGCTGCATACACTCGATGTTAACATGCTTTTTACTATTACTAATTGATTTTCACCATTTGTTTGTAAAACAGCTGTCACGCGTGTGAACATTTGATACTAGTTCAAATGTGATTGAATACCTATGCCAAGCGATATGGAGTTGTACAATTTAATACAAAGCCGTAAATTAATGTCTCAGAGAGGGCTCCTATAGTTTATAAGTAAGGCAAGATGACGCAAATTATGGACAATATTGATCTCGACAACAGTCAACATTTGATTTATTAATTATGAAAAGCAATATAAGTAGGTCAGTTGTTAGGGTCAATAGTTTGACGTCAAGGTGCAATCGGTCAAAGAAGGTCCATTGTACTCGACACTCTTCGTTCCTTTATCTTTGAAGTGTCATTCGGAGTTGCCATCTACTTCCAGTCGTTCGGTCTCCACGTCTCCGGGCGACGAGCAAATTGGCTTTTAAACCAGATTATAGATTAAATACCTCGGCAGAGCACTAAGCTTAAAAAATGATATCACATTTTCAGCTCGTTCGCTTTCCGTCAAAATACTCCCAGTCTTGAATTCCTTTCATTATGATAATAATTTTTAGCCAATTTGTATCGTGTCTTTTTTGTGAAATTTCACCTCGAAGGGTTTTACCCTTATATTAGGGCGCTTTAAAAAGCTAGAAAATCAACTATAAACAATTTACTTATAAAATACTATTCAAATAGAATAAATGTAATATAATTTGCATATAAAATTTCGCTACGTGAGATCAGTGGTATCCTCAAATATGTCCGTTTGGTAGTGTCATCAAATTTCTGTAACAGAATTTAAAAAAATAACTATTCACGTGCTTTCGTTCTTAAAATTAGTTACCATGTAGGCATGTAGCTAATGCTATCATTATATATCGCATACGTTATACACATTGCTAGCGAGCGTAAGTTTATTTATGAATAAATTTAACCAAAGGACTCCGGGATTTTTAAAAATTTTGAATAAAGGGTTTTCCGGAAGCCCTTGGCAACCCGCTGGATGACACAGCACGCATTAAAATAATAAAAAATAGCCTTGACGACCTCAAATTTTTTTATTTATTTTAACATTTTAGACAGCACCACGCATAAATATAATAAAAATAACCTTCTCCACTATACTATTTTATTTATCATTAATTTAATCATCGCTCGTATTCCTTAAATAAGATTCAAATATTATGTATACCTACTCTCATATTGTCAGTTTTATGTTCCTTTAAATTTGACATAATATCATATATGTATTAGTATTATTTTAATATAATGTCCAGTCATAATTAATCACATTCTTTGTAATAATTTGAATAATCCTTCCAAGGACATTCATTTAAATATTTTAAAATTCAAGTGTAGGCTCTCCGCTTTTTTATTTATGCTATACATGTATTGAAGACTCTACTGTGTGATATTATTTTTACTATCCATTACTTTTTTAAACGTGACCTTTATTTTAGTAATCTTTTATTTTTTTTTTATTTGAATATGGAATTATGCAAGCCATCTTATTAAAATGTATGGAGACTTTTATTCGATGTTGTTTTACTCTAAATTCTTGGTTAAATCTTTCTCTTTGAAATTTAATTTTATATAATAAAACCTATGTATTTTATCTTATCACGAAACAAAACATTAATAACATCCAATTATGCCTAGTCTAAGTGCTTGTAACAAGTTTTGTTTTTGTAAAGTGTGAAATGAGAAACCATTATTATTTAGTAAAAGCATAATACATTTCTAGGTGTTATTGTTTATACTCATAATATAATAACACTTTCAGCATATCGCTAGCAGAGTTCAGTGTCAATTTCTTTAAAACTTCATTGATATGTAACCTTTTGGTTCTGACAACGTTCGAGGACAAACCAACCAATATTGTTGTCTACACTGCACTTCACACGCTGACACGCTGTCATTTCACGGCGCGGCGTCACTTCACTCGGACATTCGTTGTTTTTCTTTTTATTAACATTTGAAAATTCTAATTCCGCGGAAGTAATCCTCCAATACGACCACAAATTCAAGGTGGTAGTGTGATGGTTTGTATGTTTAATGGACCTTACACGACCGACTTAACAACTGTCGTAAAGAACATAACTGATATGAATAATATGAAAATTAATTGGCGTTTTTACTTTTTTCGTTTTTGGATTTTTGTTTCCTGCCGCCGAAACATTTTCTATACAGAATTGAAATGTACGGTCCTACCGCTGATAGCTCCATTGGGACTTGGAATCTCTCCTTTTTTATATATTACTATGCTTCGTTTATGAAGAAGGGGAAGAGGTTACTGCGGTATTCGTGTAATTAATATTCCTCAATGTTTTCTAAATACCCGTACAATTTTCACTATAAAGTCATTCAAGCATGTAGTCGGGGAAATATAGAAAATGATTATACAGTAATTAATTTATTGCTCGAAAACTAGTAGTTAACCGGTTATGCTCAATTTAACCGAGCATACTGCATAATTATTGCATGGAAAATGTAAGTCATTTATCCACTATGAAAATGTGAAATGGCAAGACTTCACTTTTGCGAAAATCGCTTTTCATTATATGAAAATAATTTTCCTCTTTTTAAGTTTGTTCGTACGAATTCGGTAAAAAAAACATCTTTTCAGCTATACAAAAACCAATTAAAAAATTAAAAGCACTTTGTTTTAAAAAACCACGAAACCCGGAAGAAAGTTACGTTTTCCTGCAAATATAGATTTCATACTAGTGCAGTACAGTGGGATTCGCTTCTCACATTCACAGTATTCAGAGGAGGCAACTGATTGCGGACCATAAGTTATTAGAAGGTACAGGTACCAGTTCCCTTTATTGCACAACAGTTGTACTGCACTCCAACTAAAATAACACACCCACCACTTACCTACTATTACATTTCACAATGTTTGCTATATAATATTCTGTGCGTTGTTGGTCTCTGGGAAATTTGTTCACTTTTAAGCCCGGCGGTAGCGACTTAAGAAAGCGGTGACATAAGACAAATATTTTTTTTGGCGTATTATTTAAGATTAATTAATCTCTACAGCAGGCATGGGAGACCTGCCCACCTCCTTCATATTTTGTCCTGCCAACCGATTTTTTAAATTTAGGAGTAAGTTTAAAAAGTGGACAGTGAAAAAGACTCACGGAACGGTCATATTCGATTTCAATAATGACTAATAGAAATATGAGTATGTACACATGATCACGTAACGTCTTTTTTATATATTTTTTTTTATTTAGGAGAAAATCAAGAAACAGACACAAGATGACAAAAAACAATATAAAAAATAACACAAAACATAGAGAATTCGCCTGCATCCAAACTATTTCTCACAGATTAAGCACTTACGAGCAGCAATAGATGAAGCAATGTAGATGGCGTAATACCTACATACAAATAAGTTTTATATACATATAAAAGTGATGGTAGGTGTCTTATTTCCAACACCTACGCCGAGTATATTTAATTTCCGATATTTTTCACCTTTAAATTATTATTTTTTTCTGTTCTTGTCAAACACGTTATGAATAATTTATATAGCGCCATTTTTGTGATATCTAGAGGGTATTTTACGATATACGGTGCTAAACAATTTAATGTGGTTTGCATCCACTTAACAATAAGTATTTTCTAGGAACTATGTATTATCTAACGTTGGGACCGCTTTGAAAGAACTACTTCAAAGAACTACTTCTTTTTTTTTGTTAGCAGTGCCTACTTCATTCATTATTCATTGAACAAATACTTCAATTGAAGATGGTAGTTCATTTTAGCGTTCTAACTACACCATGTGAACTATTTCATTTTGCGGCAGTTCAAACTTAATTCATTTCATTGAATAAATACTTCAATGGAAGTTAGATTACAAAGAACTACTCCAATTTTCAGCAGCTCAGTTGTGAAGTTCAACTTCAAAGCCTATAAAGAAGTACTTCATTTCAAGTACTTCACTTCAAAGAAAGTTCGACTTCAAAGTACTTCGATCTAAAGGAACATGATTTTTTGGGAGTTCTTGTCATTTTAAAATCTTTATCGACTAGTACTCTTATTTTGCCGAGGAATCAGTTCCATTTCCAGTTCTTTTGTTTTGGCGAGGAATATCAAGGAACCGGTTTCAAAAAGAACTGAACAAATAACCGGAAAAATTCAAATTTTTTTTTGCGAGTTCGACTTCAATTGAAGTGTTCACTGCGAAAGGTTCATTTGAAAGAAATAGCAATTCGTGAAGCATTCACAAAACTTTCCCTAACGCTAGTATTATTATTTATTTTATTTTATTTTCTTTTGTTACTTGCTATATTTACACTGTTTTCATTTTTAGAATCGTATACTTATAATACTTGAATATTAATGTTTTAAGTGCCAACATATTAACTTTCCACAATCATATTTCCTTTTCTTTGATTTGACAAATGTGTTTATATGAATTCATTTGTTTCATCTGAATTTTTATACCCTTAGCTCCTGGCAAATTGTTTTTTAATGTGTTGATGTACGCATACACTGTTATACCCATATCTGAACCTTTTTCTCGTGATTTATGATAACGATCATTATTTTAGATAGTTTTAATTTGTATACATATTATGTATTATTTTCTCCTTATTAGCATAATTAATTTAGCATGAAGCGCACTTGAGGTGAAATATTACAAAACTGCGCTATATAAGTTCACTGTTATTATTATTATTATCTTATCCGTCTCATACTGCTCGCAAAGCAAATACAGCTGACAACAGCTTTCCCAAAACGTTACCCGTGCCTACATTGAAGTACATATAATTATATTCTGTGATATCACAACTTTATTACGTTTGTAGCTTCAAAGAAGCACACAGTGTCAGACAGTCTACTATTATTAATTAACATGGCACTAAAACTAAACCAACGTAAAGATTATGTAGGGTGACGGAATGCACTTAGTTTATTATCAGCAGGTTTCTTTTAATTCGCTTCGCGTATTGTAAACACTGTTAGGAAATATGCTTTTACTTGCTTTATTGCATGTTTTGCACAAAATATACTCCAATTAACCTTTTTGTCTTTATCAACGTTTTGAAAGCACATTTAATACAAAAATAATTGCATGTTTTCTTTTATCAACCATCCGGTACGTCCTGTTGTGGACGCCAATGGTGCCATGTAATATAGTTTCTTCGTTTTATTATCGCGCACTAGCCGCTTTCGTGATTATTGTAAAATAATTGTTTGAATGTTTACACTGCGAATAACGGACCCAGTCAATCAAGATTGGCGATTAATTGATTAATGATTAATTAATTAGTGATTACGATTATTGATTAGGATTAGGGTGTGTCTCTTTTCAAATAGTACAGCTGCCCATGGTGATATTTTATAATCATCTTAAAATCTTAGAGTAGCCTCTAAGCTTTTAAACCAGAAACCGCTGTTTTTTACAAAATGGTCTTTGGTTCTCTCGAAAGCTTCTTTACGACAAGCCATTAAAAAGGTTTTATTTTATTTTATTTCGACTCTGCCTAAGTTTTAACACTATTGTTTTATTGAACAGCAATGCTTATAGCATAGTGTCTCATTTTTTATAGTTAATCGGCTATTTTAAAGACAGGTAGTCATAGTGAAAATCACGCTGCGAGCTGAAAATACCTAATCTAGAACTTTCACGCAGAAAGGCGTCCTAATTCCATCAGGCCAGAGCTAACCATTGAAGTTAGTAAGTTTGAATATCATAAATCTTTTAAAAAATGTTATTTTAATGCCTACTCAGGATAAACGATAATTGGTTTCTCCAAGCTTCAGTCAGTACGTATTATGTATTTATATGTTCAATATGTTTTTTAACATTTTTTACTAACCATAAAAATATATTCTGGTTTTTGTTGGAATTATCATTGGTGAAAGTTTAAGTCGTTTAAGGGGGGCAAATATGGTTTAAATTTTAAATAGTACATTGGAGCTGATGACCTACTCATATAATAATATAGACGTCAACCGGTTTCGGCACAACCGTGCCTTCGTCAGGGCAGATATTATGCTGTTTATGTTTTTTCTCTACACAATCATGACATACTTTTACCATATTAGTGGTTCATCCCCTAGAACGGATTAAAGGTATTAGCCCCGAATTAGCGAGTTTTCGATATCAATAAACAGGCAGCTAAGAAATTGATACATTTGTATGCCAACCAAAACTATCCCAATCCTATCTAGTTTATTATAATCACAAATTAGACAGGTGACAGAAGTAGAATGGTTAAATACAAAAAGAGCGCTCGAAACGCATCCATAGTTCGTTGTGTTTGATTAACGTGCAAGTGCTTTTTACCGTGAGGGGGACTCATCATCGCGGCTTTGGCGATTTTATTAAATTGATTGTTTATAATATCTAGCTACCTTCCCATTTAAATTTAATTTCTTGCACACTGGGTGTAAAATAGTAGTTACTACAAAACACAACATTTGATGTCAAATGTCAGCTATATTTATATATTTCAACTTATATAATGATCAAAGCCAACTAAAATGTATGTACTTTCTTAAACATCCAAGAATATGCAAAAAAACATGTGTTATCATTAAAATAAAGAACTCACTACGGCTCTATACCCAATGCGTAACATGACAAAATCATGTTACCAACATTTACAACGAACGAAATAACAATCCAGTGCTATGGATGTATTAAAGAAACCTTTATTTACGTAACAAAGTTTATTCGCGTTTTTTTCACGTTTATTCATCTAACAATTCCAGATTGTTTCCGTATCCTTCAACACCCTCAGAGGTAAAATAAGCATTTCACATTAAAAAAATCACGGTATTTAACTCGAATTGCTAAGATAAAAACTATGTTAGGTCGGTACTTTATCGCTTGTCTGGATTTGAAATGATTCTTTTTTAATTTGATAATTTTCTCAACACATCCATCAATTCCAATTTTGAAACGTTCCCACACGTACGTACGTATGCACAAGGAAATTATCTTGTTTAAAAATGGCTTTGCTAAAAGTAGTATAAACGTAAGCGCACTTCAAATAATATTTATGGTACCACATCTGAATATGATAATTTTTGTATTTTTTATCAAACCTGGTAGATTCTTATAACAACAAAAACCTAATTTTTTTATTCACATTAAAAAAAACACATATGTACCTGTATTATTATGTATTTATTAAAAGACACAAATATACAGTTTCGTAGCTCGAAGTTGGATTAAGACAACATTTTAACTAGAATTAAAATATATTGAAGGCTACGTAAACAATTTCCGAATTTTGTAATTAGATTCATGGACATCGCCAAGCTTTGCTACGTGGGTTACATTCTTATATTCTCGCCATATAGATGGTCTCTTAACCACAATTAGTGATTTATAAGAATATATTCAACAACGACAGTTTTGAATAATTATTACGATCATGCAGAAGTTAAATGATCGTGACATCACCTAAATCCCCCGACCCCCCCCCCCCCTACCGTTTCATCCAGTTAGATACCTCTGCCCCACGAGGTCGAGAATCAATAAAGACTGACATGTCGCATTATAAATTAGCCACATACATGTCACACATGGACCAAACAAGTAACGAGCACACAATGTGGCATACGACGACCGCGTGGATAGTCTCTCGCTGTTCCACCTTCATAATAATATGATATACCTTGATTGCGAAACAATCGAGGTATTTTTTGTGTTGTTGTATATTGCGAAAGGTTAGAGTTCGTTTCTCCCACAGCCAAATCTGTAATAGTAATATGCAATATGATTCTATTAGGTTAGATAACACTTTTTTTTACCTTGGCTGACAATTTGAAGGAGAAGCTAATTAGAAGGTGGAAGACAACTTCTTTTTATGATTGATATTGTCGTTCTTTTTCTACACGATATGAATGTTTTTTGTAAGCTGTTGTATTAACATGGCCTATTTTACTCTTGCGGCATTACAATTATTTTCCAAGTCCCTTGGATCACGTTATAGATTATGCTCGTGTCAGCAGTTCTGCTTCTCAAGCCATCTGTTTTGTAAGTTGCTGGTACACTGAATGAGCAGCGGTCTTTATAAGCACACCGAGAGTTGCGTTGAAGCTGCGTTACATACTGCGTTCATGAGCAAGTGGGAGAGATTACAACAGATCTTTCAGCGGAGTACCCATAGGAAAACCAGCAAGGTGAAACGCCTGAGCGCTACCCCAAGTAAAGTAATATTATAGAGCATGAGACCGTCGTAAGATTCTGCAGCGGGCTGGACATGTAGACAGTTCCAGAGGCAGACCGAAGAAGAGGTGGATGGACAATTATCGGTACCAATCATTCAAATTACGTCATTATTAGAGCCTCGTGGTATTTTTTTATGCTACTGCCACAACGTAATAATTTATTTTTTTAAATATAAGTAAACTTAAGTTATCAAAGTCTCACTGTTAATTAGAAGAACATGCCACTAGGCTCATTCAAATGTATTAAATATTAATATATATTTTTTGTAGTGGTCACGAAGTAGTCAGGTAATAGGACCACCAATACGAGTCAGATAATAGCACTATAAACATTCTACTAGGGTAGGTATAACTATAGATAGGTATTTTTGCAGATGTTTTTAGTCTAACAAGGCCATTTTTCTAAACCAGTTATAAAATACTTGACGTCGTTGGGTCTTAAACCAATTAGGTAACCAATACGAAAAAGTAGAAAATATTTTCAATAGCACTGAATTAACAGTTACAAAAAAGCATTAACATAATTTTTCAAAAGCAGTTAAAAAATAAAACCAAATTGTTCGAGCGAGCAATTTTTCATTCGTTATATTTATTTGTTTGGTTGGTTTCAGTACATATCTGTATTTAAAAAAAACTCTACTACCTAATATCAAATAGAAATTTTGATCCGACTTTGGCCTAAGAAAACTGATGTTTCATTCTAAGCTATCTTGAGAACAAAAAAATATTAACAATTATTTTCCATAATATCCTGCAATATTATATGATTGACTTATGCGAAGACTTAGGGTGGGCTCGTGAAATATATTATACACAAAAAAGTAAACGTGATTGTTTGAAAAAAATAATGTCTAACACCAATTAAAATAAATTCAGCAGAAGTGTGAAGACCACTTCGAATTACTTTCAAAGCTCTACTACTTCGAATTACTGCCCATCCACACTGAGACTCTTCCTTTGATGCTTGCTCTAATCTTGCTCTGTAGCGAGGCAGTAGACATGTCGTCTGCGGGGAATAACCCAAATATTTTTTTCAAGTAAATATTATCTTGGTTACTTGTGTGTGTACCTACAAAGTACAGATACTTTATATGCAAGAGTAAATATTTTTCGTTGTAATTATTAAAAGTATTTTGAGTACATTTTGACCACTAAAGATTCCCAACGATAGGAGTTTTTTTTTAATCTTCGTTATAAGGTTTTTGCAACCTTATTGAGGAATGCTGTCAGGTGGAAGAAAACGGGAAAGGGGATGGACAGGGGATTTAGAAAGATTAGGAAAATCTGGATATTCTGATTTGGGCCAAACTTTTGTCTTATTTGGCATCGTCACAATTCAATTATTAGTGCCATTTTGTTTTTTTGACGTTGTCCCCGTTAAACGCAGATGCTAGGTCCGTTTCACCCTTTGAACAAATTGTTATCAGCTGAAAAGCATACCAACATGACCATTATGCTTTTTATACAATCAAAATTTGTACAACAACTGAAACGGACCGACAATCGATGACTAACAAAGACCGTCAAAATGATGTTACAATGGCGTTAATCATTGAATTGTATAGGTCTCACCACGAGAGTTGGTGCCGGCCAATACTCACACAGATGCATAGCTTACGTACAGCGGGTCGAACTGAATGAATAGGACACGCATTTACAATATCAACATAAACACTCGCTGTCCCTTTTCCACTAGTGACAATAAGTAGGCGTAAACAAGACAAAGGGCTCTTTCATTATGACACATCGTCAATACATCGCCACTGGAGCGTATACTGATACACAATAAACCCAACGCTATGCATGTATTGTTTGTTTCAACTCTCGTTGCGCCAGCTACAACCATGTCAAATGTGGCAAAGGTGGAAACACTTCAGCCTTAGAATTGGTTTTCTCATATTTAGGTATATTAAGCCATATCTTCTTCATAATTTATAAATAAAACAGATAAACTTTGTTTATAACCACTTTATAATAATAATAATAAATTGGATAACTTTTAATAGCGCCGTTTTTGTGGTAAAATCAACCTCAAGGGCGCTTTATTATTGAATATTAATAAAGTGGTTATAAACAAAGTTTATCTATTTTATTTATAAATATGGCAAGCCACAAAGTAAATGCTTTTTACGAATATGTAAATCTTCTTCGTTTTTTTTTTACAAATTTTTGTATATTTTTGATGTAATATTATCAATGGAATTTACGTTGATGTTAATTTAAGACTATACTAAACCTTTTAGCATATAAACGTTTCTCACAATGCTTTTGTGAAGATACGTAATGGGCAAAAACATTTTGAAAGCTGCCGAAATCAAACGGTTTGTAATAATTATCGTAATATATCTCGAAAGGTGATTAGATTACTAATAATTATCAGCGAGGATGCCACTTGCAGATAGCACGTGTCATTATCTCTCACCTAAAATATTCGTGTTGCTACGCACACGTGGACTTGCGAATTTTGGCAATGGTCCAAAGATACAGATACATTATCTCTACGTTCGAAATATTTCATTGATGATACAAAGATCTACCGGCGCTGCGGGTTATCTCACTGGCGTCATCCATCACCTTTCGAGAATATTCACCAGACTTTTTGACTATAGCATATTACAATGCAGTGTTATTATCTATTTATAATTGTAATTAATAATTTGTAGCACTCACAACAACTCGTTAGCGAATCGTAATAATTATATTACACGTGTTATAAGACGTTATTAATCATATAAATTAATTTACTATACATTTATCAGACTGTAATAAAATTTCCTTAGTCTAGGCGCTTAGAATATCGCATCAACATTTGTATAAGGCACAAAATATGTGAATAAATTAAAATGTGGTTTGATGTTCTTTGTATAGTATTTTCTTTTAATGTCGATGCCTGATTGGAAGCGTCTAACAACCGATATTTTTCTGACTCATTGATCCCTTCGGCATCGGTACACAGCCGGGAAACACGCCAAACGCGCGCCTAACATCTGTACACGGTTGTCATTCGTCTCATGAGAACGGGTCGCTTCTACGACTCGTTCTTGTATTCAACAGCTCGGCTGTGGAATGGTTTGCCGGCCTCTGTGTTTCCTCCCTCCTACAATGTGGGTCTCTTAAAGACCCACGTTAACTTCTTTTTTTTAAAGACTCTTCACACAACATCCCCAAAGTTGACATAGTCACTCCTGTGTGATTTTTTTTTTCAAACAGCAACTTCGCAACCTCTATTTCTGGTACATCTGTCGTATATGAGAAAGAGTGAGAGGTTCCAACGGAGCTATCAGCGGTATCCCTACGCTAATATTGTAGTCGGGACGAAATATTTTGGCGCGTGGGTCATCCTCTCGAAAACCGGCCGTATATTTGCCTCTTGCCACCAAAAATAATATTTAAGCACCAAAAGTGACAGCTGTTTATTAAACGTCGATTCTAAAAAAAATGTTTGTGTTTTGAATATTAGCTTAATCTTTTACCGGTCGGTAGCTGAGTGGACAAACGCATCGGATTCCCATCCGGGCGTCGTGCGTTCAATTCCTCTGCTGGCTAAGTCTTCCATCATTACACAAACAATATCTTCCGCTTCTTTATGATGGCAGTAGGAGTTTTTCAAATATTGTCAGGTTATTCGTAACCCGGGGATGTTTGTCTTTCTTTTTAAAAAATCAGAAATCATCCAATATTAAAACATTGCCACCTCATTTTCTACCAGCAAAATATTAAAACCGGTATATAAGTTACTGACAAATGAATACATTCTGTCTACTGGGTTATTTTGTGTAATATTTTGGTGCCCAATCACAATCATAAATGTGCTCTTAAAAATTGTTCTTGGTGACTATCAGATGTAGTTTTAATAATCGCGTTCGAGTGATGGAAAAGATATTTTTGATATCCAATTATTATTTAGGTGACAGATAACCTTAGAGTAACAATATAGAGAGACCGTCCTAATTATGAGTCCAAATCGTTCATACTTGCAAAATATAGCTCTCTCTTTATGCTCGGTTCTATAGACATATGAGAAAAAGAGACAAACAATTGTTATTAAGAACATATGATTTGGGGCATGCTAAAAGCCGTGTAGCCATTTTTCAATATACTCGTATACTAACTTCACACTAGTTTACTTCTGTCAGTCGAATTAACCGACAAAAAGCTTAAATATATAATCACTTAAGTGAATTTAGTGCAATATTAAAAAAAAAACCGATATGGCTATATGTGCAGTTGTTGGATGCTTCAACTGAAGTAACAAAGGACCAAAAAATCAGTTTTCACAGGTATTTATCCAAGAATTTGTATTTTTTAGTTTGACCTCAAATATGTAACATGCTAACCTACAAAACAACTAGTTATCTACACCAATATTTAGTTAATCTTTAAATTATTTGTTTCGATATAATAAACTCCCGTTTAAAATGAGTTTGAATGCATTCCTTATATGTTTTACTTCGATAGATATACGGGATTCTGACGTAAATTTGTATGAATGGGGATTCCCTGATTAGTCCAACATCTGAACGTATCCATGTCTCTTTCTCATGGTAGCAACGCAAAATTGTTCGCGAACAGATAAAGACGGAATAATGTTTATTTTTACGGTTTTCTTCGCATCCTATTGGCAGGTAACTTATACGCCATCCTCCTGTGGTCAAGTTTGGTCATAAACTTGCTACAATATTTCGCAAAGTTAGGTCTCTAGGTTACTCTAAGCAGATAACTTAGTAATTTAATTAATTATCTTAAGAAATGTTGGTGCTCATTTCCCCATCCCTCTCCCGGCTCTGCTAGCAATAATGTATTCAAGTTTGAAATACTTTTCGTAGAACATCTTTCGATAATTAGCAAGTTCTACCTAAAGATAATTTGTCACGCATCAACGTGTTAAGACGATTCTTGGTAGGTATCTGAAAAATATGTTCATTGGAATTAAAAGGAACTTATATCACAGAGTAATCCCTGTTATACAATTACTCGCTCCCCTGTTTAACTCGGCTTTAGAATTTCGTGAAGAGGCATTAATTATGAAAAAAATTTCAATGAAAAGTATGAGATCGATTAAAAATGCCGGTTTCTAATAAGGTCCCAATGGCTTAATTGTTTGAAGCATTACTCCCGGGTAGAGTAGAGGATCCGAATTCGACTTTCGGTTGTGACCATTGTCTTTTTAATTATTATTATGAACGCCATCAAAGCATCTCTATCTAGTGTCTTGCCCTTGAAAACTTTAATTCTGCGTGAAAGCATGAACATGAACTGGACAACTGCGAAAGAGTATCAAACAATATATAGTATGAACACGAATAGAACGGCCGGAATTATTTATTTGTTGGTAACTGTCTCGGTGTGTGGACGAAGCCGATGACATTGTATACGTGTGAGACTAATGTACTGATACACGTGGACACGGGTAGTCTCGACAGATCTCTCAGCATCTTATGACAGAAACATCGCAATTTATAATTATAATTTACACGATGATAATTGAGTTGTCTTCTTTTCCAAGTTGCAAATGCAAAATACATATCTTTCTTACAGTGGATACTTATTACTTTGCCACCCGAATTTGACTTGGAGTAGATTTCGACGGTATCTTTTCAAATCTTATTTATTATTGAACATTTTAATAATATAGAACATACAATATGGCGTCTTATCGAATATTTTGTCAGTTAAGTGAATATTTAAAATCTCCATTTAGATATTCCAGATAGAAATGGCTGTGTATTTTTCATGACGCCAGAACTTACCGTAAGACAGTTGGTGCTGCTTCAGATAACAGACGTTCTGCTTTGTAGTTAAGATAATGTTATTTTTATGCAAAATTCGTATCTTAGCTTATCGTTTGTGACGAGCGTCCTCGCGTTTCTTCATTGCTAATTTTTAATTATTATTCAATGTATTTATTTCTGATTTCGGTGTCGTAATCGCCGTTTATAACGGGCATAAAGACATTAATCTAGTCGGCAACAGCAAACGTATCATGTTACAAGGTTACGTATTTTAAAAACTAGTTGCGCTGTGTGGGATTGGACCAAAGCCTTCTCATGTAAATGCCTGGACACTGACAGCAGGTCTAGCAGCAAATGCTAAAGCATTTTGTTGGAATTCATATATGTTATTACTAACATCACCTCACGTAACTTTACCTTACCCAACCTAAAAAACATCTCGCCTAGTACACCCAAACCGGCCAAACCTAACCTAATAAAGACAAAATAAATCTAGGTACCTTATTAATTCCACCTCACCCAAACTAAAAAAAACACCTTGCCTAATACACCCAAACCTAACTTAATAATGAATAAATAAAACTAGGTACTTTATTAATCTCACCTCACCCAAACTAAAAGAATACCTCGCCTAATACACCCTAACCCAACCTGATAATGAATAAATAAATCTAGGTACCTTATTAATCTCACCTCACCCAAACTAAAAGAACACCTCGCCTAATACACCCTAACCTAACCTGATAATGAATAAATAAATATAGGTACCTTATTGATCTCACCTCACCCAAACTAAAAAAAACATCTCGCCGAATACACCCTAACCTAATCTAATAATATTTTTTTTTTAAATTTAGGTTCTTAATTTTTTACAATAATTTTAACAATGATAATAACTTGAATAAACAATCACAATATAAAAAATATATCTTTGAACAAGATCGGCCGCCATCTTGGCCATCATTGCCCAGGCATATATTATACCTTAGAGTAACGTAGAGACCTAACATTGCGAAATTTTGTCCGCACTTTTTGACCAAGGATTGACCAAGGGAGGTATGACGTATATGCTTCCAGCCAATCGGATGCGAAGAAAACCGTAAAGATAAACATTATTCCGTCTTTATCTGTTCGCGAACAATTTTGCGTTAGTATCATGAGAAAGAAAGAGACCGGGATACTTTAAGAAGCCGTACAATATGGGTATTCCCCCTTGTAATGGTTTCTTATGTGACAGCTAGTAAATATCTCTAAGTTAAAAATATTACGAATCCACTAAAACTCATTTCAAACGGAAGTTTATTATATTGGAACGAATAGTCCAAAGATTAATTACATATTGGTGTAAGTTACTAGTTGTTTTGTAGGTTAGAATGTTAAATATTTGAGATCTAACTAAAAAAGACGATTTTTATGGTACATACGTGTGAAAACTGTTTGTTTTGGTCCTTTTTTGTACTTCGATTGAAGCAACCAAGTATAGCACATATGGCCATGATGTTTTGCTAGATATCGTACAAAAAATAACTCAAGTTTTTAACTATTTACGCACTTTTGACAGTCCGTTCGCCTGACACTCCAAACCAGAATGAAGCTCGTACAGATCAAATATTGCGGACATGGTATTCAGCACGCCCCAAATCGTGTATTGGTTTCAACAATTGTTTGTCTCTTTTTCTCATATGCGTATAGAACCGAGCATAAAGAGAGAGCTATATTTTGCGAGTTTGTCAACGATTTGTCACAAATTAGTACGGTCTCTTTATATTGTTACTCTAAGTATTATACACATATGAAGGTTTTGATTGTACGCAGGGACATAATAGGTAATAAGTAATAAGCGTGCAGTTCGTGTTCCCGCCGTGCTGCATGTCTGCGATGGAATTGTTATTGAATATGTATTAAACCGTTACCCCAATTCCAACGCAATTACTTATATAATTTTGTTCAATCAAAAACAATTTATGATTCTAAATGATTTATTTATTGATGGTGGCAACAGCTGTTTCGTATTGCTTGGCCATTTCACATTTCGTTTTTGAAATAACAAAACGCATGGTCTATTTCTTTCTGAAACAATTCTGCTTGTTATTATTACTTTCGTTTGTTCTTGCTATTTCCAACTATCATTTATTTATTACGTTACATAGGTAGGTACCTAAATACATGTTTATGTTTTGTATAAAAGTCGGCTTATTACCTAGTGGAAATTTCTACCAACACAGATTTTCAGTGGGAATAAAAAATATGTAACGCTTTTTTGGTACAGCGTGTTGTTTTTATAATAATTTTAAATTGTCTCAAGTGGGTAAGGGGTGAGAAAGGTAAGGAAAAGTAAAATGAAATGAGATTAAAGAAATTAAGGTGGGCTAAGTTTTAAGTTGATGCGAACAGGAATTGCCTCTTTGACCCCTTAACCAGGCCGAGAATAAGTTTTTTTTTATGAAATAAAGGTTTTTCATTGGGAATAATAAAGAAAATATGATACATATGAGCATTAGCCAGTATTGCAATAGATGTAATGTCCAATTACTAACTGTGTGTTACTTAATGTATGTGGCCGCCTGATGATCATAGCCTGGCGTTTGAGAGGACACCCCATATGCCAGAAGGCAGGTAGTTCCAAAAGCAACAAAAAAATTGCACTGTGGAGGAATCTAGCTTTTTACTGTGAAAAATCACGAATAAATATAATATGTAGAATTAAATAGAAAAAAATCATTTGCATTTGTAGGAAAATTCCATTATTCCTGTCTATATGTGGAACAGTTTCGGTATACTCGTATGGTATGTTAAATCGGACAGAACGACAAAGTCGTACTCTAAATATTAATAATTGTAGCAACTGTTTCATTATAAATTAAGTTCGCCTCGGTCGCTCAGCGACTATGGTAGCGTTTCTATCTAGCTGCACATTTTACTTACTTAGAAATACGTATTCGCACAATTATTTACATGTGAAAGTCAGCGATAACGCTTTACGGCGCTTAACTAATAAGATTTTTGATAAATTATACAAATAATGAATGTTTTGGTTCTCGACTTTTCTACAGTAGGCAACGCTATTGTATCTTGTAACAAAGCGGCGTGGCGTGTTGGGCTGCAAATATACGGAACATGAAAGGCGAAAGTTTACTTTCCTTGTTAATTATTTATTCAGTAAGTCACATAAGTTATTAATAATTGGAGCCCGTTCTATTATCCCGTGGCGAGCTGAATATAGCAAAGGCATGAATGGATAATGGCCATAGAAATGCTAAGATTATACTGAAACTCTCAATTTTATTCATCAGCTTTGGAAATAAATCTTACGCTTTTATTTTTGGCTTTGTGTGTAGGTGATGTGTATAGAAATAAACTCATGTAACTTATTTTAGGATTTAATGAGGTTTTGGCTGTGAAATTGTTTTTATAATTTATAAATGTTTTGAATTCGTTTGCACATTGTATTTTACATTAGTGTAGTAATTACCCGTGAAAAATCACGGGAACTAACTTGACTTGCACAAGAAAACGCATTAGTTTCAAAATTTAAAAGTTCACACTCGCACGCACGTACTAACAAAGGAAAATATTTAAAGTTTATAATATTCTTGAGAAATAGTGTCATTGAGGTGGAACTTTATTACTTAAATATACCGGACTCTCGTGCGGTATTTACATTTTAAAATATATTTATATTATATGTGAATATTGCACTAGAGTCCCAACTACTCCGGACTACCCGCAACCATTGGAACTAGAGCATCCCCAATTCCCCAATTGGGGATGCTGACCACAAGAGAAGCAAACCTTTTAAACGATCGATGTTTTTGACTTGTGGTGTTAGCATATGATATAGAGCGATATCTTCCACACAGCATCCCCAAAGATGACGTGGGCCTTGAGGGAAATTATTTTTATCAGGGCCTCCTGTGTGGAGTTCATCGAAAAACAACAAAAAAGAGTAGTTGTCTCCATACAGAAGGCTTTGCGAGCACTTCAGAACCGCACTAATTGAAGAAAAAGATAGTTTACAAAATATAATTTACGTTGTATCACGTGACACCACATGAGATCGCCCTTGGAGCAATAATACAAGAGAGAGCGCTGTAGAGAGAGCTGTAGTCAGTTTATACGAGGTTTGCCGGATTCGGTTAAGCCTGGAAGTGGCTAGGACTAGGGCTAGGGTATTTATACATTCATTCATAGCACATGTCGACATAATGTTTTTATTTATTCGTATAACCACTTTTTCACAGTATTGTTAAAAAATGTATATAACATGTAACCTAAAAAACCGTTGAGTTATGTCAATCTATTTCGCGTATCATAACGTGGGGGCGGAGTCAACGGAGACGCGGGACACGAAGAACATTCTAACAATACTTTAAAGCGGTGTGATAATTTTGGAGATTTTGTTGTCTCTTTCTTTCTCATGGTGTACGACGTAAAAACCCGTAGAAAGTGATTAATTCCAAATTTGCATAGGTTGGGTAAAAAGAATTAGCTCTCTATAGATATTGTTAATTCAAGAGATCGCCATCTTCCGACATGGGATTGATGGATAATGGTAGATTCACACCAACGTCCGGATCCGCTCAGTGACGATATTGTTCCGCATGAGAGCTTATTGATATGGTATGAATATCAATCAAAGGGTATGTGCCAAGACAAAGTTGTGTGGCAGTATATCCTTCTGCCCACCCTTGTGATATTTAACTACTTAGTTAGTTAAATAATTATTTTGATGTATAAAAATACTTACATCGCAGATTGTTTTTTTTTTAACCATTTTTTTATCACTAAATAATATTTTTAATAATTAGTAATTAATAAAAATATTATTTAGTGATAAAAAATGATTTTTAATTAAAAAAAATCTGCGATGTAAGTATTTTTACACTTCAAAATAATTATTTAGCTAACTAAGTAGTTAAATATCACAAGGGTGGGCAGAAGGATATACTGCCACACAAATTTGTCTTGGTACATACTCCTTGATTGATATTCATACCATATCAATAAATAAGCTCTCTTGCGGAACAATATCGTCACTGAGCGGATCGGACGTTGGTGTGAATCGACACTAATGGTGGATTCACACCAACGTCCGGATCCGCTCAGTGACGATACTGTTCCGCATGAGAGCTTCAGGAAGCTTTTTTTTAGTTAAAAATTGTTTTTTTTTATCACTAAATGAAATGGAGTTCTTTCAATTCAACATAAAAATAATGAACAGAGCCCCTAAATTTACTTTTTTATAAAAAAGTTTTAAAATCACATTTAGTGAACACGTGCAGACCTTCCGTAAAGTGCTGATGGAACACGGAAATGTTAGGATAGGAGGCACGGTGCTTCCTGAAGCTCTCATGCGGTATGAATCCACCATAAGCCTCAAGGCAACATACCATTGATCGTAGTTAATTTTTGTGTGATTATTTCTTTCATTAGCAAAAAGTTAGCTCAACTTACATTAGTTTGTTTGATCCACACCGCCATAATCCTATTTTCGTACCCCAAAGTATTTTAATATACAGTGAAACCTCTATCTATCGTTTTTAAAGGGACCTATTGAAATAAACGATGAATGCGGGAAAACAATGAATGCGGGATTAAGAGGACAAAACACAAGGAGATACGATCCAGTAAAGGTACCATCCTCCCAATCTGCATAACCATTGGTAGATTAAAATTATAAGAAAATAAGTTTTAGATGTAAATAAATGTATTTATTTAAAAAAATACAATGCCAAACAAAACCAATTAAAAAAAAAAAGTTTATTGCATTGTAAATACATAATCTTTCATCGACATTTGTTTTTTTACTGTTTTACTTCCGCAAGTCAACAGTATATTTTCGGCTTTGCAAATAATATTCTTTTCGGCATCAGTTATTGAGTGTGCGTAGTAGAAAGTTTTCAATCTTTCAAAGAGTGTGCATGCTTCTGAAAATAAAGGTACAGGCAGCGGCTCCTCTTCATCAATATCGACCTCTTTTGTTGTCTCCGTCAATCTTGCGTCACACAAGCTTTCGATAGTTTCTATCCCACACGTTGGAATATTGTCATCATAAGTAACAAAATTGTTAAAATTTATCTGAGTATCTAATCTAAGCCAATCATCTTCAGAAACCTCAACGTGTTCTAGTTTTAACGTGGATGCCGCGATCCCTAAACGCTTGGCTATATCGACGCGTTTTTCAGCGGGGTTTTTTTCCACCTCTTCGATAATTTTCAATCTTTCTTGAAGACAAGACAAAATATATCAAATACGCGACGTGATTCGAACGATGAATGCGGTAAAATGGTTGACATAGAAACGATCGATGCGATCTATTTTTGTATGAAATGAATTCGGACTAGAAGAAATAAACGATACATCCGGGAAAACGATTATTCGAGGAACGATAGGTAGAGGTTTCACTGTACTTCTATTCGCTTTGAATCAACCCGTTATCTTTGATTCACGCTCCGCTACCGCCATCGTCATTTCCGAAAATAATATTCTATCTTATATCACATTTTAGTTCCGACAAAAAACACATCCATCTCACTAATTCGATGTGTGGCAATGGCGAACCCGAGCTTTCGCCCTACATTTTATACTTGTACTGATATCACACAGAGTGTCACGCTGAGAAATAATATTTTGTAAGTAGGGCATATGTTTTTTTTATTGCAATTAATCATTTTGGCCCTAATTCTTTTTCACTTTACCTAAATTAAAGGGTCGGAGACACTTTTTATATGCCTTCCGTAGCTGTAGGCCAGTTCAATGTCCCACTTTCAGGTAGGTTTTTCATTTTCTCTAGGTCAACTGTAAGGAATGGGCTATCGTTAATAAGCTTAACCCTTTGTACATGATTTTATGTGTATTTTTTCAAATTGTATATACATGAGTGGCAAGAATATCCTTTGTACCTTGAGTTAAGCACCTTGATTCCAAATCTGATTGTAAATCTGTTTTCATTAAAGTTTTTTTCCGTTTGTTATAAAAGGACGAATAAAAATATTCTGAAAATTTGATATTGTATTCTTAAAAACTAAATGCATTTTTTCAATAATTTGTTGTATTACTTCGGAAAAACTCAATAGTTCGCTTCATTTGTAAAATATCTACCACCAGTGGCGGCTCGTGATTTTTTAATGTACTAGAATGCTAAGATTGAAAATATACTATGTTATTGATGTTTTTATAGCCAAAAATGAATAAAATAAAAATAAAAATTTCAAGATTTTTCAGTTTTGGTGGTACACTGCACAGCTTGTTGAAAATTTTTCATACACAAAAATGAAATTTTGAAAAAAAATATATCGTTTTCGGCTAACAACATCAATCGTGACGTTTTTTTTCAATCTTAGCACTCTAGCACACTAAAACAGTCACGAGCCGCCACTGCCTGCCACATTTAGATAAACTGCTTTGCGTAGGAGCCACCGATTTATGAAGTGATAATATTATTCTTAGTCTGAAAGTGCCGACAATATTACGTATGTCTGAGCTTGTGTTATAAAAGTATTACCGCGACCTGATTTAAAAAAATATATATATATTGGTTATATTGTCACCCTCCTTCGCTCGCTGACTGCTGACGTTGGTAAATATTGACCGGTCGGTAGCCGAGTGGAGAACGCGTCGGATTCCCACCCGGGCGTCGTGCGTTCAATTCCTCTGCTGGCTAAGTCCTCCATCATTGCACAAGCAACATCTTCCGCTTTTTATGATGGCAGTAGGAGTTTTTCAAATATTGTCAGGTTATTCGTAACCCGGGAATGTTTGTCTTACTTAAAAAAAAAAAAATGCAACGTTATAAAAGCGGTTGCTGGTTTCGCTTAGTAGTAGAAAAAAATAAACTACATCGAGCATATTTTTAAATTATTTAATTATAAGTTTTTTAAAACCTAAATTACTTTTATTGAACCCTAATATAAAGATCCATATCTTTAGTAGTGTATCGTGTCACGTATACACGATATTTCGTAACATGTTGAAAGTACATCTTCGGGGATAAAGTGAAGACATTAAGGTGACAGACGACTCCTGAATTTTTCGATCGATATAATTTAAAAAAAAAAAACAATTCCTTTATTTAAAAATATTTGGAAAGCTTTTTGCTGCTGCTATGCAAGCAGCCCACACAATCAGCGCTTTCGTCCAGTGCGTAAATCAAGCTTTACGGTTCGTGGACCGCCCACGTATTGCACATAACAATGGACCACATGCTTGATTTTATTTTTTTTATTTATTATTATATGGTTAAGGAATTTTTTTGAAATGCTCACTTTCATTGGAAATTTACACGCCGAAGGGCAGACGTTGACATTGTGTGGAATCTAATTTCGAGCTTTATTGTATAGGTCGCTCAATTAGAGTTGACCCAAACAACACATACTTTGGATTTTGTGTATTGGTGCATATGTATTCGCTTCCCTCAGTGACGTGCTTGCGAAATGTCACTGAGAAACAGCCCTTTGTCTTGCTTACGCCTACTTATTATTTTTAGCGAAAAGGGGACGGCAAATGTATACATTGTTCAAATTTGAATATTCGAAATGTTTTACAACGTGTCCTTTTCATGATATTGAAATGTTCAATTTCACTGTAATTTTCTTTTCTGAAGTCGAATTACATGTTGTATGCAAACAATGCATCTGTGTGAGTACTATGTTCGTGTCAAATCTTGCTGCGATACCTATACCTAAACGTGTATTTAAAAATAAGTGAATATTTCAAGCCAATAAAAAAACTCTTGAATAAACTCTTAGGTGCCGCCTACCTGACTAATTTCTGGCAATAAAACACCTTACAAATTCAACATGCCTAATACCTTTTAGTATTTAAGCTTACGAAAAAAACTAAGTGAAGCAACCACGTCGGAAGGGTCGGCCGTCCGACCGTCCCTACCTTAAGCCAAACCCCTTTTTCGATCCCTTTCCACTTGTTTCCTTGAAATCGAATAACTCTGTAGGCAGCTTAAGTTTCATCCACTAGAGCTAGACCGACCGCCCGAAATATAAAGCCATCATAATAATATGGACTGAGGTTGGGGTGTTTCATACTCCAACAATCAGTTTAAAGCATAACAAAATGACCGCTAGGCTTGAAATCTGACCACATTTTGATCAGAAGCTTAAATAATAATAATATTATTTGGATAATTTCTATAGCGCCGTTTTTGTGAAAAATCACCTCAAGGGCGCTGTACAAATCTTAATTTCTACTTAATATTAATTCTTAGTTTATAAAAATATACAGCAACATACTTACGTGGCTGGTCACTTCTGGCAGGACACAATCACCATATCATAACTTAAAATTTAGCTGATTCTTGCATATATATATATATTTTTTTTATTATTTTAATTTTATTTCTATAGGGCTGAGAATTGGCGTTTAACGGGGACCATTCAAATGTAAAAAAAAAAACAAAATGGCGCTAAAAGTCGATTTGATGGTCATCAAATGTGATGGAGTTTGAAACAACCCGACCTAAATGTCGCATAGAAAATCATTATTTCGTGTAGAAAACACTTCGATTACGAGCCTGCCCACACTTTTAGGGGGCATTTCGTGAGCGCTCTCAAGGCTACCCTATGTATGGGCTGTTTTCCTAATCATCAACCAATCTTAAGTTTATCTTTCCCTCGGCGCTGCTTCCTGCTTATATGTATGCGCGTATTGCTACGGCGTTTCTTCTGAAAAGACCGTTTTACATGGGAATAAATTGCGCCGAATCTTGTAGGTACAGCAAATTTTATGTGAAATTATTGAAAAACCGTGACAAATTTACCAACGTAACAAAGCTGGGCAACCCCAAAACAAATATTTAGAAATTTTAATAATTAATGGGTCTTGTCTTAACTATTGACAGTTAAACTAATATTTCTAAACTTCTCGACTCATGATGGAAAGTAACTTTGCGAGCTGAAAATAGTTGCTATGGCTTGAATTGCATGAGGTCAAAACTCGCCTTTTAAGAGTGTTGTTGCTTCAGCACACAAATTTTGTGTTTTATACCTGGTTAGGTTATAATATACATGAGAGATCCACAGATGTACATAGCCTGTTCAAAAGAAAAGGTGAATTTTGAATTTTCGCGGGCTGTGTACATTCGATTATCGATTTTTTTATTCTTTGATCCATTTTTTTCAAAAGTAAAAAATTGAAGAACACACAAAAACGTGACCTTACCAGTTGTCAAAAACAAACCACTAATCCAAAATGGCTGATAATGCTAACATATGTGTACCATCATAACAACAACAAAAAAACGAGAATCGAATGTACACAGCCCACGAAAATTCAAAATTCACCTTTTCTTTTGAACAGGCCTCGTACATAATAGTTCAATGGAGAGAACTTATTGTCTGTCAGTTGCTTCATGACAACTTGAAAATGCCTCATGTTGATGAAACAGCTGTCACGTGTGAAAATAAATATCCGTACCTAACAGAACTTTACACTATCATAATACGGGCATGTACCTGATTCTACAATATAATAATTTCCATTGTGAGTGCGTGTGTACAGGTAGATACGAGTGTGAATTTTTCAAATATGGAACTGATGTTCATTGAAATTATTAAATTTAAAAAATAATCATTTCAAATTCCCATCTAATAAAGAACCTACCTGTATTGTATTTTTGCAGACATTATTCTATATATTTGAAATGGAAACTATTTTTTTTTTCTTAGCAAGTCAAGTTAGATCCTTAGATGAATTAAATAATGTAGTGCGTTTAGTATCACACAAACATTCGTTCGACAGACAAGCTGTCACCAGCTGTCACAAACGCGTCGCTGTAGGCTCCTTTCTGAGAAAAATACCTTGAGAGGTGTAAAAATCATTCGGGAGCAAAAACATATCTCATGGAGTTTCTTTCCATTCATAATTACCCACAAATCAATTATTATTTCAATTTAATAAATACGATTATTCACAAGGTTTTTAGATACTCGAAAACGGTGTGAGATAGCGAATGCAGAAATACATAAGTGTGTGAAGACAACCACGGCTAGTGGCGCGATTCCCGATTATAACAGTAGCGTGGGATGTTCATATAGCTAACTCATCCGTACACACATATTCTTTGAATGGCTATCCTTTTCATGAGCGGGTGAAACGGGAAACGAGACGGTACTAGTGGTGCCACATGTTTCCTAAGATTTGTATGAATATGACGTGTCTTGTTTTTTATGTTTATGGTTAGATCTAGTGTTGATATAAGATCTGTAGATAACAAGAATACACTTGAAGGGAGTGGTTTAAGAAAAGATGTATCGTTTTTCAGCAATAACGTATAAGGTGAGGAGTGAGAGGACCAAATTTCATTTTTATGTGCGATGAATTATTTACTTTTTGATTTATTCCTCCGAAAAAAATTGAGATCATAGTATTCCATATGTTCATCAGAATTAATGAAAATGAATACCCTCTAGTCAACCCTATGTACTTCTACTCGTACACGGCTTGCAAAAGTCTGCGGATAAAGACGTGGGATTTGTTCCTATCGTCAGTGTTAATTTTCAATTTATTTAAGTACCATCTTATTTCAATGGCAATAAACAAGAGTTTATTGAAGCTCTCCAAATAACGCAAAAACAACAAATAAACCGTTCAGAGCCACTTATCCACTCGTATAAAATGTGTTTCACGAGTATTTATTCTGATTAGGAGATTATTTAAATTTTCGAGGATTCTAATCGGGTTCTTGCGTGTGCCCGCCACTGCTGGTCGATACCAACACCAACAATTGTACCGAGTACTGACGAAGTTAAAACAACTGCCCGTGGTTCGCAAAGCTGACCTTGCCACCCGTTCCTTTATGTTCTTGTTTATATTTTTAATTTGAATAATTAAACTTTTTTGTGTGTACGCTTTTTGTTTCCACGGCGATGATACTCGTATGTAGGTGTGTATGAATAATTTCACCTATGTGGAGATCCTTTCTTCTGATGGTGTGTTGTATATTACGGTGTTTTAACAACAGGTGGACGGACATGTGCTTGGCATATTGTCTCGGTAGTACATACGAGTATATGCGACGAGGTCTTTGTAACTGCGCAGATGTTGAACAAAGGTAGGAAATCTACCAAATTTGTTAAAACTGTGTAGGTATAATATACGCCTTGAAGGTTTTACATGCAGATACATTTTCATAGTAAGTTGTACAAATAAATATAATAAATGTACAGTACATAACATAATAACAAGAGCTTAAAACAAGTAAGTGGTTAAGTAGTGGGGGTATATAAGTATGTAGATGTAGCGTAATGAGCAGTAGATTTTAAATTTAGTTACATTTTCACACTAAGTTGCACAAAAGAGTATAATAAGTGCATACTATAATACAGTAAACAATAATAATAACTAATTAGCATTTTTTTATTTGTACCCAGTGTTGTAACGGTAAACATCTATTGAACCGTCGCGGGTTCAATTCCTCTGTTAACCAACTCCTCCATTGCACAAACAACATTTTACGCTTATTATTATGATAGTAGTTTTTTCAAATATTGTCTGGTCTGTCGGTCTGTCGGTCTGTCGGTCTGTCGGTCTGTCGGTCTGTCGGTCTGTCGGTCTGTCGGTCTGTCGGTCTGTCGGTCTGTCGGTCTGTCGGTCTGTCGGTCTGTCGGTCTGTCGGTCTTTCGGTCTGTCGGTCTTTCGGTCTGTCGGTCTGTCGGTCTGTCGGTCTGTCGGTCTGTCGGTCTGTCGGTCTGTCGGTCTGTCGGTCTGTCGGTCTTTCGGTCTTTCGGTCTGTCGGTCTGTCGGTCTGTCTGTCTGTCTGTCGTGTATCACGGGTAGGTAAGTACACGCAAGGTAACAAGGCTCGTTTATTCAGTATATTAGAAGGCTAATGGAAAACCTAGAAGGAGGAAGACGTCACACTTCCTGGCTTCGAAATCTATATGACTGGTACGAGTTCAGTTACCCAGGGTTGTTGCGTGCTGCAGCCTGCATGGCGAAGATTTCCCCGATGATAGCCAACCTCCGATAGGGGGGACACCAGAAGAAAAAAGGAAAATAATATATTAGTATTGATAACTTAAAATATATACTGTCATTTTGTTTTGCTTGAACTTTTCGGTTGAGTCATATTTCAGGTTTGATCGCGTAATTCTTTTAGTGAGATCATTTTACTATAGGCGGATGACGCCTTTATGTGAAAGGAGTACCAATATTAAGAAATGAATCATTATTGTGCTAGGATTGCTAACATTTATGTGCACCTCAAATCAGCCGCTGTACCTTTGCCTACCTGACTTGCATGCCAATGCAATGCAATTCAATGCAGCCAAGAAAATGATAAGAACCTAAATAATCAGCAGGTCCCCGGCTTACCAGCTCGACCGCAAACAGCGTAAGTTTGTCCGCGCAGTTGAACAATTTTGCGCACGGCGTGCCTTGCTCTAAAATTTACGAAATTAAAACGTAAAAACCAAAAATATATAAATATAAGTTATTTAGTAATTGCCTGCCTTTTTATTTAATTTAAAGCGTACGTAATGGGTAGCTAACTCAAAGCGATAACACTTCGCAATTCTACACTGCATTTTCAATTATTTAAAAGAACCTTCGCCGTTTAAATGTATAAGAGATAAAGGTCTAGAAACGAGGGTCATGACGGGAACTGCAATGTCATGAAAATGTCGCGTTTTCCATAAAACTACTGTCAGCAGTATTTCTCTTGCTGGGTGACTACTTTATCGTGTATCTTTGGCGGCACGTGCCACTCTGACACTGTCACTGACACCCGCCATGTTTCCATCTACTCTTCTTTAATATTATGGTAATACAGACGATCGAATACAATCTTTATGGTTTTATTATTATTATTTCTTTATTAATTGTATTTATTTTACATTTTACATATTTTTGAGCTCTATCGACTATTTTTTAATTATATAATGCAATACCTATATCTAGATAAACAAAACACATAAATCATAATAATAAAAAAAACTTACTAACCATCACGCCGTTTCTCCGCAGGGGTAGGCAGAGAGGACGGATCGCCATATAACTCTGTCTTGGCACACACTCCTTGCTTCATTTACATTCATACATCGTCTCATACATACTCTTCTGTTATTCTGACTCTTCATCTGACCCGATTCAAGTATTTGATTTACTTGATCGTGCCATGTCTTTCTCGGGCGTCCTCGACTTCTTCTTCCATTCACTTTCGCATCATATATTCTTTTCACACTCCTTTCTTCGTTTATTCGCTCTACATGCAAAAAACTGAATATAATATAACGAAATGAAAATAAATATGTTATATTATGTAAATCATAAAACAATACATAATATGTATAAGAAAAGAAAACCCTTTAATTTGCGAACTCAATAATAGGGGTATAAAGGGTATATATTTATAGGCACATATAAGTGATAGAGAATAAAAAAAATCAATGTTAAGATGTCATCAGTAAAAAAAAAACAGTTAATTTTAAAATGTTGTATACTTTTGAGAACTGAATTAATTTTCTCACATGTCAAAAGTATTTGATGTTTGATAACACCTCGAGAAATTATTTAACCACACTTTAGTCTACATGACTTCATTAATTTGAAAATGTTTTAAAGCCGGTTTTCGATGAGGGGGGGGGGTGTGGATAATGAAAATAGGATGGTTGGGAAATATATAACTATTAAAATCTGATCAACAAAGATAGCTAAAGCCATATCGAGCAACGTTTCGTTAAGATGTGCAAATACACTACATTTAAATTCTCATAACCGATATTGTCGATAAAACTTTATCGATGTTTTTGTGCTAGGGGCCCAGAACCAAAAAGCTAAACGTCTCCTGCCACCGAGGTCGATCATTTAAAGAATCGAAATGTTAAACATTCGTAGGTATTCGAAAAACTGTTTAAAAATATGATTTCATAAGATTTTTTAGTTTCGTATTTTTACAACGATGCACTTTCGATGTCATTTCATCATTATGACACACACACCTGCATGGAATTATTGTTGCCTGCAGAGCTTAGATGAATTAAATAATGTAGGTACGTTACTGAGACAACGCGCCTGGTTGCACTAAACCAAGTCAACGAGATACACCTTCGAAACACGCTTCATATAGCTATCTCTTCCCGCACACATATTCTTTGAATGGCTATCCCTTTCATACGCGGGTGAAACATTTAGTGGTGCAACATTTTTCGTAAGATTCGTATGAATATGGCGTGTCTTGTATTTTATGTGTATGCTGCAGGGACCTCCGTATTCATCGAATACATTAAACTATTTACTTGTTTCCAACAACTTTCATAGTGCTTTCACACAAACGAAGAATCGAAGTGGTCAAGATGATCGATTGCGAATCGAGAGGTCGCGGGTTCAAATCCTGGCGTGCGCAAATGAATTTAATTCAATTAACGTGTGTTATTTCACATTCAATTCATACTCATACTAAATAATATATAGTATATTTTCGGCACGTTCCAGAGTTGGAGATACTCTAAGTATCGCCCTGGTGAAAAACCACCATTCAGAATCGAAACTTTGCTTTAAATGGTTTTGGCCGTGCTTGGTGATCAGATCTGAATAGCCAGGTACTTTTCATCCTTACTCTTCCCCATCTCATTCCCCTCCCGGCTACCTTCAGCCTCACAACATACCTCAATTGGAGACAGTTGGGACTCTCGTGTGGTATTGAATATTTAAAAAAAATAAAACAGAAAACAACATATATTTTTAATGTATAACTGAAGGCTCTCCTAGGCATACTTATTATCTCTAGCGTTTATCGACACGTGTAGCCTTTCACTCACACGCGGTTTATTTCCCATCCGCCTTAGAATATAACTCAACAAAAATACAATCGAACGAAATGAAAATCAATCAATTAAGTATTTCCTGGAAATGAACATTCTTTGAAAATCATTAGATTTTGTTTTAAAACAGTTATTAAAACAGAAATCAAAGCACGTAATTTGCACGAATTTAGACCAACGGTGAATGTGGCAATAATTGGTTTTATTGTTTTTTAACGGCCTTAGTCATTGAATAAAAAGGCTGGAATTATTTTACACTACATCGCACATAACAACACTTGGCGATTAAATCATTAACCTATTGAATTGCATGGAACTAGTGTTTTGATTAGCACGCATATATGCTTTAATAATTACTATTGTAAGTGTTTTAGGCGTTTACGCTTGAATTAAGAATGAAAAAAAAACTTATTTATTTGTTCTATGTTCTAATTATTGGAAGAAAGATTTTTTTATATTAACTATAGGTACTTATTTGAAGGTTTTCATAATTCAAATGGGTATATTTTGCTTCTCACGAATTTTGAAAATATTAAAGTTGTACATAGATACTTAATGGTACCTAAATATGAACAATATCTATTTAAATACTAATATAAATAACAAACATGGCTGTAAGCTTGATTTTTTATACTACCTATGTTATGTAAAAACCACTGTGTGATCAATGTTAAGTAGGAAAATGTGTATTATTTAGAGATTAAGCTATTAAAGAGAAAAAGCGCACTTAAGGGGTATTTCACCACCTCTGAGTAAACTGTTGAGTAACTACTTGTCAAGTGACTTTAAACATATGATTAACATGGCGGTAAAAACAAGCATTTACTTGGTGGGGAGCGGTCACTCAGCGGTGCTGAAACAGATTATATACGCTACTCGACGAGTAGCGCTGATCGGCAGTTTACTCAGATGTGGGGAAATTCCTCCTTTAGGCGTCACAAACGTGATCGCCTAGAAATATTAACAGTAGAACACATCTTGGCCTTTGCTTAAACCGGTCTTTTTTGTGAGTTTTTATAAGCCTAGATAAAAATAAAGTTTCAGGCCTGTAAAAATTCTTTCGAAGTGTAAAATCTTCTACTTACGAACCTTTTTTCGGATTTGTATGGAAAATTAAAGTTTTTAAACTCTGCCTAAGCTTCACAAAATAAAATAAAAACGTGCTTTTTGGCGATGTTTTTTTTGCATTAATCGAAAAAGGCGGTTGGCGTCAAGTGGCAATTTCAACCTTTTCGCCACCAGCGAAAGAAGTGCGTTATTTCGTTGGAGTTGGTTTGATTGAATCGGCTTCATGTGAAATATCACTAGATCATAGGTTTACAACAACAAAAAAAATCAAGAAAAATTACTTTAAAGCTTTTTTTTTGTTTTCTTTATAACTCGATCTAACTATGTTTTAGTAAATGGTTGGAAAATTCCATTTCTTTATGATCTTTACCATTTTATCGTTAGCTCATTTAACGACACTTAAGTCATGTTTAAAGTTTTTTTATTGGAAAGATATAAAGATCTATTGTAGTATCACGAAATTTTATTATCGGAAAATTAAATATTATTTCTATTCTGAACTATTATCACAATGCTAAGTAGACACATTATTTAAATGAACTATGCATAACTTTGTTGTACAATGATGACATTCATTCGCGATAAAATGCTTTCGAAATTTGTAAACATAACATGACCCCAAGTGGATAAGTCAAAAATTGCAAAATTGGTGGCCTACATAAGGTATCTTTTGAAAGGATTGAGTGTTCTTATTAGGGTTCACATCGATTGAATATTTACACGCAGGTAATCTGTGTACAAATTCATATTATCACAATACTATATATTTATGTATAAGTAGTAGGCACTACAGTAGAATTCCGATTATTCGGCTTAAGCGGGATTACGAAAGGAACGGATAACACGAAATTGAGTGTTATAGTACCAAATAAAATAATATAAATTATAATGTATGTTTTACACAAACAGTGTGCTCGCCTCCTTTGAATTAGTTTTAGTTTGTAAATGTAAATTGGTAATGGTTCTTTCTTTTTTTTTTAGTTTTAATCGAATAATTCGAGAATAATCGAAAGTTGGAACTGGATAAATTTCCACTACAAAGTTTTCAATTTATTCATATTGTGTTAAATTCGAACGTTTTATTTGAAAAACTTAATAAAATATCATGAATACCTGAATGAATAACCCCTTGAAAGTTTTTCCCTTTATAAAGTTATAAAGATATACTATTTTTTGCAAGGTAAAATATACAAACCATCTCAATATTATTTTGAAAAATCGAAAAATAGGCATTTCAAATTGAATAATAAAATGATTTTTTGTAAAAAAAATATGAACAGCTTTCTATATTACTCACTAACAAATAAATTTTCTTCCTTTCCAGATACATTCCAACCCGGCTATGGGGCTTCAGTGGCCATGTCCAGACCATCCTGCATAGCGTGATAGGCCGAGTGCGCTGCCCGTGGCCCATTGGTCAGCGCGTCTACCTGACTCTGCCGGATCGCTCCACCCTCACCTACGATCTGTACGAACCACTTGGGGGCCCTCACGAAGGTACACTATATTCCTCTTATTTGTTTTTTTATTAACACTTTGATGTACATTTAACTACTAGCCACTAGTATAAAGGTGGGCCTATTGCCAAGTGGCTATTTCTTTCAACCAACATCTTACCGGTTTTTATACTACAAATTTTTTTGTGCCACCACAAAGTGTTACCCGTATTAAGTGGGACGTTGGTTGCCCTAATAATAATTAATAACATAAATCGGAACATAACTCCCAATAATTATTTTTTTCTAATTTTCTTACTTTAGTATTGAGCACTTTACCTAGAGTACATCTAAATTATAATTATTTTTAAAGGTTTTATAAAAAATATTTATAAATAAAAGTCTGGTGCGAGATCACCATTCAAATTCAAAACTTTGCTTTAAATGAATTTAGTCATTTTTTGTAATTAGATCGGAATAGTTAAGTACTTTCCAAACATTGTCTTTTCCTTCTCCATTTCCAGAATTTCCTAAAGGGCACCATACCTCCAGTAACAATTTAGATATGTGGGGCAGAAGAAAACGGGGAAGAGATTAGTCGGGATGTACTTAGCTATTCAGATCTAGCTACTAAAGATTGCTACAGCAATTTTCCATCAACATTCTATTCTGAATAGTAGTCTCACACCAGGGTGATACTGAGAATATATCCCGCTTTGAAATGAAATGCAAATATGTTTAAAATTTAAATTTATTTAAATCGTAAGTAAGCATGTGTTGAAAAGACATTTAAATTTAACAAATAGTTATTTGCAGTTTTTGGTTTTTGAACCCACAAACTCTGGGCCCAGAGCCAAAGCTAAAACTGCTTTTTTGAACCTAATAAAATAAACATTTTAAATTCAATATTTAAAATTACAAATTCTAAAGTAGGTTACGACTATTTTTACTATCAGATGATTGTTAAATTTGGAATGTTTAACTTTCTTGTATTACGTACTAAAACATTTTCATACCTAGTCAACATACAAATTATAGCAGAATAATTGGTTGTACTAGAATGCAAAATATTAACTTCATGTTGTCACCACTTGTTGGAATACATCAATTATGTCAGGTGATATAAATGTATACAAAGATACTGCCGAGTACTTTTTAAGGCCTGTTTTCTATTTACAGTATCTTTTGTAGGCTAGCATTCTCAGGGAGTGGCTCACCCTCGCGGCCATTGAGAATTGAATCCTAGAACTCCCATGAATATACAACGTGATACATGTTTGAACAGATAGAATGCGTACAGTAGATTATTGATTTACTGGGCTAGATGATAAAACGAATACCGGTTAAACAAATTTCCAGGTACATACCTTCAAGTGAGGCAAACTTACAACGTAACATGCGATTGCCTGTTGAAGTTGATATGTTTGCAAGTTATTTTATTTAATAGCCGACAGTCCATCCAGCTATGAAATTTTGTGGGGGATCTCTAACTTTTACATTTAATGTACACAATTTTTTTGACAATTATTTTTAACTTTAAATTCTGTATAAATGCAATTATCAAAAATCTTTGTGATGACATTTGTGCGATGGATGATTTGTATTCATGGAAACATAATAATCGTTTACATCCATGTAAAAATTAACAGTGTGAAGGTTTCTATAGAAACCATACTTTTGTATTCATGGCTACCAATAATTTCATCATCACAGCGCCTTTTTAACATTTGCATTTACGCAAACCTTAAAAGTTTTTCTTTTTTTTAAAACACAAAATGTTGTGCAACAAACAAATTGTCACGTCTTTGTTTTTGCATTTATGTAATTATTATTGACTTATAATTTAATTTTTTTTACCTTTTGTAATTTTGAAACGTATTGGTTCAGCTGGTTCCCAGTTATGCCAATTTCTCAGTTAAAATGTTTCCCGATTACGATAAATCTATTAAATCGAGATAATGCCTTAGTAACATAATATAACATATTGATATTTAAACACAGAGAATATGAACTATTATAAAACATTTTTGATATTTGAACAGATGACATCACGGTGGCCATCTGCCCTGGCATCGGCAACACCTCGGAGAGTGTTTACATCCGCACGTGTGTGCACTACTCACAGTACCACGGCTATAGGTGTGCCGTGCTCAACCACATTGGGGCACTCAGCAGCGTTCAGCTGACCGCTAGCCGGATCTTCAGTTATGGTAATTTTCATGTACAGTTGAAGACGCAAAAACCACCTACAAGATACAAGTTTCCCACATTATCACAATTAAGTAGAATTTTTTTTCGGTCTTTGTTAGATTGATCTGGTCGACTGTTAACATATCGGTAAATCCATGAGGAGATAATTCTAAGGCTCTTACTCAGTTGTGAAATAATAGTCAATCTCCCAACACATTTATTTTCACTATCATAATTATAATTTTAAATGATTCACATTGATGATATCAAATCCTGTTTGCTCATTCATGTCGCATGACATAATTCGCATACCAGTCATTACAAACAATCTCTTATTTATAAATCCAATCATCGCATTCACACATTCAAGTATCCGTTAATAGATTACCTTTATCCTAGGAGGGTATGCTCCTTGCAACATAAACCAATAAAATTTTATTAAACCTAACTAACTAACTAACTAACCATCACGCCGTTTCCCCGCAAAAGGGTAGGCAGAGAGGACACCATACAACTCTGTCTTGGCACACACTTACATTCATACATCGTCTCATACATACTCTTCTGTTATTCTGACTCTTCACACGACCCGATTCAAGTATTTGTGATCGTGCCATGTCTTTCTCGGGCGTCCTCGACTTCTTCTTCCATTCACTTTCGCATCATATATTCTTTTTCACACTCCTTTCTTCGTTCATTCGCTCTACGTGCCCAAACCATCTATTTCTTAAAATTACGCTCATCAGCCTTGCATTCTTTCCGGATATCCACGATACATGGTTTTACCGCACATCCGTCTCAAAGATCTCATTTCCACAGCATTCAGTCTACTTTCATCCTTCCTCTGCCAGTTCCATGCCTCACTACATCAGGGTGTATAAGCACTCCATTGTGGACTGCTAAGCTTCGCTTCTTTGGACAATTTCTTATTTGCCCCAACAGCGTTCAGTCCTCCATTAATGGAGGACTTGTATTTTATAAATGGAAACCTGTATTTTATAAATGGGATATTTTGTGGCTTCATAGTGTTCATGACGAAAACGCGATGTGAACTTAAAATAGTAATAAGGACGATCTAGACAAAAAAAACTGTGTATATTTCATAATGCCAGAGCTCCTTATTTGAGAGTTTTTGCTGCTTCAGAACAAAAAAAACTGATTTTTAGTCAAATTGAATCTTGTTTCACAGTGAAAGATACTCTCTGTATTCTCCTAGTGAGACTCCAATTTAGGATTGAAACATTGCTTTGAATGGCTCAAGCTATGTTTAGTGACCAGATTTGAATTTCAATCCAGGTAATTTTTATAATAGATTTTCCAACCCATCTTTCTCCCCAAGTACCTTCAACTACACAACATTCCCCATATTTGTTGATGCCATAGTCTAACTTAGCGGTTCCCGAAACTCAAAAGTTCCATCGCCATGTCACTTGAATTTCATGGTGAGAGGAACTCCCTTTCTCTCTGGTGCCATCTATTTATTCACACGTTTGGTTAGACATCTTAAAGTAGGCACTACCAACATAACTTGAGAATTCATTTAGGACATGGGGTATGGATTAACAAAAATACTACATAAAAAGTTTTTCAATAATGTCACCGGGCCAATCATTAATTTATTTCACATTTTAGGTCACACCGAAGACTTTAGCTCCATGATCGACAGCCTGGTGGAGAGGTACCCCACCACCCGCCTGGTCCTGGTAGGATTCAGCCTCGGAGGTAACCTCATCACTAAATACCTCGGAGACAAGACCCAGACCAAACCCCCACACATTATCGGCGGCATATCCATCTGCCAGGGATACAACGCTATCGAGTAAGTTTACAAAGTCAACTTTTATATTTCTTGCCTAAATAATAATATATGTACTTTATAGACTTGCCACTCTTTTTGACTGCAGATGCCAACATTATAGTATGCTCAAAAAACTATTGGCAGTATGAACAATGTAATCACAAGGTTATTAGACAAGTTGAGTCTTAATAAAACTACTGTTTTAGGAAACGTAATTTTGTAATTTTTGGTGATGAAGATAACATGATTATATAATAACTTAATTACAAAAGTTATTCCATAGCAACAAAAATTAGGAGGTTGTGAATTTAAAAAAAATATTTTGCATTTAAATAAAATCAGTATTTTTAGTTTCATAATTATTATCTCAATTTCGGTATGAATTTATCATAGAATGTTTGTACAGTATTTGTGACCTTTATACGAGGGGAATGCAAAGGAAGGATAATTGGATCTCTCTATGTCTCATACGTGATCTACAGATAATGTTTTTAGATGTTGAAATGATAATATTAACTAAGTAAGCCGTGTGTTCTATAGAATGAGATCGGTAAAGGTAAAACAATATATTTTGTCCTTGTCCTGTCAAATGTCCCATTGTATTGGTGGGTATTGTTAGAAATAGCCCAGATTATGTTATATATTCAATTAATTGATACATTGTTTAGCTTGAGAAAAATTGCTTTTTAATATCAATTGAAACTAGGTCTATTATCGTTTTCAATTTGTTTGTTTTTATTGCTTTATCCAGGTTTCTGGTTCATGTGTTGCTGCGACTATTGTTAGCATATTCCATTTTAATGTATCATATTATGCTTGTGTTAATCATGCTTAGTGTTAATAAGATATTGAATGCAGGAAATTCAATGAATGTGTTGGACGAATAAAAGGAATATCAGGAGAATATATATATATTCTCCTGATATTATATTATAATACGTGCTAGTGGATGGAAGAAGAAGTTGGGAACGCCCCAGGAAGGTTTTTATTTAATTATTATTAATACGCACCAGAATAAAACACAATATTACTTTTCAGAGCGCTGAAATCTCTTCTCCACTGGCAGAACTTCCGCCGCGTGTACCTCTACATCATGACAGACAACTACCGGAACCTGATCACTCGTCACAAGCACGTCCTGCTCTCCGAGGAGATCAAGACCCGCTACCAGCTCTCGGAGAAGAGCATCATCTCCGCTGCCACCCTGCCTGATCTGGATGATGCATACACCAGGTATAAAAAAAACATTAAAAACCAAAACACCAGAGATGCATGTAAAGGTATACTGCCGATAGCTCTGTTGTATCCTATCCCTCTATTTCTGTAACGTATGTCGTTCGTACGTTGCACCGGAGGTCTCAGCGGAAGGACTATAACTGGTATAAACTATTTTATAATTATAATTACTGAAACAGCAAGATTATGTTAGAAATTTATATACTTAAACATTTTCTTTAGTTTTTATTTCCAATGATTGGTATTGAATTTGAAAATGCAAACCTTGAAAATGGTTAGCAAATGAGGCAACTCCCAGATATTCACTTTGATTTTCTTACTGTCTAACAATATTTATTATAAAATTGCAACAAATTATGATTTTGTTGCAATATTTTTTTACAATATTATTAATTATAAACTCACCGTCGCGTGGTCACTTTTAGGTTGTAATCTTAATTTTGCAATTCTAGGAAAATCTTCAACTTTGAAACCGTGACAGATCTGTACCACTGGAGTTCCAGTATAAACTACCTGGAGAATATTCGAACCCCCATGGTGTTTATCAATGCCAGAGATGACCCTCTGGTTCCAGATCACCTACTGGACCCCATCAGAGAATTCGCAAGTGAGTCACCCACTTTTGTCAATTTTTATCTTTACAGGTGCCATTATCTACAATCGTTATTGTTTTATTAAATGGCATAATCCAACATAATGAACACGCTTTATTGTTTTCGGTCCAGTTTCTGGAGATTACTCAATGTTTAGAAAGTAATTTCCACACACAATGTTGATATTTAAATGCAAACCCATTGGAGTACCAATTTTTATTTTGACTCATTGTGTACAAAGACCATCTCTCTGTTGGGTCATTCTGTACCATCTGTAAATTCTGTACCTTCCCATCTCTTGGGCGGATCCCCTTTTTTTTAAAGATACATATAAACATATTTTTGACATCTTATGGGAAAATTAGCACTTCGATAGTTCTATGATAAATGTTTCATTTGCTCTTTGAAGTTGTCAAAGGAAAGTTGTAAGGACTAATATAGTTATATTACTTTGATACATGAAGATAGAATGGCATCTTTCGGAACAATTGGGTAATGAGTTCCAGTAACTACTAATTTACTCTAAACTGCTTATTGGAGAGAAAAAAACACAGCTTTGCAGTCTAATCAGGTCCATTTGAACTTCCCATTGTACATTGTGCTGTTTTTCTTCAATTTGTCTTGCATTTGTGTTTTTACCTCTATTTTTCTGCAGGCTCACAAGAAAAGATGTGCTTCGTAGAAGTAGCGCCCGGGGGCCATCTGGGCTTCTACGAGGGGGGCTCCATCTATCCCAACCCCGTGACGTGGCTGGATCGCGCTATCGTGGCCCTCACTGGCAGCCTCGTGCTGTCCAATCACAAGCTGAAGGCGCCCCAGGCCCCGGCCTTGAGTGCAAGAACAACCAGCTGAGGCACCACAACGAGTACCTGAATGAGGATGATCACATCAAACAGAAGTGTTGCAACGCACCCAACACACAGTCGTCGTGAATCTACAAGCCTGTTTGATGATGTGATATTAATAATCTCCGGTGAAAGCTTTCATTCGATTAACCCATTACAATGCCTTGCGCGTGATTCGTTAGTTTAAAAATTGTTTGTAATACGATGTGTGAAAATATTCAATCAGTTTACTGCATAGCTGTAAGAATGCCTTGTATTTGTTTGACGAGCGTGATTCGCTCGTAACACTTTTTTGTATTACAATATGCAAACATTCAATCAGCTTGCAGCAGGACTGTAAGAATGCCTTGAGTTTGTTTGACGAGTGTTGTTCATTCCTATCAATTGTTTGTATTATGATGTGTAAACATTTTTAATCAGTTTGCAGCGGGGCTGTAAGAGCGTTGTTTAGTGGGTTAATTGTAAGCAGGGGGTAGTTCTGTCCGGTGATGTTGAGGTTTGCTGCTAATCTAATTGTGTCATAAGTGTGGATTTTTGAGAATTTGCACAATTTTCCAGTTATTGCGTAGGTGTGTATTTCTAAGGTGAAATTAAGCAGTATTATTATTACATTATTTTGCTAAATTTTCCATACCAGGGAACAGCAGGGGGAAAATCATGTACGCGTAAGATTGTTGACATTTTTAATCATTATGAATATTGTTTATACAGGTTTTTTTGTGTGATATAAGTGCATATATTAAAGAGGCCTGTTTTGTACAGCTTAACCCTGATCAAAAAGATATGTTTACTTCAACTCTTGTAAAAATAGAAAAGAAAAACTGTTGAAAATAATTATTGCAACGAGTACCTAACTTTCATTCTAAATTATATCAATTCGTATTTTGGATGAAATTAAATAAAATTCCAACTTTCCATTGATTGCCTTTTGATTTTTTTCAAAGAAAAATCCTCAGTTTTTTTGTATTTCATAGTTATTATTTTTAGACAGATATATTTTGATTCTACATTGACCAGATGGTATTCAATTTAACATTCCAATTCTCCAACCATCCGAATATAATTGTATTGTTAAAGACATATTCTCTGTAAGTAAAATTATTCATAACAAACTGTGAAGGTTTGTAAAGAAGTCTGCAAATAAATTTCGTAATTGAGGTTCGCACCTCTAACGCTTTTCAATTCTTATGGAAGTATGACTGAAAAAAATTAAAAAAGTAGTTTCAATGAAATATTTGAATTATGCTTAACGAACTGATTTTAAAGTTCTTTCTGTTGGGGTGATTTTTTGATGTATATAATAAATTATTAAAAAAAAAAAAACCTAATGATAAGTAATGGGAGTTAACCCATTGCGTCCCAACACCTTCCCTCTGAGGAGTAAACAGCGGTGGTCATTCGTAACTAACCCCGTTCTTCTTTCGAGTTTGACGTTGCAGTAAATTCTAAATATGCACATATTTGTGACGTCTAACAGGCATTTTATTCATACATTTATTTGTTCTGTGAAGTCGACAATGTATAGTTCTTTAGATTACTTTTAGTTTGGACAGAATTGCAATTTTAGGTTTCTAATTATTTCCGTATTCAAGGCTCAAATTATTTGTGAACAATTCAGGACTCAATGGGTTAACTACTGATATATAATTGAGGAGGGAGTAACAAATTTGTCTTGGGACTCCAGGGACTGTAATATTATATCGAAAACTGTGTCAAATTTTGTTTTATGGTAGCTTTTCACAACTCATACAAGTATAGGGTACTTATTTTCATTTGGTTTTGTATTTCAAGTGTGAATACATAGTTCTTTTTTAATTATTAATTATTTTATATAAATTGATAATTACACACTCAATAATAACAAGAGTTTAGATGCAAACTCAATAGCGGGATTTACACGTTTGCTTTAAAGAAAGAAAAGTCCGCTAAAAATTAAATTTGTTACATATTTATAAATCATCATTGAGCTGATATGTTACAATTTTTTTCAATATCTAGGAGGTCAGTGCAACTTGTGCGTAACAGATATTACTTGTGTCCACTCATATAATAGAATTTGAATTTCTTTTTGTTGTTTAAAGACGGTTTTTTTTAACGATTGTGCAAATGTACTTTGTCTGACAAATTAATATTTTGAAAATCGGGTCATTTTACTGGTATCACCAATGTAAAGACGAAATTATAATGTTTTTTTAATAATTGGTGAAATCATATCACTTATAAATAAATTGATACTTCGGAAAAATCCTTACAAAGTTTGAATTACATTGTTTTCCTATTAGTAATGCAATTGCATTAGATCATAAATTTAAATATACGCTGTTGAGGCAGAAGTGATATAAGTACAGTTAAACCTTTACTCAAAATAGTTTTCAAACCAAATGTCCACCATAAATATCTTAACACCACAAGAGTAATTTCAAAATGAAAATATTTATTATTTATTGTGAATCAAATATCCCATTTATAGTGTAAATATTTTTTGTTACAGATGATTATAATTGTTAGGAACTGTTCAAATTTAAAATGAATTATATATTGATAAAACGCTGCATACGAGTACATACAAGTGTTCCCGTTTCTACCCACGAGAATTATTATTTAAAGATAATTTTAATTTCTAGACATTTAATCTTTAATGAATTGAAACTAGATGAATTCATAACAAAGCTCGGCTTGGAAACAAGTTAAAAATATAAAAGTATAATATTTTTCCATGAAATATATGATAAATAATCAATAATCATATTAACCACATAAAGAATTATGAAGGCTTCCTTCATTTTTTAATCCATGTTGTGAGCTTTCTAAAAAAGTTTTTCAGCAAAAACTAATATTTTTCAAAAAAAAATTAACAAACACAAGGAAAAACCAATCAATATTTTGATATGTTGTGAATTTGTATCTATTGTCAATTTAACCAGGAGCACCAAACACTTGTAGCTAATTTATTTCATATTTTAGTACCTCATTACTTCTTTTATTTGTATTGTTTATTTTATACTTATCTTTTAAGTATTAAATATGAAATATTTGAGACCTTGCGGGAAACAGTAGAACAGGTCTTTGAAAATACAATCTAGCAAACATTTGAAACCCTCCATTTGTGAATTCTATAAAATGAAAGCCCCAAATCTGGATTATTTCTTCTTTACCCTGGTTATTTAGTAGAAGTTTTTAAGGGGATTTCATTTAACGAAACTTACTTAGGTTACAAACTCAAAATACACTTATTTAGTTTTACTATTATTTAATTTAAACATTAGCACATAGTTTTATAAAATGTTTATAAGTAATCACCATTTGAGTTGCATAATGGAGTTTTAGTGCCAAGTATTCATTTGGTTAGTGATTTAAGGTGTGATAACAATATGTGATTTGTGCCATTGAAATATATCTATGAATGCTAGAAATTGCCTGAACGATAAAGCTACTGGGGGGAATGGACAAATTGAAAGGCGACATTGAAAAACTACATTAGATAGTTATGAATGTAAAATAGAATTATGAATAGAGTAGAATGGATTTCATTGGGATTGAAATATTTCTGATGAAATCCTAGTAGAGATTGTGGATATCTGGAATGGGCTATCAAGGGTCTACGGCACCCGATGGCGGGTAGTTAAGTTCGGATTTGGGCGGTCCAGCAACAGCAAAGTCTCCGGGATAAGTAACTGGGACAGGAATATCCACCATTTCTAAATGCTAGAACTGGAAACATCTGATCAATAATTATTATTGATGATATGTAAGTTCAGAAAGATTGATCAATTCTGTCGGTTATGTACGTACTCAATTAGTTGGAGGAGAAATTATGATTTGTTAGAAGTGAGAAAAGATAATAACCTGGATAGAAAACGCTGGTGATTTAAAACTCTCTTTATGCTCTCTTATCTTATTGTTGTTGTACTAATACAGTCGTTCTTATTCCGTGTTCATTGCATAAACTGATAGTAGTTTTAAAGCCATTGAATATTTGTGCATCATATGGCGGCGAGCGAACGGATTAAGAACCACAGTATTAATTAAATATGTTGCATACAACTTACGCTTTATTATGTTTTACACCATAAGCACACAAGCATTTGCACAACAGCCAAAGACTAAAATAATAACTACAATTGTTCATCATTCAAATGTAGTACTTTTATATTTATATACATGTAACTAATGTAATGGTCTAACAATTTTTATGAATAAATTCTATCTGAAGCGCTTTATTCCATGGAAAGATTAAGTGCTATGTTCTTTTATTATTTGCAGCCACATTTCTTACAAATTTTATTCCTGGATTGAGACAAAAAATTGAAAATGTTAACCATATTATATTATTATTATTATATATTTATATATATATATAACAAAGCGATTACTTTTATTTTTGCTTAAAATTTTCACTACTTGTGTTTTTATTCAGTTTTCAATAGAATAAGATCCATTTGCAAAATTGGTTGTTTCTAATTTGCAATGTTCAAATCAATACTCTCAACAGAAATCTGTATTTTAAATTATTCACTGCGGTATATTGAAATAATTTTCTTGACCCTTGCAATTTAAATGGCTACTTTAATGATGAATGGAATAATAAGTTTAAAAGTAAATATAAGTTAGTGGTGTCGCAGCAGGGGCAGATTTGCAATGCACGGGGCTCGTCTCGATGGACATTTTGGAAGCTCTTTGTCTTGAGACAGGGACATTTTCCTTTACCCAGTGATTTGGGTCCCTTGCAATCCGCCACTGTATCCCAGTACACTATTCCATTTTTGACCGGGACAAATCTACCTTGCGAATAGGAGTTATTGATCTCTAGGGGAATACCTATCAATGGAGTGGGTGATATTTTGGACAATTATTTGATTGCACGGTAAATTTACCTGGACTTTGCTTGTGACTGGGTAACTGTAATCGTAATTGGCCTTTTTCACACGTCTGATTGTCGCTTTATAACGTGAAGCCGTTATAAAATCAATTAAACATAGAAGATTAACGCCAATACCACGGTTAATTATTAATATTATGTCTAATGCAAGCCGTCCCTGGTGACTTGTGTTTTTATATTGTTTCCACTTGTAAATATTAAGTTGTTTCTTAATTCGAAACCTATTTTTTCATAGAAATGTATAGAGAATACAATATAAAATGTTTAGGCTGCCGTGCTAGTAGGGAGATATGGTATATTCCGATGGAAAAATAAGAAGAACATCGCCTTTATCGAAATTGTTAAACACTGAATAAATCTAATCTGTATAACAATAAAAGTTAACATGAAACCCTTTTTTATTTACTTGAGCTGGTTAATTCATTAGTAATACAACATAAGGTTGGATTTCTAGTAGTTTCTAGTTAGCTGACTTATTTAATTAGTGTGTTATTTTCAGATGAAGTTAGAGTCCCCTTTTCACCAATAGGTAACTATATCATATTTCGTCGCCATATAATCAAAGCTGAATAAGGAAAATTTTACAAATTACACACAAGAGTGATTTAAAGATTTTTTTGTTCTTTGAAATTCTCCTTTGGAATTACATATTGTAAAAATAGTTTTTATAATTAAACAAATTTATCATATTATTTCTCATAATAAAAAGCTTTCAGTCTAGTCGTTTGGCAACATTTATTCAATTTTAGCAAATATTTTTAGAGTTTTACACAAAAGCAAAATACCTAACTTTGGTCATTCATCTGATCAGAAATTCATTTTTGCAGACACGCATAATGTTATTTGGAAATAAAGTTACACAAAAAAGGTTTATAATTATATTGATAACATTTTAGACAATGGTTTTTGTTGTCTTATTTACTGAGAGGAGTTCCCGTGTCTAGATTGACACTGCATTTTCAAATATTTGGTATGGCGACAATATGTATATTAATTAGATTTTTATAAATTTACAAGCATGGCCGCATTCCTTTATAGTTCCAAAGATTCCAAAATGATGTATTCATTCCAAGTTCGGAAACTGCTTTCCAAGTGGACATTATTGTTACTTCAAACCAGTTTGAAAATGTTTGACTCAATAGCGAAATGCTTGCATCATACTGATTTAAATGACATTTCAATCAACCCTACTCAAAGCAATAAAAACAGAAGATACACATGTGTCCATTTCAACAATGACACATCACCATGAATAGACTGGTTTGATGGTTTGAACATCCTGTTATTTTTTATTACTATTATTTAGTATTCATTGTGTTCAATTTTCTATATTTTTTTTATGTCTTAATTATTAGTAGAACGAGGATTTGCGGAGTTCTTTCCCAGAGCAAGGGGTCTCATGCAAATAAAAATCACATAAATGGTATGTGAGAAAGACTAAATCTTTTAGAGTTTTTTTTATAATTTAAAACAGAAACTATAAACCTTAAAATTTATAGTACAGACCTTTAAACTAAGCTTAACTTAACATTAAATAATTTGACACAAGATTTTTTTTATAGCCACCAACCAATCTCTCAAGTCGACTATTGGATTAGTATAATTCATTACAAAATTTTATCACTTGTAGCTTATCCAGAAAAGGCATAATTTTATTCTGCTGGTTTGAGTCATTGCATATTTTAAATTTAATTTTCTTTTAATTGATGTGAAGTAAAATGCTGTTCTGAAATTCTGAAAATGTTTACATGAACAGGGTATAATTAGTATTGTATTCTCCTTCTTATTTGTAAGAAGACTGATATGGTGCCATGTAAATAATGCGATTTACTATGTATCCAAAGAGTTTTGAATATTTATAATCAACATCATTTTACAACATTTTTAAACTTAATTTTGTATGCCATGTTGAAACGATTTGTTAGCGTTTCGAATCTAGTATTATTATAAAATTTATTAAAAGTGAGCAGAAGTTATAAATATCCTATTTTGTCTAAAATCATGTTTTCAATTAACTTTTGTTTTCAAAAAATCTTTTAGAAGTGCAGCTGTCCAAACATTCCCACGAAATCAATGTTTACTGGGCCTTAAATTAATTAGTTAAAGTTGGTAGATATTTGTAATCAGACTTATTTGATGTTTTTAAACCATTTGTATGGATTTATGTAGTAATGAAATTATTGTATGGGCGTTGTATTAAAACAAATAAAGCACTATGTGTTTTCTTTTCTCCTGGATATAAACCTACCGAAAAGTTAAATTAATAAGTTGTGGTGAATGCGGGACCATTTTGATAGAAGATATTATGCTTTAGAACACGCAAATAAAAAGCAATCACATTTAAGGTTTTTATGTCTGTAGTAATTTTTATTAGCTTCAAAATAATGTCGGTATCATATTATAATCCACTGATGATGACGACTGCGACTATGCAATAGGGGGTATATTAAAATGCTGGAACCAATTCGATAATTCAATCAAATTCCTTCAAGTGTTACGATAAATACCCTATGTTATAGCCACAACGCATTGAGGTTATGATGAAATGTCAGATGAGGAATGAACTTTACTGTAGATAATTAAATATTATATATATAGTAAACTGTAACATAACTAAACACAATTAATAAGATGGTAAAACTCCACGAAATTCAGCACCAACATAATCAGTATTGCATTTAATAACATTATTATTTTCGTATCGATGATCGGTAGATTGTTCGATGGATCTCTAATTAGTCGAATATATCCTATTTCCATCATTTTAATAACAGATTGTTATATTTAACAACAATTATAAAGCTTGCAGTCTTCCAAATGAAGCTTCAATGTTGTCAAAACTACAACAAAAAACTTTTTGATATTCAAACAAAAACTGACAAGTGACACCTAACATTTCGAAACAAAACATAGAAAAAAAAGTTGTTTTTACGTGTGTCAAAACTCGCCGACCAATCACAGGGCGTTTTAATGTGTTGGTTTTTTAAATCACTTAAATAACTATTTATTTATTCTCCGTATAATTATATACAACTAGCGAGCACCCGGCATGCTTTGCAATGGCACAATTGCCAAATTGGCTTGCCTATCATTCGAAAATCAATTTGAAAAAAGAATTTAACGTAAAATTTATTAAAAAAAAATCGGATTTGAAATGAAAATATAAAACACCTAATTGTGTTTTCCATTTTGAAAATATTTGTACTTATATATATAAGTATTAACATTTGATTTAACAAATAAACATTAATTTAAAAAAATATATTTAATTCAAAAAAATATATTTAGAAAAAATAAAAATATATTCTTAAGTAGGTAGCGAATCGTGTTTTTCATTTTGAAAAAACTTTCATTCATTCATTGAAAATAAAAATAAATATATTATTAAAAAATATCTTGAGTAGATACCTAATTGTGTTTTCCATTTTGAAAATATTCTACCCAAACAAACCTTGAATGCTGTCCTTGTTCTACAGGTATTTCAATGGAAGATGCTCCGAGGAACTTGCGTCATTGATCCCTTCGGCACCGGTGCATAGTCGGGAAACTCGCCAAACGCACACCCAACATTTGTACACGGTTGACATTCAATACATGAGAACGAGTCGCTTTTACGACTCGTTCTTATGTTCAACAGCTCGGCTATGGAACGATTTTGCCGGCCTCTGTGTTTCCTCCCTCCTTCAACATGGGCCTCTTCAAGACCCAAGTTCACTCCTTCCTTTCCTCAAAAAAACCCTCCACACAGCATCCCCAAAGATGACATGGGCCTTGAGGGAAATTGTTTTCCTCAAGGCCTCCTGGGTGGAGTTATTGTAAAAAAAAAAAACCTTTTTCTGAATATGTCAGAGAGCGGTATATCTATGGGCTAACATAAAATACAACATGGCGGGTTCAATGTTTTTCATACTAATTTTAAAAAAATATTGAAAGAGTTTTACATATTGGATTTAATTCAAACTACTCTCTAAACCTTCCGTTACTAATGAAAAGAAAACCATATTTTCGAGAAAATCTAAAACAGACCAACTTTATTTTTATATATTGAGAAGATAAAACTTATATATTCAGGATCGGCGTTTATTTATCTGTATATATTTTTTAAAAGCTAAAATTACTTTCACTTTTTAATAAGGAATTCTAGATCCTTTATTCAATCTATAAAATAATTGTACACAGTTTTGTTGGTGTATGGAACATAAAATTTTTTATTGCAAGAGATTGGACGAAGAATAATAATTTTATTGTAAAAAGTTCCATCTAGTATATAAAAGGTGAATTTTTGAATTTCGCGGCTGCTGTGTATTATCTGATTATCGATTTTATTTTTTTGTTATGTTGGTACACATATGTTTATCATATGTTAGCATTTTCAGCCATTTTAGATTAGTGGTTTGTTTTTGACAACTGAAAAGGTTAGTCACGTTTTTGTGTGTTCTTCGATTTTTTACTTTTGAAAAAAAAATGGATCAAAGAATAAAATCCATGATTTGTTTTTCTACAACTCCAGGACGCTCATCGTCATTAACATCTTCTCGGCCTTCTGTAAAGCGCTTGTACCACTTATAAACACTTTTTTGAGACTCGCCGAATGCCACGGTCAACATTTTAAGTGCGTTGGAGCACATTATTCCATTTTTAACGCAAAATTTAATACATATTCTTTGATCCATTTTTTTTCAAAAGTGAAAAATCGAAGAACACACAAAAACGTGACTAACCTTTCCAGTTGTCAAAAACAAACCACTAATTCAAAATGGCTGATAATGCTAACATATGATAAACATATGTGTACCAACATAACAAAAAAAAATCGATAGTCAAATGTACACAGCCCGCGAAAATTTAAAATTCACCTTTTCTTCTGAAAAGGCCTCGTATATATATATCCTTGCAGCCTTAGATTATACTAGAGGTAGCCCAAGTCAAGGCAGTGAAGTCAGTTTTGGACTTGTTTTTGATGATTTTAACATGACTCGGCGCACCTGGGCGTGGCTAAGACTAAGGCTACGGTATTTTTTTTCACAGTATTTTCATCAACAAAAATATAGCATCTAACCTAAAAAACCGTTTAGTTGTGTCAAGTTTAGTGGCATAATAAAAAATGTGGGCGGAGTCCCGCCGTTAACCAGCACCTTAAGATCATTGCGACAGTATATAGAAGCGATCCGAGAAATTTGTTGTCTCTTTCTCTCTCGTGGTGTACGCCGTAAAAGCCCGGAGAAAGTGATTTTTCGCAAGTTTGTGTAGGTTGGGTAAAAATAATTAGCTCTCCCTCCATATATTGTTACTTCAAGCTTGCAGCGCACTATATATCGTATATATTTGCTTGCAGCGCACTTGTTTTTAATGATGCTTTTATTTTATTTTTTGGCACAGGCATTTTAAAACGGGCTACAACCATTTCCGCAGACCGGCACAAAATCTCCGCGGACCGATACCGGTTCGCAGACCGGCGGTTGGGAAACGCTGATCTAGTGTATGGAAGATGGAAATGTTTACCATGTAGGTGGAACTTTTTACAGTTATTTTAAAGATTAACCCTTCGTTTGTCGCAATGTAAATAGAGTAGTGATTTGTCGCAATGTATCTGACAAATACATACAGTTTGAGGCATATTATGTAAAACATGAGGCTTGTTTAGCATTTTTAACAAGTTTCAACATAAATATCAGTTTTAAATAACGGTATTCTGTATATTTTAATTATATTAGGGAGGGGGGCAGCTGATACAGAATATTCCTTGTCGATTAAATTTAGAAACATACGCCCCCTTGTGACAGATACTCGTACATTGCGACAAGCGAAGAGTTAAATGAAATAACTCTAATTGACGCAATTGCCCCATAGGACTTACACCATATTTTAAATATAAGTTTTTCAGCATTATAATAATTAGGTAGGTATATAAAAAGACGCAAATGCTTTAAAATATTTTTATTGTCCAAACTAATTAAATATAAAATTTACACTAGATATATTTATATGTAAAGTGGAATGGGTTTATTCACAAATGATTTACAGCTTCTATTAACGCTCCTTTTGTTTACAATAACTAACATTTATCCACTAAATCCTACAAGAAATATAATATCCCCTCATAGAGATAAAACTGATACTATGAAATTATTACATCCAACACCCTTGGAGTAATTATGGCATTCGAATTGTCGAAGTGATGTTTTTGAATTGGTTCATTTTCGGTCAATGTTTGAATAATATTTCAATGCATTTTAAGAATAAATTAGGTTTTTAGTAGGTACTGATTTTGTTCCTTATTTTTAAATCCTTAATGGTAGATACTTAATTTCAAATAAATTTTCTCTTTGTTTTTAATGTTAATTTTAAATAAATTTGCTCCTAGTTTTTTTCCTCTTATTTTAGTTAATGATTAAAGTTAATAAATATGTTTGGGTGGGAGGTTAGGGGGTGGGAGGTCCTAGAGACGGATGCCTGGGTTCCGGGAGCGCACAAAGTTGAGGAGCTCGTCACTGTCTTCGCAGACGAAGGGCTTGACGTGGTGGCAGGCCACGTCGTGCCACTTCAGACCGTCGTTGTAGAAGTTGTTCAGGATGGACAGGCACGACTCCTCGTTACCCTGGAAGAAGAAAAACATAGCATGAAGATAAGTGGTAGATACTCTAAGTATCGCCCTGGCGAAAGACCACCATTCAGAATGGAAACGTTGCTTGAAATGGCTTTAGCTGTGTTCAATTACTAGATCTAAATAGCCAGATACATCCCAACCTTCCTCTTCCCCACCCTCCCTCCCTTTATCCTCGCAACATACACCAATTGGAGATGCCATAGACCCACTGGGTCCAGACGGTTCGGAGCAGTTGAGTATTGCGGTATTCATTTTTTACAAAAAGCAAATAATATAATATGTATTGATTTCATAGGTTATTTTTTCATAATTTAAAAACAAAAATTACAGTTCAGTATTTTTTGAAATATTTTCAAAAAAGCTTTTTGTAAATGGGGCAAAGTTACCCCTTATGGTTCAAAAAGTACCTCTCATGGGGCAAAGTTACCTCTTACTGGGCAAATTTACTCCTTGCGGGGCAAAGTTACCACCGTGTACAGCAAAGTTACCTTTTATTGTGCCAAGTTACCCCTCATGGGGTAAAGTTACCCATTTTATAAGATTCATTTTAGTTTGTGTTACCATGGCGGCCTCGCGGTTATCGGGCTGCGGTTCGCGGTACCCGCCGGTGGAGCTCCAGTCGCCGGTGTTCCTCTGAGTGGTGGGGCCGATCTTGGCGCCGGAGCCCGACCAGAACCAGCCGTTGATGTTGGGAGGCTGCAGGTCGGCGCGGTCGCAGCCGGCGAAGTTGCACTTGCGGCCGGACGTCCAGATGAAGCGCACGTTGGCGCTGCCGATTCGCTGCTTGACGAACTCGTTTTCCTGCAATGTGTGAATAATATATCATATGAAGTGCTGACGAAGGCAATTAGTAAAACATCTATCGCCCTGTTACATATATTTTGCAAGGAAAAATTATCATCCAAACCAGAGGTTCCCAAACTTTTTTGTCCCGTAGACCACTTGTCGATTTTTTCTGTTTTGTATAGACCCCCTGCTTTCCTAGTATTGATTTTTTTAGCGTTGGGAAAAACTTCAGTTTTGTGAACGCTTCAGGAACTGATAGTTCTTTGAAATGAACCCTTCGCGGTAAACACTTCAATTGTAGTGAACTCGTCAAAAAATAGTACTAGTCGGCAGAGATCCCAAATCTAAAAGTGCTAGCAAATCAGCAAAAATACCTCTCCGAAAAAAAGCACCAGTCGGTAGAGATTTGAAATCGAAAAGTACTAGCAAATCGGCAAAATATCTTCCACAAAAATTATTATTATTAATATAATTAGGGAATTAAAGTCCATTATAAGATAGTATTACGTAAGTACCTACATAGGTACCATCTGTGAGGTGGATTATTACATTTGCAGGAAGCCAACATTTTGGTGACGGCCTGCCTAAATGGAATCCACTCCCGTGGATCCCCATTTACGTCTCATGCACCCCCAATTTTTTTTTCACTGTCGTGGACCCCTTGCAGGTCGGAATCGACCCCTGGGGGTCGATATAGACCACTTTGGGAATGACTGATCCAAACTATGAAATAAAATCTAAAATTGAACACCAAAATTTTTTAAAAATCTTTTTTTCTGCGTCTAATAAAAGAGCTTCCATTCCACACGGACTCATGAGTATTGTATACAAAAAGCATCACTTTTATACCACTGTTAACCACTCGTTGTTGGCAGGTTTCCCCTCTGAAACTATCTAAACATAAACTAAGAGATCCAACAAATTATATGTTTAGTGTAAGTGTTTGGTTCTGTTATGTTTGAGCGGGCTGCTTTAATTGCGCCAGCACATGACCGGCGCTGCCTATTAGATGTAACATATCGTCAAAAGGGCTGAAGCGCCATTTTAGGAAGTTTGCACCAGAGCACTTAAAAGTTTTTTGTTTTATAGTAAAATTCATAAGTCTTCAGTACCTGGTTGGATTTTGAAAACAAGGATTATCTCAGGTAACTCGATACTCCCACTGAGTTATCTAAAGCGACAAAAAGTTTTAAAAAGTCACAAACTTGTGTCGCATGAGTCAAGCCTTCTCCCAAATGGTTCATATATTTTAAATGGATGAAGGGCTATAAAAGTCTTCAAAATCAAACGAGAGTCAGAGCATTCGATGCAGAAAAAAAACTGATCAAAACTGCATATTTTACTCATTTTTGACCAAAGTGTCGCTTCATTCCTTTTGCCTTTCCAGCGACGATATTTGTTTTTATTGAAGTTGAGGACAACGACAAAAAGTACGGTGTACTTCTACTTATCTCGTTAAAGGGTATTAAATGGAATAAAGTCGTTGCTTTATTTATGGTAACCCCTTCAATTTCATCTAGTTCTGCTCTAAAAACATTTTTTTCCCATAATATATTACTTTGGAGGAGCATAAACTTGAATTCATTAACTATAAATAGTATTTTTGTCCTGTTTTTGCACTACGGTATTTTCTATCTGCAAAATTTTACGAAAGCACAACTGTTGTATTGTGTAAATAGCCTATACACAGGCGCACTCTTCGTAAGCAATTTCGTTCTACTTTGAAAAGGATATTCTTCTACACATTTACGAAATACATTTTGTTTGCAATCATGCTCTAAGACAAAAAATGTGACGTTTGTCGGTAGGGATTATCATTGACGAATTGTATTTGATCTTACCTGGGGAGTCTCGAGGGAGACGGAGTCCATGCAATGTCTCCTGCAGATGTTCCTCGCGTCTAGCCAGTCCACCTCTAAGCTGCGGGTGGGGCCGTGCTCCCAGCTGAAGAAGTAGGAGTGTGCCACTCCCCGGGAGTCTCGGTAGGTCGAGTGCCGAACTCCTGCAAGGCGAAAATATAACTATCAAAATGTCGTCTTATTTACCCTGTGCTTTTCTTGATTCCTGAATTCCGAAGCAGTCATACTGCACACATGTATAACCGTCACCACTCGGAGACCGTCAGCTAGAATTGCTACCTGGTGCAAAATGAAAGTGTAAAGTATCGTAGCTTCCTATTATATTAAACTTCTAGCTAATTGCTAGCAATCGGTTCTGCGCTTTCAGACGTGTTAAAATAGTGAAATTGAAATTTGAAATTTGAAACGGTAGGAGGCAAAGATGGAAAGAGGTTAATGATAGCCTGCAGTGAGGAGTTGAGTTGCCAGCCACATAAAGCGGAGGAGATCTCTTTTATTGAAAAAGTTTTTGTTAATTCGGATAAGTGGCATCATGAACCCATGTATGTAAAACAGGTTTTACGTATTAAAAAATAACAATAAAAACACACACAAAGAATCTTCAAGGCGAGACGATGAAGAGCCGTCTCCGGTAATTATGTAAAATATTAATGAGAGTACTTTAAATTCAATCTCTAGTAGTTGTCTAGTTCCACAAGTTAAAAGGGGTCGGGTATTTCCACCTCATACATTACAAGTCGTGCAGTTCACATAGATCTAAACAAAAAAAACTTTTTTAATAGTAAACATATAATAAAATATATTGATTTTGTATTTATTCCCGAGGTTAGCCATGAATATGTGCCAAGTAAAAAACTGAATCCGAGCAACGTATGTACATTACTTCAAATGAAATGTATAACTTATGAATGGAAATGGAAACTCACTGATGGAAATATTTGGTTTAACAGAACACGATCACCTCAAGAAATGTATGCAAACTGAATGAATATATCGCTGTGCTAGTTCAATACTATAACAAGTCAATAAAATGAGTGTCTTTTGATTTCTTATGTTATAAGGAATCAAAAAACACCAATGGGTCAACTTTTTTTTTTTTTTACTTGTTATAGATTGAACTGGCACAGCGATATATAGACACGGATGATGAAGAGGGCCTATGGCTGAGTGCTGAGTGCTGTAGACCTGTAGAGTAGACCTGCAGACCTGTACAGCAGCACTCTCACATAATCGCAGAAAAGGGAGAATGTTTCATTAGCAAATAAGTAGGTGTAGGTAGGCACGCCCTTACTCGATGTATCGCATTATCTGAACTTTAACGCCGGGCCCAAAGAAAGCAACTAAAATGGAATCATTCGATTTTTTAAAATTCTTTATTAGTAAACATAAACAGCCCAAGGGCCCAAGCCACAAGTGGCGAATGTCTAAACAGCCGAACTCCGTTGTCTCACATTCTGGCATTTTGATTTATGAGAGAAAGTGAACCTCAGACCCAAGTGGCAAATAAGAGACACGCGTATTTTCTCACGCATTTTAAAAATCATCTATCAATGCGCAAGCAAATAAAATAATCGAAATTGTCTGAGAAAAGTTATTTATTATTGGGTCGGTGTGTGCTTAACCGGGTACCGCTAAAATACGTGCAAATCGTTAATTTGTAGGTCAATCGGTGATTTCCATTTCTAAATGCTGCAGGGTCAAAATACAGTCCAAAGTAACATATAACTAGGTATTTATAACGATTCTTTTTTTTTTGAGAAATGCTCTTACTGACACAGAAAGCTGTCTATGAATGGAGTCTAAAGAGCAAATCTGCTAGTTTTTTTCGAAGTGGGAAATCATTTAATTCGTCTTGCAGATTTGATTTATCTTTTTTCATTATTAATCGGATCACACGCTTTGCCCGCAGATAGCTGTGTGCTAAATGCGATGCTTTCTTGTGAATCAATCGAATTGAATTGAACAGTCGGAGCTGAGATCGGTTCGAGAGTATCGCTTAGGATGGCCCACTTGACCGTTGCTTTCCTGGGAGAAATGCGAAACGAAAGTTCATGAATATCGTGATTTGTTTCCACACTGTCTGATGCTTTCCTTCGCCAGCCTATTGATACGCCTTTGCACCTGCTAACAATAAACGTTTGACTTTCTTCGGTAGATCGCAGATTATGTGTTAATTGATTTTTTTCTCAATTACGACGTTTTTCTTTGAAATCTCTTCTACTCTTGGCGCCGAATGAACCTTCTCACTATCTCCAAGTGCAAATCTGGCACGCCTTCTGATAACATTCTAATGTTTTTTCAATGACCAAAAACTGTATTTCATTGTGCTTTAGTATAATGTTGACAGATGGGAACCTCCTTCCCGAGAATTGGTGCAAATTACATTTTAAAAAGAGCAGATACGAGTACTATTAACGAAGAAAGATACATTAAGATTTTTTTGTAGATCCCAACTTTTATTGTTAGTGTTTTCAACTGGTACCTGTCTAATTTGTAATTGTGTTTTTTTTTTAATCAGTGTCGTGCTGTTAAACATTTTGTGTGAGCTATTTTTTTTTATCCAACAGAGCTCAAATACGAGGAACATCATCGTACTTTTAATAGTTTACAGCTGGTATCATGTACTTTATCTAATTATTGAAGAGCCGCGTGACTAACTCAAGTAATTTGTGCGGTTGTCTTTCCAATCGGATGAAAACCACGAAATCATCCAATGTAATATTCCAAGCAAAAGGAAGGTCTGTAGATAGTGAGACGCACATTTTGAGTGGTTGTTTTTTATAAATTTTAAGAATCTACAAATTTTCGTTTTTTAAATGATTAAACTAATTATAATAATTAATCGATCGACAGAATGTATCTAAAAAAATTGAAGTGTCTAAAACGAATTAGAATTAATTATTCAAATTAGTAGGCAAGCGATTTATTCAAAATATCGTTTGATTTTTATAAATCTCTGAAACTAATATGGGCACTAACTCATTTTCTAAATGTTTAGAATAAAGCCATCACTACTCCATACCTCAAGGTATCGCAGCAAATGTTGAGTCGATCACAGTACTCACACAGATGCTTTGCTTGCATACAGCATTATTCACACTTGTTATTTGACTTGATAAATTAAAAAAACATTTTTAATAAAATAAAAAGGGCCAACTGTAAAACTTTTGGAATATTCAAATTCGATGATCGTACACACTTGCTGTTCCTATCACACTAATAACAATAAGTAGGCGTAAGCAGGCTGTTTCTCAGTGACGTTTAGCAAATACGTCATCTTGAAGTGTATAGATATTCCCCAATACACACGATCCTAAGTTTGTGTTGTCTAAGTCAACTCGACCTATACCAGCAATAAGTATTTACGGTAAGGTGCATTGGCTGCTTTTGAAATGCCGTCATTTATGAGTTGATTGATTCGACTTGCATAATGCAAACCTATGTTAAGTGGGGTACGATTGGAGTGACCATTAACATCCACTTACTTAGCGCGTTAAGTCTCAGAGATATATGTACGAAAGTGTTAGAGTGTAGAGTGCTAATGCCAAGTTAATCCCGATTCTCCACAACCTCAAGAAAGGTAATGTAATAACTCGAATAACAGAGGTCTAAAAGTCATCGTGTGATTTATAACATTGAGGCGATTGCGAATGCAGTATTTACTTCAGCTTGCATGTTGCATACGAGGCTATTTTTCTGTTTGCATTAAGGTTCGTCTTGCCGAAGAAAATGTGAAGATCGTAAAGAAACATTTATTGATCTATGGTGCCGATGGTTCGCTTGCATGAGAAGAAGCCTCAGCTACCTAAGAGTCATGGTGGGGAAGTAGGAGACATCGTTTGACTCCCAATAACAACCCCGCTGAACTTCATCAGAGGGACTGGGCTGCTGTCAAACTAATAAGGCGAAATATGATAGATATCTTTAACGTACGATAGTACCAACTCAAAATGTAGTCAGGATAGCCCTGCAAATTAATCTTACCATTTTTTTTATGAAATAAAATAATCACTCTGTTATGTAACACAAACGCATCTACCTAAATTGCATCGGGGCATATTATCATTTGTGATTTATACAAAAGGATTCATTCATTTCTATATAACGTCAAACAACAAACCAATTTAATCCTACGAAAACTATAAAATATGTTTAAAGATTGAACATATTATACGAATGGGATTCTGGTCGTATAACACGTAATTCTAGATTCGATGAACATGATAACGTTTTTATCTAACGTTGTTACTCATACAAGTACCTGGTTATTTGTAATAAAATGACTGATTACGTATATTTATTATCTTTGGTAGAATATTTTGACGGGAACTTTAACAACCTCACTTTGTTGCGTTCCGTTAGAGTGCAGAGTGCAGCAGAGGTAACGCAGTTAACATTCCCGTATTAACAACGAGCAGCGAGAGTGAGGCGGGTCATGGATCAGAGTAGAGAGTAGAGAGTGGAGAGTTAAGAGTTAAGAGCGAGGAGAGGTGTGCGGTGGAACTCACGGTTGGCGCAACTCCTGGGGTCAGGCAGGGCGAGGCGCCTCTGGGCAGACACCACCACCGCCGCGAGGGCCAACAGCAATACGTGTCTTAACATCATCTGCAAATAAACAAATAACACGGTTAAAGAAGTGTTATTTTTTGGAATGTAGAACATTTGATTTCTTTGTATCACATTTGTATGCTTGTTGGGTTTGTGTTGTGGCAGCATGTGTCACAACTCCTTCCAAAAGTAAATAATTGGATAATTTTTTGTAACAAAGACACATTTTCGGGTAATGAATAACCTGACAATATTTAAAAAACTCTAACTGCCATCATAGTAAGCGGAAAATGTTGCTTGTACCATGATGGAGGACTTAGCTAGCAGAGGATTTAAGCCCACGATGGCTGGGTGAGAACCCGGCGCATTTGTCAACTCGACTACTACCTTCTGTTCAGGAACTGTTATATTGTATAATGTCTCCAAAAAATTCATGAATTTGGGGTATAATATCAAAGATGGCAAAGTTCATCTAACTTTACCACACGTTTGAACGGACTGTTTAGTCTAACCATAAAACTTATCTCTAAGGAGTAGAAATATATTAAAATGTTCAATAATTTAAAAAGTAGTAATGTCGAGAAAATAATATTAACTTAGGTGCATCTAACCATCGGTACCAAAAATATGAATTTTGACAACTTTTATTGTACACCACAGTTATTTTATTGTATAATGCCTCCTAAACCTTAAAAATATTCATAAATATACAGTTGAAGAGTTGTTTTATTACAATATTAGTCAGTGTACACAAGAAAATGTAAAATGGCCAAACAACGGTAATTTTAAACATTTAATACTTTTCTTTTTTTTTTTCATAAGTACCCGATAAATATGAAACTTTGCACGTAAATAAATAATAACGAGGGCTGTTCTCTCAATTGTGAAATATACAATCAGATACTTTGATCGGGACCTTGTTTTAAAGGTTGTTTTTTGAACGGTCCAATGTAGTGGGTAAATGCTTTAACGTAAATACTGACCGAGCAACTATTTGATATTTACCTACATAGTATCAATATGCATATACCAATAAATTCGTTGATTCGTATCCACAATGAGGAGGAAGCGTCTTATAAAAGTACCAAAGGTCCTCGATGTATTTAATGATAAAAACGTTATATTAATGGTGGTGTCAAATCGTCATAGTTAAAGTTGTGCATTTCTTTGATACTTTTGACAAGATTAACGTTTACAACTCGCGATGGCCGTTTAAATCCATTTGAATTAAGTTCTCAGTATCTTCTTCAATTTGTGTTCGAAGTGAAAGTGGCGGCAGCGCAAATTGTACCGGAAATACACCATAGCGTGTGACTGCCGGAAAATACTGCACAACATAAATAATTGAAAATACCGCACACCATTATCTTGGAGTCAGCGATCATTTTTCATGTAACGATGATCGTTATGTGTTTAATGTATTTAATCAGTAAAATAGTTTCCAAGTGAGATGATATAATTATTGAAACAAAAAAGCACACGGCAAATAAATAAATAAAATGGGTGCGGATAATCCTCCCGTATGCCGGACGAGTGCGTTATCCGATCCGCCACAGAATAGCTTTTCTATTTTGTGATTTTTAACAATAACATTTTTCTTGAAAATCAATAATGGTGTTTCAACTTATTTTTTGAGAGGGACATCGAACTTTTTTTTTGTAAGCAAAGAATCTAACCCTAACTAATGTGCATACTCAAACGGTGTCTTGGAAATTACCCATTTTTTATAATTCATTTTGTTTGAATAGCATTTACAGTGTTTCAATAATTAAACTCTTAAAGTAAATTTATATTTAAATGAGCATTTATACGGCATAGATAACTACTTTAGTACATTATCTTTATGTGTGTAAGCATTAATTCAACACTCTTTCGAACGCGTTGAAGGAATTACGTAAGTTTTTTGATTATTTATGTCCACATTATGTGATGAGAAAAATCTCGCGACAATCGAATGTTGTTCGTTTTCAGTCCCCCCTCCCCCTCCGTAGAGATTAAACTTTCCCTAGAGAAGTTGTCGTGATTATGGGATATGGAAAGATGATCTCCTCGCTCTCACTACTTGGAAGCTGCAACCTGCAAACCCATGGTGTTTCCCTTCAATCACGACGGACCAAACGCCGAGGAGAGAAGGAATAACCTCTTTAGCCAGACAAACAAAATTTATATTTAAATGTTTGCATTGTTTCACGTTCACATGAAGTGTGCTATACCTTACTATTAAAAACATGAACACATTAAATAATTGAAGGATTGCCTTACATACATTGTTTAAGATTTACATTTTAGTGTCCTTGCAACTTGCAACATGTTTTAAAAATACTATTGTTCAGCTAGTTAGTTTCAAAATCTTTTTCGTATGTTTTTTTCGTAATTGTCATTGCTTAATGCTCATGGGTCTTTCAATGCGTAACAATTACCAGGTGCAGTATGCAATATTATAACAATACCTAGGAATTGACCTTTCGCAATTACACAAAGACAGATTTCAAGTGATTTACAGAAACCTCAATAAAATGGTGCTTGATGTCGAAACGTTCTAGTGTTGTGGTAGACTGTAAAATATTAAGGTCTCTATATATTTATGGTTTTAAAGTTTATTTTGTAGAACTCCATTTTAATTTTTAGGTTTTTTACTTTTATTTAAACAATAATTATTATTATTTTAATTTTTTTTAAAAACAGTTTTTAGTTAAAAAGCTCTGCGATGTAATTATTTTTACGCGTGACAGCTGTTTCGCCTTCTGAGGGCATTATCAAAAACTGTGGAGAAGCCACATACAGACGGACTATTTATATCATGTTTAATGTTATTATTATTTTTTATTTTTAACTACCAATGTCCCCATTAGGTTTTTCTGATAAATTGTAATTATTGTTGATGTCATTAACATGGGGAGTTTCCCTACCTAAGGGTATACTATTATTTGACAAAAGGTCATTAAGGAGGGGCATTGGTGTTTCCCTAATTCGTTTTAAGAAACGGGGTTTTTATTTTTATTAATTTGGTTGATAATTATATCTGAATTATTTTTCTTAATTTTCGGTTTGAACACATCAAGTAGTGGTGAATGGATCATATTCTTTTGTTCATTTATTAACTTAAAGTTTGGATTATTTGAATTTTTATTTATTTCCAACTGCTCTAAAAGATTTAATTTTCGGCCTTTGTTTTCTAAATGCAGAGGAGTTATCTTGTTATTATTTTTAAGCGAATGATTTTCGTTTAAGAGATGTTTGGCAAATTGTGAAGCTATTTTATTTTTGTTTTTAAATGCTCTTATATGTTCTTTATATCTTATCTTAAAGGACCGGCCGGTTTGTCCAATGCAGCTGTCACGCGTAAAAATAATTACATCGCAGAGCTTTTAACTAAAAACTGTTTTTTAAAAATTAAAATAATAATAATTATTGTTTAAATAAAAGTAAAAAACCTAAAAATTATTAAGGTCTCATTCAAATAACAGCTTTCGATGGATATAGACATGTCAAGATTTGCATAAACGAAGAGCAAAATGGAATCTGAAATTCTTTCAGTTACATTTTCACAGTTAGCGCTTACACGATTGCACACATCTTCATAGCATCTCGAGTATGTTCAACGGGATCCGACTCGTTTCGAAATATATTTTAATTTGTTCAATCACGTTTGTATCATAAACATGCATGCATCTGCCATTTGTCGATTACCAGAGAATCCTTAATGAAAACGTGTCTCGTTCGTACCATAATAAGTCGGGTGAATGTTCCATCGCGCCGGTGTGGTGGTTCAACAGCAGCCTACTTGCGGAAGGAAAGCGAAAGGTTCGAGTTTTGTCACTCACATCAAGCTCCAAGGTGGCCAACAAGTATAACTATCGGATGTGCAATCTGACGATCACATGACTTGGGCAGGTATCTTGATTAATATCAGCGGAGTACTCGTACTGATAACATTAGAACGCAAACTCCGAGTCACAAATACTTATAACTGTTCGGTGAAGGGCAAAAGTATCGTATAATGATATTCGTGTGTCGCTATATAATGATACGCGGTCAATATAATAGATTTATGTTCGTCGTTAAAATGAAAGTCTCCAATTCTATTGTTCTTAATATCGCCAAGTATTTAGTTGGTTAAGTCGAAAGTAACGCGTTAAGAACTAAACTGGTCAAAGTCATAATATCGATTAACATAGCGACTGGGAACTCGGCGGTGAAGGGAGATTCGAGGTGAGATTGCTAAAAGTAATGATTGCTTTTTCACGCAGGTCAAAATAAGAATGAAAGAAACCGATTCGTGTAAGAAGCGAAATGTCACACTAATTATAATCATTAGAAAATAATTATTTTCAGTCACTACTCCTGCGGTATAGGCAAATTTGCCATCACCAACGTGTTAATAAAAAAAAACTATTTTAAAAATATATATTTTGCCATTATTTTATTGTGTAGAGATCAATTTACATTAATTACTAAACACATTTTTATGTATTTTTTTGCATTCTTAATATTTGATCGAATGGCATACATGCATATTTTAAAAACGCTTTATAAATCATATAAAAACATCTCTCTATTGGCTTGTTTTCTTTTCCAATCAATTAGCATCTCTAATGTCAATTCAATTAATGATTTGAAGAAAGAAATCGGGTTATTTGAACAGTGCCGGATCCGCCATACGTTCAAACTCTGCAAAAAACATAGGCGCCATCTTTGAAAGGGCGCCGTGAAAATAAAGATCTCATTTATTCTTATTTATAATATTCCCTTAATCATATAAAAAAAATCCCCAAACCATTTAAAAATAACCCACATCATTGGATAATTGAGTTTTATATTGCGCTGGCAACATGACTGCATTCAATGAACTGGGTCTGTACGAGTATTTGAACGCGTCATTATGTTCTTTCGAATTTGATATAATTCAGATTTTAATTGGCGACACACTAGAACACAATAATAAGTTTACCTGTTTTGCTATGCAGATTTAAACATTGTTTGCTTTAGTATGTGTGTAGGTACATTTGAACCAGTTTTATGCAATGAGAGTCAGCAGATTACCTATTGTTTTGAAATAGGTGGAAACGTTTAGTTTGAGAAAGTTCACGTTGCCTACCAGTGTGTATTTGTAAACGAACTGATTTCCGATTATGCAATGAATTAATTTCTGATTACTCTGGCAACACTCCAGGACGATTGCGCATTTCATTCTCACCTTTATGAAATGCTTAGACGCTTATAATTGTAAATAAATAATACACAGTTTGACTTTTATAATAGTTTCTAATTACATAAAATACCTCCTAACTATCAGGACAATTTTTTTTGAAAGCTTTAACGATCTCTTCTATTTTCTGGTGTAACATATATAATGATAATTTAATAGTTGAATTTCTTAAAACTGTTAACCAACAGTGTTTGTGATGTTTATTCAATGATTTTTGATAGATTTTTTAAAATTATTTATGTTTACACTATATAAAGAGATAAAAAAATTACGGTATTTTTTAATCCAATCTTGAAAGTTAGTTAATCTTTTGAGAATTGTAAATAAATGCTTATTTCCTAACGACGCTGTAATGCCCATAAATTCAGTTTACCGTGTAGGTTTAAAATGATGGTATAAGCGTATGTTTGTGTTTATATAAATTGTGTATTTTTATTCTTCCATAAGAGTGCCTATATCTTTTTACGGTCTTATATTTTTCTCACAACTCTATTGAAGACAGTGGTTTGCAATAATTGTTATAACTTGCGATCCGCACAGAAATACACAGAGGGCCAGAATTTTCCCAGGGCTGTGATAGATCATTAATGTGAAATAGCGTATATAATATTATGTAAAGCATACAGAACTGTCATTAAGGCGGTGTTGTGACGTACATAATTATGGCATAATGTGATCTCTACACAATGCACTTTTAGTCTCAAAATAAACTAAGAGTTATCAGCATTACAATTCTTATATTAAAATGATCTAAATATACACATACGCGTTGTTTACCCATACTCGTGGGAGTATTAAGTATTGTCCTCACATGTTATTATGGTAACTTAGCGTCTAGACGCCCTAGCGATGTTTCCTTGTCCTACTTCAGCTTTGTGTTGTATGCATCTGCTAACTTGTACTAGTACCTACTCGTGGGAAATCACCCACATTAAAGAAAAACGTATCACAGTACCTTTGTTATTAAAAAAATACGCATTTGTATCACGTACCTATTTATATTAATTGGTGTTGCGAATTAATCGGCCTGGCTTAGTAACATATCTGTAGCGGAATTAGTTGTGTTGAATTAATATTATGTGTCAATTCATATTTTTATGAATACCACACAAGAGTCTTAATTCCCGGAATCAGTGGGAATATGGCACAGCTGATTTGGAAATGTCGTGAAGTTTTATGAATCGGAGGATTAGTAGGATATTAGCAAAATAATTTTTTATGTGATAACCCATAGGAGTTAGGCTCATTTCAATTTTGGTTATTAAGCACAGCTAAAGTCATTTCAAGCAACGTTTCTTTTCGGAATAGAGAGGATTTTCCACTTTGGGCGTTCAGATCTGACAATGAGGTTTTAAAGAAAAGCGAATATATTATGTAACAGGGCTCAAAGTCTGGGGTCTTTCAGCTCTGCCAAGTAGGCTCTCACAATATGCAGTAGGGTGTGAGTCGCTTGTAGGGGAAGTAGAGATAAACACTCTGTATTGGGAAGATGTTTCTTTGTCAGTGTACGGTGTACTTTGTGGGGGCGGGGTGGTACGATCTGAGTATGAGAACGATGTTAGTGTGGCAGACGAATAGAGGCCGGCATGCGGATGCCAGCATAACATGGTAGCCGGCAGCAAGCAGCAGAAGAAGGCAGAGGCAGAAGAACCAGCCGGCCAACATCGGATCCGCATCGCGGTGCTCAGGAGCTCAATCCACTCACGGTGATACACCCAGCGCTCAATAATTATAATTAATGATCATTATCAACCAAATGATTTCTACCAACACACGTTCGCTTGGTTGGTAGCCGAGTCGACAAATGCGTTTAGGTTGCCACCCCGGCGCCCTGGGTTTGAGTCTTCTGCTAGCTAAGTCCTCCATCATTGCACAAGTAACATTGTTTCGCTTATTATGATGGTAGAAGGAGTTTTTCAAACAGTGCCAGATTATTAGTGACACGGGAATAATCGTGTTTCTTTGAAAAAAAAAATTGCTGTGATTTGGAACAATATTTTTTTGAATGTAACAATATTCACTGCCATAGTAATATTGCCATAAATGTTTTGATTTTGTTTTCAATTTGTAAAAGGTTTGTGTTAATTGTTCGCTTATGAAATTTGGATGCAGAATACAATCAGACTGTTCACATTACAAAAGCGGATATTGCTCTGTTGAAAGATAATTATTCTGAGCTTGCTCCATTATATTTTAATGTTTCCCGCTCTCTATCTGACATCCTCAGAGATATCTCCTTTAATAATGATGAATCTGATGACTGATTGCCTCGATAACTCCTATACTTCCAAACCACCCCTTATCTTCAAAAGTGAAATTTTAAAAGTTGAGTCACTCGTGAACAATGCTAGCTAATTACAATATCGTTAATTAGTTTATATTTTTTTCAAATATTTCAGTAAACATTCTTACGAACTGATGCATCTACCCAATAATATGAGAGACGACAAATAACGACTGGGTACCAACCTACTTAGGTAGGTACTATTAGGGAAGTAGGTTCTCGTAAATCAATGGATCTTTTCATCACACAAGAAAACAAAATCACATCACTACTCTTACCATTCATTACTCGAATCATCTGAAATAGATCCATGCAACAGGTAGAAAGTTATGGTAAAAATATATGGTCGTTTTTTATTCAGCCTGATCTAGATTAAACAATTCCGTGCTCGACATTAAACGCTTTATGATGAATCGATCTGTATTATGCGCCATAAAGAAATAAAAATACATTATAATACAACGTTGGTCACATTGTTATAAATTAATTTGCAACTATCTTCTATGCATTGTTGCAAATCTATGAACAAAGCCGAAATTCTAGTTCATCGGGCGGCTAGCACTATAATGTATGTAATGTACCCACGATGATCACTACTGATTAAAAAGGAAATTAATAATAGAAAGAAGACAGTTGTTGTTAATTAACAGGTGCTCTTAAAATGCATATTATATTAATTTCATTAAAGAAAAAGGTGTCGAGATTCTAAAATCACGTCAGCCTAAAATTGTTATTCATTGTGTAAAAATTTGATTGTTTAAAATTTTTGATTTAAATTAGAATTTTGTATCTTTTCAATTTTTTTTTTAATCGTTTTAACTTTCTTCGATAATATTTATTTCTCATGGGAACAACTGATGTATGAAAAATCTTATATTTTTCTTGTTGCGGCTTCGTTATACGAGCTTTCAACTAGCTTTATTCACGTCACAATGATTCCGCATAATCTTTCACAAATACGTCAAAGTAAAAAATATTTGGAACGATATAGCTGTACTTTATTCATTCAAATTAATATTTATGATTAGCATCACGTTATAGATTATTCGCAGTCACTCGATGATTATGTTGATCACAAATTATTTAAATAAAATTAAGTAGACTAGTAGATTAGTAGGTAATAATTATTATTACTTTCGTTTTGTAAAAACATAGAACCACATGATGTAGGCATCGCCAGTCATAATTTGGAAGTATTCAATTATTGCATGTAAATGCAACTGAATTCGTGTTATTGAAAGCTAGCAAATAATGTGTCACTTAATTTAAATACGTATCACCCTTTCAAAATAAGGTTTGCGTAATGGACTGATGATCTCTTCAAATCATCACCGAGCACAATGACTTAAAAATCGTTTCCGTAAAAAGATACACATTAACAAATTTTTTTTTTTAATATCTACTCATATGTTTTTATTGTGGCTGGAATTTTTGGAATAACAAACTTTTCGCTTGCTACATCTTTTCTATTTTGAAGTTTTTATATACTCGTATATTGTACACTGTGGGTCAAAAACCCAAAAATAGACACTTTTTGGCTTTCTGGTACAAGCAATACTACAAATTTAATGATTCATCTGTTAATTCTTTATGGGTATAAATTAAAATGTTTAGTGTTTCCAGTGAATAAAATTATTAAACAGTAATCTTTTAAAATTCTTTATGAAAAGCATAATGTAATTTTAGATAAAACGTTCAAAATTGCCTTTTCTGGTATCAAAACTATACCTTTTACCTGACATTTTAGTATGCTCTCCATAGAATTTGAAAGATTACAGTTATAAAATTGTATTCACTAAAAACCTCAGTCATTTTTACTCACTACGCTTTAAAAAAATCAGATACATCATTTGTAAGATTGCTTGTATTAGAATGCTAGAAAGTAACGTTTAGTATTAATTTTGAGTGCTGACCCTTAACCGACAAAAAATAAGACAAGACGCTATATTGGTAGGTCCACATTTTTCCAATGTTCAATAAGAAAAAAGTTTCGAAATGAGTTTGTTAAAACTTGGACAAAACCGGGTAGTAACTAGTAGTGCGAATACATTTGGATTAATAGAACCATTATGACTAATAAACGAATATATAGTATTTATGGAAGAGAATGTAAAATAACCCTCTTATTTCATAGCTATCATTTTCCGGCAATCCGGAGCGCAGAAGGCGAGTGGGAAAAAGTCTCGTGGTATCACGAGCCGCAGTAGTCGTATGGGGACATGGGAAGTGAGCAGCAGCCGGGGTAACCAGGTCAGGCTGGGCCGCGACCGAGCAGGTGCTATGTTCCCAGAACGGAGGCTCTCAATGTGGGTAGCGTGAGACACCACGCTAAACTTGACCGCTCCCTTTCATCGTGTTTCCGATACATCTGGAAGTCTGTGCCATACCAGTCTGGGGAATAGAACGAGCCCTCCTCATTTGATTAAGTTGAAATACGGGTATTTGTTTACGCCAGTAGTTTTAACCGGTGTTGCTCGGAACACGAGTGTTCCGCAACATTATAATATACCGGTATAAAGAATAGAAGAAACCTTTGGTGCATAATTTTACTACAAATGAGTTGGAATACCTACAGCCTACAGGTATTCGTCTACGCGAGCGATTCTTGACTTGTGTTCCGCGCACTTGGTACAAGTGTTCCGCGACATTATATATGGCCGAAGAAATTAGGCTAACTGTAACACACAGATGAGACCTGATTGCTGAAACCTGAAAAGCCGACATGCTCAGTAAAGGTATTAATGCATGCTTTTGTTGATAGTTTTATGACCGTCGTGATTTAGGTGTGCCGATTTTTTTTCATGTATATAAATTTCCGGTATTTTAACTAGGATTAAGTAGGTTCTATTTTCTAAGGAAGGTATTTTTTATGTTTTCGGTAGCTACCTAAATATTTGAGGAATTTAAAATAAGCGTGAAGTATGAAGGCACGCGTCACTGGGCAGCAACCACCTGCTTTACAGACAGGTCTCGTCTCACCTGGCAACTATTGACACGAGCGGGTCACGTATCACGTATCACCACACATACCTGTACCTGTACAGACACCGCGTCCAGTGGATATCCGATAACGCTAAACGCCCAGGAGTGGCGCGAGCCGAATACAATAAATTCTTTAATAAATATTTGGAAAGCGAGAAGGCCAGTTGTAAACATATTTGGAAAGTGGCGCGTTCCTCGCTGCTCCTAGACTCGAATTATTGTCCGTCATCGGCCCGGTGACAGGTCGGTATTTCCTTCATTAACATAATATTGGTTTTCCATTTTGAAAGCTGCCAGTCGCTCGCTTTCATCGCGTGTTGATCTTAAGTTTAAATAAATTTAAATAACCTCTTGTCCCCGATTGTTAATGTGTATTCATGATAATTTGTAATTAATGAACCACATTGACTCAGTGACAAATGAGATGAATATTACCCACGGAGTTCACGTGATTGAATATGATGACGTTTTAAAAGGTTCTACATCCGGTTGACACGTGACAAAAGCGAATAATAAAACTTTCCCTGGTTATATTTCAAAGGAAAAAACATTAGTCGGAAACAAAGATTCGAAACATTAATAGATTTGTTTCTTGACAATATCTGTTCAATTAGCACATCAAGTGGTCTAGATCGTTTATTCGCTTCAACAGTCAAACTCTTTTCATTCAACGTGCGTGCGTGATAATTATTTTGACAAACTATGTACAGTACACGTAGTTGGAAAGGCAGAGCAAGAAGGGTACGGTTTGGAGGGAAAAGAAAGAATATGTCACTGAACACCTGCGGTAGCTGAGCCTGATTGGCCTGGCAGCTCCGCACATACTGGGTCAAACTTTCTCGCGCTCGACGGGCCCATTGAACCCGACGTTTTGCGGACTTTTTATTTACTATCGTGAACGATGATTCAGTGAAAGTATGAAGGTGTAATCAAACGTCTCATTTGAATTCTCCGACCGATACACACCGAGACCAATCCTTGAACATGGAGCCTCGCGTGCAGATGCGGTCGAATGTGTGTGCCTTGCTTGTGTACTTTCAATATCAACTGACTACTTAATTAATAATTTCGCGCAACAATCGATTGGAAAAAAATCCAGTGAAATTTACCCATTAATGATTCGCGTTATAATTTTACACTTCTGAAAATTAAATTAACTAACAAAAAACTTTTCTACTGTCGTATCAATTTAATTATCCCGTTAATTCAGTTGCAAAGTGAAAGTATCGAGCCTTATAGCTATACCTGTAATATAGTATTTTATAACCGTTCCCGGACGTTTAACTTCCGTCTCCAAATTACATATTATTATAAAGATACTCCTACATGAATAAAAAACAGACATTCATTGGATGGAGATTCGAGAGAAACTGGTTTTCGTTACACTTCAGTAAAATTTAAAAAAAAAACACCCAGGAACACAGAAGAACGTTCCGAATCTCGACACTGTCTTTAAAATGCCGGGCTATTAACAACCGGAAATATGTTGCGGAGGATCGGTAGGAGACAAGAAAGGTGAAGGTGGCGTGGCCATTGCCTCTCCACGCCCAGTTGGTGACATTGGCCTTGCCACTGCCTAACTTGCATGACTGCACGCAACTCACCAACAAAACACAAACACACACAATACAACATTTTCAAGCATGCATACTGACATTCACATTTTTTATATGTGAGCATATTTACATTAGCGAATTATTACAATTTGTTGTTCGGTTCAGACGAACTGGCTCGACTTTTTATCGGTGTCTCGGGTCTTATATTGCCGGAAATAATCGGATGTTTTTAGCGTGAAGTGTGGAAAAATGAAAATATTCATATTTTCTGAATTATTCACTAACTGCAGTGATATATTCAAATGTAAAAATGACATTTTGCATTATTATCGAGGTAAGCTAAAAAATACAATACTTACTTTTGAACGGTTAACTTTCTAAGTGCCAAATGCGTCTTAAACAAACGAAAACCTGTTTCCACGGAAATAGTGCCTTCCAAAGATATTTCTTTGAATCATTTTCACTGACATGTTTTTTGCAGCCAATGATCAATGACGTGAGCAGTGACCACTGCCAGAAATGTCACCCAAGTAAAATTAGCCAAAGATGAGAAATCACAAAACATGAATATACAGCAATTGAATAGTCAATTGATGTGACAAAATGAATAATGAATCATGCATATGTTAATTAATTCTCGTTAACTATCCAAAGCCGAAAGAAAGTTTTAAACCACTACTACATAATATATTTAAAATAACGGTTGGTATCACTAACCGTTACAAAAACAATTAAAATATTTTGATTACAAATTAATCAATCAGGTTTGAATAATACAAATGTCGTCAAATCAAATTGATTTTAAATTAGTGAAGAGTTGTAATTACTGACGTGCAATTGAATCAGATTATCACGCATGAATAGCATTTGTCAGATAGTTGACGTGCGTTCAGAAACGGTAAGGTTGTTTTTTACGTTTTTTTACTATACCTTCAAAACAAAATTTATAATGAATATTTAAATATTTTTGTTACGACCTTTTTTTTTAAGGAATACAAACATTCCCGGTATACGAATAACCTGACAACATTTGAAAAACTACTACTTTCATAATAAGCGGAACGTGTAGCTTGTGCAATGATGGACTTATTTAGCAGAGAAATTGAACCCACGACGGACGTCTGGGTGGGAACCCGACGCATTTGTCAACTCGGCTACTAACCGGTCTAGATAGAAATATGTGTCATTTTTGTAACACAAATAAGATCGAAATTGTAAACTGCCAAACATTATTCGTTTGTTTCCGACATTTTCTACTTTGACGTTTTTAATGCTGAATTGTTAATTTATTGTTTGGAAAAATAGGTTTTCATTTTGTAGTACTTAGTCGTATTTTTTTAATTTATAAAATTCAGCAATTAACAGTTTTCCTGTGATTTTTACAGTTACAATCTACTTAATAATATAGTGTTGTTTACCGTTTCATTGAGTGACCTTTGGATAATTCAGATATGTATTTGAATTCACTAGGCCGATTAATGCATTCAGCTTCCCGCAATTGTGTGAATACTGAATGAGGTGCCCTCGTGGGTATTATTTGACGTGGGAGATGGGAGTGCCTGGGGCCTGGAGTCTATGTCAGGGAGTGTCCCTACTACTGGACTAAATTGTTTGTTTCCGATCAGAGATAGTGGACATCGAAATATATTAATCGGCAATTGCTAAAAATAAAAATGCTTTACAAATTTACATAGCCCTGTTGTTTTTTAAAAACAGTTTTGCAGTAAAATCTTCTAAGTACTATGACAATTTCATGAATGTTAGAATTTCCATAAGCTAATTTTTATTTTTCTACGAATAAACTATTCGCACGCAATTCACCTGCATAAATATAGTTATCACGCAATATAATGTAGAAAGTATATACATTTTTAATAGCACACCTGCATATTATATGTATTATGTTCACCCCTATGCAAGTCTAAAGAAAACTAGATAATACCAAATGTGTCCGCGTTAGTAACATAGAGTAAGGGATTTCCCGAGAACAGAAAAAAGGGACCATTCTTTGACACCAGCTGTGCGAAATGGAAAGCCATGAATAGCATCAATGCATGTCTATTCTTAATAAGATCTGAGGTAGGGGTACCTTATTAAAATAATACGAAAAAACACATTCGAATCGTGTCAATTATTTTAAAAGCGTATTAGGTTCAAAGATTCACGGATCAAAACGTCAGAAAGTAGAGGAATCTAAAACAAAGACATATTTTAAAAACTTCCTGAGAAAATCCAGATATTACCATAAGCCGGACGTTGAGAAGATGAGGAGTTCTTGCCTTTTGAGGTGCTGGTCCGTGTTGCGCTTCCAACGCCTTATTAAAACAATTTTTAGACAACCTGTCAGAGTTCATCATCAGGGCAGGTGTGATGGACGCTGATGACGATGATAAACACTTTTAGGCTGTCTAGGGAGAAGGAAGCGCAGCAAGCCCAATACTTACGTATATTAATAAAACAAGTAACATGAGACTAGTGGCCGTGGAAATCTTCAATCAAATCCGATAAATAAGTTATTAATTAAAGTATTCTTTTAGAAAGTTCAGTCCGGCAGCGGAATAGTCTAGAGATGACATATTTATGGTCGGCCTCGTTAGCAGCCATCACTCTCCCCGCAATATGATTATCTCGTGTCTCGCGTCTCGCGTCTCGTGTCTCGCGTCTCGCGTCTCGTGTCCTCGGGGTACGTTAAATTACTCGTGTCGGCAAGTTCTTTGAGAAATGCTTGTTTTGTTTTCGAATTGGGTCAGAATTTCTGTTTACTGGTTAGTAAACAAACCAATTTATAGACATTACTTTTAAATTGAAAAGGATGCGGTTTCTTTGGAAGCAAAGTATAAGAATTTATAATAATAGTATATACCTGCAGGGCACAAAATGTGTTTTGTACAAGTATCTGCTCAATAAGCAAAATATGACAAAAAAGGGCTCAAGTCACTAAGGTTCACGGTAGCTTTTGATACTTTCCGATGACACTCGGAGAACAATACAAAGTGCATCATACGCTACTAACACTGGGAAATAATAACCATTCAAATAAGATTTAAGATGCCTGTCTGATGCATGTCTCTCCTCGAATGTTTCCAGTTTGTGACACGATTAGGCATTGGATTGCTTAGAAAATATACAAATCTACCTACATTCTTACTTGCATGCACGTAATTGCATGGAATTAACTTTTAAATTGTAATATTTTTGGCAGTGCAAAGTTTTCAAAGTTCAAAAATCAAAGAATCAATGCCATTGAAAATGTGATTATGCTCAAAGTCTACGTGGTAAGTATCTAAAATAATATTTACGAAGTGAAACGTTTTTTTAACAATGCTCTTGCAGTAAAAAAAGAAAGGAATCGTCGAGGCCATAAATGCAACATTTTTCGTGAGAATTCTGCTGACTCCGTTGACCCTTGATCTCGCGAAGTCACCGCGACAACTTCTCATCTTCTGCTCCCCGTGTCTTCACGTAAATACTACGTGATACATGTAAATTGCACGGCCAGCCGCCGCGCCGTTACTATGGTAATCGTTAGCCACCGCAGATGGCCAACCGAGATTAATAAATAATTTGTCAAAATAATATTCACGAAGAATACGCAATTACCTTTTTAGAAAATGGCCTTTGTTGTACACCGACTGAGGCATTTTACTATTTGCTATTATGTATTGAGACTAGCATTTTTATTGTACATTATTTAACTTTATGCGATGATATCATTTTTAATTCGTTTCTCTCATCAGCTCACGATCGTATTTACGTTTTTTGTGTTATTGAGTCAATGTGATATGCAATCAATTTATATTTATAATTGTTGAAAGTTATGAATTAAATTAAATGTTGATAATAATATGCACATTTGTTGTCCGTGACAGTAAATTGCTAGTAGGATGGTAGGGTTAATAACTTGAATCAAATCAAACGGATTTTAAATCGGCAGAAATTGCCTTTTTTAAATAAATTTAATTGTAATTGTTAGTTTTATTGGTGATAAAAAAAAAACCAAATAAAAGTACTGTTGCAAAAATTTTTTGATTGATAGCAACACCAGATGCCAAACGACGAGCATGTTAAAAAAATAATAAACAATATTCAATATTATTAACTAGAAAAACGTGACGTCAAAACTGGCCTTACTGTTGTGATGTGTATTACTGTGACTATGTACAAAACATTTTCAAAATAAAAAAAATTTCAACAAAGCAGAACTATTGAAAAATAATAATTTAAAAAAACAGATTGATAGGTAACCAACCGACCAACAGATTTTCAGACGATATTGTCTCGGGCCGTTTTTACTTTCATCTCATGAATCTGTTTGATTCAGAGACGAACAATCTCAAGATAATTACCAGATATGAATAGATACGACAAAATAAATCATGAAAAAATAAATAGTGAATGTTTTTCAGAGAATTAAATTGAAGAAACCAAATAGAATTTATTCAGAAATTGGAGAGAGGAATTACTATTCCGCGTGTATTCACGTTTAAAATGGAACTTATTTTTTGTAATTTCAGTCATAAAAGTTTTATTTCGAGCATCAGGAGATTTCACCATGAGTGCATTGACCATCTAGGATTTCGCCGAGACTGAGCGTGCCAAATGTCTACATCTTTTGTACTAGGCGCGCGAAATAACGACAAGCTAAGTACACTGCACATAACATAATAATAGTTGAAAGAAAGGTGCGTTGTTCTCTCTGGTGCATACCTGCGCACGATGCACACGTGTTGGTGCAGTCGTAGAAGGAGTATTTATCGCTAAAGGAGGTGTATCCGCCAAGCGCCATCGGCCATACAAACCTCAATAAGACACCCCGTTACGTTTATCGCAATTGTGTCGCGGCAACCGGTAACGCGACCAGCCTTAACCACACACTTTCAATACTCATTCACACCTGAGGTGCATCGAGCTGGCTGCATCTGAATCTTCAGGTGTGCGAGTATGCAGGGCAGGTATTGTGGGGCTGCGGTGGATGCAGCAATGATTTTTTTTAAATAAATCGTGTTAGCATAAAACATGTTAAGAACATGAAAACTGGTTATAACCAACAGAAGCTAGCAAAATTTCTGAAACAGTTTTTTTACCAACAAATCAATGTGGATGATTATTTTCGCCAAATTCGGACAGTGTACTGATGTCTGAATATTTAAGCGGATGCATAAATAAATAAATTTAAAATGATATATATTATATCTGCAGCACGCTCCAGAGTGGCAGATACTCTCAGTATCGCCCTGGTGATGGATCACCATTCAGAATCCATACGTTGTTATAAATGGCTTTTACCGTGTTTATTGATCAAATCTGAAAAGCCAGGAACTTCCCAACCTTCCTCTTCTAATGGAGGTCGTTGCTTTTTAGTGTGCTAGAGTGTTAAGAAAAAAACGTCATTATTAACGTTGTTGTAGCCAAAAATGTTTTTATTTTTATTTCACCATTTTCATGAAGATTTTTCAGCAAGCCGTGCAGTGCACCACCAAAATTGAAAAATCCTGAAAATCTTCATTGTTGTTAATAAAAATCATTTTTCGGCTACAACAACGTCAATAACGTCGTATTTTTCAATCTAGGCACTCTAGGATACTAAAAAGTCACGAGCCGCCACTCCTCTTACCCATCTTATTCCCTTCCCCACATTGTTCATCTTCACAATATACACAATATATCCTAATTGGGAATGCCATATTTCCACTGGCTTCATTACAAAAAAAAAACGTAAAATTATATGCTGCCTGAAAGTTGCTGGTTCGATGGCTTCCGAAGTTCAAAAATATTCATTATTGCAATTGCAATAAATATGTTTTTGAACTCAACTATCAATTGATATTTTAGACACAAATAGTAAATATTATTTTAATAAAACTTGGGTAGGTACCTACGATATCTGGTCGCCGTTTAATATACCTTTCATTGATTACATCAAGGTAGTTTTTTTAAACAAATTTCTATTATATTATCCAACAATGTTCGGTATCTCTAAAACCTACAAAAATATTCTTTGATGCTATCGTAGTGTCATCATTGTAAAAATAGTAAAAATATTTCTGTGGCATTACCAATATTGGTTGTCAGGATATTTTTTGATTGACAACTGAATACAAAACAAAACCCTACCCACCAACGTCAGATAAAAACAGATGCATTTTGTATCATTTGCAACTACGAAGTGAATTGAAATAGATTAGCCACCGAAGCTCGTACGTTAGATCTTTGTGCAATGATGGTCAGCTTGCAACACATACTGTATTCATAATGAATGGTATGATTCAATGAAATAAGGCTGCTTTAGTGTTTATCTTGCTATATCAAATCATTAAAGCCGATTAAATTTCATAAAAAAATATCTTGGACGATTTTGTCGTTCTTAATATACCTACAAATAATTTATCATAAACCATCCATTGTTGTCCTTTTTGAGAAAACCCTTTGGTCAAAATTACGAAATATTGCTACAAATAATTCGAATGTGTTTGAAAATTTCTTAATAGTAACTTAGCTACAGTACTTTCTGTTATAAATGTTTCTTTGTGTTTCTCACAGCGCGTTAAATATTAATTTGAGAAAAATAATTCATCTTGATAAAAATGTGTGATAAATCAAAGAGAGTAGTGATCACCTAGCTGCAGAGATTGGCACAGATTTACTTTATGACCGTGGGAGCGCTAATGGAATGCTGGAGCAAGAAATAAATGTGTACTTTCCGTATTAAAATGCACGTACGTTTCATTAATGGGCGATCGACATTTTTTTCTTCTAAAGATGGAAAAGATGTACAAATAATGATGAATTAATTACAAACAGACAGGAAATAATGTAGAAAAGAATTTTAAAATAATAATGCTTTTGACTGATGTCCACTAAAATAATTAATTGCAGAATATTTGTAAAAAACATTTTTTTTTTAAAACATAATTCAACATTTTTTTGACATTCTAAGTCCATCAAATCTGACATAAATGTAATAAATACGTTGTGATCACCGTCAGTTAGTTTGGTTACAAACTAACATTAATTTTACAACCATCCGTGAGATTTTACTCAGACTTATGTTATCTAACTGTCTTAAGTACGTTTTAATAGTGATAGGGGAAGTGATAATATTACGAATATCGATCAATAAAATATAATATTGTTTTGGTAAGGCACTTGTGTGTTATACTACCAGCCAACGTTGTGTCATCCACGGTGACGGTAGAAAACAAAACAAAGTGAGGTGATTTTTCACAAAAACGGCGCTTTGCAAATTATCCAAATATTATTATTAAAGTAAAATCGATTTTTAAAGAAAATTAACCGTTACTTTCTAGAAATACCCTTTATTCCTTATAATCAGTTTCCCTTTTCTAGTTAACTTTAAAAAAAAATACATTACTTTAGACAAAAATTGTGATGTGTTATTTAGAGAACGACGCATATTGGAAAAAATGACAACTATTTATGTTCGGTTTTTAGAAGATGCGCGAATTTTAATTTATGAGAGATCACATTTCGTAATAAAATAGTGAAACTTAAAGAATGTAATAAAACTTATAAGATTACTCATTAGATTAAATCTTCGCGAGTACTCAACGACTCTTTCACTGACATTCTTCTACGTCCATGCACCTAGTTACACAATCATCACATGCACATGCCATCTACATAATATTTCATATAATTTAGAAAAATTAAACATCATTGTATTTACTTATTTAAAAGTACGCGAAAACAAAATATGAAAATTAGTCATCTAAAATTACGTTTGCTGAAATTTGTCCATATCGGTAAAAACTGTTTTATTTAACATAGGGTCTGAATTTGCAACAAAATCAGAAATAATGAAAGGTTTATAAAATTGATGAACAAAAGCACCCGCGTTACGCGTGACTTGAACTTCCGGAGAAGAAGATTTTCCTGGGAAAGGCAACACTTCACGGCACTTTACACTGCGTGTCACGCACAATTAATTCAACTTGATGCTTTTGTTACTGCGATAATTCAATTGAAAACCCAATGGACTAATTTCAACAAAAAACCCAGTTAATGAAAACAAATTCCAAATTTTCGGAAACAAAAGCTCGCGTTTTCAAAACAATTTCAAATTACGTTTCGAGAACAAAAGCTCGCGTTTTCCGCTGGGTTTGGTTTTTGGATTTGGAAGCCACCACCAATTATATTGAAGGTGCGGATGTGGACGTACCTCGTGTGGAATGATTGTGGTAGCGGTAACAGAGAAGGAATGAACTGCTGTCTGCAGGCGGCGGTGGAGTATATAGGCAGGACGGTAACCTACTTTCGGCCCCACCGCTCTGTGGACCATCTTCATCGCCCCGCCCATCCCAGCTAACAGTAGCACGGTACCGAAAAGCCACCGTCCAACCCGATCGCGCATCTCTCCTCCGAGTATCGAATCCCCCTTTGTTATGAAGAGCCCCTCAAGTATCGCGGCTGGGCGCATCTCTCGCTAGAGATGTACTACTGTAGACTTAGTAGGCACTCTCCGCTGGTGGCTGATGATGACATGATGGTACTGCGAGCCGGTTCTCAATGTGGGAACAAACTATCGATTTTTGTTATCAAATACACGGAAGACATTCGCACGTCTCTTCGCAATAATTTTTTTATGTACTCACTGAAAAAGGGGTGAAAAATATACTACCTATCAGTGTGCAATTCTCTGTCCTGCATAGTTTTGATAAATTCTTGAGAGTGCAAGAAAGCAATTGTTACAAATCTGTGCTTCGTGATCAATGAAAATTTATTTAGGAAGATAATGAAAGACCATTAAAGGAGACTTTGTAAGAGAGGATATTATGTTTGTTTCAACACATAGCATACAACTCAGCCTGTGGCCAAGGGAGACGAAGAACTCAGGTTATAATAATTTATTATATTGTTTAAATTGCCATCCTGACCAAAATGTTAACATCTAGAAAATGATTGGCTCATTAAAATCAGCTTTCTTCGTTGTGAAAGGGGTTAATTGAATTAAGAAGTTAGTGTATGAAGTCTAGTATATGCGCTGCCATGTAAGGTTTACTGTGGACCACTGCTATACAAATGTGTAACCTGAGTGATGAACAATAACGCAATAAACATACCCCAGGCATTCGATAACTCCGAAAAATACTGAAAAAGGCTGGGATAATTTAAGATTCCTTCACATTTAATTTCTAAAGTATTAAATAGGCCAACTTCACACGGGAGCTGATGACATCCACCATGAAACGTAAGATTGGTGTTACGAAGACCTCAAAGAAAGATAAAAAAACATGTATTTTCAGTTTGATCCTGGAGGGAATATCTCTGGAGGATGAGTAGCTACCAGGGAAACAAAGTAAGAAGAGGATGAATGATAACAAGAAGTGGAGATAACAAGACTGAAGCAAACTGCTGATTGCAGGAACACATTGGTCACCCACATTCAACGTAAAGAGGTATCTGATGATGATGAATGCAAAAGTCACGCAGGTAGGTAACATATACGAGTATAATAATAAGATTAATTAATGATGATCTCAAGAAATTCAAAACACAATTAAAAAACTGCACTGAAAACTTAAAATAAATATCTTTGAAAAATCATTACGGCAAATTATTAGTAACTAAATAAATAACACCCCCTCATACACACAAGCATTGCTTTTTTATGAGGGTAATTTATAATTTATAATGAAATGTTTAGATTTAAATATATATATATTGATATAACACTTAAAAATAACAACACTACTATGTATTATGTTTGATAATAAAAAATAAAAATAAAATATATATTTAAAAAAAAAAATAATAATAATAATAATAACTAAGACGCTCTAATTTATACCAAATGCATTTGTTGCGAAATATTTAAGGACGCAATAGAGGAGACAAATTTACCTAAAGGTTCACGTGTACATAGTGAATATGTGTAGACCAGTTTTCCTTTAACTTAGTTCATGTACGTTTTGCTTTTGATTTAAGACAATTGAGTGATATTTTTGCTCGTAAGCCAAGAGTGCAGTTTAAAATAACAGTTATGAAGACAATTTACCTTCTTGGAGTAAACTATGATATGCTGAATTGTAAATAGCCTTTAGATAAAACACACCACGATGGCTGGCATTGTGTTGGTTTTTAAACATAATAGTTTGACAAGTCAATGTGGCTTGTTACGCTAACCAGGGCCGGTCCTGCGCAGGCGCAATTGGAGCAGTCCTCTCCAGGCGGCAAATCGCCAAGGCGCTGATACTACATAATCACAGTACTTTATTTATATGATATAAAATGAAAGAAACATACCTTCCATAGACGGCAATTGAACCCGTAAGCTCCCGGCTCGATAGCGCGGATTAAAAACCCGCGCATCTCGTTTTGTACTTGATACGAGTTGGTACCAATCTTCTGTTCGAACAAAAAAATTACCTGCGCCAGGCACCGTTTGAATCAGGGCCGGGCCTGATGCTAACCACATAAAAGGTTGTGTTATGTTGATGAAAAAAAAACTCTACTCCACTCTACTCAGGTTTTGTCCAAAGTTATAATAATATTAATTATATTGAAGTCCAATGCTACACGAAACGACTGTAAGGTACTTAATTTAATGCGAGTGAATCTTAATAAAAATGATTATCACATACGTTGATGTATCTATCTTTAGACATTGTTGAAATAAACTCATTTACAATTTATCAACACATCTCAAAAATCAGTATTTCAGCACTTCCACTGATGCACTTATGATTATAAGTGTTATATTCAAATAGCGTGAAGATGGGAGAGATGGTCGAACGTGGCCTTATTGGTACTTTCCTCGCATCTAGCTACCGATGAACCACAGGAACTTTATCCCATTTTGTGGACAGCATTCGGGTCCATCAAGGTAGGTATTGTGAAATGGGGTTCGATTAGGGTAGAGTAGGGCCTACCGTTTCGTTCATATAAGGCTCGGAAATTCTTTGGAATTTTAAATATTTATTTTTACAATCGACTACAATTTTTTTACGATCTACAAGTCTTTGTGATTTATACGCGATCCTACTCGTACATCCCTAGTCACGCGATTAAGCGTAAGTCCAGAGCTGCAAACCACGAAGATAGCCTTCCACAGCCTGGAATTTAACTAATATATACATATGTACGAGTACATATAATAATTGATTTAATAAAACAAGACGTATAGTTCGTTAAACTTTTGACTAACTTTTTTTTTAAAACTAAACCACCCAACTCAGGTGAGAAATCAAATCTCGTGTTTGAGTTGGGGAGCAAGGCCATTACAGATTTATATTAAAATAAAATATAACATTAAAGTGAACAATAACCTTAGTAGTATAATATATAGTTTTACATGACAATGGTAAAATATAAAAGTAGAAATAAGAATATGTAAGGAAACATAATAGGTGTAAACATAACTGCATAGTAATGTTGCAAAAACATTTGGGTAAATCATAAAATTATACAAATAAACTGTTTGACCCAACTCCTGTCATATTGAGAATAATTCAAATGTATTATCAAGAATGACAATAATTCAGTCGTCTATTCTGGAATATCAGAAGGTGACAAAACCTTACGATCACGCGAATGTGCGAGCAGCGATAAAAATGAATGTATTTTTTTATTTTTATTTCTTTGCTTGTACATACTTTCAACTACCTTCTCTTCATACATGCGTACATCGCCTGTTGCTTCGCATCATTCAGGCTGGTCTTGCACATTAAAACGATGACTGAAGACGTTGTTTCAAGGTTCATTAAATATTCATTTAAACACAACAAAAAAGATCAAAGTTAATGGCATTATATCGACCACAAAAACGGTAATCTATGCGTACGTTTCGCTAAAAAAACCTTAACAAAAACGTCTACCAAATATGTAAATGTACAATGCAAGCTTTTATTTGAATGAAGCCATTGCCAAAGAAACTCCACACATTAGACAATGGATAATTATGATATGAAGCCATTATAATTTACTTGATGGCAAGAACAGGATACAGAAAAGAATACGTTTTTTTGTCAGGTGACAAAATGTTAACCGGATGTAGTTGAGCCAACTGATACTCTTATTCAATCCGCAGGTGAGGCTGACGTATCTTCAGCCGTAACATAATGCTAGCAGCCTTGTGGTAGGAACATAAATGCAATCTGAAACAAGAACACGATTTCGTGGTTAAATTAAACGCTGCGTTTTGTATCGTACTCGTATAAATTTAAGTTCAATTATTTTCTTGTTCATGTTTATTCAAAACTGAAAGAGGGTTACGTACCTATTCGTACTATTTATGGTACCTGCGAAATAAATAAAAGAAATACCAGCTATATTTACGTATGTGCATAATTCGTTAATGGCTGTGGAAACTATTTTATATATGGCTTAAATTTTTTGGTTGTTTTCCCCTATCCGTTTTCCGTCCTATTGAACCCACTAAATTCGCGGAATATGCAAGATCACGTGACTTCTAGCAGACTCTTTCAAATATAGTGAAGGTTTTTTTTAAGTTTTGTAAAACGTCTTTGGATTGTGATTTGAAAATATTAACTATCCATTGATACAATTTTTCGCTAACTTTCTCAGGTTTACTCTCATTCGTATTTTTAATCTTCAGATATGTTTACAAAAATACTTGTTCATCTAGCTTGTAATTGATCATCTGATGAAAGTGCTTAATATGCATTTTAAAATGTTGTTAGAAAGACATTAATGATAACCACTGAATATGATATTGACAGTAAAATAATTGTTTTATTTTATGATTTCTGCCACTCTTCAGGGCCGGTTCCACGACATCTCGCGCCCTGTGCAGTAAGTACCTACCGATTTCGTCCCTCTCCCCCCTATATATATAAAACGTAACAAATTTCCGAACAAGCGCCTTGAAATTTATGATATATTTTTTAAAATAAACATGATTAATAAAATAAACTCCTAAAAAAAATTCCAAGACGAGTTCCAAAATCCAATAAGCCCAGTCACCGGGACAGAAATATCTACCATCTCTAAGTGTGTACTTCTATTGCCAGAAACAAAGCACGGGCACGCTGATTGGCTGTTGACTTTGGATCGCATCGATTTTAACATACGACACATTATCAGCCATTTTGGATTAGTGGTTTGTTTTTGACAACTGGAAAGGTTAGTCACGTTTTTGTGTGTTCTTCGATTTTTTACTTTTGAAAAAATATGTATTAAATTTTGCGTTAAAAATAGAATAAAGTTCTCCAACGCATTTAAAATGTTGACTGTGACATTCGGGAGTCTACTTTGTCTCAAAAAAGTGTTTATAAGTGGTACAAGCGTTTTACACAAGGCCGAGAATATGTTATTGACGATGAGCGTCCTGGAGTTGTGGAAAAACAAATCATGGATTTTATTCTTTGATCCATTTTTATCAAAAGTAAAAAATCAAAGAACACACAAAAACGTGACTAACCTTTCCAGTTGTCAAAACAAACCACTAATCTAAAATGGCTGATAATGCTAACATATTATGATAAACATACGTGTACCAACATAACAAAAAAAAACGATAATCGAATGTACACAGCCCGCGAAAATTCAAAATTCACATTTTATTTTGAACAGGCTATGTACATATTAAACATAATATTATTACCAAAAACATGTTCAATGTGGCCTAAGAACGGGTTACCTCAGCAAGGACATATGTTTTTTTTTAAACTGTAAAAAATATAAATAATAAAATAACAATATCATTTCCTGATATGGCGAACAAGTGTGAAATTTTCAAAATTGGAATGTACATTTGTTTTGAAAATTATAAAAAGAATATTTTCAAATCCAGGAAAGCGATAAATTACCTACTAACAATATATTTTTTGAGACGATTATTTTTATTCTATATTTGAAATTAAAGCATTTCTGTGGAAACAAAATTTCAAAGTTTTCATCTTGACAAGACAAATTACATTTCGTGATTTTTTACTAGTAGTAAGTAGTGAACAACATATTTGACAGATGTGATTATTTTATTAATTATCAGGAAGCCATCTAGAGGAAAATGTTGATTGTTACAACACAGCAGTGTTCAAGAATCATCTGCAACGATTAAAAATAAATGTTTGCATGTAGTGAAAACCACATTTGACGAGTATAGCAGATGACACAGGAATTATGTGTTTTACTGACAACCTCTCGTGAGATATATTTTATCGATATCTATCTGAAAGGGTCTAATTGATTTGACTGTCCGTCTGGGTACACAGAATTATACCGTTTAATTCATCATTCATACATTTTACTTCTAGTTATAAGAGCTGTGTGGGGGTGCAGTATTCCCTAAGGGTACTATTTTAAGTATACTTGTACCCTTGTAATTAGGGCAACTCCTCATCAAAATCCACACTTGAAGAGTAAGCTCTGGTTCATAATAATAAAGCCTGTCGGGGTCGTAAGAAACAAAAAAGAGAAAAACAGAAGCATGTAGCAGTCTGACTAAATTACCAAAATATAGAATGGTGAACTATTTTTTTGTAACTATTTTCAGCTGATATTGTTTGTATCATGAGCCATAAAGTTTAAGAGATCAATTTAACCGTAAAAAAACAAATGCTTGTCATATTGTGTTTTTTTTATTTGTTCGAGAAAATAATTTGAAAAAAAAAGTGTTGAAACTCGAGCGTCAAGTTTTGCATATTTAGGTCATTAATACCCCATAGGCTGTATTGTGTGGTCTTGATTATACTGCTTCTGATTAATTATTTCATTCTAATAATTCAACATATAACAGCACGTCCAGACAATAAGTATAGTGAACATAAATACATCGAATACACACAAACCAGAAGGCAAATAAAATAAAACCACCGCCGTTAAATGAATTATTGACGTCGAATACGTGACGGCCCAGTTGAGAGCGATCGCTGTAAACCTTGACTCGGGCTGCGAAATTTCACAGATAGCCATCACGACCGAATTGGCCTGATTAATTCCCTTCTTCTGCCCGAAGATTGTGGATCAGACACCGCGCACTATTACACTTTACTAATTTCAGTCTGTGTGCCAAACACTTGGGAGGTAGCCACTAGCCACGTGTTGTCCTCACGGATTATAATATGTAATTACATTATGTCTTTGATTGGTAAACAACGGGAATAAAATCAATATTGGAATACTTTTTATTTCTTTAGACCAAAAATATTCGTAATTATTTTTCATTTTTTTTAAATAATGACGTAGCAGAGCCAGGACATGAACTCGGGGCCTTTTGTATTGTGTGAATACCGCACAAGAGTCTCAACTGCTCCCAGTTGTCCGAAGCCAGTAGGGCTCCTGCATCCCCGAGTCCAAGGCCGGGCCTGTGCAGGCGCAATTGGAGCAGTCCGCTCCAGGCGGCGAATTGCCAAGGAGCTGAGAGTACCTAATTACAGTGCTTTTTTACGCGCCCAGCGCCTATATATTATATTAAATGAAAAAAACACTATCCATCGATGGCAATCGAACCCGAAACTTGCTGACAAAACGGCGCGAAATATAAATTTGCGCCTCTCGTTTTATACTCTGAAAATTTTGACAAGGGGCGACAAAAATGTTACCTGCCCCAGGTGCCATTTGGCTCTGGGCCGAGCCTGCCCAAGTGGGGTATGTTGTGAGGCTGAAGGCAGTGGGGTGGGAAGTATATAGGGAAGAGGAAGGTGGGGAAGATGTTAATTGATGTTATCATTTTTTGTAAGAGATTCTTTTCAAATACATTCCGCAACGTTTCACGGGTTACAATTAGTAATTAAATAATTTTCTAAACACAGCATATCACACTTGTACGTACGTACGTACGCACAAAGAAATTATGCTGTTTAACAATCATTCTCCTTCTTAAAACGACAGCTTTTTTTCAATCAATTTTTGTAATTATTTTAATAAACAATGAAAACACTTCGCGTTAATTTACATCAACGCGTGGTTAAGTGGGACGTCTCTACTACGGTAAGCACTAGGCGTCGGCAATATTAAGTAAGCGACATGTATTATTTGTTATTTGTTTAGGAAATCAATAAACCAAAGAATATATCGACAAGGACTTCGATATAATATCAAATATCCTTACACTACTCGCTAATAAATTATAGAAAAACCACCTGAGATATATCATCCCATCGTCTCACGATTCACCTAGATCTTCTCGCCGAATCTCTTGTGGTGCCACACATAATTATTAAATGTTACTATCATTCCAATCACACAGAACAATGTTGCTCAAATAGGTCTTAACGGATGCGGTATCGGTGAAGTCACTGTTTGCTGAAAAAATAAACAAGCTTGGCATTCCTAAAAGGAAAGCTGCAAAAACGCAAATAGGCAATCGAAATAGAATACAATACTCCGGTATTCAAAACTGGAGATACGAGAAGAGAAGAGAGTGTATTTTTATCGGTTATCGGGCACTGTCATTATAAATGCCCATGGGAGAAAACCTATCTAGCGATGGATCTAGTGAAAGTGAAAATAGTTGGAGCTTTATGGCTAGTCACTGCACTTGCTAAGAGAGTCACAACATTCAGAGCTATTATAGATTGGCAGTAAATTAAAATAAAACAATATTTTGATTATGTATTTATTAAAGCTTTGTACTACTACAACTCACTCATTTACCAGTAAAAAATAGTAGTATCTCGTGAGAGGTACGACTTTTAATGATTGCATTGGGGTAGGTACTTAGTTTATTTTTAAATTGTACTCATTTGAATTTGTTTCTTTACTTGTTTGCGTGTACTAAACAAACGCACGGATGTCCGATGGCTTGTCGGAGCTAATGCAGATTTAGTGATAAATCTTTCCTCTCAGATCATTGACATTACAAAATTAGTCAGATTCCATGCCAAATAAGGATGGCGAAAATTGCATCATGCTAAAAAAACACAGGTTTGTGAATGGGGTTATTGAAAAAGGTTTGATGTTTGAAGGTATAATAATATATTGAGGAAATGAGGTAACAAGTGTAATTTGAGGATATAAGTGTAATATAAGATAACATGTGTGTAACAGGAGAAAAACGTATTTATTTTTATTTATTACATGGTTACAAACATTTTTTAATGAAAATAACATAATAGTAAGTACATTTGTTATAATAATCGTAATATTTTAAAATGTGTATAAGTGCTACTATGTTTTTTTCATATAGCTATCTCTTTCGCACACACATATTCTTTGAATGGCTATCCTTTTCATACGCGGGTGAAACATTTAGTGGTGCAACATTAGTCATGCTACATTTTTCGTAAGATTTGTTTGAATATGACGTGTCTTGTATTTTATGTCCATGGTTCTGGCACACATTTTACACATGGTTTTTCAATTGTTGGCAGTCTGTTGAGTATGTAGTTCTTGAATTCCATCAATTCATCGACAGTCTTTTCAGTTGTCGCTTTCCTCGAGCCACGAATCTATGCAGACCTTGCCTGGACCAACATCCCTCTAATGAGAATTTAAGGGCTAACGCATTTCACGTTCCGGTTCGCTTCGATCGAATTAGGGCACGAATTGTACAAATGTACTTATTTTAGAAATGACATTTTTGTGTGCTAAATAAAATGTTTACATAACTCTTATATGTTGAGTAATTTAATTAAAATTAGGTAATTAGTAAAATTGATTAAGCACCGTAATTTTTTGTGATGATCTAAATACAAACTGGTTATAATTAATTAATGCTAGGTGCAGAGCCGGACTTAATTATTAAGATTTTCTAATATTGCTTTACGAAAATGTGATATAAACATAAGGGAAACAGCATGAAGGCATGCATTTCCGCGCTTATTTAGACAAATGACAAGATCTGTTATACGTCCTGATTACATATTCCACCAGCGCAGCACCTATTGGCGTGCCGCTGAGAGCTCCGTTGGAACCTCTACGTCTTTTTTGTAAACAAATAATCCATAATGACGCCTTCATGGGAAATGCGGAGCTGACTTGGCGTGCCGTATTTGACAACAAAAAACATCGACAACGTCCTACGTAAAACAAAATTATGATCAAAGATAAACTTTGCGTTATTATGGTCAAGCAACACTTTTTGCAAGTATGTAATAATGAAAATTGTATCTCCCATTACATAAGAGTGGCTCCGGCAGAGCAGTCAGTGAATCGCTTATTATTAAAGTGTAACCTTGGTCAAAAGGTAATCTACATATTTAAGTAGGTCATTTTGAAGTTTTTATGATTTAAGCTACCGATAGCTCTACTACGCAGTACACTACCTTCCCAATAATTTAAACGGCCCTAGGCTTTCACACTTTCACCCTTCGAGGGTGCATAAGAACAATCGATTCTAAGTGTAAGATTTAAAGAAAAGGGTACACATAATTCTTAACTTAACCCTTTCTCATCCGAATTAATTTCAACTTTTAAATGTTTTGATGTGTGATTATTAATTATTTTAGACCCGACATTTTTGAAGATTTTTATTCAAAATTGTTTAGTTCTGATATTTTATGAGATATTCATCATTGGTGGGAAAAGACCATGGTACAGAGGCGTTATAAATAGAATATATTTTTAGGGTCTATGGTATTTAGATATTGTATATCTATTTTATTGCGCGCTTGAGGTGATTTTCCCACGAAAACAGCGCTATAAAAGTTATCCATTTATTATTATTATTAGAAAACAGCCAGCTTCAAAGATGGGTGACAGCCATAACAAATGATAAAACTGGAGAAATTTGAGGTAAAGATGGCTGATAGGACTCAACGCAGGATATATGGTTAGTTGGAGTATAAGAGGATATTTTACTGTATGTACCGCAACATAAACTAAAGGAGTAATGCATACTACACCCCAAGGTCCCATCACTAATTCATCTCACTTGTGACAGACAAAACAATAATACACGAGCGATAACATAATGTAACATGAATAACGTCAGATATCCTCTATTCATTGATGTACTCGTATGTAATTAACCTGTGAAGGTAGTTTATTCTTCATCTCTTCGTACATCTGATGTGTGAAAAATCTGATCATCTCGTACCGGAATCCATGGTCAACTTTAAATTAGATCATGGTTTATAATTGAACATTTCAAAGATTTCTTACGCCCGAAGCACTGTGGTACCTCACTGAGCTAAATAATACTTTCACGCGATTAAAAATGATCTAATTTCAGCATTGAATGTTTCACTAAATAGCCTTTACGATCGTTATTATTTATGGTGTAAATGTTATTAGATATGCTCAACTCAATACATTTTGAAAAGCAATTAATTACCTACCTACCACGGCTCACACTTTAATCAAGTGATTTTATTGTAGATCTCTTGCTACAAACCTACTGTGTTATTATAGAATTAATAAAGTAATCTTTGAACAAACAAACGTTCTTCATAAAATACAATGTCCCTTTTATCTCATAGAAATACAATGCATTCAAATTATATCATAAAAAAATACTCATTTGACATAACAAACAGTCTAGTAATGTTAATGCGCATATTGCACGCCATGTCAATCAAATACCTGTAGACCCACATTAAATTATTAAATAATTATCTCTATTATATAACTGCACTACTTTACTACATAATTATTTTATACAATATGTGTATTAGGTTAAATACAAAAAAATCAATCAATTTGAAGCTAAAAAAATAAATCTAAAATGTGTAAATTCACTCACGTACCTATGTACGAGTATGTTCCAAATAAAATAGTTTCCATAGTGCACACAAACATTTCGAATCAACAAAAAAAACTACTTAATTTGATTGGAAATGAAAAATGTTATATTTTAGCCTGGTCCACACGTACTGATGAATATTATTTACAATTTATACACATAACTTTATTTTAACATGATTGCCGACCGGTTTCGGAAGCACCCTTTCATCGCCAAGATAATATTAAAACTTATTTAATATTGTCTCAGGACCGTCAGCGGAGGAAAGGTACTTTCGAAAGCGATCGACAATTACATTAAATTAAAGTGACTAAATCACATGTACCTATATATGTTTAAAATGTTAAAGTTATTGCAAACAACAAAGTAAATAATTTTCAAGATTTTGTGATATAATGATAATAACATTAACATTTATATTAAAAGAAATTGGCTATGAGTTGGATTGTGAGACAATATTTTGATAAGAATTGGAAGAGATTGGTCTATTTCAAGGAGAAAAAATGTTTTTTAAAGATTGACTTTGAAGTTGTCCAGCTTTCTTACGGAAGCAATTCTCCATTTTCTCCTTCTTTGTGACGAACTTTAAACTACTGTTAGTGTTTAATTTGTGTACGGAAAAAGTAACAATTTGAAATATCACTTTTATTTATTTGTAGGTACGTGGTAGATCTTCGAACCGTCTTATTATAGTTGGAGAGGCGGGTGTGATAGGGATAAGAAGGGAAGTGATAGGAAGGGAGGTTCATTTCAAACCTTTTAATAGAAAAAGTATTATTTTACTTTATTCCATGATATGATTTGAATTGATTTTGAAAACTTATATTACTGACTACGTGAATTCACAGATTAATGAATTCTACCTACGATAGGAAAAACATTTTCGGAGGAAAATGTTTGAATGAAAGTTGAGGCTTTATAGATTCATTTAGATTTCGTATTTATTGATGATTTTTTATGCTTTTCCGTTTCTCTCTTTTAAATGAAAGTGGTGCGTTTTTATAAAATGCAAGTTTTGCGCAAATTTTAATACTTGAATATCAATGCTTATTAAAAACATAATGTGGAAACCTTATAACTGAAAGTACAGTAGTTCCACTGTCGTTAATTACCTTTGATTTTTAATGCAATACAATTAAATATGTGTACGTTATATTGAAAGCGGCCTACCGTAAGTTTCCCGGTAATGTCAAAATGTGTACGTTATATTGAAAGCGGCTTACCGTAAGTTTCCCAGTAAGTTTAGAAATGTGTACGTTATATTAAAAGCGGCCTACCGTAAGTTTCCCGGTAATGTCAAAATGTGTACGTTATATTGAAAGCGGCCTACCGTAAGTTTTCCGGTAATGTCGAAATGTGTACGTTATATTGAAAGCGGCTTACCGTAAGTTTCCCAGTAAGGTCAAAATGTGTACGTTATTTTGAAAGCGGCCTACCGTAAGTTTCCCAGTGAGGTCAAAATTATGACATTTTACTACAAAACAAGAAAAGCCAAAACTGTGAAAGGCAAAAATTATAATTATTTCAAAGCATAATAAACTCCTTAATCAACTGACCGCGAACTATTCATGCATACAAATTGTGTTCTTTAATTATTTTTTATCAAAAAAAATAATTGGATTGGTCCGGTCATCAAAGAAGCATTCTAAAACAATTTACCATTGAACTATCACAATTCGGTATTTCCTGATCTGACAATTACTTCATTTTCTATTTTTCTAGTAGCTACTACCATAGTTGCTAATTTCTACCTGGCCTGGTCCGAGTTTCAATACAATTTTTCTTATAGAACAATTCAAACATATGGAACAAGTAACGTGTTTTGTCTTAACTTTTGACTACATAGTGGATATTTAAAAGCTCCGTAGCATATAATGGATATGACGTTACAGTTAATCAGAAAAAAGCATCATCAAAATATTTCAGACAGAAAAATCCTGAAAATTTCATGACGTCAGAGTTCACAGTTTTTATTTTGACATAAAAATATTTTTTCATGGTTTATAATGATTTTTTTTTTTTTTAGCAAAAATTACATTTTTACATTTTAGCCCTATAAAAAATATCTTGTGTTCATTTTAAATGAGAATTCAAACAAACCTATGCAAACTTGTGTCACACATTATTTCGACTTTCGGTGGTTCTTGTCTAAATTCCCCGCTATCAAATAAGATAATAGAGGTTCCTGACAAAAAATATGGTAGAAACTTTCGTTTAGCAATAGAAAATTGCTCGAATCTAAAGAAATTTGGTAAAGAATAGGATAATTACCCTATTATTATAATGTCTTAAGACAATAATTTGATTTGAATAGGAGCAATTATTGTTTGATCGTGACAGATTATCGGATTACGTCATTATGATCTCGTTTACGTTTGATGTCATCATTCAATCTCGTTCCGTTCTAATCATATTTACTTTAAAACCTTGCAAACTCCGAGGTACACGTTTTACGATTTAAGAGTACATATCTCTTTCATTATTTTATCGCTTAGTAAATAATAGGAAACGTTTCAATTATTTTACGGCCATAACTAATAAATATAATCAAATATAAGTTGAGGTTATTTACTGTGCAATATAACCTTAACTGGGTAATCGTTGTTATAATAATAAATAATAACCTTATGTTGATTGTTTTTTCTTTTAACATTGCAACACTGCAATTCTTTTTTATATTGATATTTTGAAAGAGTTTAACTTCCCGCAGCCAGTGAGAAGAAGACACTCTTTTTGAGGCGGAAGGAAATAAAATAAAATAGTGGAAGAAAAACGGATTAGATAATCGTTGGGAAGAGATTTCTGGTTACTGTTACTTGTTTGTCAGATTTTAACATTTTACCCCAGCGCGGTTGTTGCAAATAAGATACATGAAATATCACAGTCGGAAAATTCAACTTGTTCAAGATTTTATCAATAAAATATGTTTGTGAGGTATTATTATTACTATCAATACTTGTAAAGAACAGAAACAATCTCTATCAATAGTATTATAAACTTTCATATTCGAAAATATATCGTCGCCGGAAAGGCAAAAAGGCTGAAGCGCCATTTAAGAAGTTTACACCAAATCACTTTAAAGTTTGTTTTTGTTTTACAATAAAATTTATAAGTCCTGGTTGGATTTTGAAAAATAAAGTGAATTCGGGTAACTCAGTGATCTCACTGAGTTACCTGAAGCGACAAAAAGTTTAAAAAGTCTCAAACTTGTATCGCTTGAGTCGAGCCTTCTCCCAAATGGTAAATATATTTTAGATGGCTGAAGGGCCACTAAAGTATGCACAAGCAAACGAGAGTCAGAGCATTCGATGCAGGAAAAAGAAATGATCAAAGCTGCATATTTAATTCATTTTTGACCAAAGTGTCGCTTAAGCCCTTTGCCTTTGCAGCGACGAAATGTAAATTATTTAATTAGCATTTAATCTGAATGAACAAATTACTGCTTACATACATTGAAAGTTTTCAAATTAATTTCAAGGAACTTTTCGTTTCCGAAAGGTGGTTGGGTTTTGAACCCGCGACCTCTAAGTCCAGAGCCAGGTATCTTATTGTTTTGCCACGGAGATCGTGTTCAACTCGAACAAAATACAAATCATTCTTTCTTCATGGGAGCAAGGTAAGGTTGTTTATACCTACAAACAGATACAGGACGATTTTTTTAGTGACAGCCACAGTATGTGGCCGATAATTTTGTTCAATAAATCACTTTTTAAATACAATGTAGTTACCTAATTATACAGATTTATTTACAGTTAATTTTAAATATAAAAAGTATAATGCTAAAAATGACAGAAAATAACTGTTTTCGGTGTACTATGTACTAACCATGAGATGCTACACATTACAAAGCACCCGAACATTTTTTGATAGAATGGGTACGTATTTGCATTTCTTTCTAACGCGAAGCGGTCATATAAATCTGTCTCTTTCTCGCATAAAATGCTATCACACACACAGCGGCGTGTATCGGTACACAATACATTGTTAACGTGCCACGAGAAGGCCTCAAGGAAACAAAAAAGAGTCGAGAGGAAAACAGAATGATGGTACCTACCTGTAAGTATAAATAAATTCCTCGCTGATTACTTTTGGTTTGTTCATAATCTATGAAAATATTGCGTAACTTTCAAATGAATTGGTCAATCAAGCTTAGTGTTTCTTCGAGACAGAGGATAGTTCCACCCAACAACATATATTATTTATTATGAAACCGGTTCGGTTCACCAAGTAACCAAATGCATTCACTTTAAATATAATGATGCACCATTCCGCTGGGATTCTCCGGCCATTTTATTATCTTCTTCAATAAATAACTGAGGTTTTGAATGTGGGTCAAGGAAACATCGGGAAGATACACACGGTACACAGTGGCGTGGAAAGGCCTGAGGTGGACTTTTATAAGTTATTAGAGGCCATCTTTGTGCCCACATATAAAGCTGTCTTTTTGTATCTATGATTGAAAAACACATTTACTTTTTAAAATGTCGGTACAGCAATATTATATCGCTGTGTAAATGCATGACCAACAAAAATTTTAATTCAATCCCGTGAAAAATCACGAGATGTAACTTGACTTGCCAAGAAAAAATTAAATTTCAAATGTAGAATAATGTCTGCTAAAATAAATTTTAGATTGTCATTCTTTATTTAATAAATTCGTAGAAAAGTTCATTACAGCACCATAAAAACGCAGATGTCAAAAATAATAATAATATTTGGACGATTTGTATAGCGCCGTTTTTGTGAAAAATCACCTCAAGGGCGCTGTACAGATCTTACTTTCTATCATTACATATTAATTCCTAGTTTAGATAAGAAAATATACAGAAACATACTTACCTGGCAGGTCCCATCAGATAGACACAATTATTAACTTAAAATTATGATTATTATTTTAATTATTATAATTATTATTTTTTTATTTATTAATTTTATTTTTTTTTATTTTATTTGTGCATATTTATATATTTTTTTTGATTTAGGGCATGGGAGTGAAATTAAAAGAAAGGACTTTTTGAATTTGTCATACAGTACAGGAATTTTAAAGAAGTGATTTGTGAAATATCCTACTTATTTGGCGAAAAATAACAAGAAAGACTAAAACATGTCAGGCAGCTGCGAAAGCGCCACGACATATCTAACAGGTTATATGCGCAGGCAAAAAGAAGAATTAACGAACAAATAAAAAATAATAAAAAAATAAATAAATAAATAAATAAATAAAAAATTTAAAAAAATAAAAAAATTAATAATTAATAATCATCTCTGATATATTAAATAATAATCTCTAATAAACTCATTGTTAATATTGGCGTAAAAATAAAAGTACAACTATTTTAATTTTAGTTTTTATCCACTTGTATTATATATTATGGTAAATGCTTATGATCGACATGAGAAATCGTGGTAGAGTTTATTTCATACAAATATGTTCACCTCTTTGACTGATATCTGAGACCGTTATTATTATTATTATCACACATTAATTCACGTGTATAACTTTGTGATATAGACACACTGTATTTAACATTCCCGTTTCAAAGTGGGGTTCTAATGTCACCCCGAACGAGAGTTTTGTGCGATATCTTAAATAAAGATTACTGAAATATTATGGAGGTACTTTTCTCTAAGTATTACCAAAAACAAATCAATTAAGATTATGTCATCACAATGCTTTAGAAAGCAAGCTCAAATGGGGTAACTAGGTCATCCCCCTTCGGATCGTACGATTGATTTTTACTCTCAGGTACGAACAAGTTAAATGTGTAAGTAACGATGCTAAAATAATTCATTCATACAAAACAAACACCCTGTAGGGTGATAGTATAATTTTGTTTTAGCATCACAACTTTTAATGATTGTTCAGGGATCGGGATTAGATTAAATAATTAAGAAGTTCATCAAATTAAGAAAGCCGCAAATTATAATATTAAACAATAATAACCGAAAAACACTAATTAATGATGTGTTAATTATTTCAGGTACATCTTGCTGAATTTTTATCCCATCGTATCTTCTGGTATTCTGTTTATTTTTTGTCTGCTTTCTCACTCTGCTATAAAGTTATGGTAAATAATTGTTTGACTCCCTATATTATGTGTGTAAGTAGTCAATACAGCATATAGTCAATACAGCTATAAAGGCGGGGTTCCCACGGTCTGTCTAAACACAGGCCACACCACACCTGCTAGACCATAGATTCTCAACCTTCTTTTGCCCACCGCCCACTTTGAGAATGTTTTTTTTTTCTAGAGCCCCCCCCCAATTTTTTTTACTTACCATCTGCTGCGTTCGCGGTTCCAGTTACCGGTGACCACCGAGGAACCAGTTCTTTTTAGAACCGGTTCCTGGTGTTTTTTCAAAAAGTACTAGCAAATCGACAAAAAATTATTTAAAAAATCAGATCCGGTTCCTCGCCCAAAAAAACACGAAAAGAACGAACAAAGGATATCGACCGTTTCAGTCTTTTCAGTCGGCTATCTTTTCCAACGCCCCCTAATTTTCTCTGGGTCTTCTACTGCCCCCCTGAAAGTCTCAAACGCCCACAAGGGAGCGTTATCGCCCACGTTGAGAGCCTATGTGCTAGACGATCCGAAACCAAGCACAGAGCGATTCCTCGGCACGTGTCGGCCTAAATCGGGCTGTCATCACCGCCATTCTAGCAGGTCGCAGGAGGCTCCCTCGCGTCGCGCCGCGCATTGAGGTTACCGACTCGCGATGGATCGGACGGACGATGACAGGCCACTACAGGCCGCAGCGGACGAGGCCGTTCCCACCGCCCGTCGGCCTGTCCTGGCGCGGCCTGGCCTGTCATACAACGGGCTGCGGGACCTGACCATAAAGCTCGGGCGAACGAGAAACCACGGTAGTGTATTTCAGTAATAATGATAATGAGCAATCGTATAGAATGCAGTAAGCATCAGTTGTAATTATTATTTGATGATTGACAAAATAATTGGCCATATTTGACTTTTGTGTGATGCAATACCATTATTAGAATGTATTCACATCGGGGTCAACAGTCGATATCGGCACAGGCCTTTGCTGCGTGGATTTATAAAGCTTTGAAATATTAAAGGCCATTTTTAACTGTTACACATCGACTATTAACTACTGAATACTAACATATTTGTATTTTTAACTATTTTGAAAATAAAACCAATTAAAATGCTGGTTTTTATCACAGTTGTCTTCGTAAGGATATGATTTCGATTTCTTATTATTAATTGTCTACTTGACATTCCTAACATGTTCACGTAAGCAAAAGAAAGTGAAATCTAACCGTCTGCGATTCGTCACGTTTAATAAACTAAACAGGTGAAATGAATGAACTTAGCATTAATCAAATCAAACACTCCCTTTAAGGCTGATTCACACCAACGTCCGGATCCGCTCAGTGCCGATATTGTTCCGCAAGAGAGCTTATTGATATGGTATGAATATCAATCAAGGAGTATGTGCCAAGACAAAGTTGTATGGCAGTATATCCTTCTGCCTACACTTAATAATAATAATATTTGGATGATTTTTATGTGGAAAATCACCTCAAGGGCGCTGTACAAATCTTAATTTCTACTTAATATTAATTCTTAGTTTATATAAATATACCTACAGCAACATACTTACCTAGCAGGACAGAATCACCATATCATAATAAACTAAGAATGTACACCTCTCCAGTGATGGCTCGTGACTTTTTAGTGTGTTTCAGTGCTAAGATTAAAAAAAAACGTCATGATTGATAATGTTGTAGCCAAAAACTTTTTTTTTTCAAGAAGTTTTTTTGGAAGATTTTCAAGTTTTTTCAGTTTTTGTGGGTCATTGACCCAACAAAACTGAAAAATAACACAGATGATAACAATGAAAAATAACAGAAGCCGCTGATTGTGTGCGAGGTAGGGACTAAAATGGACAGTAGTCAGAGTCAGGAGCCGAGTCCAGCGGTGACCAAAGGTAGCCGACTTTGTCGCCGGTGTCGGAGGGCGGCTTGGTGGTGGGCGTCATCGGCTTTGGCGGCACGGGCGTCGTCGTAATCGTGGTCGTCGGCGCTGCGGCGCTGGTCGTGGTGGTCCTTCTCTTCTTCTTGTGGAAAAACTTGCGCAGCTGCCCGGGCATGTTTGTTGCTGAAAAACTGTCATCGGAGTCCTCCAGAGTCAGAGTATGCTGCGCTGGTGCGGAGTTCACCAATCCGCCATTTTTCTTCTCAACTGCTTCAAACCCTGTCCCACGCTCTTCTTCCTCGTACCCATTGCCCCTGTCGCCCTGGGCTTGGAGCCGGGGAGGCGACGAGGACACGCAGACCAGGAGATCCTTGAGGCTGCAGAGGCCGATGAAGGAGCCGCCGGAGGACAGCCAGGTGAGGGCGGAGACGCACACTCCACTGGGGGGCTGGCCTCGAACCCCGCAAGTGGTGTTCGTAGAAACTTCATTGCTGAGCATTGTACTTGTCACCGCATCTTCCTTTGCCAAAGCACAACAAAGGCACACGAAAAGAAAACAGAATAAAAAATCATATTTTCGTGTAATTTTCAACGGAATGTAAAATCTACATTGGTCCTCTCGCAGGAATGGATTGCTTTCTTGCGGTCATCGTTCCATCCCGTCAGATAAACATGTGGCATGCATCTGTGAAATGTTTACCATCCCCACACTTCACTGGTCACTCACTATGTCTGTTAAATGTACACACGTTTTTGAAATAAAACTTTGATTTGAAATGGTCATAACTATTGATATTAACACTATACAACTATTTAAATATAAAAAATACAACAATTGGGTCAATTCCCTTACTAGTGCAAACTTTAGGAAACCTAGTACAAAAACTACCCCTTCTTTTGTATAAAAACTAAGAGCTTATGTAAATACGTGTTATTATTTTGAATTGTAAAAATACTAACATCGCAGATTTTTTTTTTATCAAAAACCATTTTTTATCACTAAATAATATTTTTAATAATTAATAATCAATACAAATATTATTTGGTGATAAAAAAAATGGTTTTTGAAAATAAAAAAACTGCGATGTTAGTATTTTTACAATTCAAAATAATTATTTAACTAACTAAGTAGTTAAATATCACAAGGATGGGCAGAAGGATATTATACTGCCACACAACTTTGTCTTGGCACATACTCCTTGATCGATATTCATACCATATCAATAAGCTCTCATGCGGAACAATATCGGCACTGAGCGGATCCGGACGTTGGTGTGAATCAGCCATTATTGTTCATGTTCACAGCTAACACCTCCAGTGAGGAGTGTCAACCCATCTCAAGCTTGTGGGGTAGTGAAGAGGATTAATAAATGTTTTTGTTTTTAAATGTCACCATATTGTGCCGGCAATGTTTGTTTGAAGAATCCCAGCGCCACGAGCCGGTGGGACCACACTATTCCCAATATTGGGGAGTACTGAGGGTGGATTAAATGGTGAAGGGAAGAAAAGGACAAATATTTGGTGATCCTTTTAGTGTGTGCGTTGATGAAGCCATTTCAAGTAACGTTTCAATTCTGAACTAACATTTTTTTAAAGGCGATACTCATGGCATATTACACACTTTCAGCTCAATTAAATAATTGAATTTATTTTTATTACATAACAAAAATAGAAATATCATTTACTTACACCTCGCCGGGTTTTGAAATCGCATTCTCTCGGCCCAAAAATTTTTCCGTACCCATGTATTGTAATTTATTATATGTGTAATGTTTTCATTTTTCAATAAACCGAGCGCGAAAGTTTTAAAAATATTTTTCTCTTTTCTTTTAAAAAGTAAGACAAACATTCCCGGGTTACGAATAACCTGACAATATTTGAAAAACTCCTACTGCCATCATAAAAAGCGGAAGATGTTGCTTGTGCAATATTGGAGGACTTATCCAGCAGAGGAATTGAACGCACGACGCCCGGGTGGAAATCCGACGCGTTCTCCACTCAGCTACCGACCGGTAGAGCTTTTCAGAACATACAATTGTATGTTCTGAAAAGCTGATTTTCTGGGACTATATAGGCTTGTTCATTGCACATATTGTTATGTCATACGTAAAATCATTGACTTGGTCGGAAATATGTTGGATATTCCTTGTGATGGCTAGCTAAATATTAGAGAAGGTCGATATCAGAATTGGGTGTACCTGCATTTATGTTTTTTTTTTCCGAACCATTTATTCATTTCTGCACCGGTTATTTATCCAGCTCTTTTTGGAACCGGTTCCTGGTGCCAGAAAAGTTCCTCCGAGAAAACTGTTTTATTACATAGGAAAAAAATTCTCACCGCCAAGGGGGGGGGGGTTGCTAGAGAAATTCTGAAATTCAAAGAACTAGAACTGGTTCCTCGCCAAAAAAAAAATCATGGGGAGAGGGTTGCTAGCCATTTCCAAATTTCCAAAACAAAAAGAACTGGAACCGGTTCCTCACCAAAAAAAAAAAAACGGACAAAGGATTTGGGATATTTTTATTTGTTATAAGGAACCGGTTCCCAAAATAACCGCGGAGAAATAATATTACTAGCAACCATTTGTTGTGCGCCGTTTCGGTGAAAATTTTCTAGGAAGCCTGTTGAAATTACATTTAAAACAAAATCATTTTTGAAAATATTTCGACATCTAGTGTTAAAGTTTATTAAGTGCCATGTGGTTTTCTGTTGCGTGTGTGTTTGTTTAGGAGCTCGCAATAAATTATGTTAACCAGATAAATTATAATATTGATATGTTATCGAAAGTAGCGTTATCTTCTATTATTGATTTGTTGCTATCTGTCCGATAAGAACACAAAAAATTGGCATTTTGATCGATTCAAAAATGGCGTATTTTGGTTTGACAATTTTGACCGCCCAAAAATATTATAGATGCTTTAATCATTTACTGCGAGTAGAACATATATTGGCTTTTGCTTTAACCGTCCATTTTTTATAATAGTTTTTTTATAAGTCTAAAAAAAATATTGTAAACCTTACACACCTTTTTTTTTAATTTACTTTTATTTTATAATACTCGTATGGCAAATTAAGTTTTTAATGATGTTAATATTTGTTCCCGAGCTCTGTAATATAAAATATAACATGCTATTTGACGATGTTTTATGCACAAATTGAAACAGGCAAGTCAAGCGGCAATTTCAACCGTATCGCCACCAGCGTAAAGAGCGCGTGATTTTATTCGAGTTGGTACGATTAAATGGGATATTTACATGGTGGAATATTTATCAAAATGGACAGATATATGGATATTTCAAAGCTCTATAAAAAAAAATGGCCATGACGTTGCTAGCTGAAAAATAGTTGATCGGTAAATTACTGACATAAAAAACTGTGCAAATTTCACAACGCCAGGCTTTACCGTGCGAGAAATGTTGCTGTTTCAGACAAGCAAACGGATATGAACCTGAGTACAACTGTAGATCGCCAACGAACAAACAACATTTAACATTGTCTAAATCTCAAGTAAGAAGGCAAGTACCTCAGAGCAAGAATACGAGTATATCGCTGTACTAGTTCAATACTATAACAATTAAAAAAAAAAAAATCTGATTCCTCATTACATAATGAATCAAAAGACACCCAAAAGTCTTTTATTTTTTTTTACTTGTTATAGTATTGAACTAGCACAGCAATATATGGAGAGAGAGAGAGAGAGAGAGCTACATTTTTTTACCCAACCTATACAAATTTACGATAAATCACTTTCTCTGGATTTTTAAACCGTGAGAGAGAAAGAGACAAGACAAGTTCTCACATAATATAGCACCACCATTCGCTATGTAAGCATGTTTTCCGTCTGCCGTATCTCCGGCGACTCCCCGGCCCAGTACGTTTTGTTATGCGACATAACTCAACGGATTTTTAGGTTATATCCTATATTTTTGTTTATAACAATACTGTGAAAAAGTGGTTATACAAAGAAACAAAAACATTATGTCGACATGTGCCACGAATGGATGTATAAATACCCTAACCTTAGTCCTAGCCACGCCCGAGTCAGGCAAAAATCATCAATACTGACTACAGAATCACTCCCTCCAGAATATTATTGCTCTGAGGTAAGTACCTAAAGGCTTGTTATTCACTTTGGTTATAAGTTATAAAATTTCATACTTTTCTTCATACGATTTTTACTGAAAACAATAGTATATTTTTAGGTGAAAAGTGAAAATAGAAAGGAAACAGAGGAATTACAGTAAGTACACCCCTACCCTTGGCAGCAAAGGTTTTCCACCGCCCCCCATCCCTGCGGATTACAATTAGATAGGCCCTCGTGATCCTCAGCTCCTGCAGCACCAATTAGTCATTTCTACACCCATCTAAAACTAATAATATTGTTCTCATTTGGTCAGAATTGTGTTAACCGCGCCCATACAAAAATCCAATGTCAATGTCAATTCGAGAACCGGAACCATGACCCAAAATTCTGGCCGCAAACATTCACATCTCTTTGCCTCAGTGGATATATCGCCATCTGAAATTCCGTCATAATGTTAACTATGGTATACCTACGCACTGTAAAACGAATAACATAAAACTACCTGTATACTTACATACGACAAATGAAACGTAAAAAATGGGTTTGTATTAAGAGTAAGACAGGTAAGCAGTACCAAGCAGTGTAGGTACTATATACATAGTGATACTATGTATGTATTTATATAATCTCGATGAAGGTTCAGAATGAACTGAAACTAGTTGAAGATAATATACATTAAAGTGGTGTTGAACAACACATAAAAAAAAACTAATTTATTACAACCACATTACATTTTTCATACAACTTTATGTTTCAGAAACAAAATACAACTAAATAAGTAGTTAAATTTTGACATGAAAACCAAAAGGTTGCAATTATATAAAATATATGTATTTTAAGAAGCACGATTATTTTCTAAGTAAATACAAGCCTTTAACTTCTTAATCTTCAAATAGTTGCTTACTTTACCCAGACTGATAGAGTGATAGATAATGTAGACAGCCTTATTTTACTTTTTACCGTATGTTTACAGGTTGTGTTATGTATAGCATAGTAGGTACTGAGACTAGGTCCTCATAAGAGACTTGCTCCGGAGATGTTCAATGCAAACACGCGACATGGCCTCACTATGGATTACCTTGTCCATTCACATAATTACACAATTATATACACCGTACGAAATTAAAACCAAATCAAATTAAATACTTTTATCATTATTTATTATCTAAGGCGAGCAGGATGCCGGATAAACAGCCGTGGAAGATCATTTAACACTTCAAATATTTCTAAAGACGACATTATCCCAAGAACGTGATGAGACATTATCGTAATTGAACACACAATTATTATTTCAGCATCCTGTATCATTAATTCAATAATAATCCTACGTTACTCTGTTCGTGTTCATGACTTATTGTGAATACATGTGTGGTGTGTGGATCTCATATAAACTACTCAATCATCTACAAAAATCTCAAGTACTCGTATCTACCCGAAAATATGTGTTTTTAAGAAAAACGCAGTTTTCACTTTCTGTCAATTATCTTCTTGTAAAGTATTTCCGTGGTGTCTAGGTGTTTACGTGCATAAAAAGCATTCGAGTTAAAGTTTCTAAAAGTATTATAAATTATGACATTCTCTAGATTACTGCGTTCGTATTTTTTTCCGCAAATTGACGGAAAACTCTGTTTAAACAAATTACTAAGGTTAAGGTAGCCTGTGCATTATGAAAGTTATTTTTTTTTAATCACAGTAAGAAATTTGACAAATTTTAATGTGGACAAATGATAGCAGGATGCATTTGACTTGAATGTGAATTTATTGATGTATTTTTAAAGATGTCTCCAAAGGTTGTCTCGTATATCATACGAGTATATATAGATCAGTAAAGAACTCTCAATGGTTTCGAGAAAAAAACCAGTTCACTGTCTTCCGGATGTAGAGGATTCAGAATTTGGATGGTTGGTTCCTTGTTTCCATACTACGGTAGACACATTCAACATACTTCATATCCGTTTAGACAACCTAAAAAACAGGTTGCTCATCTGCCCATCAGCTCATCACCATCACATAGCGCTGTGCTCCGGTGTCTGTGGGCTCGGTATCAGTATCCTATACCAAAAAAAAATACGCAAGAAGCGGGAAATTTCTATTTAATATTTATCTATGTTAATTTTCTAATTTAAGTAAAAAATGTAGAAAATAAACAGATATTCATTAAATTACTTGAATGTGACAAAAAATACGACTTTGCGTCTTATTTCTTGACGTTTAAATAATTATTTCAGAGTTCGATAGCTCAAGATGGAAATTACGTTTTTACCTGCAAATAGTTGATAACGCCAGAGCTCATTGTTCTAGAGTTTTAGCTGAATCAATATAAAATACCATTAATACATTTTTTTTATGAAGAGCACGATTAATATTGTATATTTTACTTATTTTATAAAAGAAAGAACAACATTCCCGAGTTACCAATAACCTGACAATATTTGAAAAACTCCTACTGCCATCATAATAAGCGGATGATGTTGCTTGTGCAATGATAGAGGACTAAGCTAGCAGAGGATTTTAACCCACGACGCCCGGATGGTAATCCGATGCGTTTGTCAATTTGGCTACTAACCGGTCATATAATCGTAATACGAGGCCTGTTCAAAAGAAAAGGTGAATTTTGAATTTTCGTGGGCTGTGTACATTCGATTATTTTTTTGTTTGTTATGTTGGTACACATATGTTTATCATATGTTAGCATTATCAGCCATTTTGAATTAGTGGTTTGTTTTTGACAACTGGAAAGGTTAGTCACGTTTTTGTGTGTTCTTCGATTTTTTACTTTTGAAAAAAATGGATCAAAGTATATGTATTAAATTTTGCGTTAAAAATGGAATAAAGTGCTCCAACGCACTTAAAATGTTGACCGTGGCATTCGGCGAGTCTACTTTGTCTTAAAAGAGTGTTTATAAGTGGTACAAGCGCTTTACAGAAGGCCGAGAAGATGTTAATGACGGTGAGCGTCCTGGAGTTGTGGAAAAACAAATCATGGATTTTATTCCTTGATCCCATTTTTTTTCAAAAGTAAAAAATCGAAGAACACACAAAAACGTGACTAACCTTTCCAGTTGTCAAAAACAAACCACTAATCCAAAATGGCTGATAATGCTAACATATGATAAACATATGTGTACCAACATAACAAAAAAATAAAATCGATAATCGAATGTACACAGCCCGCGAAAATTCAAAATTCACCTTTTCTTTTGAACAGGCCATGTATATATCGTGTAATATATTAATCGGATAGAGCGCACCATAATTAGTTTAGTGAGAATATTAACTCATTTTTGACAAAAATATTAGTAAACAGGTTCTTGCCGCGGGGTCGACATATTTATATAAAAATGTATCATATTTATTTATCTCACTTTGACCGAAAAATTACTAACTTCAAAAAGGAAACTGTTTCCGTGTATCATGCAGTCAAAATTTGCGATGACTTCTTTCTTATAACAACAAATTTAACAATGCAACATTGACTCTCGTAAAAAAACATTTTTGAGGCAATCAGTTCAGGGCGGGACTAAACAATGAGTCAACAAGAATAAAAAATGCTCCATTAGATCATATTCGATCAGACCATTAATCATCCCAGTTTCCCACTCGTATTATTAATTTGTCAGATTTTATTTTGACCTGCTTGTTAAGCTCGGCCATAGATCGAGCTCCGAGATCGTCGCATTCGCAAAAAAACAAATATTAATCGCTCTGATGAAGCGTTTAGAAGGGATGTCTTCCAGCACGGACATTTCAAAGTGTGCAAAATGGACGAAGTATGAAGTCCCACCGCTACCACTTCAGTACCGGTTCTGTGAATAATCCAACACTCCCGCTTTTGCTTTCACTTGTCGTGGATTCGTGGATATACAGGGACTTTATTAAAACGCGAACATAAGACAGTTTTATTCAAATATTTCATTAGGTTTTTATAATTAAATGTTGTGACAAGCAATACACGAGGGTTTGAGGTTTTTATTTTATTTTACCGAAGTATTATAAAAAGAAAAAAACTCTTCGCGATAGAAACATCAAAAGCAATTCCTGATTCGCATGTTCTAGTGGAAAATAATAATGAAAAGATAAACACAATCGATTCCAAGAAACTATTCAAATTGTTTGAAAAAATACTAAAATTTCCGCATGCATACTCGTATATAATATATTTTCGCTAGAAAGGCAAAAGCGCTTAAGCGACACTTTGGTCAAAACTTAATTAAATATGCAGTTTTTGTCAGGTTTTTTTTCTGCATTGAATACTCTGACTCTCGTTTGATTCTTAATACTTTGGTGGCCCTTCAGCCATCTAAAATATATGTACCATTTGGGAGAAGGCTTGACTCAAGCGACACAAGGTTGAAACACTTTTTAGCTTTTTGTGGCTTCGGGTAACAGAGCATTAAGTTAAAAGAGTTACAATCTTTTTCAAAATCCAACCAGTAACTGAAGACTTATGAATTTTATTGTAAAACAAACAAAAAACTTTAAAGCGCTCTGGTGTAAACTTCCCAAAATGGCGTATCAGCCCTTTTACCTTTCCGGTACCGGTATACTCGTTTGTATGGTATATCTCAGTTTCTTGACAGGAGATGGATGAATTTAGTTTACTTTGTTGACTTTTTATGTACGAGTGTGTATTACATAGCACATGAATTAGTATAAAGATGGACTTATTGTCAAGCGGATTTTTTTCCAACCAAACCAGTTTTGCATCATTGTTCGAACGTATTATTTCTTAGACAAGCAGACATCTAATTAAATTTCTTGTTTAAAAAAAAAACAATAAATATAAACTACGAATGTTTTAGGTTAGGTTAGGTTTAGTGGGTAGGTTATAATTATATGAATAATGCTTTGTTCAAATGTTTGAGTGCATTATTAGCTAAGCGAATGAAACCTAAAATACTATCCTGCGACGCAATAATCATTCGTAACTAATTAAAGTTTAATTTGCACTAGGCAGTCGATACGATTAGATAGATCTATTATTTGTATTTAAATTCGATAGGGTAGAGTCCATCGATTTGAAATTGAGGTTGCCTCGGAGTTTTCGTTAGGTAGGTGACTGTTTATTAGTACACTCGTGGCCGGTCCTGTGCAGGCGCAATTGGAGCAGTCCGCACCAGGCGGCGAATTACAAAGGCGCTGATAGTCCTAATTGCAGTGCTTTTTACGCGCCTAGCCCCTTTATATAATATTGAATGAAAAAATCAATTTATCCATGGACGGAAATCGAACCCGTAACTTCCCAACCCGACGGCGCGGAGTAAAATTCTCGCCTCTCGTTTTATTCTTGATACGAGTTGGTACCTATATTTTTGTTTGAACGAAAAATTCATACAGGGCGGGAAAAAAAATTTTGGCTTTCCTTTTCCCTACGACATTTTCAGTGTTTTTTTCTCATACAGGAAATTTAACTTCGAAATCGTGTCAATTTTAATAAATTCTGCGTTAGGTGTAATTAGCAATATTTTTACAATTCTCTCTGCCAATGAAATAATATTACTCATCAAAAATATATCGGTTATTTTCGTGGTAACCCTGTGGTGCTCAAGTTTGGAGGTAATTTTCATTTTTTGATGGGTGGATTATACGATTAACTTTGCGCGGCACGCAGGAGAAAATATTTAATTATTCAATCAATGGATCGACACAGGTACCTCCGCTCATTATTATAATTAAGGTTACGTTTGCTTCTTTATGATACATAGTCGCTACGTGGCGAATAAATCGGTGAAATGCATTTGCATAAACATATTATTTTGTTTATGGTGGGCATGAGCAAATGTAACAAGAAAACACATACCAACTCCTGCGTGGCTATGCTCAGAATGACAAATGAAAACATTAATGTCTGCCGTATTCATCCATGCCGGATATATTTTATTTTCTCAGTTGATCTATAAAGTGAATTTAACTAATACAATTCTTGCAATCGTTTTTGCCAAATAACGAAAATGTAGGTATAGGTCTTTAAAAACAAATAAGAACATTTAGGTATACGCAATAAACAACACCATACATAAAGCAGAAAAAAAAATCTTTCCCACCATAAACTTGCGAACGGTGAACTCTGGCGTGATGAAGTTTGTGCAATTTTACACCATTTGGGATTTCTAGAAATAGGTAAAATCAACTTTTCTCAGCTCATCATAATTTACATCGTGAGCTATGGAGCTTTAATTTTAAAAAATCCATGTCAACAAATAATATGAGACGCCATATAGTGTACCTAGTTTATCTCAATAAAAATAAAAGTGTGTAGAAACTTGGTTGAAACGATGTAGTAATGCGGGTACTCACATATAATTATATTTTGATGTTATTACTTATGTTTGTCTTATAACTTTCAAAATGTGTTTTTGAGTGCTCTACCCAGAGCCAGTGGGTCTATGACAGCATAGGTACATTTTAAATGTTATCAAGAGTTTGGAAACTATGTGTACATAATTCAATAGACTTCAAAGTAAGAAGTTTATTCAATTTTATCGATGGCTTCAAACACTGCGAATACCCCTGCCATAATTTGGAAATGAAATCTGCATAACTAGAAAGTTTTTTTTTGTATTACCTACAGGCTGCTTCTATTTACAATACACATTTTCAGTAACAATAATTAAAGGACATTCGTATGGCTCTTGAAACCTTCAAGGTTTATATTGAGGATATCAACAGCGCAAGAGATGTTATTTAGTAGCACCATCCGCCTTGTCATGCTGTTAAGCTAACATGTCTGTGCTGCCATGTGGAGTCCATCGCAGATCATGGTGTCGCCCTTGGTAGTAGTTGTACGGTACAAACAATATATAGAATTCCGGAAGGTATGAACCGTCATGAATGTATAAATTAATAAGAATTCCGGGAGGTTATGAACTGTCATGAGTGTATGAAATTATCAATATTTTGTACCCCGTTACTGCAAGGGCCGTTATGTAGGACGGATGTGATTAAAAACGACATAATGTTTCCAACTGTTAATTTTCTGCTTACACCTTCGATATATTTGATTGATGGCTTATAATATAATGTATGGAACTTCTGAAGATAAATCTGTGTTTTTTTACTCCTTGTGAATTTTTCATACTATCAAAATATAATAAGAAAAAAAAAACAGTTCAATTTCGTATAAAACTTTACTTGTGACGATTTTATTTGGCAAAAATTATCTGTTATTTCTTCAGCTACCATACGTTGATCGAGATCTTATAGCCATTATGTATAAAACCCATATTACACAGGATAATTGTACCAGTAACCACTCAGAAAATTGTACAGAAATTGACAATTGATTCTAATCTGATTCATATAATGCATAAAGTAAAAGATTATGAATTGCATGGCCAATGATTTTGAAAGTCCATGATTAATTTATGTAAAATTCAGAAAGGCACCACCTTTCTTTGTATGTATAATTTAATATTCTTTTCATTACGAATTACTTTTCCGTGAAGTTAAGATTTACATACTCGTATAAGCAGAGATGTGGGAAGTTATGTAATGTAAGGAAATAATTAAGAATCTCTATATACAAGAGCATGGTCAACACTTTAAAACTTTTTTCAAGGCCCCGTTGAAATATTATTTCAAGTGGATTCATCAAGATTTAATAAAACACTTTTAAAATAAATGAAAGGTCATTCAGTAAAAAAAAAAGTTTTATTTATTGTCACTAACAAATTTGAACATTGAATAACATCGGATATTTTAATTTTCATAGTCAAAATGTTGAGAAACTATCTCAGATTAACACACATTTTATAAAATGAACACCTTTTATGTATTAAAAAAATTACATACATAATCAAAAACTATTTGTGATAAAAAACCTATTGGTTGTCAACAACACATAGAGAAATAATATCAGACCGTTGGTATAAAAAATACAATGAAAATGTGTCGTCATACAAATAAGAAAACATTAAAAAATAAAGCTAAAATTAAATTAATTTGCATCCAATAGTATATACTTCATAAAAGGTAGAATTTACAATAAGGCAGAATAATGCAATAAGCATTCTAAAATCTTAATAACACATTAATTAATTATATGAGCCTTGAACTTAAGACTTATTTTTGAATTAATAAATAATTGAATAAATTACTTAAAATATTTCAGTCTTAAGAACTTTTATGCTAAAGGTAACTGAGATGAAAAAAACATATGAAGAGGAATTTAAAAAAAAATACATAAATAAAGTAACATCTAGAGAAAAATAGTAAAAAAATAAAATACTTATTGTAGATTAGCATGTCGTCATTGCGCCGGTAATATCTGCTAAGAGACGCATTTTCCAAAACTTTGTTAGTGTACTCATACTATGTACATATACTAATTTTCATCCGTAATTAAAATACATAGCCTGTTCAAAAGAAAAGGTGAATTTTGAATTTTCGCAGGCTGTGTACATTCGACTATAGATTTTTTTTTGATATGTTGGTACACATATGTTTATCATATGTTAGCATTATCAGCCATTTTGGATTGGTGATTTGTTTTTGACAACTGGAAAGGTTAGTCACGTTTTTGTGTGTTCTTCAAGTTTTTACTTTTGAAAAAAATGGATAAAAGAATAAAATCCATGATTTGTTTTTCTACACCTCCAGGACGCTCATCGTCATTAACATCTTCTCGGCCTTCTGTAAAGCGCTTGTACCACTTATAAACACTTTTTTGAGACTCGCCGAATGCCACGGTCAACATTTTAAGTGCGTTTGAGCACTTTATTCCATTTTTAACGCAAAATTTAATACATACGAGTAGATACATTGCTTTATATACCTACTGAAAAATATATTTTTATATGCTACTCAACAGATATTATTGGCGCAATGACGATATCCTATGAGTCTAAATAAGGTTAAGACTAAACCTATAAGAGTTTTCAGTATTTTTTTAAAGTTAAACTTGGTTAAAAGGTCTACACTGTAAGTCTTAGGTAATATAGTTTCTTTTTTTAAATTACAAAAAAAACAAAGGTTTAGTCTTTCTCAAACACCGTGTACTAATATGTAAAAAAATTTATTGTGATGATTTTTTTTCAATAATCTATTATTTGTCTCTAAAGGTGAGTTTTTTCGACAATAATCCGAGTCCTATTAATAACTTATTCAGAGAAAAAAATTATTAGGCGCTGTATAATTTGTATCAGCAACAAACAACAATGAATGTAAATAGTATTGCATAGATTATTGCAGTTATTTCATATCATTATCAGATATAAAATTAATGACTTTATATTAAAAAATAATGAAAGCTATACCTACGAATTACTTTTTACGTGGCAAAACATAATATTATAGAGTTTCAAACAGCCAGCACTCTCTTCGAGATCATAAGTTTAAAATTTGAGTCCATTTGTTAAATGTTTTAGGGGTGCTGACAAACAATTTTTTTGAACTTGTGTTATTGTTAAAAAGGATGATATTATATGTATTAGATAACTTATGTCAACACAACATTCGAATAATAACAATAATAAGAAAGTTTGTGATTTTATTTCTATTACTTAATAATATAATTTGTAAAATCAATATTTTTAAAAACAGATTCAGGTTTAGAGGATCACTCTAATGTTTTTTTTTTTATTCAAATATAACTGGTGAGAGATAGAACTATTAAAAAAATGATTACTTAATCATTCTTGATTGTCATCATGCAAATAAAAATATAAATTCAACACACTTACAATTAAAAAAATAAGAAATTCAATAATTTTTTGGTTTTCATAACATGTAGAACAACACCTTTCAGTGATTATGATGCAAGTGTTCAGTTGGCTGCGAGTCATAACATAACATATCAGTGGCAGTAAAAACTAGAGTAACAACTATGGTAACATAACCATAGTTACCATAATATAGGTATCATTACATTGGGGTGTCATAACCTTAATTATAACAATGTTAAGGTGGCGCTACAAGATTGTAATAATTATGGTTATGACACCTCAAGGTTGTAATAACTGTGGTTACAACAATTGGTGTCATAACCATAATTATTACAATCTTGTAACGCCATAACTATTACAACCCTGAGATGTCATAACCTTTATTATTAAAACCTCGAGGTGTCATAACCATAATTATTACAACCTTGAGGTGTCATAACCATAATTATTACAATCTTGAGGTGTCATAAGGTGTTTGTCTACATACAAGTCGTCTACTTAATGTCAAGTGTTTAAGGTAAACACGAAACATCATTGATAACATCGGCGATCAGCTGCTTGTCAGCGAGGGCGTTGCTGACCTCCGACTCGTCCCACTGCAGGACCACCTTGTGGGTCCGGGGCTCCTTGCGGCCGCTCAGTCTGATGATGCCCCGGGTCTCGACGAGACCACAGAGTCCCACAAACTCTGTGCTGTCGACGGCAACCATGTTGCGCTTCGTACATACCCTGGAAGGAAGGACAAGATTAGAAACAACCTATAAAAAATCGATTGAAATGGACACTCTTGATTTTAATGACATAAATATTACTTTAAACCAACAATTTCTAGATAACCTTAAATCTTTCATGTATATATCTATTTATTACTTAAGAAATTACGTAAATAATTATAATATATATATGTCTATGGGGTTTTATCCCATTATTAAGCACATAAATTTGTAATACTAGGCCGTTTCTGTGCATGCCTGTTTTGATTTGGAACAGCACGAATTGTACAGTTGTAAACTTGAGATTCAAAAGAAAACAATAAAAACTAAATAAAGCAATATTGGATCAATATATTTTAGAACCGTAAAAGTACGGGAAAAATAACTGTATGAGAAAACTTTATACACATGTAATGAATCAAAAAGACAAAGTTATTTGATATTTAATCAAATTAAGATTTTTTTAAACTACCTCTTATAGATTTCATGCAGTTTCCCCACGGTAATATCCTTATTCTTCCCCTTGCTAAGCATTAGAAGCAGGGAGCAGATCAGCAGCTTTTGCTGCAGCGGGAAGCTTTGGTCCATCTCCTCTTCCAGCTTCTGCGAGGCTCCGTACACATCGTTGAGAACCTCCATCACCTGCTTCAGCTCCACCGTGGTGCTTGGTCCTGATCTCTTGCCGGATAAAGTCTTAGGAGTGGCAAGTTCCACTACACGTCTGCCGATGTCCAGGGCCCTCCTGATGTCACCACATATCGCGGCAACTTTACCTTTTAGACAAATAATAATAATAACTACATCAACCATTTTTTATAAAAATGAACTGTATTATGTAAATACCATTAACCTCTCAGTGCGTACCGCCCCAACTGTGGGGCCATAAAATACCAGATCGGATAGCGTGTGGCCCCACGTTTGGGGAGTAGCGATTATTTCTCGAATATTTCCATATTATGTCGGGTCTTGGACTACCAACGCCGTCTATTGATGATACAACACAATTAAATCATTTATCGACTAGTTACATGTTTTACTGACTGAACAAATAATGTTTTAAAATGTCATTAATATCTTACTACTCGAGAGGTAAACTTGGTTTAAAATTTTGCACCAAATAAGTAACTGAAATCAGCATCGCCTTGGAATTTCTTTGTGTTTCATAGGTACAAAATAAATATATGTATTATGAAAATGCTGTTTTTAAGTAACACTATTTTTTGATAAACGCATTATTAAATAATACCAATACACAAATTTTATGACGAAAAATAAATAAATCTAATATACAAATTCCCGATTACTTTCATTAAAACAGAAAAAGGAGTATTTTGTGAGTTGGGTGTTTTACACAATATTTGTAATCTGTAAGATATGTGTGAGTTGAATTGAACTACTGAATTGATGATTACCAGAGCAACAATAATACATACAGATTTACAAACTTATATGATCAAAAGAGATGAAAAAATTAGTTTTTCCCTTTTAAGTTATCTTTATTTTTTGTTTTGTATATATTTAACAATAAGATTAAGGGGCTATTTCACCACCTCTCAATAAACTACTATTCATTAGTTAACTCTAATCATCGGAATATTCGTTAGCTATCTCTTTCCGCAAGTTTGGCTGGCAACGTCGCTTTTTTTCAAACCTTATCCCGTCTGCTGTCACGTCTGTCAATACAATGCCGTTATTTCTAACATAAACTAACTTTCACAACACAACATTCGCGCTGAAGCTCATTACATCCCTGTCACCAAATAGTTAAACGCTCTCTATATTTAAATAAAACATATTTCTATTTTATAACTTTATTATTAAATTATATTAGTGAAGTGCATTGGGGAGTGTCTATTATTGCTTGGTGAAGGTTGATAGTTTGTAAGCATGAACATGTTGTATGTGGGTATATTGTACTGCCAAAGATTGTTGTTATTTCATAGTATATTCCGTGATATATTGTGAAGGCGTATATTAGAATTACATACCGTGTGCTTCTTGTAGAGATTTTATCCTTGATTTTGTATCTCCTTTACGGCATTTTTGTCAAGCGAAATCTTGACCTAAACTCAATGTCATCTAAGACGTATAAAAAATTGACTCTTGGTTTGAAAACACGCGGTCTACGTCTTTCCGCCATGTCCTGTTCGTCTAAGATATTTAAATCTTCAACCACTTCCATAATTACAGTAAAAAATCAACTTCAACAGAAAACTCGCCTACTGTCAGCTGTCAAAACAGTACGCCGCCATTTTAAATCAGAAAATAGATTCTAACTACTGGGGTGCACTTTACGTTGACAGCTTCTTGAGAAGTGGTGAAATAGCCCCTGAATAATACAATAAAGTTATAAAATAGAAATATGTTTTATTTAAATATAGAGACGCGTTTAACTATTTGGTGAGAGGGATGTAATGAGCTTCGGCCATGGTAATGTTGTGTTGTGAAAGTTAGTTTATGTTAGAAATAACGGCATTGTATTGACAGACGTGACAGCAGACGGGATAAGGTTTGAAAAAAAGCGACGTTGCCAGCCAAACTTGCGGAAAGAGATAGCTAACGAATATTCCGATGATTAGAGTTAACTAATGAATAGTAGTTTATTGAGAGGTGGTGAAATAGCCCCTAAAAGAGATTTGAGAGCGAAACAAATTACATATTTTTGTATGTACACTTTTCTGTGTACATAAATACTAATGTGACTGCAAGATAATAATTGAATAATTTATACAGCACCGTTTTTGTGAAAAAAATCAATATCAAGGGCGCAATATAAGTATTTGTAAATATAAAAAATTATAATTTACCTGCCAACATCTGAATAGCGATAGGCTAGAAGAAATCCAAAGACACTTCCTCCTTCAGCCTCTCGGAGAATATCTCCACTATCTGTTGCTTGGTGTAGGGGGCAAAGTGCATCAGCTCAGGCCTCAGGTCTCCCCGGGTCTGCAGCCTGGGCAGGGTCCTGTCAGTCAGGTCCAAGGCGTTGGCAACACCGATCAGGACTATGTTAGACTTGGGCAGAGACGGCCATTCGAATATTGTGTAGAGGACAGACTGCTTCTTATTGCAGAGTTGGTCTATTTCATCTAGCACTAGGAGGCTGGAATAGATATAAATGTTATAAAATTATATACAAACCATTTGTGGGGTTAAAAAAAACGGTTCACAAGCCTTTAAGGCATGATAACTCCATTGAAAATCTTTTTGTTACATATATTGTTTATGAGAAAGAGAGAGGTTACAGCAGAGCTCTCGTAAGCTACAAACGTTTAGATAACAAGGTTATAAATGCATCACACGTATGGTAATACAAATAAATTATATTAAAACAATAATTCATTGCTGCTTCAGTAATATCTGTGTCATTTCAATTTCACAACTGTCCCAAGAGTTCAATTTAACTTATACATAATAGGTGTTTCTTTAATCATCTCTTACATGTAATCGATGCTTATACCACATAATAGAAATTAACAAACAATGGTGCAAGTTTGTCTATCTATTCCCAATGTGTTGGCAATAAATGAGTCGTATAGTTCCTATGTACGATAAGTCCAATATAATTCAAAATTTAAGTAAATATGAGGTTTTATTCTACCGGCTATTTACCATACTAATCAAATGTCAATAAGTTCCAAACGTACGTAAAATCTTACGAAAAGTGGGTTTTAAAATTACGATGAGTTTCAAACGGCGGTAAATCCATGGTGCCGTTTGTTCCAAACGCCGATAAGTCCACCGCTTGTCCAGATAGCCAATGAGCGCGAAGCATTTCGCTAATTCCAACATGGCCGCTAAAGCACTTGTGAGGAGTGTTATTCTTTTAAAGTGTCTATCGTTTTATACATTTCTACAGCTAAATAATGTCCGATCTTACCAAAAATGTCATTCAAGTGACTGGAAATACATCAAGGAAACGAGTTATCAATAAGGAATCTTGGAAAAAGAATGTGGATAGCCGTAAAAGCTAATGAAAAATCTGCTATTTTGAATGGATTTGTAAATCGAATGTCCGTCATTACTGGGTGCTCCCAAAACTTCGCTCGTTTGTTTTTAATTATTTTTTAATTTTATTCGTTTTTTTCACAATTGTTCTTATTGTCTATTTTTTTAAATACCTGGGCGAGAGAAATAAAATTTCAATTGTTTAAATTTATTTAAAAAATTGAATTACGTAGGTATGGTTTTCATAATTTTAGTAAAATTAATTGACGTTTATTTATTTTTGAGAAAAAAACATTTTTTATTAAATCTGTGGATATAAATATAAAGCAAACATGCGTTCACCTATTTAATCATAAAACCATCATTTAAAAAAAAAAAACTTATTACAGAAAAAAAAATTCTAGGTACGCTCCGACAAACTTGCTCATTTCTCCGTTGTGCGAGCATAAAACGAAGACCTTTAAATGTTACACCTTTAAAATAGTAGATTTGATGGATATCCGTACAATTTTTTATTTTGAAAAATGAAAAAAATTATCAAGACAACTATATCATAAAATATTGTCATCTTGATAAATGCAAGCGCTGGCGTCCCAAAAAAACAGTTGGAATTAAAACAAGAGGCTCAAGTGTTAAACACACTCTACCGCAAAAGAGAGCAATAGTTTGAGAATTTATTGTGATGTCTCCATTCTTTTTTTATATGACATTTGGTTTTAGAATTTGGTTTTGTCAACTTCTTAAGGATGAAAATAAAAAGAATTTGTAAACACTAGTTTATTCCCATTTAATTTTTCTTTGTAAATAAAAAAAAAATAGAATCATTAAATATTTTCGTTTCTTATTCCTCGGTGTAAAATGTATGTAATTTTTTTTTTAAGCAAAGACATTTATTTTTGTTTTGATTTAACTAGCAAATCGATAAACCTTTTTTGTGTATTTTTTCAAAAGAACAATAGTTTGAGAATTTATTGAAATGAATACAGAATTTTTGTAATTATAAAATATCTTTATTTCCTTTATTTTATATATTTTGTCATATAATTTGGTTTGGTCAACTTTTTAAATATGAAAAAAAAAATTTTTGTAAACACTAGTTTATTCCCATTTAATTTTTCTTGGTAAATAATAAAAAAAAGAAACATTTAATATTTTCGTTTTGATTAAATCTTTTTTTTTTTTTTGGTGACCCTATACTTGTCTACCACGTGTCGACCGTATTGAGAAACAAACACCGATAAGTCACGACTGGTGAGTTCCAATATACGTTAAATTTGACAGTTAGTTTCAAATGCCGATAAGTCCATTCTTATTTGCGTAATTACTCCTAAACTATTAAGAAATTAAATGCTTTATTTTATTATAAACATCCGTAGTCCAATAATAAAGCACACCAAATGCAATAAATATTAGGTTGTAATGAATATAAGTCATAATTGAAAAAAAATGGTTTGCCAACATTTCACCATAGTGGACTTACCGTAGATAGGAACTATACGACTCAAATAATATAAATGCCAGAAGTTGGTAGGTTTTCAATAAGGTTCTTAAGGTTGGTTTTTCAATGAGGAACCAGTTCTAGTTCTTTTCGTTTTAAAATCTCTACCGACTAGTACTTTTTTTTTGGCGAGGAACCAGTTCCAGTTCTTTTCGTTTTCAAATCTCTACTGATTAGAACTTTTTTTTTTGGCGAGGAACTTTTGTCGATTTGTTAGTACCTTTCAAAAAAAAAACACCAGGAACCGGATCCAAAAAGAGCTGGATAAAAAACCGGTTCGTCGGTGGTCACCGGTAACTGGAACCGCGAACGCGACAGATGGTAAGTAAAAAAAAATTGGGGGCTCTAGAAAAAAAATATTCTCAAAGTGGGCGGTGGGCAAAAGAAGGTTGAGAATCTATGTTCTATAGGTAAGAGACTCTAATACCACAATTTAAAAATTAAATTAATTAATGCGACATCAGAATACTTACATCATACTGTGTTTAGAGGCTAAGTGCTTGTGTATTGCTTTTAAATAAGCTTTTTCCGTGGTGCTAGTAGTTTTCAAACTAAGTTCTTGGCAAATCCTTCCATAGACACTTCCCGCAGAGCGCATGCTTGTGCAATTCACATACACTGGTCTGAATCCCTTCTTGAACTGCAAATATACATTAGTCTTAAAATAAAAACTTCATAATACCAAAACCCTGCAGAAAATTAAGTAATCTAGGAAATTAAGTAAATCATTTGAAATAAAATTAAATGATTCATTATACAAACGGGTTTTTTTTTTCATACCTGTGGACGTTGGAGAATATTAGATAAACAAGCGGTTTTTCCAGTTCCCGGGGGGCCAGAAATATAGAGGGTACCAGATTTCTTATTGTCCAAGTGGTTAGTTAGGAAATGTTCTAATCTACCAAGTTCTGCTTGCCTCCCTGGTAGTGTTGTAGATGACAGGGTGTGGAGGGCTACTCTGTAAAGGGGAAAAACCATTTTTAATCGCAGAATCAATGATTTAGAGCACTAGAAGCTGGTTAGAATTATTTAGAAGTTAAGACAATTGGATACCTTAACTTCCTCTAAATGAATATATAATTCTACAACAATAAATAGCCAGTAATCTGAATTGAAGTCTCGGAAGAATCTTCAAAACCTTATTCACCACAACTGGTGTGAGTTGCAATAAACTTTTCAAAAGCATAATTAACTAACTTATGCGGTTAGCGAAAGACTGAAAGAAAACACTAACCTTGCATTGTGGCGATTATTGTTTCCAGTCTCCTCAGCATCACACTCTGCCTGTGTGACATCATCCAGGGAAGGGGACTTCATTGGAGAGTCCAGTACACCTCGAGGCTTGAGGTTGGACTGCCGCACCATTCTAGAGATTTTTGTTGGAGAACAATCTAGAAAAAAACACACAAAGCATGTTTGATAAATTACCGAATGCATGATGACCAATGGAAAAATACACATCATTTAGGATCGCAGAGGCCTAGATCTGTCTATTGTATATTATCAAGAGAAAGACAAACATTCCCGGGTTACAAAAACCTTACAATATTTTTTTTCTCCTTTTTTTTTTTTTTTATATGAATACCGCACAAGAGTCTCAACTGCTCTCAACCGTCTAGAGCCAGTGAGACTATGGCATCCCCAAATAGGGTATGTTGTGAGGCTGAAGGTACTGGGGAGGGAAGGAGATTGGGAAGAGGAAGGTTGGGAAATACCTGGCTATTCAGATCTGGTCACCAAACACGGCTAAAAAAATTTCAAGCAACGTTTCAATTCTGAATGGTGGTCTTTCACCAGGGCGATACTTAGAGTATCTACCACTCTCCTTACAGCCAAGTTGTGTTATGGCGAGAGCTTCTCTTGCAGAGGATTTAACCCGTAATGCTTGGAATACTTGACTAGAAACTGGTTATATTGTGAGACATTTAGTTTTGCGAGAGTAGAATGAACCGCTCAAACTGCAAATACATTAATTTGTGGTTATTGAATTACCCGAGTCACTCGTTTCGGTACCATAGTCGCTTTCCTTTGTATTAACAAAAGGCCTCTTCTTCAATCTGCGCCCCCGTATATTACTAACATCGACGTTCTCATCCTCACTGTCGAGTTCAACAAGTTTTTTAACTTTAGGAGAGTACACGGGGACTATGTGCTCCTTCCGGGTGACTTCAACCGGCTTCTGGTCAGCATTCTCATGTTTGGACGAGTAGAAGCTCAAGGGTGCCTTCTTTCGGACGCGGAAAGAGAGGGTTGCCTGGACAGCGGCCATTTTAATCTGAAATATAAGGATTTTGCTGTATGTAGTT